>JAPDFR010000006.1:0-1200000 GCA_030435815.1 Sarocladium strictum | reverse complement strand
GAAAGGACGCACTCAGCCTGATCAATACGTACGGGCCTGCTGAGACAAGCATCCAGTCTCACGCTGCTGAAATTGACATTGCAGACTTCAGCACCGTCATCCTCCATCTGACTTTCGATGCCTAACTGCAGTGTCTACATCCTCGACCAGAACCAATAGCAACTTCCTATCGGCCACTGGTAAGTTTACATCGGCGGCGCTGGAGTGAGTCAGGGATATTTGAACGTACCAGATTTGAGAAGAGAGCGGCGCTATCTGAACCAAGCCCGCTTCCTCTGCGAAAGACGGGACTACGGGTGCTGCACATTGTTGCCACTGGACGCTCCGCCAAATTCATCTTGAAGACATCAATAGATGATGAACGCATCGATTCGATCTACTGTGTCGGTGTCCGCGAGAGAGCTGGCCATACATTTCCACGCAGACCATCCGTTGAGTTTAACAAAGTTGTCGTACACCGCACAGATATCTGCAAACTACGGCTGGGTCTGTCAGAGCAAGACTATGACTTCCTTACCACTCACGCCGACGCTATCCTCCATGTCGCTGCCATCCGTTCACTGTGGGATTGCTATCCCGGTCTTTGATAGGCAAACATGGTAGCCACCAAAATTTGATGAGAGTCGCCAACGAGGCTTCCCAGTGGCCGCGTTGCAGTCCAAGTTGGAGACAGGGTAGACTTAGTAGGTGGAGAGAGTAGTATGTAAAAGCAGCGGCAAGGGTCCGGAGATCCCCTTGTACCTTAGGGGAGGATATATGTGGCTGAGAAGTGTGGCTATACATGTGGCTCGCACTGCAACCTCCTTCCTTCAAACAGGTCTGATACCGGTACCTCAAGGATGCCAGTTGATCCGACTTCCCATTTAATGAGTAAGATGCAGCACGAGAAATTGTCTTGCATATGGACACATGTTGGCGGGTGCGCAATGATCAAGTGCCACAGGAATGCTGGCGAGAACAACGGCCAAAGTCGTTGGGCGTGAGAGATAAGAGGCTGAAAGCAGAGTGACGCAACCCACTAAGGCGATTCGACCATCGACGTGACTTGGGTCAGTTGACGTGGTGCAATGATAACAACTAAATACTGTTTAACCCGCAGCGACGAAAGTCCGCGGCGCCGATATTATTGGAGATGCAGAATACTGACCAGTCAATGTTTCCGTCTCTATTTGGGCGTTTGCCATATCCATATTTACAGACTCATTGCTTGCTGCCTCAAACAGTAACAAGCCGCGTGCGACGACTGGAAGCATCCTCCAAGTGCCATCCAGGCCCCACGTCTTTGCGTCCGGCGGCGAGCCTCCAACGGGTGCCTAGCGCCCCCACCGCCCCCCTCCCCCGGCCTGCATCCACTGCATTGGCGCTGGCAGGGAGAGCCAACAGTACCTAAACCGGCGGTGAGGGTGGATCATTCAGCATGGACAGCGCCTGGAAGCTCCCAGTTGACCTGCACAAGCCTTGATAACCTAGCGTAGTAGGCTTGTCCATGTGCCGCCGTCCGGGAGTCATTCATCCTGCATCATCCTTCCCGCCTTGTCCATCTTCCTCGTCCTATCAAACAAAGGTTTGTGTCGCATGACACACAGCTTTCGTCCGCCTTGCACCTTTCGCATAACCTTTCAACATCTGAGATCCAGGCTGCTTTCTCCCCCTCGACGTCTGTTTTCCACCGTGTTACGCATATCTTCCGTCAACCATCGTTATCATAGTCGTCGACCGACCACCGGTGCCTGGACCTCAACCTACGATAGTATACCTCACTACAACAGTCGGCATAATTTTACATCGGGACGATCGGGAGACGCCTTGCTGAAAGGGAGGTGGCGGCGGCTGAGGCATCATGTTTTCTGAGTGTACGTTCAGCTCGTTGCTGCTATCACGATTCCCCGCCTTTATGTTGACTGACTTTCGCCCTTTGCAGACGCTTCCAAGTTTCTAGCACAGTCTCAGTCCCGTCTATCGAACTTTGGTCAGCCAGACAATCCTCCACGAACGAATGATTGGGGCTCCTCTCGTCCATCTCGTCAACAGCGAGACGGCGGTCGAGGCCTAGCACCGAACCGATCCTTCCTCTCCAGAGGGCTAGCTGGCAGCGTGAACCCATACCAACAGAACGGAAGTGGTTCACGATTCGGAAATGTTGGCTTTGCCTCACGCATCTCCGCCGCACAAGACGCTCCGTTGTTCCATAGCACGCTCGACGAGTATCGGGAGGACGACGATGAGGAAGAGCGAGAAAGAGAAGCCGCTGATCTGTTTGCACTGCAGAGATCACGGAGAGTAGCAGCTGCCAGCAAGCTCGCAGAGAGCGCGGATTCAGATGCACTCAGCCGTGGGTCGTTAGGAGAGAGTCAAGAAGAACACCCATATCAGGACGGTGGCAGGCGAGGAATCAATAGCAGCTGGACTGGCACGAGGAGTACACATAAACCACGGCCTATACGGGATACTTTGATGGAAGAGGCAGAGGAAGTGCCCTCCAAAGGAGATCAGGGCAGTGAAGCAAGCCAAGGAACCCGAGGCCACATGGTTGATGTTGGACTCGAGTCGCAAGACGACCCTGATGATGATCCACCGGAGTCTTTGCTGGGAGGTGAAGCGCCAACCGACTCGAGCCCACCCGCTTTCCAGCGATTCAAGCCGCAATCGGAACGGACACCTTTCATGCTGCGTCGCGAGTCGACTCGAGAGACGGAGGCAAGCAGTATTCCCCGAACCTCGCTCGATGCAGACGGACCTATGCAAACCACCGCAACGCCTATCATCGAAGGCGAGATCTTCCGACATGACCCGTTCTTCGCGTGGCTTTTCTTGATTGCGTTTGCCGGCATGCTATCGACCTTCGTGTTGGTTTGGTTACACACCGCCCCAAAGAAGAGCCCAGTCGGCGACACTGTCTACAAAACACTGCAAAAGTCATTCGACATGCTTGCGGTAGACACCATTGTGGCGGTGTTCGTTTCATTCATCTGGCTAGCCGCACTTCGGTCGTTTGTCCGACCACTGGTCAGCGTGATCTTGATAGCAGTACCTGTAATCATGCTGTCCTTCTCGCTATACTCATTTGTCTCTTCTTTCAAGGGCAGAACGCACGGCAAGAGCTTTCAAGATACTGTCATGCGGTGGGCGTCACTAATCCCAGCGGCATCATGTGTGCTGTGGCTTTGGTTAGTGATCAAGGGTCGTAGGGCAATCCAGCAAGCCATTGAGATCCTGCAATTCTCAAGCAAGATCCTTGCGCAGAACTCAGCACTCCTGCTCATCGGGTTTGGATGCTTGGCGGTGATTGTGCTGTGGACCTGGGCCTGGCTGGCCATGTTCACACGTGTTTTCATGGGCGGTTACTTCTCCAAGTCGCTGGCCCGGTTCATCATACGCTTCTCGAGCTGGTGGCTTGGAGCAGCCTTTATCTTCATGTATATGTGGACATTGTCCGTCATCAATGCAGTCCACCGTGCCACGACGGCAGCGACAGTATCACAGTGGTATTTCCACCGCAACGCTGGGCCAGCAACGCCTTCGAGCGAGATTGTTCTTGCAGCTTTGCAACATGCTGCGACGGCCATCTTTGGTAGTATTTGCGAGTCCACGCTATTGTCGCTATTGGTTAGGGCGCCACTGCTTTTCCTGCCTAGGAGGATGGGGATGGCAATCACGAACATTGCATCGTTTTGGATTCCGACGCCGGTGGTGGCTATGACCAACCCCCTAACGATCACTTACGCGGCGATTCACTCACAGAACCTATCAATTTCGGCTCGCGGGCTGGACCAAATGGAGTTCGTATCAGCTGCGCTTCCGACAACAACACTGACACCCCGTGCTCTTCGCCTCCGCGGCCAGAATAACGGCCTTCTCCCATACCGCCTTGCAAAACTCCTTCTCGTCGCGACCCGTCTCCTTATGGCCACGGCTCTTGGTTTTGCAGGCTGGGTCATCACAGCGAAGCAGCTCCGAATTCAGCTTCCCGACGGAATGGGCGTGCGTGGCTCAGCATATGCGTACATCGTCGGGCTGATGGCAAGCTTCATCGGATATTCAGTGATGGGTGCGATGGAGGGGATTCTGGCTGGCATTGTGGACGCAGTCTTGATATGCTACGGAAGTGAACGGAGGATGGAGAGGGGTCATGGGAGATTCTGCCTCGAAGCGGCGTATCTCTTTGGGGAGAGGAGAGCAGGAGATGTGGAGGGATACGCGTGAAGCTGATGTTCAAGAGTTGAGTTTGCCTCACTATTTAAATATGGTGGAGCAGAAGGGTCGAGATTGGAAGAGCGTTCTTTTCGTCTTTGAGCAGGAACGGCATGCATATTCGTACCACGATCATAGTGGTTTTCTTTGATATCAACAGAGACGCATGAGAGTCAAGCATCGCAAACTTCACATATGCCAGAATATCGCGATCCCTGATCCTGGCATCCTGGAGTCCTGCCCCTTCACGTGGGCCCGTTTGGAGATGACAGATTCAGCAATTGTGAATCAAGTAAGTGCTCATTCTACTTGAGTGCTGCCGAAAGTCTATCGCATACCAAGTTGACTCCTTCTATACAATTCTGCAAAACCGCATCCGTGACAGTGAACGGACGAGGCACGCTTTCTTTCACTCGGACCTCAGCCGCAATAGACGCTCCGTTTAGCTTCCTGGCATGCTCCTCGCCCTCCCATCGCAGAAACGTCCAGATCAGCAACGCACCCAAACCAGGCGGCAACCTCTTAAAGACATGATACCAGGCCAAGAGCGGCGAACCGGCAGTATTCTCGTAAGTCTTGTATGATGTACTTGAGTCAACTGTTGCAGTGTTTTCGGTGACGAGCCCCGCAAGGACCTGGTATTTAGATGCGGGCGGGCTGGTTTTCGAAGAGTTTGTGGTCTAGTGCCTTCTGTGTCATTATTGCCGCCAGGTTCCCTCCGCTACAATTCTTGAGACTTTACAAAGAAAGTCAGAGTCGCAAAGATAGAAAGGCAGGTACCCAAGGGTAGAGAAAGCCTCGTGATACCAGCCCCGACTTACATGGCGCTGGACTGCGCGCCAACCCTAAGCTTGCGACAAAGCAGCGCATGCACTAACCCGATCAGTCCACCACTTCTCGGGCCAGGCACGAGTACCACTGGTATCCACCATATGAGATGCCCATCTCGTCATTCATTCAGTACATTCCCATCCACGACCGACCTTTATCACGACGGCCAAGCCACCCACGTCGTCTACCTCCCGGCCCATTTCTTCATCCACCACAGCCTCTTCTCGCGACAGCACATCCCAAATTTGCGAAAATCACTGCAGTCTCGCCCACCTCTGGCGGTCCCATTCCCTCGGAGCCAGTGGCTTGCAAGCCACCACGTGCCCAACTTCCTTTCCACTCTCCGACCACGTCGTCCCCCCTCCTCGTCAACCGCACCCGACGTCTCCCACTCCTCTATCGCCTTTCAACTGCATCTCAGCCCGCCCTCCATGTCAAACCCGTGGGACTACATCGCCAAACTCGTCTGCATCGGCGACTCAGGATGTGGCAAGTCCTCGCTCACGATCCGCCTCTGTGAGGGCCGCTTCTCCGCCCACCACGACGTAACCATCGGCGTCGAATTCGGCTCCCGCATCGTCCCAGTCGGCCCTCCCCATACCAAGGCCGAGCTCCCTTCATCAACCTCAGCAGAAGACTCCACCTCGAACAAGACCACAGACGAGAACAGCGAGGGCGGCACATCAGAAGAACCAGTCACAACAACGCCAGGCCTCCCCGCCCCGCGGCTCCGCGAACCCTCGCCAAAGCCGACAGCTCCCCAAAAACACATGAAACTCTCTCTCTGGGACACCGCCGGCCAGGAGACCTACAAGTCCGTCACCCGGTCCTACTTCCGCGGCGCTTCCGGCGCGCTCCTCGTCTTCGACCTCTCCCGCCGCGCCACCTTCTCCCACGTGACCGACTGGCTCAACGACCTGCGTCAGATCGCCGAGCCAGACATAGTGGTCATTCTCGTCGGCAACAAGGCCGACCTGACCACCAGCGCGAAAGACGGGCAGAACAAGCGAGAGGTCACGACCGAGGAGGCCAAGGAGTGGGCGAAGAGGAATGGCGTGATGGAGTATGTCGAGACGAGCGCCAAGAGCGGCGAGAACGTGGAGAGGGCCTTTATGAGGGTTGCCGAGAAAATATACCAGAATATTCAGGCGGGCAAGTATGATTTGAACGATAGGAGAAGTGGCGTCAAGGGGCCCAGTGCCGGAGGGAGCAGGCAAGTGAAGCTGGGGCAAGATGCCAACAATTCCGCTGCTGGAGGGTGTTGCTAATAAGGGGACGTCATTGGGGTCGCACGCACTGGAGATGACGGGCTATTGTTGGGCTTTCCTTGTATACCTACCAGCATATACGCATAGAGATACCATGCAGCATGATGTCTTCGCAATCACAATTACACAGATCAACAAAATCGTATTGACCTCAGCTTGACTCGAAGCGCAAACAGAAGTGCGAGGGAAAGAAAAAGGAAATTATCATGACATTATAACACGGACTCTATCTCCACGCTCGGAGTATGCATCCCTCCCCCTGTGTTTTGTTCTTCTTTCCCAGATTCTGCAACCACTGCATTGCACAGTCACACCCAGCACAAGATCGTTATGTGGTGCTCACACCCCCAAATCCTTTTTGACATGACCCGCCAGATCGTACACTCTGAGCTTCCCTCAAAGATGATATCATAAGTCCTACCTCGAGAATCAAGGTGGTGCCCATCTTCTAGCTGCGATGCAGCGTGTTGGCCTCGATACGTGTCAAACAAGTGAAGCAACGAGTCGCTTACTTGTCGCTGACGCGCCAGCTGTCGAACCACCTCATGCGGCTGTAGTCCTTATTGCTGCCGGTCATACCCCAGCAGATCGGGATGAAGAAGATGTAAAGGCCAATGATGACAGTGTAGAACAGGCCATACATGACGATCTGCACCTCCCTGATCCGGTTCCTCAGCAGCCAGTCGGTCAAGAAGCCGAAACTCAGGATAGCAAAGTACAAAGCCGGGTAGTAGTGGTGGACGTAGGTCACACGGGCCATGATAACGAAGGGCAGGTAGTGGAGGAACCAGCCAGCAACGGGGTAGATACCCGCATAATGAATCTGGTCAACCTCCTTGGAGTTGAGGTCCTTGAAGCCGCGTTGCCAACGGACCAAATACCAGCCGACGACGAGCCCAATAATACCGAGACTGACGGTGGAACCCCAGTAGATGAAGGGGTTGCCGAGGAGGAAGTACTTGACAACCTTGTCGTCCCAGCTGCACATACGGAGGCCGACGTGAAGGATGGGCCACTGCCACCAGTGGGATGCCAGGTCGTCCTGCTTATCGGGATCGGGAACGAGCGCGTTGTTGGACGTCATCATAGCAACGTTCAGATGAATGAAGTCGTGGAAGAAGGGGCTCTTGTAGGCGCCGGCATCGGCCGCAGGGACTATGACGTGTCAGCATTCGAGCTTTCATCCTTCATGACAGTGCAAGACTTACGCTTGGCGTTGATGTGCGACTCCACGTTCCAGTGAGTGTAAGTATCCTTGGGGTTATTCTCTTTGGTACAGGTGACCTCGATCTGCTTGAAACCCCACTGCGGCAAGTTCTTGTTGCCAGCGCGAAGGTAGCATCCCATAGCGGTGTGCTTGAGGCGGAAGGCGGCGGTAAGGGTGCGTAGGCGGCTACGGTCGCGAGAAGCAGCGTCTCGAATAATCTCAATCTTCCAGTGGTCCTTGTCGTCACCAACAGTCAAGTTGCCATAGGCGGAAACCTCCTTATCGGACTTGGTCATGGGGGCGGCAATGTCGTGGGAGTGAAGGTTGCGGCCGGTCTGCGCATGGATGAGACGAACAACAGAGTTGTCGCCGACGAAGCGCATTTCCTCAGACTCGGGATCGTAAGCGGGCTCATTGCGGTTGGGATAGAAGAACCAGTCGTTGTTGGCATCTTTGTGGTGGTAGCAAGTGACCTGCTGCTGGCCGGAACCCTCGGGATAGGTCTGAACGTGAGAGTGAAGCAAACCGCCACCATATCCCATGTTCTTAATGGTAGCCTTGGAGCCAATTGCAATCTCCAGGGGGCTGTTCTTGCCGACTTCGGTGCCCTTGAGGTTGGCCTGGAAGAGGGAGCTCATCTGGGCATCGCCAGGACCACTCTTGTTGAGGATGGCGAAATGAAGCGCGAAGGAGAGGAGGTAGATAAGGAAAGGGACGAGAATGAGGCCGACAACACGAGACATGAAGTGAGCCGCGAGGGTTGTCTGGATGGAGCATTAGCATTTCGCATCATGGCAGCAAGCAATAAGAAAAAGCACGTACCAGGGGCATCTTGGTGTCGCCAAACTTGTTCCAGAGGTCCTCGATAGTGTACAGACCAACGAGAGCGGTAACGAAGAGACCGACGAGCTTGACACTGCAGACACAGCCAATGCTCAGACCAGTCATGAATAGCCAGAAGAACCACTCAGGCTCGAAGCTGTTGTGACGCTGGTTGTGGAACTTGGCCCAGCAGAGAACAGTAGCGACAGTACCACAAAGCAGCATAGAGTCAAGCAGGATGAAGCGGCTAATGGTGGTGTAAGAGTTCTCACACAGGACCATCAGAGTGACAAGCCAGACAGCGGGCTTCCTCAGCTTGAGCTCCTTAGCAGTGTAGTAAGCCATGGGAATGCAGACAATGCCGAAGAAAGCGTTGAAAGCGCGCATGAAGGTGTAGTTGAGCTCCTCGGGATACCTTTCGCCTGACTTGAACTCGAATGTACCGTTGTAACCAGCGAGAACACCGGAGAGACCGACAAGCATCTTGCCGAGCGGAGGGTGGACATCGAAGTAGTATTCATGCTTGATGTAGTAGCTTCCGAACTTGCCAAAGCTAGGAGGCGCGTCAGCAAATCAAGCACGAGCATCAAAATTTCGGGATGTATAGCATACTGGGCCTCGTCCCATGTGACGATGTTACTGAGACCGATCTTCCACAGACGAGTTCCGAATGCAAGCAGAGTGAAGATGATGGGGGCGAAGACGGGTTCCCACGCGTCGAAGCTCTCGAAGAAAGTGGGCTCCTGAGGATCTGGTCAGCTCGCCTGAAGCTTCTCAAGTTATGCAATAGTCTGGTTCGCATGATAACCAACCTTCTTAGCCAGCTTCTTGTTGTCGACTGGGTGAAGAACACCAGGGGCCGGCGCGGCGGGGACAGTGATTCGCTTTCGCAAGCCATCGCCCAAATCCGCCCCGGTGGCGGTAGCCTTGTCAGCAGCCATGGTGACCACCTTTTAGGCAAGTTATAACTCGGCTCGGGATGTCGATCAGTGGGATTGGGAGATCAGCCGTCGTCGTGAGTGTGCCAGATCGATGAATGATGAGGCGTGGGTGGAAAGATGTCGACGCGGAAAAAAGGGGACCTGGCCTGTAAGCTCCTGGGAGGACACACAACCAGAAAGGGTCGCGACGTGCGTTCAGCAGCCAGGGTCAAGGATTGGACGAGCAAGGAAGTACTCAAAAGAGGAGTCCGTCGAAAAATAAAGAGTCCCTTGACGATGGGGAGAAGAATGGAGGGAAGGCTAAAGAAATGCTGAACTCCAGCGTCGCCCAAGGGAGAAGGGGGAAGGGCAGTAGGCTGATGAAGTTGGAAGAGATGGACCAACAATCAGACCCAGCTTTAACATTCTCGTGTTCGCGGCCCCCCCCCCTGTCCAGGGACGGATTTAGCAGCGATCGAATGCCTGTAGGGCGAGACAGGTGCTGAAGTGGATCAGCTGGGTGACGAAAGCTGGAGATGCCACATTGCACCTATGGCCAGGGTTACGCCTGGCATGTGCTGCTTTGTCCGACTCCCTCGTTAAGGTACTTCGGAATGTGGCGCTAGAGAACACAAGGGTTGCGAGCGAACCCCTGAAGAGCATCTGAGACAGTCCGCCACAGGCACCGAGGTGCGACTGTGCTGTGCTCCGTACAAGGACTTAGTGAACTCGCGAAGTGTTGCTCTTCATGATAAAGCAGAACAAGACCAGGCGTTCGAATCACCTTACTGGCAGTGCATTCCTTTACTTTCTTCTTCTATGTAAAACCGTTTATTTCTCCCGGGTTTCTCGTAGTTTTGTCTTGCATCGTGGCCTTTTCTTTCTCGCCCCCCACCCTTACGTGTATGATCGCAAGTGTTGCTTATCGCTTGAGAGGTTGACCGCTTCACGCGTGAGGAGTATCGCAGTCCAAAATGTTGACAGGCGCTGTGGGTTTTGCCCTTCACGCCATTCCCATGGCGATGTCCAGCCCTGAGAATCTCTCTTTGTAGGCCAGCGGCGTAGACAGATGCTGTCTTCTCCAACTCGAAGCAATATCCTTTGACACAACAGACGCTAGCAGCAAAGCAATGCTTACATGCACACTCACGAGATGACAGCTCCAGACTCGGGGAAAGGAGTGCTCTGATCAAGTCCCTGGTTGGACCGAAATCGAACCGTTCGATTGCAAGACAGAAGAGGAACCATAACCCTCACTAAAACAGTGAGTCCTTGCCTGCTTCTCGGACCACGGCTGGCAGCTAAACAGCAAAGCAATTTGTGTTATGAGTCGCGGAGATCGATCGTGGTGCTCGAAGGCAACCCCATGAAGCTGATCTTTAGGTGTAACACTGGGTGGACAAGAGAACTGAGTTCAGGTGACCTCTTTAAACCGGACTATCTCTGTGCCTAATACCAAGTGACTGTCACAGTTGAGGGACTTGTCGATAATGGACAGGGCATATCAAATCATATGCAGACGTATGTATCCATACGCTTGTGCTCTCTACATCATTCTTGGTTCCGTTCATGGATTGAAGCGGGTTGAAACGGATCGAAGCTTCCTCCTGTCTCCGATCTCGGCATGTGGGGTGGAGGGTTTGGTTCTGCTCCAACTTCCAGTGGCAGAGGCGGGGGCGGGTTGCGCTGCTATTGAAACCGTGCCATTTCGGCAAAACAAGCTCTCCCCGACTTCGCTCTGCTATATATCTTGTGGGATCTATTCTCTCGTTCCCTCAATTCGTTTTTCGATCTCATCATACGTTGGCCATTTTCCCCGGGTTGACTAGATTGAGACCAATACGTCCGGATTTCAAGAACGCAGGCCTCCTCAGTCAAAACGCTAAACTTCAGACTTTCCCCATTGCACCTGCAACCTCACCTCAACCTCGACTCATTCTCGTGCTTCACCACACAAGACACACCCTAATTTGGACGAAACTCGTCACACAAGTACTGCAACCATGCCGGAGCACAACGTTGTTGTTTTTGCTGGCGACCACTGTGGCCCAGAGGTGATTGAATGCCCCAGGCTTTCCCCTCAACTCTTGCCGGAGGCTAACTATGAGTATTCGACAGGTTATCGCCGAGGGAATCAAGGTACGGATCTGGCTGTCGCACTCTACGATTGAACGCCTCTAATACAGAATACAGGTTATCAAGACAATCGAGGAGCTGAGGCCGACTGCTGGCAAATTCAACCTGCAGAACCACCTTCTTGGAGGGGTAAGCCCCCCGATCACGGAACACACGCATCCGAAAACATCCACGAGAGAGGTCTTTCTGCTAACATCGCATCTCTCCCCAGTGCTCTATCGACGAGACCGGAAACCCCCTCACAGACGAGGCCCTCGCCGCCGCCAAAGCTGCCGACGCCGTGCTCCTTGGTGCCATTGGTGGCCCTAAATGGGGTACCGGTGCTGTCCGCCCAGAGCAGGGTCTGCTCAAGCTGCGCAGTGAGATGAGCGCCTACGGAAACCTCCGTCCCTGCTTCTTCGCGTCCGACGCTCTTGTCGAGTCCAGCCCTCTGAAGGCAGAGGTCTGCCGCGGCACCGACATGATGCTGGTCCGGGAGTTGACCTCAGGGCTTTATTTCGGAGAACGAAAAGAGTTCGACGGCAACGATGCGTTCGACACGACTGTCTACACGAAATCCGAAGTGGAGCGGATCGCGAGGATGGGCGGCTACCTGGCAAGGACCAGGGGAGAGACGCGAGTTATCTCGCTAGACAAGGCAAATGTGCTGGCAACAAGCAGACTCTGGCGCACCGTGGTCAACGAGGTCTTCCAAAACGAGTTCCCGGATATCAAGGTTGAGCACCAGCTCATCGACAGTGCGGCCATGATCATGGTCAAGAACCCGAGGTCTCTGAACGGCGTTCTGATCGCGCCTAACTTGGCAGGTGAGCGAGACCCGTCATTCCACCACGGAAGTCGTTTAGTAACGAGTTTTCAGGCGATATCCTCAGCGACGAGGCGAGCGCCATCCCCGGAAGCATTGGGCTTCTCCCGAGCGCCAGTCTCTGCGGGATTCCGAGCTCTCCGGTGTCTGGTATCTACGAGCCAATTCATGGTAAAAACTTCTAGTGCCCGCTCGAGACCTTGAGTAGACATTAGTCGCTAATGCAGACTACAGGAAGCGCCCCAGATATCTCAGGGAAAGGGATTGTTGTACGTCAAGGCCCCCCTTTCGGGTGGTTCTTAGCACTCATTCGCTGCTAGTACAGAGCTGACATGACTTCTAGAATCCCATTGGCACCATCCTTTCCGTAGCCATGATGTTCCGGTACTCTCTCAATCTCGCCCACGAGGCTCAACTTATCGAGGACGCGGTCCGCAACGCCATCGATGCCGGGCTGAGGACTAAGGACATGGGTGGCAGCACTGGCACCGTAGAGGCAGGAGATGCCATCGTTGCTGAGCTGGTCAAGATTCTCAAGGCGTGAGATGTTCCTTGCAAGCAGGATATTGGAAAAGAGGATAGAAGGGCAAAATAGGGGCTGGGAGACGAAAAGACTCAGGGGTGATGGTGCAGAGCTAACATGACAGGCAAGTCTGGCAGTTGTTGACTACCTCCTACAAAGCAGGGATCTCGTACAGATGTGGTGTATGGTACCAGCAAATCCGCTGTTCGATGACCTTTTACAGGTGGGAACTAGACTATCCCGCACAGTGCTGGGAGCCTAACCAAGGCATCACGTGATAACAACTGTCAAACCTGGAATCTCTCCGTTTCTCTTGCTGGTGTAATGCTGATAAGCGACGAACCCAGAAGTCCTTGGGGAGCGCCATCATTCGTGTATGGCAAGAAGTCCGTCCAGAGTCTGCCGAGATGAGCTTGCCTACAGCCCTCACCATCCCGCATGCTACACGAAGCACGCATTTTGAGCGTAGTGCCACCGTGTTGGCATCCTATCAGGCTTTGGCTTCGCCGATGAAGTTTGGAGCACCAGAAAGTCACAGTATTCTCGAGCGCCAGAAGGAGGGCTGCCAGGCCTCTACGAGCTGTCAGAGTGTAGCCCAATCGGTTCCTTTTGACACGGAGCCGCAGTGTGTTTCTGGGCATTGACGCAAATCAACCCAAACAGCGTTCGCTCTTGGCAAAGAGGCGGGTGTGATACCAGCCAGATCGGTCCGTCTGGGCTACTGTCCGTAAGGGGAAACAGGAAGATGACCAGGTTCCCCTTGAGCAGTAGAGACATCATGCGCAGATGAATCGACTTCTTTGGGAACTTTGAGTGTTCATTCGGCTTGTAGTCATCATGTTCGAGGTGCTTCATGTCATTTCGAGAGCGCCACTATCTGACATTCAACACAATTTGTTCAGCCTCGTAAGTTACTCCACGCGACGAGCTAGCCGTGGCCCAGTGTTCTTGCGCTTCACGGTGTGGTACTTCTTGAACCATTCAATGCGCTCCTCCTTGTTGTCAGGTCTTCCCAGCCCTTGGGCCTCCAGTTCGGCCACCCTCGCATCACTTATAATATAGATGTAATCCGGTCCGAACATGGCCATCTCAGCCTGTACCCCTTTCATGGGAGGCTTGAACTCTCTAGCTTCTGGAGCTCGGTCCTTCGATGCTTCACCCTGGGTCACTTCATCTCGCCGGGTGTCGTCCCCGGCTTGCTCCTCTTTGGTAGGTTGATCCATCACGCGTGCAGCTTCGAATGAGACTCCTCCGATGACTTGGAGGTTGCCTCCGACTCCGCAGTTGTTCAGAGTCACGGTGGTAATAGCCGGACCGCAGTATACGGACGAAGCTGGGTGGTCGTCGTCCACTTCACCTCTCTTGGTACGTATGGGTGCGAGATAGTCAGAAGGATTTCCAACGTCCTCTGTAACAATTTCTCCAGATCCCCAAAGCGAGCCTTCCTTGAAACAGCACGATCCAATGTCGAGGTTATCGCACGCGTGGCCGTCGGAATACTCGTCGGTATACTCACAAGCGTCAGGATTCTCGTACAGAGAACCGATAAAGGTTCGCGAAGAAACCAGGCTTGGAAGAAGCGAGATGGAAGGGAGAATCCGAGAGTACTTCATTGTCAATGATTGCAATTGTTACTTGAGACTTGATGGACACAGATGGTGAGGACGGAGGATCGTTACCTTTATATAGCTGACTCTACCGTTCAACCATCAGACGTCCGAATGTTAGGAATGCCGGTGTCTTGCGCTGTCTGGCGTGATGATGTTAGAGGAAGGTTTGGTCCGCTGTGACCTGCGAAGCTGTCTCTTATAATAGTACTACTACAACTCTCTGTTGGTCGCATGTGTGGCACATGCTGCTCATTACTACATGTGGCCCCTTTTTTCATCTTACGGCGTAGCGGGACGTAACGTCATGTTGGTGGCTGACGGAGGCTGAACGGGTGATTGGACAAGAATATAGTCCTTGAGCGTTGTTTGAATCCAGGCTCGGAACCTTTGTCGATGGAACCAGCTATCGTACTGATTTGATGGCAAGATCTCCGATTCAGCAGGCTGACCGGTTTGGCTGGCCCAGTACGAGAAGAAGGTGGTTGGCCAGATGTTAACTGATATTCCATAGGACTAACCAGGGAGAATTCGCCACGGAAGCATTATGGAAGATCTTCAAGATGTTGAATCATATTCTGTTGACGAAGCGAGACTCAAGCTCGAGTAATGTATTAATCCTTCTTTACTATTACCGAAGTTCAAGAACATTCCTCACACATTGTTAGCCTTCAAGATGACATAATCTATGCCTCCCAGAACTGCTTAAAGTGCTATCTGCACGCGTTTCAGCGGACATATTTTCTCCCTGGGAGGACCAGGCGGCTGTGTGAAGTGTTGTTCAAAGGTATCCCAGCCTGAGCTTGAGAGATGAAAGGTTGCAAGTACAGGACGTCGCCGTAGCACGGCCTGACGCGCAGCAGTTGCATGTGCGTAGCAGGTAGCCGACTGGCCTTGGTCGGAAGGGCCATTGTATCTAATGAGGTGTTCATCGTTAATGTATGAAGTGCGTAACACCAGACACTCTATGGGCAATGTGAAAGACGGCTCGCTGGCCGGAATCCCAACCTTTACTTGCCTGGTAACGTATGTGACGAGGAGCCTCTGCCTGATGGCTGGTTAGATACTAGATGGTCACGATGCATACACCAGCCTCCTGAAGGTGCTCTGCAAGTGGTGGTGGGTCGCCATCGGTTGAGAGCCCGGCCGATATCAGAACAAGGGCGCGTTGACGAGGTCGCCGTATTTCTTGAATGCCGCCATTCCTTGGAGATGCGGCGCGAAGGATTCATCGCTTCCGAATTCTCAACATGATGATCCTCCATAGTCTCGAGAAGTATCTTCGATAGTCCCAAGCCTACAGTGACCAGTCCTATCAATCACCCCTATTGGACCACCAGGTGCAACACCAAGTGCAGCAGTAGCAGTGCCCATAGCCAAGCCAGCAACACCCCAGCCATGTCAGCACGCGCCTTGTTCGTTGTATAAAATGCTCTCCCTGTTCTCACGTCGATTATACCATCGCAGACACCTTGCGCACGCACCTTAGGCTGTCAACTGAAGCTCCCTTGGCCCACTAGTAGCCATCCCTGCACGTTAGAACAAAGGGATCCGCTCGCTGTTTGCCGATCCGATCGTCGCCCGAAAGCACATGTCACTGCTTCTCACCGTACGGTACAGTACCACAGTTCCAACGCTTCCAACGTCCGACGGCGTCCGTCTGATTCCCACCTTCATTTTCTAACCATCAAGTGCTCTAATCGTGTCGTGCTCTTTCAGCTCGTATCTTTCTCCATTCGACGCTGGCTTTCAATTTGCGTTCTCGTCTGTCTCCAACGAGCACTACCACTGATACCGAACGTCATTACTCTGTTATCGCCCCAGTTCACCGTCTCCAACTCAAATCAGTCAACCCAAACTATCCCGCCTTGATCCTAATCTCTCTCCACGCACGGCCGCTCCTCGACATTTCCTTCGCTCCGGCGCCCCAGAGGGCTCGATGTCCTCCCTCGTCTCCGACTTCATTATCAATCCCGTACTCCGACAAGCACGCCGCTTTTCCGAGGCTTCTCGCCCCGCGTCCAGTGGAGGTGGCAACGAAGCGACCCCCCCACCCGAGGCCGTGATCGAGTCGGACCACGAACCAGACCACAAGCAGGACCATGACCTAACTCGCGATGAGCCTGCACAGCAAGAAGATGCGATGCAGGCGCCGAACAATACAAGACCTCCAAGCTCCTCTACGCAGGATACTAGAGTCGAAGACGCTGCGGCTGGTCTAGCAGCAGTCGATGAAACCCCTCGCGACCATCTTGGCTTCCCGTTGAGTCCCAACAGAAGAGGCCAAGCGATCCCAGAAGATGATGGCATGGGAGACTTGCGAACCAGGATCCACGAAATTAATTCTAGGGACATTACTCAGTCAGCGAAAGCACGACACATTCACGATGCACTGCTCGAAAGATATCGCGCCTCGAAAGGGGTTGGCCAGACCAGGGCTTTCGAAGGACCAGCACCTCCGATTGGACAGCCCTGGGAACCTTTGACACCACCACCGGCTGGGACACTTGATTCTCTCAAGTTCTGGCAGGCCCAACTTGAGATTGACCCTCCAGAGTCCTTCGTGCTGAGCGAAAGCGACAAAGCGCCAACATTCGCCCCGATTCGAAGGTCGAAGAGCAATGGTGTCGACTCACCAAGCACAGGACCGCCGACCCCAACGGAAGGAATAGCACCTCTAGGCTGCAAACACTACGAGCGGAACGTGAAGCTACAGTGCTCGACCTGCAAGCGATGGTACACTTGCCGCTTCTGCCACGATGCCGTCGAGGACCATACCTTGATTCGGAAGGAGACAAAGAACATGCTCTGCATGCTTTGTGCCACATCGCAGAGAGCATCTGAGATGTGCATCAACTGCGGAGAGATATCGGCACAGTATTACTGCAACATCTGCAAGCTCTGGGAGAACCGACAGAACAAGCCCATCTATCATTGCAGCGACTGCGGGATCTGCAGGCGTGGACTGGGTTTGGGCAAGGACTTTTTCCATTGCAAGGTGAGCTCTATCTGGCCCGGCAGTCCTGGGGTTGTAACTGACTTGTAAATTGCAAGACCTGCAGCGCATGTATCCCAACATCGATCGAAAGCTCCCACAAATGTATCGAACGATCTACAGATTGCGACTGTCCTATCTGTGGCGAATATATGTTCACCTCTCCCAAACCCGTCGTTTTCATGACATGCGGTCACAGCATACATAAGAGGTGCTATGACGAACACATTCGAGTCTCTTATAAATGCCCCATCTGCAACAAGAGCCTCGCAAATATGGAGACACAGTTTCGCAATCTCGACATGCTCATCATGGGACAACCCATGCCTATCGAGTTTCGGGACACAAAGGCCATGGTTCTTTGCAATGATTGCTCCGGAAAATGCACCGTTCCATATCATTGGTTGGGGTTGAAATGCTCTATTTGTCGGTCCTATAATACTGTTGAGCTGCAGATCTTAGGGGGCAATACCAGTGCTATTCAAGCAGCGGCGGGAGCAGCAGCATCTGCGGCTTTGAGCAGGGATGGAACGACATCAGCGCCGATTCCGCAACCTACTACCGCACCTGCAACAGTCCAGCCGAGGGAGATCATCACTCGACCTCCACCAGTCTCAGCCATATCTGCTGCTCCAGTCACCACTGCCGCGACTGTCGAACCAACCATCATCCCGAACCGCCGCCGCCATTCCTCTCACGGCACTGAACTCGCACATCACATCTCGGACCGTTTCGCACGCTCCCTATCGCCCTACACGGGCACAGAAGTGCATTTTGGCAACTTCAGCAATCTAGGTCCCGACTCTGAGTCAGAAGACGAGATGCTTGGATTTTGGAGTAACTTGAGTGGGGGAGAAGGACCGCACGAACACGAAGGCGAGTCAGAGAGTGATGAGAGCCAGATGTCGGATGTGGAGGAAGAGGAGGAGGAGGAGGAGGAGGATGAGAACGAGATATTCTTGATCGGACATCGGTGATAAGGTTGTTATACCGTGGCGTTTCAAGAAAACGCTGGAGATGGAGATCCACTACGAGGTCATTGATGCATGCTGAAAGGGCGCTGATCAGATCAAAAAGCAAAGGGCTTGCTTGGAACGGCGCACCGGAGTTGGGCAGATTGGTCTTCCCCCTTCTTCTTTAATCATCTCTTAACGCTCCCGTCGAATGATATATGGGAATATGACAGTCACGAATATTCATGCAAGATTTTGAGATCTAGCTCGAGCGTACACATTGATGAATCAGCATGTCAAGGTTCTCATTCAAAGAAGAAAAAGAAAAAAAAAAAAAAACTCCAGACTCCATTTTCCGGCTTTATCGTAGAATCGTGAACCCAATTTCAAGGCAACCTCAACGCGTGCTTCACGATCTTGACGCGATGTGCTGCTCAACGGCCTGCGCCTCCTGCCTCAACTCCTTGATGACTTGCTACAGGCACGAAAGATTCATCAGCAAAAAAGTACATCTTTCCTCAGTTTATTTTGGGCGCTCGAATTAAAGAAAAAAAATCACTTGATCGAAGCAAGACGTACACAGTGGCCAAGCAATAAAAGAAGAGAGAGAGGGAGAGGGAGAGGGGAGAGGGTAATAGCGACTTACAGCCAACGCTTCAGGGTTGACGCCCTTTTCAATCATGGAAATGCAGATGGACAAGGTCCGACGGTCAAGATGGCAGTTCTACCTCTCACCAAGATCAGCCTCAAGATTCTCCTTTTGTTCGGTTCCCGGCTCAGAACACGCTGCTTCACACTGTGTTGTTTTGTGCTTGAGACGGTTTTAACATGCCAAGAAGGAAAGGGGGGTTGTGCGTACGAGGATGGTGGAAATTTCATGGAGGATGTCGACGGCTTGTTGAGCCGCGGCATGTTTGTCTGTGTCGGCGGGCATCACCGCTGTCTTGTCGTGAGGCGGGTCGCTGGGGGAGATTGTAGTAAAGTCGAGGTCAAGTTGGAGGTTGAGGGTGTTGATAGTGGGCACGCACTGCACTGAACGCGATCGGAGCTGGGTGGTCCCCCCAGTGTACGGAGTGCAGAGGAGGCTCGATGGCCCCTGTTCCTGACGGGACAGTCCACATCACGTGACTATCAACGCGTAACAGGGACCTGCTGCTCTGTAACGTTATTCCTCTGTACTCTGCTCAGCGACAAACATGTCATGAATGCCCTTCTTGCTCCGGACGCCTTCGCTAGTGGTCTCACTGTGCGGTGGAAGGGAGCCCGTATTCATGTAGGTCAACCCTCACGGGTGAGATGGCGCATTGTGAATTTCGACAAGATCAATGTTGCATTATGTGTAGCTTGCGAGAAGATCAACATCCTCATCCCCAAACCCCAGGTCTACTTTAGTTATGCAATCCGTTCCACTCGGCATTTCGAGCACAGCGGATACTGGTCAAGAAACGGCCGTATCGTTGCAACCATCTGCTCAAAGTCCCTCCCATACATATACAGCGCCGTCTCCGTCGGCCCCTGCCAATGGCTGTTGACTCTCCCCTGGGCGCCGAGAAGGCGCTCGCATTCTTCGACGACGTGGCTGATGTTGCACTCTTCGTACGTCTCGTCCGGCAGATCGGTGCCGTTGATGTAAAGCGCCAGGCCCTGGTGCGCACCAAACACGATCGGCGCGTCGCGATCGGGTACGTGCAGGCGCGAGCCGATGGGCGCGAGCATGGCAGTGAACGTATTGCGGATGAAGTCAATCTGCGAGCCATCGACCAGCTGGATCTCGATGTCACAGGCCTTGACCTCGCCGTTCTCTGCTAGAAGCGTGCCGCCGCCGACTACACGGGCGTCGATGCCGCGGTGCTGGGCCACGTCGGTGAATGCGTCCTCAAGGTCCGCTCGATCGGCTGGTGCGAGCCGCGCATTAAGGCTAACTGTGACAACCACCCCCGGCTGTGAGCTATCCTCAGGAGATGCAGACATGGTTCCCGGATACAGCTATGTCATGCGACGCCGATTCGTAGAGACCTCCCGCTGCGTATGATGATCGCTTATTGGCAAGGTTCTGCCATGGTATTGAGTCGAGTGGTGGTATGTGCAAATATATCTCGCCATCTCGACACTTCTCCTTTCGCGTCGCCGAGCTGAACAACGCCTTGCACTATCTCATCGTTCCTTTACTGGAAATCGTTTAGTGCTCAGGCTCGCCGAGGCCGGTGTGGCTTGGGGAGAACTAAGCCGACTGGAGAAGAGTGGTGCCAGGAAACTCCCTCAGAAAATCGTGAAGACGCACGCCAGAGCGTGACTATGACATGCCGACTTTGGATTCCTCCACTCATCCTACTCAATCCTCTTTTTTTTTTTCCTATTCAGTCAAGGTTTCAAGTCATACAGCGGGAACACCAGCAGCACTCGCGCTCCAACCACTTTCTAATTGGCGTTGCATGCCTTGCACATGTCAGTGCCGCACAAGAATGACAATGCAGAGGACAGCTGTCTAAAAAACCACACGGCGGCCCTTGGACAGCAAGGGACCGAAACCAACAATCATGGACCAATTGGTCCCCTGAGTACCGGCCAGAAGGGTGACCACACAGCAGCCAGCAACAGCGATGAGCCCCCGTCCGAGAGCCCATCGTTAGAGCAGACGGTTGGCGACGCCTGCGACGACAAGTTCCCCGAGGGCGGCATCGCTGCTTGGCTTGTCGTCTTCGGTTCCTTTTGTGCCCTGTTCGCAGTGTACGGCCTGATCAACACGAGTGCCGTATTCGCGACCTACTTCAAGGATCACCTCCTCAGCGACTACACCCCTTCCCAAATCGGCTGGATCTTCAGCCTGTACCTGTTCCTGGTCTTCTTCGCCGGCGTCCAGGTTGGTCCCGTCTTTGACCGTCACGGGCCGAGATGGCTCGTCGCTATAGGATTTCTCCTCATCGTGGCCAGTCTGATGCTGCTCAGTCTTTGCAAAGGTAGGCGCGCTCTTCTCTACCCTTTTTGCGGAGGGGATGGGGGATTGAAATTCTCTTTTCTCTTTCTTCTCCAGTGCCTGACTAAGAAGCCTGCAGAGTATTACCAGATCATCTTGACCTATTCTGTCATGGGCGGCCTTGGTGGCGCTCTTCTCAACGCGCCTGCGTATAGTGCCATTGCGCACTTCTTCAACGCCAGACGCGGGCTTGCTACGGGCATTGCATCGACGGCCGGCGGAGTCGGCGGCATCGTATTCCCTCTCCTTCTCCGGCATCTCCTCAGTCCGGAGGGCGTCGGCTTCGCCTGGAGCTGCCGCATTCTGGGCTTCTTCATGCTCGGGCTCGCGATTCCAGCGAACCTCTTCATACGCAGCAACCCCAAGGTACAAGCGCTTGAACATGAGAAACCCAAGACCGCATCCATATGGCCTGATCTTAGCGTCTTTCGGGACGTCGGCTTTGCCTTGGCGTCCGTTGGCTTCTTCTTCATGGAATGGGGTCTGTTCGTACCGCTGACTTACGTGGTCTCGTACGGTACTGCGTACGGCGTCTCCCTTTCGGACAGCTCCCTTCTTCTTTCCCTCCTCAACGCAGGATCGGTTGTTGGCCGGTTTCTCCCAGGCTTCTTATCAGACAAGCTGGGGCGGTTCAACATCATCATCGTCACCATCGCCCTGTGTGCCGTCACTGTACTGGCCATCTGGCTCCCTGCCAGGGGATCGTACGCCGTGCTGATTGTGTTTTGCGTCCTGTTCGGAGTCGCCAGTGGCAGCAATCTCGGTTTGATACCTGTCTGTCTTGGTCAGTTCTGCGATGCACAAGACTATGGGCGGTATTTCGCCACATCCGCCATGTTCGCCAGCTTTGGGACCCTGAGCAGTGTTCCCATCGCGGGCGCTTTACTGGAAATCGAGGATCAGGACACCGGATGGACGGCTCTGGTTCTGTTCGCCGGCTGCTCCTATGTGGTTGCCTTGGTCTGCTACATCGCAGCCCGAGTTCTAATGGTTGGCTGGCTGCCACAGACCAAGTTTTAAGTACATGACAGCACGACCAGCTATGCTTCAGTCTCAGAGCGCGGCGGTCACTACGGCTCACCTCTTCGAGGCACGCCTACCTGATTCTTCATATCCCCAACTACTTGTGTCGACTACATCCTAGCAGTGTTCTCAAGCATCGTTGGTGGCCTCTCGCTTTGTGCAACATGGAAATGTAGTCGGCCGTGCCTCATCACGAAGTCTTTTCTACAAGCCCCCACGCTGCCGGTGTAAGATAGGCGACCAGCCAATAACCCCCCTCCTGGTCCCTTCCCAGCACCGCCCACAGATTCTGAGGCCTCAAAGCAGTTATCGAAGCCGGATAGTGGCACGTCATAAATCCAGTCTTGGTCGACCGCCCCGACTTGACCACAGCCGCGCCAAAGTCAGCACTCTCCAACACCTGGGCACGCTCCCAGTTCGTCAACGGCATCAGCACCCCGTCCGAAGGACCACACAGGACTTGACGGTCCGCACCTTCTGGATCGTTCTGCGTCTCACGGATGACAGCCCGGACTTGACCTTCTGTTGCTTGTGCGCTGATATGCTGCCGGTTGCTGAGCGCGATGCGGCCGAGAGGACCTCGGGCTTCGTCTGGCGGCAACGGGGTGAAGCCGGCGACTGCCATGTTCTGGACGAAGACGCCTGGCGCCTTGAAGAGGGCTGGGAGACGGAAGCGCGTGTTGATCACGGTGAGGACAGTCACTGGACGTGGGTGCGGTTGAGAAGAGGCTACGATCCGTGCAGCCCAGGCAGTGAGTATGTTGTTGTCGGTGAGGAAGGGAAGTCCGCCCTCCAGTTCCTTGAGATCCGCCTCTGCCTCGCGGCGAAGTGCCGCAAGTGTCTTGGCAGGCATGTAAATCGTATGCCCCTCCGGCGCCGGACCGCGCATCAAGGCCCAGGCATAACGCACAGCAAAGGATACAAACCCAGCGCCCTTGAGTCGTTGCTTGCCCATCTCGTAGTCCTCCTCGGGGCCGGCCGCATTCACTGCCGCGCGAAGAGCATCCTCGCGAGCGCCGAGAGCAGGCGGGACGTCGGCGTCATGTCCCGATACGACCAACGACCACGCTTGCAATAACGCTCGCTGGCCCATGACGTCCATGAGGACGTGGGGCCAGGAGAGACCGATCAACGTGGCGTTGCGGAAGGATGTGATGTGGAGGGAGAGGACGGGGGTATCGTGGTAGATGAAATCATTCATGGTCTTGGGTGCATGAGGATGCGCTGCGAAGACATGGAAGTCGTCTGGGCTGGGCTGGATGGAGAGAGTGTCCGTGGCTTCGGGTAACTTCTTGGCCAGCTCATGGTCTTCCATGTCTACATCCAGCTCGACGTGCGTATAAGTTACGGCAGGCCGATCTGGGGTGAAGGGACGCGGGACATGGACCTCGAGAGCTCCTTGCCCCTGGGGATGTCTTCAGCGATAAAGGTTCCATTTGTGCAATCTGGTGTTTCTCACATTCAATCGGAGGCGACCGCCGAGTTTTCTCCAGTCACCCATATCCAGAAGCCGCACCAGTGCATCGTGGAGCTTGTCGGCGTCCAAGACATCGTCGAAGCGCAGGATCCAGGTGAGAGTGATGCCGCGCAAGGTTTTCGTGTCGTCGAGCATGTGCAGGGGATACACGTCGTCGGAGTCGATGCGCTCCGGGGTTGCCTGGCCCAGCAAGCGACCTAGGAACTCCATGAATGAGAACTGAAAGGAAACCGTATGTGATTTGGAGTTTCAAAGTTTGAGAGTGAAAGTTGTGTTTTTTGAAACGACGATCGAGGTCTGTCTGTCGTGACACACGCGCAGACTAGACCCCTAATTCTACGGGCGTCACGGGAGGCTAAATGTAGGAGTCTAATATCGGGAGTTGCGTTCCAGCCCTGGGATGCGTGTTGAACTAATCCAGATCAAGAATAGAGTTTCAAGGGAGTATTGGAACACGATGATGAGAAAATGCTGGGCCTGAAGGTGGAGAGGAACTCGAAACTCTCGAGAACAACAGTTGAACAGGTGTACGGAACTGTTGTGGGCAGGAACGTATGAGGGCAACTGGGTGTTACCTTATCCCCTCCTACCCCTCATGCCTGAGAGGAACCATCACTTCTACACATCCCGGTTTGCTTGCTAAGTCAGTAGCTTTGCACATTAAACCTCGTGTAATCGATCACTTTACTCTTATCTGCTCCTTTGACTGTGACCACGACAAGCGCCTGACTCCTCCTCGACAAGTCCCGTCCTATCGACCGCCTCTCCGATATAGATCGACTCGACTAAAGCAAACGTAAACAACAGCTGGGGTATATGCAGTCTTCTGGAAACATGACTCCGTCTCCAACTATTTCTTGGCTCCAAATTGGACCAGCCGTGTCATCTCTTCGTCAATGTGCCGCTTCAGACAGGCGTGATAAAACAATCCAAAGTAGGTGAACCCGCTGGTAAGAAAACCGTTCAAACAAAAGAAAAACATAAGAAGAAGAAGAAAAGTTACGTCCCCCTCCCGAAAAGATCATCCTTCGACCGGTTTTGGTTTCCCTTCCCTGTACAGCTCCTGGTCATATCTCGCAGGACACAACTCACTCCACGTCAACGCCATGTGCACATCCGTCATGAAGCCGTGCAAAAGCTGTTCCGCTCCTTCTTTCTCCCTCCACTCCAGCATCTTCCTCGCTCGGCCGTGCCACCACGGCTTCTCCCACTCGGTCTCCAGCCTGGAATTGTTCATGGCGTTGTGGTGGATCATGACAGGGATCGTGTCCATGCAGACTTCGCTCAAGAGCGGCACGCTCTGCCAGGTCCTAGGCCCGGGGCCGTTGGCGGTGAGCAGATCGACGTTGCCTCGGGGGATGTCGTCGGGCATGGTGGACCGCGGGTTGCGGCAGTCGAAGGGGGACTGGCGGCTGAGCTGGGGCGCGATCGGCTGATCGTGCATGATGTAGTGGATGTCGCGCTCCGCGTCGATGCCCTGGTGGCCCAGGTCCGCGAAGTAGTCGAGGGCGATGCCGAAGTCCCAGAGCTTGCCGGTGTGGTACGCCGTGTTGTGCGGCCGGTGAGGGAACTCCGGGTTCAGAGGATCAGTGACCACGGCGCCGTAGATGTTCCACGGCTTGGGCCAGGACCCTGCGCGGCCCGGGACGAGCCAGTCCAGCACGTCGTCGAAGATGCCGCGGTGGTGCCGACGCATGATTTCGCGGTGGTACTCCTGCTCGCCGAGCATCTCGATGAAGATGGACTGGTCGCTCCCGCCGTCGCACTGCCCAGACCTCCCCCGGCTGTCGTCCGGCCGGGTTTGCCGGTCCTTGCAAACTCTCATCTTGGCCGCGGCCGCCTTGAGGAGTTTGCGCATATGCTTGACCTTGCCGATCATGGAGCCGGAGTTGAGGTACCGTGTGCGAAAGGAGGTCGCGGGGCCGACGCCGAACGACGTGTCGGTGGCGGCCCCGTAGATGTCGTGAGGCACAGGCGAGTCCGGGACGGCGTAGCAGGAGATGCTGGAGGGCATATTGGGGATGCAGCGCTTCCCGGCGCCGAAGATGACGCCGGTTTCAAGGTGTTCGTTGCGGAAAGCCTTGCCCAGGCGCTGCTTGACGCGGGCATCCTCCTCCCTGAGGATCCTCTCGTAGCGAGCCAGAAGAACCTCCGGGGGAAGCTGGAACCAGACGTCATAAGCGTCCATCATGAAGACAATCTCCTCTTCGAACTCGGGCTGCCCGTTTCGCTCATGGTCCTCGATCCACGCAAGCGAGTTGGTGATCTTCATGTAATGCGAGCTGCCACCTTCGCGGCCGCCCCAGCCAATGATGGTCGGCGCAGGATATCCGAGGATCGTCATGGTCATGAGGGTCTTGCAGAAATTGGGATTGCTTCTCGTCGCAGGCAGTAGAATGTGAAGCTTGTCTTTGGTGACTCTGGCTGCTGTACTTGGGCCATGCCTGACCTCTGTGTAGACTGCCCCTTCGGAATCCGTTGCCCATTTCTGCCGTAGCGAGCTATACCCTGCTCCCCTTGTTACCTATAGAATCAGACAGTGAAGAGGTTAGCAACTGTAAGAAGTCTGTTGGTGACAGTCGGTGCAAGTTGGCCATGTCCTCCATTGAGGTCAAGTACGGCATGCAAGACTCGAAGCGCGGGACAATGGCGAAGAGAAGCAAGCAGACTGACCAGTGCTAACAGCATTGTCATAAATGTGAAGACACTGGCGGCCACGACCAGCTGGCTGCGCCGCCTGGGGACGAGTAATGCATGCGGCTTGATCATCGTGAATAGCTTCAAAGCGGTGCTGTCCAAAGCTGGGAAGAAAGAAACAAAATTATCGCTTCAATAGCATGAAGATCCCACGCCAGCATCCATGAGTAAAAGAGGCTGGAATCGCCAATAGTCCAGTGGTGGTGTATCGCTCTGCCAGGAAGATGCCTTGGTCAACCCACAATCAGCGAGCCCAGGAGATTGGGAAAAGCGAGAAAGACACCACGCGATGCAGGTCTGTAAAGTTGTAAGGACAAGCATAAAACTAAGCGCTAGACGTGCCAACTTAAATCAAAGAATAACCGAGGCCAAGGGAAGTCCAAAAGCAGGCGGGTCACGAACAAGTTCCAGGCATGGAATGACGAACGCGATGGAGAGTCAGCTAACGCAAATAGGAAGCAAGGTCAGATGCATCTAGCCTTCAGCCACAATCCCTTCTCGTCGAGTGGTTTGACAAGAAGAGCGAATGCCATAAATGCAGTCAGTCAGATGGCTATTATCGTTTGACCACAATCTGCATGTTCTGGATCCTGCCGCTGCTGCTGCTGCTGCTGCTTTTCTTCCTGATCGCCATGGTACCTTGATCGACAGCACCAGGGTCAGTGACCATGTCAATGACCGATCGGGTCAAACAATAGAGCTTGACGATGCGGTACGAAGAAAAACTCGTGGGGGCTCTTTTCGGCAATTTCCCCAGCAAGGGTCTCGCTCGGGGTGTGAGCGAGAATGGTATGAGTTCCTCTGTAGGGAGAGTGAGAGAGTGAGACAGCTACACCTAAAACTTGATGGTTGCTGAGTACCTTACCTACTAGGTAGACTACCTCTGGGATACCATGGATAATCCGGCTTGGCGAAATGGAGACATGTAGGGAGCCTTCACACTGCTGAGGGGATGGGGCGTAGCTTGCCAAGATTGTGCATGTCACTAGACTACGGTGACGCATAATAGCGTTCCTTCTTGTTCATTCTTGTGGGAAGCCGCCGAGGACGAGAGACGATCCCCGAATTGGTTGAACAAGGTTGGTGTGTATGTCGTAGTCAGCAGAGCATTCCTGGTCAATAGCCCTACTAAGCCTTGAGCAAGACTAAGGTACTAAGGTAGTATTGCTTGTTTCTCGATGAAGAGACTCTGCAAGTTGGTAGAGAAGAAACAGAGCACATCCAGAACTCCAATGTCAGCGAGTCAAGAATGCCGCGCGTGATGGAGGCGACATACTCCTAGCTCCCGGTCTGCAGCAGTAGGTATCATAAGGGCGCAGAGCCAGGTCTCGCGCATGGGGCGTTTCTCCGTTGTGATGTCCATTGCGAGGCGCTGTGAGTATTCGCTGCTGTGCACCCAACGGAAAGACTCTTGCACAGGGGGGCAGGTATGTGACAACAGACAAGAAGGGCTAATAACCAGCCGGCCGGCCGTTACTGGGTCGGAGCAGAGCTGATGCATCTCCGATTCCATACTACGAGTACATAGAACTTAAATCGCCCGTATCCGACACCTCGGTCCTCATAGGCTGTTCGCGTGAGCTGGACTTGGTGGCCACGGCTGAACCTCCGGCTCCAGTTCCAGCGTCATTGGGACAGTCCTGAATCACTAGTAACTCCTTCGCTTGCGCGCGTGCTGAATTCCAGAAGAGCGGCCCCATCACCCGCCATTCCACCTTGTGTATGGCAATAGGCGAAACTCTATCTGCTGGAGTGCATACTTAGTCTATAGTCAAAGAGTATTGATATTTGGCTCTTCGTTATTTGGCTCTTCGGTCCTGGCGCCCCATAGTAGTTTGATGTAATTGATACGAAATGTACCTCTTTGTACCTGTAAAGCCAGCAGCATACCTAGGTACCTCGCCCAAAGAGAGCCTTGTAGTCGGCCTGAAAAGAGGGGAATTATGTATTGCGCAACTGGTAATTCTATGATCGCTTAGTTGATGATAATAATGATAATGTTATCATCTATCTCCTTATCTCTAATGGCAAGCGCTCTTACTATGATCATAATAGCTTCATCTTCGCGAGCGCCGTTAGGGGTATCATTAGGGAGGAGTGTACTTATTGAGCGCGTTGTTTGGGGTCGCATCAGGCGTATGGGAATAGCCTCCTCGCGAGGCAATTGTACATAAACAGTCATAATGCTACAAGAGTGACTATAGGATACATGATCATCGATAAATTGACCATCTCTAACTAACTAGAAATGGTTATGGCGGGCGGCTTAGCGCTTAAACCCCTGTTGAAGAGCCGTATAACGAAGAGCTGAATATCAATACTCTAGTCAAATCAAACCCTTGGGTCCAGCCTCTGACAAGAGTATTGATATCCGGCTCTTCGTTATACGGCTCTTCGACAGGGGTTTGAGCGCTAAGCGCCAACCACAACCATCTTGAGTTAGTCAAAGATGGTCAATTGATTGATGTTAGGTACCAACTTGAAGGTACCTAGGTACAGTACTCCGTATGTTTACTACTAAAGCCACTCTTGTACTCTGTACTCCGTAGCTAGTATGATTGTCGGCTCCCAAATGCGACCAAGAACTCGACGCGCTCGATACGCCTATAAAGCTGCTGATATAGTAATTCCCTTCTTTCGAAGCTGCCTATTAGGCTCTCTTTGCCTTTAGGTATACTGCTGGCTTTAGTATCGCTGAAAGAGGCGCTTCAAATAACTAAAAAGCTGGTTGAGATAGGATCTCGCAATACAGAGTACACTCGCAAGTAAATATCGATCAATTGACCATCTTTGACTAACTAAAAATGGTTGCAGTTGCTCACACCCCTGTCGAAGAGCCGTATAACGAAGAGCCGGATATCAATACTCTCTGACAAAGGCCGAGTCTCGCACGAATTGTGTCAACACAGAAACACTACTTTGCGGTGGCTGGTTTCCTCTAGATATCCCTTTAGTACCAGTAGGCAACATTCTTCTTTCAAGTCGCCGTGCTGGACATGGGCTCATGGGATTCAGAGAGGGTCGGTTCGCAGCAGAGACCACACAGTACGGCTTCAGCTATGTACGAGCCAGTTAGACCTGGGGAGTCGGTGAAATGCTGAGAAGATAACCAGTGGATGCAAGTCGCAAAATTTCCCGATTATGGTTTCTCTTACAAGTACTCCGTATATACAGGAGCACATACCTTGACTCTACCAGCTGGCGGTATAAGCACTAAACAACACCCCTGCCTTCTCCGGTAAATCAATACGATGGAAACGCCATTCCCTTCCCCATCCATCACTAGGTATTATTCCGTGCCCAAGAAATCTTGGCGTTTGCATTGACAACGTACGTCTCGACGCTACACTCGCAAAGGGCCACACCCTGCCGTCCTCGAGGGCTTTGTCTGGGGCAACTGTTACCGCGATGGGAGAAGAGAAGCCAAAGTTCGCAGATAACTACCTTAACTAACCACCCTAACTAACCCTGTCAAAGAGCGCCTCCTTCGCTTTTTAGCACTCGGTAGCGCTGTCGATAGGAATGACCACGTGTGGGGGAACAGTCGTTTGTTAAATCCTATTCTGCTGGCTCGCGTCTCGACACGCCCGATGGAGGCTTCTTGGGGTGCATGTAACAGCACGGCTGAAAGCGAAGGAAGAGAGAATGAGTTAGGGGCTCGCAGGTCACACTCGCGATGCTCCAGGGGTTTCTTTTTTTTTTCCCGCCTTGGAGGCTGTGAGATATCTGAGCATGTTAGGCACCGCGTGCGGCACCAACGAGATGGATTCGGCCACGAGACGCACGGAAGACTGCTGTATGTTGTTTGCCATGTCTCGCAGATACCATGTCAGCGTGTCACGATCAGAGGGAGTATCCATTTGCTTCAGCTGGAATCCGATGCTGTTCGTGAGCTTTCACTTGGTGTCCGACCGGGAAGCTCCAACTTGGAAGAATCTCCATCGCGATGGGCACGATGTACTCGAAAAGACTGTGGACCCAAGAATGACTGTCCAAAGAGGTCCTTGGTTTCGACCAGCCTTGGCGAAGACAATGCATTGGCGGGGTTGCATATTTCACCATTGCAGATAAGCAAAGCTGCACCGAACAAGTGGTACCTGGCCAGACTCATTGAGCTGCACACATCACCCGAGAAAAAGGTTCTCAGAACTTGTAGGACATTCATCTCAACATTAGAAATTCGTAAAAAGCCCTCATGACCATTCACATTCACTCGCCAATCCTCAAGACCTCACAGCCTCGACGAACAACTCCCTCATCCCCTTCAACAGCACCACTAGCTCCCTCGACTCGTTGACCCTCTCCAACACCCTCTCCACCTTCTCGCGCTCCAGCTTGGGCCTGCAGTGCTTCACGTCGTAGTCCCTCGAGCTCGTGACCAGTTCGAACCACGCCTCCCTCTCCCAGTTCTTCTCGTCGATGTGGCTATACACGAACTTCAGTCGGTCCTCCTGTCCCGCGCCTTCGATCTTGAGACAGAGGTTCGTGATCCAGAAATCGAGCTCGGGCACGTTGTAGCGGGACTGCGCTTCCTGCTGCTGGGCGTGCGCGCGTTGGGCGGCGAGGCGGGCGTCGATCTCCGCCTGTGTCTGCGCAATCTGCGCTTTGAGCGTGTCGCGGGCGGCCAGGTGCTTGTCGCGCTGCTCGGCGAGCGACGCGATCGCCTGCTCCATCTCCTGCGTCTCCGCCTCCTCCTTGTCGAGCGTCTGCTGCTGCGTGGAGGTCTTGATCTGGATGATCTCGATGTCCTTCTTCTTCATCCGCTGGTCCTCTGTGTTCGTCACATGTTAGTGAGTGCCTGTGGTTTGACTGTACGACGCACTTGGAACGAGGGGAGTCACCAACCTTCCAACTCGGCAAGATTCATGCGGAACGCGTTGCGCTCCTCCAGCACGCGCTTCCGTCCTAAGTCAATGAATGCATCGAACTTGGCGGTGAATTTAGCCATCCGATCGCGCAGGTCGTCGAAGCCGAAGTCGATGTTGGGCAGGTCTTCTTCCACTGGAGCTTGGGGGAGCATGCTCTGCCGGTGGTTCAGGCTCGAGGAGAACGAGGAGGCGAAGACGCTCGTCATCTTTGCGGTTTGTATGATAGGGCTGTCGTGGGGTGTGTATGGGGCTCAATGCGATGGGGTGTCGTGCTTTGCGACGCTTCGCGATGCTCTTTATCAATTGTGACGATGCTGAAATCAAATGGAGGACTACCACCGCTGTTTATCCAGCCGCGACGCGTTGCTAGGTCGACAGCCACATGTGGCTGTGCATGTCAAGTGCCCCGCCACATTTCAGAGAGCGTTAACCTACCATGTCGAAATGTGAAGTTTAACATCACCTTGATTGTCTTGTCAATTATTCATCTCTTACGCTGCATCTTGTCTGTCGATTTTAGGATGTTTTATTGATGTCACTTCGTTTTTTTCCTTCCCAGTGCATCAAAGGACCGAATCGCTTCCACCTGATCTTACGCAATGAAGCGACCCAACACCATCCTCTTCCTGATCTGTTGGATATCACGATTCTGCCCCGATGGCTAATCCTACCAAATCCGTGACGGGCATCAACTATGGCCAGCCTGGACGACTCATCTATGTTCCCCGAAAAGACTCAGCAAGTGGTGTCGGAGAGCTCCACAGCTCAAGACTGAGCGATCAACGTATGTCATCCCGCTCAATTCTTTGCTTAACGATAGGCTCACCAGTATGCAGCCCCCAGCTTTGGTATCATTGGAAACACTGCAGAACTATATCCCCCCTCGAAAGTTCCTCTAGTGCCTTCATCTTTAAAACCGTCTCATGAGCGGCAGCTGCAGAAGCAATGGCTATATGATGTTCACCCAGAGGCCTGTCCTGGCCTCGGCGCCATTGGAGATCTCCTCGCGGACGAGTTGACCAGCGCTGTCAGGCTCGCCTCAGCAGCCTCAACGCGCTGCTTGTTGGATATGGGCCCCATAACGGACGTGAGCAATTCCAGTCAGCGCACAGGCACTCCAGCTATCGCCATGGCCGCTGGTGAGGCTGGAGAGAAGCTGCGCATCGCCAAGGTCAACGAGTCCAGATGGGCTTGGGGATCTGTCAACCAGAAAAATGGAGAAGAAACGATCTCCGAGGGTGTGCAACTAGAGTTGGCCATTATCGATCCTGACTCTTGGCAGGATGAGTGCTTATGGACGAACGATGGACTCCCATTCACCCAGATCAAGTTCGCCACACACAGCGCTCCCAATGAGCCAATCCGCTGGCTTCTCGCTCAAAAGGCCACTTCCACCTCTATCCTCAGCCCTGAGTATCACAAAGTGCCAGTCGGAGATATCAACGTCGAGGCTCTTGATTTCCACATGCCCTCCAAAATCGACCCGCAGCATGAGCTTACGATCACGCATCACCAGACGGGAGGGAGGGCACATTGTGACGTAGCTTTCAACCCGCCTACCCAAGGGTCAGCTGCGCAGGTGGTGATCATGGACGAATGTGGCTACTGGACCATCTGGGCCATCATTGGCAGAACAAGAGTTGACAAAAGCCAAGAGAAGCGCGCCATCCTGCGCAAACACGGCCATGTATTCGAGGGGATCCTTCCTGATATTTCGTTCAGCAACCATCATCCGAGCCAGCCACACGGCGCTCTTTTCATCGGTGTCGCAGAAGGCGCTGAGTTCCAGTCCTCGTTAAGTGAGACCGGCTCAACAACCAGAGCGCCATACGTCCTGGTGTGGAACCCCGATAAATTCGAGGTTGTGGACTTTGAAGATGGGACACTCCTGCAACCGTTCAAGTTGCCTACCAGAAGTTCTTCGAGGCCGAACACAATACTGGATGTTCAATTGAGCCCTGTCACTCAGTCACACACGTTTGTTCTAACATCCCAGAGCCTGCATTGGATAGACCTGCCTAGACATGGAATGGCCTCCAAGCCAACACTGATCCTGGAGTGCCCACACCTGCCTGCGACAAATGATGTGCGGATGTCAATATGTCGTGTTTCAGACGATGAAAACGGTGTCATGGTCTTTCTATACTCGCCAGGAGGCACGCACTTTACGGTGAACTGGCTGCGCCTGTCCGAGGACCCTGAGCTCCCGCAGTGGCATCGCCAGGTATTGCCAATGGTGCAAAATCCTGCCATTGGTAAAAGTCCTCATGCCAAAAATCCGGACATGATGCTCTTTCACTCAGCCAAACTCTTCGTCGTCGACGAGCCAACAGAACCCAGTTTAGGGGAACCCTTTGTGAAAGAAGGGGTGCTCTTCTTCCAAGGTCTTCTGTTGAGTGAGGATCTCAGTTTGCGGTACTGCATTGGTAACTCACACACGAACCCTGGACTTTCAGTCTCGTTGCCAACGATTCGTCTGAACTGGACTCCCAAAGATAAGGAGCGTTCGTGGAAGAGGCAGCAGAAACTGTTTCTCAAACGTATTGGGGGCGCCTTTGTACTCCCGGACGGACTGGAACCAGATGATGTGGTATTCCAAGACCAGCAAGCCGACGCAGGACAACCACTCAAAAAACATGGGCCCGATGAGGCAGGCCAGAACTTACTCAATATCCGCCGAATTGTGGAGGTTTTGGGTCAGTGTATTGAGGTCGAAGATGGACATAGGGGTCCGCTTCTACCTGCTTCATCGGTCGACGTGCTCGAAAGCATGCTTGAATCCGGGATCGCGGAGGCTAGCGTCCCCCTTTTTACCTGGTATGTGACAAAGACTCCTTCTCGTCGCGTTTTTGACTTTGCTGACGACTTTTCTTCAGGCAAGACGTGATGAGCCTCTCTAGGGAAAGCAGTGAATGGACCGAAGCACAGGATGTAGAGGCGAGACTGCACGACTTGAAGAAGAAGGTGGAAGACGAAGTCAGCATGCCAGAACTTCGTCTCAGAAGCTCAAACGAAGCGCAGGAGGAGAGTATTACAACTGAAGCAATTCACAACGAGCTCAGCAGCCTCTGTGGCTATCGACAGAGTGAATCTTCAGATGCGCAGCAGCAGCAACCACCTCATATCGCAGTCGCCAAGCTCGTCAGCGACTGTTTTTTATCGACGCAAGGATTTGTCATCCAAGACGTACCGTTGTTCAGGTCGGCTGGCGAAGACGCATCTGAAGAACATTTGGAGAGGGGCCGTGTCCCACCCTCTCAGATTCCCAGATCTTCCCAATCCCCTGGCCGCATCCGCTCCTCCTCCCCCGCATCGGTGCTCCCTCCCGAAAAGCTGCAGGCGCAGTTCCGCCGCCTTCAACTCCTCGCTCCGAGCCTAGTTCCTGGTTCGCTATCCACCAAACAACCGCCCAAAGTCCTCTCCTACTGGCCGACTTCCTCCTCTGGCGAGAGTCTGGCCAACTACGTCTCCAGCGTCGCCACAGAAAGCGACTCCAAGTTCGATGATATGCGACAACGCCTTCAGCGAGCTGAAGCAAGGAAGAAAGCTCAAGCAGAGAAGTTGAGGAGGCCGATCTTTGCAAGACAGGGCTTGCCAACTGAGGAGGACAGGGCACCCAGGGTGCATACACAGGTGGATGCGTTCAGGTCAAGCCCACAGCCCGCCGCCAAGATGACCATGTCTAGCCAAAGCCATGGACCGAGTCAAGCTGGAGGATTTGGGTCGTTGGTCACAATGAGCCAGCCGACTGCGGGTGCGTTTGGCGACAGGAAGAAGGTGAAGAAGACAACAGTAAAGAAGAAGAGGAGTGGATTTAGGTGACGGCATAGAATATACCCCTGGACATGAAAATATGAAACCCCACAACAAGTATGTATATATGTAACTCTCTCGTAACACTCGTGACATGATATTTGGTCTGTATAACTCTGTTGGCGCTTTGCCAAAGTTTAGTTTGAGTCGCGTAATTATAGTGGCTCCTCTCATCAATCGGCTCAATCCAACAACCACAAATGCTGCCTCACCAACCTCAACCACCACCACAGCAATTTCACAGCCATCTCTCGCTCGAACCACTGACCACTTCGAGACTCAGCTAAAGAAAGACCTCCTTTGAGATCAGCCAAGAGCTCGAAGCATCTGTTCAGAACACCGCCAAAAAAAAAAAGAACCATGTCTCACTGCCATGACGAGCATGCTGGTCACGGCGGCCACGACCACCATGACCACGAGCATGACCATTCTGACGACATCACCCCCGCACTCCAACACTCACTGTACGAGCAAATCAACTTCGACGAGATTGTCACTCTTAATGAAGACCGGAGAGATGCCGGCAAGGCCGTCGTGAAGAAGACGTGGGCGGAGAGGATGACGACAGAGCCCGAGCTGGCGAGCGATGTAGATGAGCAACTGCTCATGACTGTACCGTAAGTCCACCCAGTCCATCGCTCATATCCACCTATGTTGTGGCATGAGATTGATTTTCTTCAAACAACAACTACTATGTCCGTTCGCACAGCACTGACATGCCCCAGATTCACCGCCCAAATCAAACTCCATTCCATCCTCCTCCGCACCTCCCCCTCCCTCTCCGCTCCCAAGACCCTGCACCTGCACATCAACCAAGACAACCTGGACTTCTCCTCCGCCGAGGAGGCCAAGCCGGTCCAGACGCTCGAACTCTCCCAGACCTCGGACGTTCAGGAAATCCCCGTCAAGCGCGCTCTCTTCGGCAAAGTGCAGCGGCTGGCCCTCTTCTTCGCGGACAACTTCGGGGATGGAGAGGAAGACGTCACGAGGCTGAGCTACGTCGGGTTCAAGGGAGAGTGGACGAGGCTGGGGAAGGCGCCGACCAATATCATCTATGAAGCGGCGGCGCAGCCGGGTGATCACAAGGTGAAAGGGACGAGTGTGAACCAGATGGGGAGTGGGATTGGGGGCAGGGGGCCAGGGATTTGAGGGATTCCAGAGTTTCCAGCTCGAAAAGGTGCCTCGGGAATAAAAGCAACTCATTTTTGTTGGACGCAACGTAATGCCTATGTTCGACATCGAAATACCTTACGAGCTTTGGAAGGGTTCTCACTGAAGGTATTGATGAGATCTTCATGCTGAGTCTGCTCCGCAGTTGCGACACCTTCTGAGCCCTGATGATCTTTTCCCACGGTTACAACGGTTACAACGGCTCACTGATATCAATTCACTTCTTCTTACGATGTCGAATTTTACTCATCTCCATGTCGTGTCCCAGACGCCTGTTCCTACATGGCCTCAGGACCTGTCAGACAGATGGTGCAGTCAGGGTTGTGCAAGGGTTAAGGTTCAGTCCCTGGCTCCACTCTCCGCCCCGAAATTTCGCAGCATCGGTTGACAGACCTCCTCGAATCCTCATCAACGAAAAAGCACCCGACCAATCCTCCTCCAAGCCTCATCGCGGCCGCGCCCATCAATCTCCCTACGGCCGGCCTCAATACAATCCCGGGCATCATGCCGCCGCGGATATCCTTCCGGGTCGCCCTCCCCCGCCTCTCGGCCAGGCCCTCTCTCCGACCTCTCGCCCTTCCCCCGACGCCCATCACCACCCGCGCCGTCCACAATGGCTGGTCAACGGCTCCTCCGCGCTCCAAGCACCGTCGCTTCAACCAGCCCAACTCCGGTCTTCCGGCTCTGACGACCGGCCCCGCCGCAGCGCTGAAGCGTCGCGACAACACGACTCCTCTGCGATCGGGCGTGCTGGCTGTGAAGAAGGGCATGACGAGCATGTTCGTGGGCAAGAAGCGCGTGCCGTGCACGGTCCTGCAGTTCGACCAGGTGCAGGTTGTGGCGAACAAGACGCGTGAGAAGAACGGCTACTGGGCGGTCCAGGTCGGCATGGGAAGCAAGGATGGAAGGAACGTGACCCAACCTCAGCTGGGATACTACGAAGCGAAGGGCATCGCTCCCAAGCAGGAGCTTGCCGAGTTCAAAGTCAGAGACGAGTCCGGCCTGTTGCCTGTGGGCGTGCAGCTGCAGCCAGACTGGTTCCAGCTCGGGCAATACGTCGACGTCCGCGGTCGCTCACGTGGCATGGGTTTCGCCGGTGGTATGAAGCGCCACGGCTTCGCCGGCCAAGAAGCGTCTCACGGTAACTCCAAGAACCACCGAACAATCGGTACCACAGGTCCCTCGCAGGGTAGCGGTAGCCGTGTCTTCCCGGGAAAGAAGATGCCGGGTCGCATGGGCAACGAATACCGTACGGTGCAGAACCTGAAGATCATGAAGGTGGATAATGAGCTGGGCATCGTGCTCGTCAGTGGGCCGGTCGCTGGACCAAAGGGCAGGGTCGTGCAGTTGCAGGATTCAAAGAAGAGGAAGCCCCCAGCACTGCCTTACAGAGAAAAGGCATTGGACCAACTGAAGGAGAGATTCCCCGATGCGGAAGAGAGGCTCGAAAAGGCGAGAGAGAAGCACTTGGAGATGAAGACTGAGAGGAGGGCTCATTTGGCGCTGGACTGAGTGGTCATGGGGGAGCAAACGATATGAAGATGCTGTGTTAGAGGGCAAGCAGGGCTGTAAGAGTTGCTCGAGGGACGCAAGGTTCAAAGCGGGCTTTGTATATGTATCATAGTCACATCTACTGTACAAGATATCTTTTCTTACAACACCTCTCAGCCTCCATCCACCCATTGTACACGCCTACCGCCCTAGGCTTCTGCCACATCGGATGACGGACTTGTGGCAGCAGGGAACCAGTCCCAGCCGGACCCCTGACACGACACTTATTTGTGAGGAGACTGTTGTCTGTATCCTCTTCCACCAGCCTCATCGATCTCTGCCGCCGCCTCAATCGGCACGCTGACAGCCGTGTCCGCTACGAGGCCACCGAACGGATCACCCGCTTCCAGCAAATCAATCCACTCTCCATCATCCGTCTTCAAGCTCCACTCCGTCGTCTCGAACATGCCCCTGGGCGTCCTCCTGAAGCTCGCGAACCGCATAGTGGCTTTGCCCTTGCTGCCCTTGACGTCGAACCACACGTCGATCCGTCCCTGGAGCTGGTTCATCGTCCCGTGGATCCAGGGGATCTGCCGGTTGAAGTAGATCTCGTCGCCGAGGAGTTCGCGGGCGCGGGGGTTGGTGCGCAGCGCATAGAGAGTAGAGGCGATCACGGGAGACGAGCTCTTCTGGTAGTTGAAGATGGCGATGGAGCAGGCGGTCACGATGGCGATGAAGATCGGGAGGGTGCGGCCCCAGCGGAAGCGAACTTCGTTGATGTCTGGGGGAGAAAAAAAAGCAATTGTCAGTCATCGGCAGCCAGATACCGGGAGCTGGGACTACCGCATTACCTGGGAGCTCGCGATCTGCTCTTCTCGACATGAGGGGCCCGTCGCCGGGCCTGGGAGCCGGGGAGTTCCATCTCCTCTGCAGGACTCTTCCGGGCTGATACCTGCTCTGCTGAGCGGCAGAGACCAGCCTTCGACGGGCGACGCGGGAGAGCATTGTTTCGACTTTTGTTTTTTGGCAGTCAAAAGTCCTCGTTGATGTCGTGGTAGGGAATTCTTCTCGAAGGTGGGCATCAGCTGTTTCTTGTTCCGGCAAATGTACGGAGTAGAAAATCCACTCGCAGGCCCCCACGTAGAGTACCCTAGACGTTGATGTCGCTGGAGTCGCTTAGCTTTCTAATCCCACGATGCCTATCAATGGAAAAGGCATGTTTCTTTCGATCCGAGGCGTTTCATCTCAATCTTTATTCAATTTCTCTTAGGATGTAATAATGCTTCCCAGCGTCTAGATTTACGTGTCGAGTCCTGAAGATGTCCCCAGTGAGCAGTGTACAAAGCTACGGAGAATACACTGGCAGTTCGTCTCACAAAATGCTGGAAAACAAATTTCACACTATGTCTCTAATTACCTCTACTCAGTAAAGATCCCTTTCCGCTAAGTATAATGGTAGATCATTGTGGCTGCATTTATTTGGATCGTAGACTGATAGACTGGCTGATGTGTGACTTCCTGAACTTTGGGACTGGCCATATGCTGAAATCACCTGTACACCCTAACGGGATGGATACGGTGAACCAACGAAAACTAGGAATGTCCTGGAATGTATCAGGCTAGCCAATAGTTGTGCTGCAAGATAGAGTGATGATGTTCCGTTGTTCAGCACGTTGTTCACGTCGACTTGAACATACTGTAAACTAGGTGAGAAGTAGCCGCCTAACGCCACGCTTGGGTGCCACTATTAAGGTACCCTTCGGCCCACTTCATTACGTCGTTGCCCAAAGTTCACATGCCGCAGCCTGGTCTCTTGCACCACTACCAACAAGCACTTCAACATCGATGATCTGACACGACAGTCCGTACCTATATCAGAGGAGGCCATCTTCTCAACTGCCCCTGGCGCCATCACAGGCTGAGACGACATTCACAAATGCACACATAGACCAGCAGCCATGGCAAACCTCAACAACGCTTCCGCCCGTCTGCGCAAGACCTTCCACTACCCAGCAGACGACGACGATGCCTCCAACTCCGAACCCGAAGCCATGGACGAACAAGGTAATCCATCTACCCTGACCCAACCACCTTTTCCTTACCATCTTCCTAGCGATTCTCTGGCCTCCTCAAACTAACATAACCTACCCTACCAGAACAAGAATCCTACATCGCCCGCCTCGCCGCCGAAAACACAGCCCGCAACACTCAATTCCACCAACTCCTCCTCGCCCTGCCCGCCCTCGCCTCTATCCCTTACATCTTCACCCTCTTCCGCCCGCGGTCAACCCTCCTCTCCCTCCTAGCTCTGACGTCCCTGGCCTCATCCGTCTTCCTCCTCCTCCGTCTTCCACACACATCCACGGGCTTTCCCCTGCTTGACGCCTGGGCGGCGTCGCCCTCTCCCTCCGCGTCGAATGACGCAACGAGAAGGAAGCAGCAACGGTATCAGATGAAGCGACAAGTCATGGGCGAGAACTCCCCGCTGGAGGTGTGGCTCCCGTATTTGAACCTGGGCCTGGTCTGCGTCTTGGTCCTGCTGGGCCTGGTGAGCGGCCAGGCCTGGAAGGGTGCTTTTCAGTGGATTGGGATGGGGAACTTGCCGGGTGTTGTCTTTGCCGTGATCGTGGTCGCCAAGTTGATGATGGCAAGTGTCGATCCGGAGGCGGAACTGGGTGCTTTGAAGTATAGCTACAAAGGGGCATGAGCACATGATACATGCGTAACGAAAAGCATTGGATTTTTCATTTGGTGAGGCCCGCGACATGTGGTACTCTTTTAACACCCTGCCATCTGTCTATCGTTTGCGCCGAAACATCCTTACACCGTTCTGAAACTTTGACGCCTTATTAGCCAAACCCCGCGTAGCTTCTCATGATTTTCTATTATGGTTCGCTCCATGGAGAGTCCCAACGTAGGCTACATATCTATAGAATCGTTGAACCGAAGGATGCCATGACTCCTCAGAACACCATCAATTCCCTTCGGGCCGTGCGGATACGGCGTGTGCTGCGGGCTCGCGTTGGGAGTCTCTGACGACTTGTCCATCACAAGTGCAAGGCCGTGGGACTTGATCGCGTCTACGAGAGCGGGAACCGTTTCCTGCAGTAGCGTCAGCATGATGGTGATGGATGCGTAAGATCCTGCCTCGACGAGACTTACCAAAAGGCCGGAAAAGCATATCAACCCCATGAAATTATTCGTCTGTGCGATCCTGACCACCTCCTTCACAGAAGCGCTTCTCCGTCCACTGCTCTGGACGGACTGAGATCCTACAAGCGACCCCTCCCGTCCCAGGTCGTTGCAAAGGAAGACCGGGAAGTTAGGCTGCTTCCAATTCAGCGCAGTGCACAGCTTGGCATGGTAGCTGCTGAACACGATGGATCGTACAGCGTGCGTGGACTGTGCTCTCTGCGCCCTTGCATGATCGAAAACAGTCGTAAGAATCTCATCCACGAACTTATTGATATCCAGCGCTGGACCAAGTGCATGCGTGTTTTCTTCCTCAGCAGTTGGGTAGAGGATCTGAAGGTTGACGTGGACCCCGGAAGGAAGAATTGAAAGGGCATTATGCAGAGTGACACCCGCTGTGGCCAGGATGTGATAGATCTCGGCAATGTTCTCGGACGTCTTCGATGGCAAGCCTGCCAATTCCGCACGTGAAGGGTTGCGTTCGGTGATAGCGAGGAATTGCTCCAGCGAGAGTCGGCAGACAGGAATCTCCAACCCCCCACACAGAATAGTCCAGCGAGGCCAAATCACCGGTACTCCATCACTGGTGTACTGGACGAACAAGCGGACATAGTCGCCTGAGAGACTCGAGCCAGTGACGACCGCGTTGGTGGGCTGGTCGAGCTGGCTTGTTGCCTTCCAGTAGGTTTCAAAGTCGGTTATCTCAAGAGGCTGGCCATTGAAAGGTTTGATCACTTGGGCATTGAAGCTGATCTGTCCAATAGCTCTCAGGCGTGGATCAAAAAGCGGAAGACAGCATGTTGAGCTACCGTGAATCGTTTTGAAAGTGCTTGGGAGCACAACAGTCTTCGCAATGACCTTTGCACCGTATGTGGGGAATACGTCGAAGTCCAGAGAGAAAGTGTCGAGATTGTCGACTTGGAAAGACACTGTTCGGGTATCTTCTTGGAAGGGGAGGATGATATTCTTTGGAATAAGATCGGAAAGCTTGGAAGAGATAGTGAGACGAGCCGCTGGATATTTCCCGTCTTGGAAGAACAAAAGCGGAGGCTCGCCATTCTCCTCAAAGCTGATCTGCACAACTGTCTTCGTGTCAAGGAAGTTGTGGCCGTAACGTCTCAGAGGAATTATGGGTGGTGGTAGCTCGAAGAAGGGTATCGCGTCGGGATCGAGTGCCATCGGTGCTGGACCGCCGCTGCTCGACATAGGAGCGAGCGTTGGTTGAGTGATAGCCGGGCTGGCGTGTTTCTTGGTGTTGACTGGCATCAGGAGCTTCATACATTCCAGGTGACCTTCCCATGCGGCATAATACATCGCTGGCAGGTCTTTCTCATCCAAGATGTTTGGATTGACACCTGCCTTCAACAGGGCCTGAAGGCAATCGACATTACCATCACTTGCAGCATGTACGAGCGGCGTCCAACCATATAGCTTGTCGATCTGATCCAAGTCGGCTCCGTATTTCCTCAAAAGCAGGAGAAGCTCGGACGTTTGCCCTGACCTAGCAACGAGATGTTGAGGATAGAGCCCTTCGGCATCTGGGAGTATTTTGGCGCCATGCTTCAGCAACATCTCTACCACCGTCACTGAACCATGCTCACATGCAAGGTTCAGCGGGACGTGATCTGAGCTGGAAACGGGGTCGATGCGTGCGTTTTTGGAAAGTAACGATTCCACACAGTCGAGGTGCCCCTGGATGATGGAATGAATCAAGGGGGTAAAGTTATCGTGATCGATGAGATCGATGGTATTAGGATTCGCTGTCGAGTTCAGGATTTGGGATTCGTTACTGGGATATTTGGAGACTTACCACTCAACAACGCTTCGACCATACCTAGCCGGCCGTGCAAGCTGGCATAGTGCAGTGGCACGCGACCATATACATCCGTACGATCAACTGGGACGCCAGCGTCTAAGCCCCATTGCATGACATGGTATTTTCCATAGATAGCAGCTTGGTGTAAGCAGTCCCGTTCGTTGATATCGTCGTATGAGCTGAGATCCACGAGTCCTGTGCTCATCAAAACCTCGAGAGACTCGTAGGGTGCTTCGTGTATTGCCGCCAGGAACGTCCGGGTCACACGATCGCTGATCGAGTTATCGCCCTCGACTTTTTCTGCGGCAGACTGCATCCTTGCCAACAGGTCTCGAAGGCTCTCGAGGTTGCCCGTAATGACGGTATCCAGTAGCAAGGTGTCGGCATCCCCTTCATCGGTTCCTATGAAATGCTGACTCGTCACAACATGCCCAGAGTTCTGGAAATTGACCTGGATGCCATCAGACCAGGCACCCAGATCTTGAAGACTGGTCGTAGCCTGATCTGAAAGCTCGCTGATGACTGTCGCATTAAAGAAAGGTTGCACCTCCACAGCTCTTGACAGGTACAGCTCCTTTGTCTTTGATTTTGATGTCTTGTCCCACTTTTTCAGGATCTTAGAGAAAGCAGTTCCATTGATCTCGACGAATTGTTGAAGTTTGTTGAGGTCTGTAGCGAACTGCTGGAAGCCTTCCTCGAGCGTGGTGAACTTGGCTGACCGTCTGGAAACCCCGTCTCTTGTTTGGAGTACTTTCTTCTTGTCGAGGAGAGTTCTTAATCGGATTTTGAGCTTTGAAAATCATTAGATACCACAAGGATGAGAAACATCACGGGAAGGTTGACGAACCTCTTCTTCTTTTTGCAAGTAGAACGCATTCACCTTGTCTAGTTCGCGCTCCTGGTCGGCGTTCAGCAAATGTGCAGGAACATTCATCGTTCGAGTCGAGCAAAGAAGCCTACCAATTGAAAGAAGAAGGTTGCCTTATTGGCCTGCAGTGCGGCCTGAGAGTCTGCGGAGGTGGCCGATCGGATAATGTCATTTTGGGCAGCGAGGGTGGGAGTAGCAGAGAGCTTTTTGATTAGCTAGCGAAGGAGCGTTAGTCACAAGTCTTGGCCGGGGAATTTATGCTTGAACAGGGGAAACTGCAGCTAAACAACTGACAGACTACAGCTGAACATAGAAGAGGACTTCGCATGTCTATGCAGTGAAGAGAAAATACGCAACACAGGATCAAGGAATCATAGTAAAGATCCAAGTGACCGCGCTGCTGTGGTGCAAACAGGTGGAAGAGAGGGGCATCACTTTACCTTCTTTAAAGCTTTGTAGTTGACAAAGCTGGCAGCATACTCTGGGACCTCAAGTTGGCGCTTCTGGATCTGCTTGCCGAACTTCCTGTTGTAATGTCAGTCTTCCACATCTTCCGAAGAGCTGTCTCTGATAATCCTATACTGTCTTTGTGTACAAAGACCAGAATGTGATCCAAATTACTCGACAGAAGCAAAATGGAAAAGCAGGGATCAAGGTTCTCACAAATCGAAGGAAAGGGCATGCATGGGGGACTTACATGATGCTAGTGAGAACCCTAGTCACAGGCTGCTTAGGGAGGTGTCACTGTAGCAGTCAGAAGGGCAGTTGTCTAGGTGGTTCCCTGCAGACTGAGTCCAAGCGGGCTTGCCGAAGGATAGGATGCCGGAGGAGAAACAGGGCGAGTCTGGGAATGGTGGTTCCGAGGCTGGTACTGTGCATGCGAGGCAGGGCGAGTGAGAGCGGGGTGCGTAGTCAGCGGCACGCAAAATGAGAGTGGCGAACGAGCCCTAGACGATGATGAGAGTCGCTGGTAAGGGTTTCACGGCATGACGAGGCCCAGATACTTGGGTGGGAATAAGAGTGCCGACGTTGCGACCTGACCCTGTAGTGACTCGGTGACGGATGGAGAAAGTGAGGGTAGAACGAGCGCGTGGGGGTCTCCAAGGTACCAAGATCTCTGAGCTCAGTCTGAGTCGATCCTCGCAGCGTTAGCTACGTGTCCAAAAGTTGGCGGCTTGTTGTTTTTAAGCCTATTGATTGAAATTCTGGGCCCATCGAGAAGCGAGTCCAGGTTCCATCAGAGACGGAGGCACATAAGATGTGGAGTAAGGAAGTGTAAAAAGCTCGTGACTGAATCTCAAGCAGGGATGACAAGGTAACGGAGAGTGACAGGATGTGGGATGAGGTCGAAGGAGTGACCGAGCCAGGGACCCTGTATCAAACGGAACTTACAGGAGGACAAGAAGAATGTGACGGGAAGAGCCGCGCGTGGCAAACGGTTTCTGCCGATCAATGTACGTTAGCCAGGCTCGCAAGGCTCAAGTCCTAGTGATGTACACGGTATGCTCTGTGCAGCCTTGGGGTTGGTATCAGGATAGGGGATGGTAGAGGTGTGCCAAAGAGGTAGTGACTATGTATAAGATGAGAGGACGTGATTGCGCTTACCTCGGATAAAGCGATGGACAGGCGGTAGGTGGTTTGTATACTCGGAAGTGTGCCCTTGGAGAGACACAAGTTTGACCGAGATCCAAAGGGCGTCAGTAGAGGAGTGGTTGTTCCAAGAGTCGTCGAGCTCTCCACCGAGATGAGATGGTGATGACTTGAGTCAAACTGCAAGCAGCAAGGGAGTTGTCAAGGCGGGGTGCTCGTGCAGGCGCTCAAGCCCGGTCAATCGGAAAGGATCACACGGCCTATTCTTCAGTGCCACGGTAAACAGGGGGACTGGTATCGATCTCTCCCATGGCAGCTGGGGCAGGTTGCAGGCCCTTTCCATGCATATGGGCGGGTTCTCGTAGGGAGGGTCTCGGCCAGCGGTGCGGTGGTGAGAGAGGGTCGACGTCCCCAAAAAGCCTTGGAGCACCGCAGTGGAGGGGCGCCCCACCAGCTTGTCCGGCTTCAGCGCCGTCGGTTTCTTTCTGGTTGGGATCGCGGCAACGGCTCCCAAGGCTACCAAGCACTGTATGGACTTCGAGACCCCGATTTGTTCCCATATCGAACCTTCTCAGCGTCTGCCGCGTAGCTTTTTGTTGAACTCTATTTGCTTCCTCAGGCACGCCGAGGCACGCCGCCAAAATCTTTTCCTCTCCAGCGTGATTTCCACTAACCATCACCACTGATTCCGCCCTTCTTCCACACATCGATTCAATATTGTTTCAGTGATCTCCATCCGGCCTTAGCCGCGCAGTAGGCTACTCTGCGAGCTCTTCCACATCTCCATCCCCAATGTACCACTAAATGCGCCAATGCTCTTCCCGCAGCCCATGCCCTTGCATCCAATCCCCGTCGTCCATCTTGCCCCGTGCTCCAGCGATAGGCCTGGCGCTATCCTTCAACCAGCACTTACCAGTCTTCACCTCCGTCAATTTCATTGCCCTTACTCCGTACCGCACCGCTTCTTTTCCATTGCACCGTTTTGATGCTCTGGAAATAACGCACTGCATACTTGGAAGCTTCTGTTTCTCCACTACGCACCACCGCTAAGGGTTTACTTGTCATATTGTGTCGTCATGGCTCACGTGGGTTGTCCCTCCTTGAACATCCCACCACTGGATCTTCACCGAACCCCTCCCGCGGAAATGCTATTACAGATCCTGAACGACGTCTGCAATGACCTGAAATGCGCACGTGCTCGGCAAGCGCATCAACGCTCAAGGCTGCGGTTTCGCTGGTTCTTCTCACAATCTGTTGACATGTACGAAATACTACCTGGGAATAATGTCGACCACCTCGCTAGACCTGAAAGCATCATAATGCTCGCCCATATTGCCACCTCCAGATTATTAGGAAACGCCTTGACATAGTGCCATTCTGAACAGCTTTTAGCTCTTCTTTGCCGCCGTATTCTCCTTTGCTGGATCTACCAGACTGTCCGCCATCGCCTCTGCTGCGGCCTGCTTCAGCCTCTCGCTCTCATCAGCCTTGCCATCTTTGGGCTTCTCCTTCGCATCCTTGGTGTCCTTTTCGTCTTCGCTATCACCAAGACTGAAGGGGTCGTTGTCTCCGATAGGGTTGGGGTCGACGCTTGAGAGCGGCTGCCACTTGCTGGCCTTCGTACCTGACGAAGGAGCATCCTTCGGCGGGACTTTGGGTGAGGTGTCGTACATATTGATCTCGTCTGCCTCCTCTTTGAAACCAACCCTCCTTCCGGTGCCAGGCGCTGGTGAAGATGACTGAGGAGGGCGGTAAATACCACTGGTTTGCTGGTTGACAGGAGCTGCTTCATCATTAGCTGGGCCGTCCGGGGCGGCGCTTGAGCACTTCGACTTACTTCCATCTGCGGCGAACTTCATGCCTGCAAAATCATCGCTGAGTACCTGAGGATCGGCATCATACTTATGGTAGTCTCCGCTTCGACGACCCTGACCCTGACGAGCGTATGATCCGTATTGTTGCTGTCCTTGGTGGCCCTGACCGGAGGGCCCGCCCTGCTCACTCTCGTCGAAATTCTCCTCAATCTTCTTGCGAATGTTGTTTATCCACCCGTTGACCTGCTTCTGAGTCTCCATGAAGCCCTTTCGCAGGTTATCCCGGATCACAGGGAGGTCATCGTCGATGAAGCTGTGCTCACGGTCCTCCTCCCCATAACCCTGCTGAGCGCGTGGGCGTGGCCGGCCGTCAGGGTTGCGGCTTGATGTGCGAGCTTCGTAGGCGCCAACATTATTGTAATGCTCTGCGAGCTGGCGCGCGTAGAGCTCATCAGCTTCCAGTTGGGACATCTGTGCTCGGGGACCGGTCGGACGTGGTGGGGGCGGCGGAGGCGCAGACTCCTCGGGTTCGTTCTTGACGGCATCGGGATCAGTCATCTCTAATGGTATTGATCAGTGACTCGTAGGGCAGAGTTATTGATTTCATGTGCACCTACCCAGCAGCGCATTAAAAGCTGGCTCAACTTTGCCTCCGCTAGCTCTGAGAACAGCTTTGATGACACTATTCTCAACGGTAGGGAAAGCTTCTTTGAGAATCAACTCATTTGTTTGCGCTTCGGTAGGGGGACGCTGGGGCTTGGGTGGTTTGGGACCTTCGTCCTCGACAGTAGCCTGCATGGACTTGGTGGCAGGTGTGCTTGTCGGCCCTGTCGAAATGTTGCCCTCCTCGCTGATAATACCAGTCTCCTGGACATCATCATCATCCAAGTCCAGGGGCCTAGCGGTCGTAGGGGATTCGGCACCGCTGTCCGTGATTGGCTTGGTCTGCACCACAATAAGCAATATGCCTACAAGGAGCCGTGCAAGGCTGTCAGTTGAACAGGCGGAGTATAGAACTTACTGTCTCCGTTGGAGCTGCCATCTTGCAAGTTGTGTCTTCTCTGCCGCGCTGAAATTGTCGTGATAAGAACGCAAAGGAACATGGACAAGAATGAGTAACGGTAATGGGAAGATTATGCAAAGAATGCAACGAAACAAGCTTGGTGTCGGAGGACTTTCGTGACAGCGGCGAGGGGGATGGGTTGGCCGCGACTCCAATGACGTTGCCCCACCTTCCAAGGGACAGCTGTTTGAGCCACAACTACGCCACGTCACTAGCCACACAAGTATGCTCGCGCTTTCTTGGACTGAATGGTCCTCATTGGACGAGAGCGAAGTTGGTCTCGAAAGCGAAACTTGTAATTCTGCATATTTCCTGATTGACAAGCTCACCATAACCAGATTTACCATCCTTCGTGCTTGAGAAGGGTGTTCTGTCAGGTTGGATCATGGGATCCTTGAGAAGGTGACGAAAGCCTTGCGACCGCCATCATGGCAGATCTAGGCATCGACTCAGCGTTCATCCCAGCTTTGCATAAACCTGCAGGCCTTCTTCCTATTGCGAAACACCGGGAAAGCATCTTGTACGTAGTCGAAACATTTTCTGTCACCATAATCATCGGTCAGACGGGGTCCGGAAAGACGACACAAATCCCCCAGTTCCTAGAGCAGGCTGGCTGGTGCTCTGATGGCAAGGTCATTGGGATCACACAGGCAAGTTTCATTCAGAGAGATCCAATATGACCAAGGGTATCTAATAAAGCATAGCCCAGAAGAGTGGCTGCGACGACTGTGGCAGTGCGCGTAGCTGAGGAGGTCGGTTGCGAAGTCGGCAAGGAGGTCGGTTACTCGATCCGGTTTGAAGATGTCACTTCGGCATCAACGAAGATCAAATTCCTCACAGATGGTCTCCTCATAAGAGAGGCTTTGGTCGATCCTCTTTTGAGCCGCTATTCCGTTGTTATGGTCGACGAAGCCCACGAGCGCTCAATCAGTACAGACATCCTTCTGGGTTTGCTCAAGAAGATCCGGAGAAAACGACCAGATCTGAGGATCATCATCAGCAGCGCCACACTCCAAGCCGAAGAGTTCTTGAAGTTCTTTGAGCAGCAGAATAATGAAACAAAAAAGGTTGACGGGGCAACTCCCGATATTGGCACCATTGTCAGCCTGGAAGGGAGGACATATCCCATTGACATTCTACACCTCGAGACACCAGCGGAAAACTACGTCGAGCGAGCCGTGGACACAGTATTTGACATACACATGCAAGAACCCGACGGAGATATCTTGGTGTTCTTGACTGGCCGAGAAGAGATCGACAACGCTGTAGAAGCAGTCCTTGAGCGAGCCGCGGATCTTGGTCGACAATATGATGCGATCATGCCGCTGCCAATCTATGCAGGCTTATCCTCCGAGCAACAGATGCAAGTTTTCGACAAGCCGCCAGAAAAGACTCGCAAGGTAGTTTTTGCAACTAACATCGCTGAGGCTTCTATCACAATAGACGGAATCGTGTACGTGATAGATTGCGGCTTCGTCAAGCTGAGAGCATACAACCCTACCACGGGCATCGAAACACTCACCGCAACCCCTATCTCGAAAGCCTCGGCTTCTCAGAGAGCTGGTCGAGCTGGTCGAACGAAACCAGGGAAGTGCTTTAGGCTCTATACTGAGGCTGAGTATCTTGACCTGCCTGAGGCAAATCCTCCTGAGATCCAGCGGTCCAACCTTGCACCTGTGATCTTGCAGCTGAAAGCCCTTGGGATCGACAATGTGGTTCAATTCGACTTCCTGACCGCTCCGCCCTCCGAGCTGATGTCGAAAGCTCTAGAGCTATTGTACGCCCTCGGAGCACTGGACGAATACGCTAAACTTACCCGGCCACTCGGCTTTCGAATGGCGGAGTTGGCTGTCGAACCTATGATGGCCAAAGTGCTGCTCTCATCGCCGTTGTTTGAGTGCACCAGTGAGATCCTCACCATTGCTGCTATGGCAAGCCTTGGTGGAAGTGTCTGGTTCCATCACGATGGCGAGCGGAAACGCATGGAGAGTTCGCGGAGGAAGTTCGCCGTTGAAGAGGGAGATCATCTCACATTGTTGAACGTGTACCAAGCGTTCATAACCAAGGGCCGAAAAGAAGCCAAGTTCTGCCACGACAACCATCTCAACTTCAAGTCGCTGACCCGAGCAGTCAGCATCCGGTCGCAATTGAAGCGGTACCTCGAGCGCTTCAACATTCCCGTCGACGAAACACTCAGGCAATCTGAAGTGAATAGTACGAACTCAAGCACCAACAAAGCGGAACAGATCAGAAGATGTCTCACATCGGGCTATTTTGCACACGCTGCGAGGATGCAAGCAGATGGAACCTTTCGTACTGTGGATGGCGGAACGGTACTGCATGCGCACCCGAGCTCGCTAATGTTTAATCGCAAGGCTGATTGGGTGATATTCCATGAGATCATGGAAACAGGAGAGAAGACTTTCATCCGCGATATCACCAAGATTGAGAAGGGCTGGTTGGTGGAATATGCACCAGACTTTTATCAATTAACCAACACGCGGCCACCACCATGAGGAAGGGCACGCCAATAGCCTTGAGATACACAAAATATGACATTAGACGTCTCAGTAACAGTGCAGCATGCTTACCGGAGCAGAAAGTCCCGACCTCCTTCTTCCTATACCTCTTCCCGTGCAGCTCCTGTCCTCCATGGTCACCGCTAAGTCCTTTGCGACTTCCTTTACAGTTCCCAGGATGTACTCGCAACGCCAAAACACCTTGACTTCCATCCTGTCCCATTCCTTTTCATGTCCGCAACTTAACTTCATCACGCCTCATAAGCTCCACCACATCCCGGATCCCTGAATCTCATTTCCAACAGAACATCTTACTACAAATCCATACTCGGCTCTCAGGTGCTCTCGCAAGTTAGCCATGTTCTCTTCACTCCCCAAAACTATCCCCTCGTCCCGCATCGCTCTCTGCTCCGCCATAATACTCTACTCGCTCTCCTCGGTCATCCTTACCTTGTCCTCAATGGGTGCCTCCACCAAGGCGTACCGCCACAGTAAAGAGCCATCATGCCAAGATGAACTCCTGTGCATATCCAGATTCCTTCTTTACTTGGTCATCAACCTGACTGCTCTCGCGGTATCTTTTTTTATGGGTCTTGTTGCTCTCTACACCTTGAGGGCACCAGGAAGAAAGCTACTGCGCGTTGGTGAGCCAGGAATCAGCAAGGAGAGCACTGGCCTCTACGTGTTCCGAATTGTTTTATTCACATTGTTCCTGTATGCATTGTTGATTTGGCTTGGATGGGCTGGAACAAACTTCGGCGCAGAAGGCTCTCCAGGGGGGCTCTTCATGACTGATCTCACGAAGAAACCTAAGCCTTGGCAAATAGCAAAGGCGACCATCTGCATCCTCCACGTGACGGCGTACGTTTGACACCTTGGTCACCAGAACGAGATTACATTAACACAGATTGCAGTTCCATCGGCATCTTCACGGCGGGCCTAGCTGCAGTCCTCGCCAGGCCAGTCCCACCAGCAACCTCGCTCAAACCTGTCTTGCCCGGGACAATCGACTCCGAATTGCCGGTCATATCCCGAGCCTGAATTGGGCCCCGGGCCATGGCATCGCTTCTCTTCGAGATCTGTACACTGCTGTGGCTTCGCTGTCGACGGAGGGCGATAAGTGAAGGGGCAGAGCTTGAGACAATGGTATGGGATCACAGGGGGAATGGCTCTGCCGCGTCAAGGTGATGAGCAGGAAAGGTAATCATCGTATTCTGTATCGTTAGCACATTAATCCTAAAGCTCACAAGGTGAAGAGAAATGATTGTAATTGAAGATCAATTCCCATGATGGACTTGCTCGTTGCTTGCTGCTGCAGAGGAGCTGTATGCCTTGTCTTGAGGCGAATGCAAAGTTCAAACTCCAATGTATGCAACCCAAACGAATCCTTGTAATCATAATTCCATAGCCTGAGATTCACGCAATAAGGATCTCGTCATCATAACGCCACTTGACGTAACATCAGACCATCACATCCCACCTCTGATATCGTGCAAATATTCTCGTTCCCGAAATCCCATCATCTCAACTCCACCGAAGGAAAATATCTCGGCCCCGCGAAACCCCTCGCAATGACCGACTGGATATCAATATTGCCCCCCACGTCCTGATTCGAGCTCCACATCTTCAACAAGATGAACCTCCCTGAGACAGGCGGATCAAATCGAATCGTGCACTTGCTCTTCCGCTTCTCGATGAAGAAGCGCGCGTGGGGCGAGAGCAGCGTCGTGCCGCCCACGGCACGGACAGCTTCCTGGGTGGCGAGGGTGTGTGCTTCACAGGCTTGGAGGAGGGAAGGATTGGAGGCTGTGAGGAGGAGGGAAGGGTCTGTGTCTGATTCGGGCTCCGTCTCGAAGGGGAGGGAGCCGATGCGGTTGGGGGGTGGGCGAGGGCGGTAGGAGGAGGAGGAGGCGGAGGCTGGGTCGTCTTCGTCGTCGGAGCATTCGGTCGTGATGTGGAAGTCTGGGTGGTTGGCGGAGAATTCGACGGGCATGCTGGGGTGGCGGCGATGGTGGGGGTCAGAGCTGGAGGCGTTGTTGCCGCTCATGCGGGATCGCAGTTCGCGGCGGCGGGCTTCCCACCTGCTTTGGTGGTGGTCGTTGGTTGGGCCGGAGTCATCGTCGGAGTCGAGGATGGGCCAGGGGAAGCTGGTGACGGAGCCATCTGCGCGGTGGCGGATTGTGATTACGCGACGCACTTCGCGGTCGAACGCATGGGCGAAGGGGAAATCGTCGGAAGGATCAGTGGTAGAGGTGTTGTTGTTGGCGTAGGGGCAGGTGGCAGGGGATTGGGTCGTTGTATCACGGTTATATTGAACTTGGTAGCGCGCGGTGCGGTTGAGAGCGTCGTCTTGTTCCATGGTGATGAAGACCATGCCTTCTCGGACGCTAGACCTAGGTTAGAGACCATATATATCTAGGTCGGAATTTCATGGGCCGGTTCGAGACTTACGGATGAGAGAAGTTCATCGACGCAGGAGCCTTGATCACCAGTTCCTGTAGAGTGAAAGCCGTAGCGCCCTGGTGCCTCAGAATGATATTGCACCGGTTCCCCTTGGTGCAGTACACCGAGTTGTCGTCCTTGAGGATATTTTCCGCCGAGTAGGCAGCACGATTCGAGAACATGCCACCATCGCAGCTGACAATCTCCATCTGCAACTGACCCGGTTCAAGCTGCCCATACTTGCCATAGCGAAAGCCCTTGAAGTTGTGCGACTGCTTCTCAGCATCGAGCTTCCGACGTTTGTTGCGACGGTTGCTGTCCTCGGGAAGCTCATTTGGGCGGAAGACGGAGGGACTGAAAGTGACACGCATAGTGGACGGATCCAGAGTGACGGGATCGTGGGTAGACCCGTGTGGTGGCCGGAGCGGGTTATTGGTCAGGTCGAGAAGAGCGCGAAGGCGAGAGTTCGCCTCATCAAGGTCGTCAATGGAATGCGCTATCTCATCAGGACTATTGCCACTTCCGTTCCGAAAACTATCATTCCCTCTGTGAAAAGCCGTCCATCCAGAAGTGCGCCCGGGCAGGTCCTGCGACATGCTTTGAACCCTCTCGTCAGGGTTCTGCAGGCTCCTGATTCTTTCTGCCCGGATAGCAGCATTGGTCGACATGTACGGAATTCTTTGATGGCGCATAGGAGGAGGTGGTGGTGGTGGAGCTTGTGATTCTTCGTCGTGATCCCGCAGGGTCGAGATACCACGCAGTGGTGGCAAGGCTCTCATAGGTGGTAGGCGAGGCCATGGAGGGTTGTCGTCGAGACCGGACCGCGACCGAGGGCGGTTATTCTCGTGCCAGCCGGTGCCATTTCCTCGAGACGAAGACATGGCGGACAGGCGGCAAATGTGCGATTAAGATGCGACGGTCCGTCCTCAGGGCTCAGTGATGGTCCCTAAGATTTTGTGTGAAAAGCGCAGAGTGGCTTCGTCGCCGTGGAGATCTGAGTTTGGGCGAGGGAAATGCTTTGTGAGCCCGTCGGTGTCGTTATCGTTGCGGTGAGTCGTGTCCGGGGCTTGGGATCTAGTCGCAGCCGGCGACCTTGGGCCGACTGCGTTGGCCTATCCAGGCGGGGAGAGGGGGATTAGTGGGCTGTGGTGGGTTGTGTCTTGAGCACGAGGTCCGGATGCGATGGGTTGGTGGATGAGGGAGATGGGACGGGGACTGTCGCTGCACGAAGGACTACAGGGACAGCATGCGTCTACAGCATGCCCTGGAGTGGTGAGAGAGTTTGTCGATTTGGTCTGCAGTCAGCTGAGGAGACCATGCAGCAGCAGCGCAGCGTACCATCCGTTGTCTGCGCTTCGAATTTGGCGCTGCCAGGGTCCGGCAGCGACTGAATCGGATCGGTGCGATAGTGGGTCTATGGTGTCCTTTAGTGGTGGATTGGTATCGATGGGGGGAGCACACTGTGTCTAACAGTTTATCAAAGGTGCTAAATGATGGTGCGAGAAATCAGTTGGCACTGTGTGATATCACCTGCACTACCGGCTCCCCACATGAAGCATCGGGTCCCCTGCATCGCCATAGACGCTATCTACCTTGTACATACACGACATGCCCTGCTCATTCGGGTCTGCAATCGAAGACTACCTTTACACATCATTGCAATGGTCTTGGAACATCAGTGTCTCTATTTCGCAGACCTGTCTCTGGAGAGAGCTCGTTCACTGATGTGCACAGAATTGCTGGAACAACGCCTTTGTCTAGAGCCAAAGCAAGTCGAGACCTGGTAGGCTAATACCTGCCTGACTCACGTGTCGTCGCTTCTGCCGTCTATCCTTTACATGTGTTGCTTCCTTCAAACCGTCGCCGTAGCCTGATCTTCAGTTGAGCTGAACGCTATCGTTAAAGCAGGACAAAACACCATCGGCAGTTGTTTCGAGACCGATTTCCGCATCTTCCAGGCCTCTAGCGCCGGATCGCCTGCCTATGAAGAGAGAATGCACCACGTCAGTTCAAATGCCATATACCAAGGGCTCAGTTATGGGCAAGTTCATGCAAAAAAGAAAGAGAGAAGGAAAAACAATACCTCGTTGAGAATAGACGGATCGTATCCTGCCCGTCGCATATCGGTGTCGAGTTGCGATGACATGGCCCTCACGAGCGGGATCCTGTCCCCAAAGACCCTTAAAGTCTTCGCCAAGAACAAGAACCCTTCTTCTCTCTTGCGTCGATGATGTGCCTCCACAGCTGTCTGCAGATCCTCGAAAAACACACTGGACGCCATGTAAGCCGCGAAGGTTAGAACCGGGGTGCGAATCGCCCTGCCCAAGCCATCCCCTGCTGCATGGAACATCTCAAGTGTCTCCTCCGCCGCTCTGTGAAGTCTTTCTTTGCTGATAATTATAACATGAGGGGAGGACAAGAGTCTCTCTGCTAAGCCCGTCGCGACACGGTGGAGTTGCATGTTCGCCATATTGGTACATGCGTGGACGAGGATGGCGTCAAGACCGGTTGAGCCAGTCGATAAGGGCAAATTCTCGTTCATGAACGTGTCGAGTATATTCAGGTTTGTACTGATCTCGTTGTGTTGTTGCCAGGACCTCTCCTGGTGGGCATGGCTGTTATTTTCACCGCGGGGAAAGTGATACAAGGTGTGATTCAGGGCATGGAGAAGTTCGTTGGCTGCGATAATACGCACTGAAAGGGAAGAGATTCGAGAATCTCGTCCCTTTTGGAGCTCCCGTAAACCATCCGAGAGAGTGAATGTGTCTGGTTGTTCTAACCCTGCAGAGAAAGCCTCCTCCGTAAATGGTAGGTTGGTATGAATCTAGTACAGAATAACAGCGTTAGCCCTTGCCACAGTGGCAGTTGACCACCCCAGGGTTTTAATGTACTCACCAAATCTTCATCAACCAATGATGGCCAGTCGGTGGTGGCTGTGAGGAATCTATCGGCGAGGAAGACTACCCACCACGTCCGTCTCCTTTCCTCCGCCTCCAGCATGTTCCTGGGCGGTGGAAGACTGGAAAGCATGATGTCAGGATTCACCGAGTCTAGTCTATGAAAATTGATCATCTGTGCGATCCTCAAGGCCCGGCAGAGACTAGTGGATGCTCTCGTAAAGACGGCATGTACATGACATTCGTAGGCGCTAATGAGCAGCCAGCTTTGCACGTGTCCAACCGTTGCAAAGGTCTGCCCCGATCCCTGTGGTACAGTATTTTGTGAGGACACAGTCTTATATCTGATATGACAGAGAGAAGATGGGATTTTCCTTACCTTGAGTTCGTCGGCTTCAGCGTAAATCCTAGCCCGCTGGTAGAAAGCTTCAGCCAGGTGTCTGTGAGTAGGTGATGTTGCAGCGCCCGAAGCCAAGACAATGTACTGAAGGCACATGGGAGGACTCATATGCGGGGGAAGACGTAAAGACATGGTATAGGTTGCTTCATGCAGCATGGGAGCGCCCGCAGAGACATTCAGGAAAAATAAGGTCGTTCTATAGCACACATTAGCACCCAGTTGGTTCGATCAATTCCGGGTTCCATTATCTCACAGTTCATCAATAAGATCCCATGATGGGAGCGTTTCAAAGAGACCGAGATCTATGAGCTGAGACTCTGGCGACTGGGATAAAGGAGGCACTGTTTGGTGCACTGTGGTTGGAGGAACGAGTTGTTCGAATGATAAATCTTGATATGACGACTGGGAAGTCCCATCATACGATCCCAATTCAGACCAGTCGATGAGATTAGCATCCAAGGATCGGGGAACTCGGGGTTGTAATTCTAATAATGCCTCGGCAGGCTGGCTCGTGATATTATCTTGGGATGAAGTCAGAGTCGCAGCTCTCAAGAGCTCCTCCAGTTGCCCTGACGCCCTGGTCAGCGTATAGCGAATAACTCAAGACAATAAGTTTCTTAAAGCTCCTCAAAACAGAGGAGCAACTCATACCAATACGTTCTTCGAGCTCACGCACAGTCTTCCGCCGACCAACTGCATGATGCCGCGATGCTGGGTAACTGCACGCCTGTTCTTGTGCAACACAGCGTCCACAGGCAGGTCGTTGACGATCGCATCTCAACTTGCGCGAACGACATTGAGTGCAGGATAGCGCGGTAGTAGACGCGGGGGGTTGCCGATGGTTTGCTGAAGCCGCGCTACCTGCCTGAGCCTGGTCGCCTTCCATTGCGCTCCACGTGTCTGGACAAACACCCGAAGACGCGATGGGGCACCGAGTGACGATAGAGGGGTACAGATAAAGAGAGACAGGTAAAAGAGTCTAAAAAACCATAGATGCGAAGTGGCTTGTAATCTTACACTCGCATTCGACCACCGTTCGTTCATTCGGTGTCCGAAGCGGGGCAACGAAATCATGTAAGTAAGCACAGACTCCTGCAAAGACTGCCGCAACCTCGACTTGACCAGGATATTATGTCCAGATTAGTGATACGAACAGTAGTCCCCCTGTCGAACCTTTTGTCAGCCTTATTCTTTGCCGCCTGAATGCGCAACTGATGGTCCCCGACTGATGACCAGGAGAAGTGTTCGGGGCTCCCCGGGCCGGACATAGGTGGTGGGCAAGAGTATTTTTGCAACCCTCAGGAGGACTCCCAACTCGATTTTATAGGTGCTTTGTGTATGCAGGATAATGCAGCTTCGTTCTCGGGGTCCGGGGCGGGGTCCGGATATCAGTTCGTTGACGAATTCCTTGGGAATGCTGTGATGGTGATCAGCATTTAGTAGGGACTGGAGAGAGTGTACTTGCGTCCAGGAAGAAAGAGGGGAAGGAAGACACCAGGACAAGAAGTGGTCCACAGTATCTATAAAAGACTCGATTTCTCTCAAGCAGTTAAGATCTGAGAATCTCAGCAGCAATCCCTCCATCCAACGCTTTGAACACTATTCCCACTTCTTGGCACTTACCTGTGAACATCGCTCTATCAAACTCGCAAAATAACCACAAAATACCACCATGTCAAACATTCTGACTGTCTTTGGTGCTTCAGGAAACCAGGGCGGCTCCATCATACGCTCCGTCTTGGCTGATCCAGAGTTGTCCAAATCGTTCCAGATTCTGACTGTCACTCGGGATACCAAGAAGCCGGCTATCAAAGCTCTTGAGCAACAGGGAGTCGAGGTCGTTTCTGTAAGTGGCTCAGATAGCCGCAATTCCAGAGAATTTCTAGTGCAAAGCAACTCAGCTAACACATGTTTTTGACTCGAGGCCGATATGGCGTCCAAGTCAAGCGTAGCCGAAGCTGTCAAGGGAACCCACACCCTGTTTCTTGTCACCCTCCCTGACTTTGTCACCGGTTCACCCAAGGGTACTGAATATGAACACGGAAAGAATGTTGCAGACGCAGCCAAGGATGATGGGGTAAAGCATCTTCTCTTCTCATCCCTCATCAATGTCACCGAGGCCTCCAAGGGAAAGCTTCCCCACGTCGCCCATTTTGACCGCAAGGCGGAGGTCGAGGATTACATCCGTTCGCGGACGGAATATACCAGCTACATTCATCCAACCGGGGTACTACATGACCAACTTCACAAACCTTCACTCCTGAGGAAAGGTGGTGATGGCTCTTACAGCCTGGCAGGGCCTCCCAGCGGCACTGTGGCCCAACTGCCACTATTCTTCCCCGACGATGACATGGGTACGTTCGTGGGAATTGCATTGAACGGAGCGACCAGAACTGACCACGCGATACAGGCAAGTACGCTGTTGCAGCCATCAAGAAGCGCGACTCTGTTCTCGGAAAGCAGATCCACGCTACCGCGGACTACAATACTCTGCACCGCATCATGGAAGAGTTCCAGGAGGTGACTGGCAAAAAGGGCCAATACGCCCAGATCCCGCACGATGTGCATCAGAGCTTTCTTCCGCCTCCGATCGCCCAGGAGATCCTTGAGAACGAGCTGCTCTGTGAAGAACCTGGTTTCTTTGCTGGTGGTTCGCTAGTCGAGGGCCACGAGCTGCTGAAGGAGGTTGGCCTGGCTCCTACGACTTGGAAGAAGTTCATCGGCAGCCGGAAGGAGCTTCTTGTTTAGAGTATCGCGATTCCATCTTGACGTTGGATGAAAGAAGCTGAAAGGATATCTCGTAAGGATGTCGTTGTTCTCGCCCTGTGATCAAGATTACGCGTCGCTGCGATGCAAGATCGCCAAATTGTACACTCAGAACGTGGAAAGACTGCCTCATCAATGAAGTATACAGAAAAGGGCGTATTTTTAGATCGTCGATGCTTTCAAGAAACTTCATCCTACCAGCATTGCACGACGTGGTAGCAACAGTACAACGAAGATGTCTCCAAGTGAACGATGATGAAATGTGGCTGGGTGTGGCGGTCCAGTGCTACCAGCCACATTTTCAGGTACCAGCTCGGCAGCCGTCACCTTAACTGCACTAATCCTCCAAGCTCACTCCAACAAAGACCTTCAGAGCTTCACATACGCATCGATTAACACGTCAGTCTGCGCCAAGGTGGAGAAGTCTGAATCAGGAACCTCGAGCATCCTCTTCCACTGCCTGGGACTATCAGATATCAGGGATTGCCCCTTCCTTTACTCTCATGCACGGCGCAAGACCAGCATCATCACACCGAGGCGTTGGTAAACATCAAGACACGGCGCAACCTTTTCATTGGCAATTTTACAGGCAGATCGGAGTAACAAAGTTACGCGCATTGTATTAAGGCCGCATGCCATTGCCTGCTTACGATCTCTGACTCTGGAAGCCGCCGACCAGCCTCACTCTTGGACAGAAGGCCAGCTGGTCGCACGACCAACCTGCTGAGTCAATCTTTCCGGAACCTGTCACTGGCCGCGCTCGTCCTTGACAAGATTCCAATTCCATCATCAAAACACCGGGATGGAGTCACAAGACCAAAGCAACCAGGCTGCAGCCCAGCCACAGCAGCAGCTCCTCCAGCAAACACAACCACAACAGCCAAACGCTGATCAAAGAACCACCAGCACAATACCATCATTAGACCCAACTGCCATCCCCCAGCAGCTGCCCATGAACCCCGATGGCACTTTCATGAACTTTGATCCGAATGCCATGGTCGGCATAATGCCGAATCAGATGCTTCCAAACCAGCACATAGCAGGGATGGGCATCGCTGACCCTTCCATCATGGTGCCTCTCATGCTTCCGAATGGCGGCGGCGTACAACCTCCAAACGGAGTCAGTGCTGGTGAGTAAACTTTTGAATTTGCGATCAGACATTTTACTGACGATAAAACAAAAGATGACATTGCCCTCTACGACCGCCAGATCCGGCTATGGGGCGTCGATGCGCAAGCCCGCATCCAAAACGCCAACATCCTTCTCGTCAACCTCCGTGGAATCGCTAATGAAATCGCCAAGAATCTCGTGCTCGCAGGCATCGGCTCCCTTACCATCCTTGACAATGCCATAGTCACGGAAGCCGATCTTGGCGCACAATTCTTCCTCGCCGAAGAGGATCAGCCGGTTGGCAAGAACCGCGCGGAAGCTGCGCTACCCAACATCCAGAAGCTCAACCCCCGAGTTCGCGTCCACATTGACACAGAAGGTGTCACCACCAAGGTGCCTAGTTATTTCGCTGCATTTGACATAGTCATCGCAACGGATCTTGATCCTACAGCCTTCAACCTCATCAACATCGCGACTCGGCTAAACAAGAAGCCCTTCTACGCAGCTGGCACACACGGCATGTACGGTTTTATTTTCAGCGATCTCATTCAACATACCTATATCATCGAGCGAGATCAAGGAAACGTTCCCACAGAACCCAAGCAAGAAACTCGCACACGCTCCATCGTCGATGTCAAGACACGCAAAGAAGGTGAAAAGTCCATCGACTCAGTCACCAAGGTCGAGCTCTACTCCACCTGGTTCCTCTCCAGCGACCTAGCCAATCTTCCCGACGACTATACCAAATCCAAACGTCGCCTTCGGGCCGTCTCTCCAGCCCTTTCCTGCCTGCGTGCACTTTGGGAGTTCCAGCAGGTCAACAACGGCAGATTGCCCAGCAACCGTGAGGATCTCAAGATGTTCACACAAATTGCCACGCAGAAGCACAAGTCACTCTCGCTGCCGAGTGAGACTCTCAGTTCCGAGTTCCTCCGCAGTTTCCTTCAGAATCTTGGCAGTGAAATCGCACCTGTCACTGCTATCCTTGGTGGGCAGCTCGCGCAGGACGTCATCAATGTTCTGGGTCAAAAGCAGCAGCCCATTCAGAACATGGTCATCTTTGATGGTAACACCATGGAAGCGGCCATGTACCCCCTCCACCCAATGGATGCTCTTGGTGCCGACCAACTCTCTATGGACACAGCCGCTCCTAACGGCGCTGATCCTTCAATGCTTCCGACAGGCATGGACATGAATGGCAATATCTTGCCCGTGCCCATGCCCATGTTGAATGACCCGAATGCAGCGGCGGGCATGGCATTTACGAACCCCATGCTGGTGCCTGCAGGGGGTATGTTCGCTGGAAACATGGACCTGAGTGGGCAAATGCTTGATACGACTGCCTTCCCCATGAGCATACCAGACGTCAGCCTTCAGCAGCAACCACAGCAACAGCAAATTCCTATCCCAGCACCAGCACCATCCCAGGCCCCCCAAATAGAGCAAAAGACCGAGGCGGCTGCACCCGCCACCGAAGTCGCTGGTGCAAGCGTTGATAAAGGTGAAGAGGCAAAGACCGAAACTGAGAACAAGACGTCGTGATGAATTGGCAAGGGAACGGGCATTCATGTGTTTTTAGCCCGGATTCGCGAGGTGTAGCAGGGATCAGAGCTTGGACATGCAAACCTTCTTTACTACTCTTCGTCCTTCTTTCCTTCTCTTTTCTTGTATTTTTAAAATGGAAAAGACAGACTTGGCTTTGGGAGATTAGGATAACCAGTGCAACGGAGAAGCATAAATGCCAATCCCTCTATTTCACACCCAGAACTTACACAACCGTCTCCATGAGTATGAGGCTTCTTCCTTACAAGTTGAGGACGGAGTCACTACGCGACGACACAAATCACCTCTCATGTAGGAACCTTGATATTGTGAACTCTCTTTGTATTTTCCATTTTCATCTTCATCTACTCCCTCCACTCAACATTTTCCCCCAATCTCTCGTTAGAAAGGAGCTGAAGGATATTTCTTCCTCCTCTGCTCTCTTTTTCCATGCAAGACACCACCAACCACCCCCAGCCTCTCTCACTGATGAAAAGGGGGCCAACCCAAGAGGAATAGTACAGGAGTAAAAGTACTCAAGAGACAGGAGATGCGTAAGGAAAAGGAGGAAACACAGAAGAAGAAAACGCGACATAGAAGGTGAGCCTGAGAAACAAGGGGAACGAAATGTGGAAAAAGAAAAAAAGAACACAAGGGGGAATGTGGAACTCCGATGAATGCTTGACGAACGGACTTCTTTGAAAGCCTTTCGTCTTTTAAGGTTCATGCTGTTGCTTTTTGGGGGGTTGGGAAGATATCGTTGAGTGTTGCATGGTATATAGAGTAAGGCACACTGTGTATCATCCATTCATGTCGTTGCTTTACTCAGACTGCACGGGACAGTGTTAGCTGGGGCCCGGTCCATGACGAGGCTGAATAGAGTAAAGGCGCGGCATTGCTGAGAGCCGATGGCCGAGAGAGTTATGTTGCCCACGAGGAGTTCCATCTCCACGTCCGACCACTTTGATACCCCGGCTGCATCGATATCCGACGTATGCAGCCGGAATTCGCCTTCTGCGCTTCATCTCGGCCAACCCTATCATCGTCCTGTGCTGTTTCTTCCATCCTGCCCCTTCCCAGGCCGAAGTCTTTTCTTCAGCGGTACTTCGGGTTTCGCGGTCACAGCCGCCGGCCAGCTTACATCATTTGTGTTCATCGGCACATGATACGCGCGCTGAGGCTGTGTCATGAACGCAGCAGGTGAATTCGCAAATGTAGGAGGCAACCTTATTGCCCTAGACTTGCCGCCGCTCGGAGGTCCTCGGTCCTTCTTCTATCTGGACTCCTCTCGCTCCTGCGACGGGGATGCCTCCGGTGCAGCCCCAAGTTTGTCCGCCTTACTGCCTCCTCTCTTCTTGTGCGCGTTCACGTTCCATCCGCGAATTTGCGTTGGCCCGCTTTGTGGCAAGGCAGCCGCCGATCCCGTCTCTTTGTGATCGTATGGGATGGTCTTGAGCTCCTGCTTGCTTGACCATGTACGATGCGCGGGAACAGGAGCAGGCTGCAGTTTGCGGTACTTGCCGGAGCCGGCGTCCGAGGAGCCTGAAGGTGTGGATTGATGACGGCGAATGGAAGATGGAGGACCCTGGGGGGTGTCTGGCGGGCTTTGAGCGGCAAGCTGAGATGAGAGGAGGGGAGGGTTGGCGAACGTCGGAGAAAGCATTGGGTTAGTGGGCGGATACGGTTGAGGAGGGGGGGATGCCATATAGCCTGAGCTGGTGCCAGGCCCACCTTGCTGAAGTGCTGAAAGAATTCGTTCGCTTGCCGGCAGCTGCATTGATGATGGCTGATCCGGTGCTGGGTACATGTGAAAAGGTCGAGGGTGACCCGGGTTATAGTAGCTTCCCGCGCTACCAGGTTGCTCGCCAGGCCTGAGTCCGGGGTCGAGCATGCCTTCGCCAGGCAGAGAGTTCCGGCCTCGGGGTGGACGCAGTGGTGGCAACGGTTCTGCACTCACACTTTGGGAAAATGACAAGCGTGATGACTGCGGTGGAGGAGGCGGCGGTGGTGCTGGGTACAGCTGCGCGCTGGAAGCTTTCGGAGGAGCGGACGGTGGCTGGGACTGGCCCCAGTATGGACGGTTGTAAGAGGACTCTGGCATGTAGCCGCTCATCCGGCGAGAAGAGTACGACGCTTCGTATCCCCGGCCAGGCGGGGGTTGGGAGTCGCGTGAATCTGATCCAGGATAGCCTGGATGAGGAGGAAAAGCCCCGAGATCGTGTAGGGAAGGTGGAGGATGTGTCTTGTAGTCATGCGACGGGGGGTTCGGGTACGCTGGTGGGTGTTCGCGACCTGAGGAATAGCTATGCCTCTCTGAACCAGGCGCGATAGGCGGACCCAGTGGGCGATACATGGACGAAGGGGGGCGTTGGCCTGGCGCTGTATCTGGCGGCAACTCTGGGGCTGCCATGCCAGATTCGGCAGACACTCGGGCTGGACCAGGGTACTGGCCAGGACCGCCTCGAGCATCAGGCTCGGGCGCAGCCATAGACATGGGAGGGTATGCTGTTGAGGGACGCTCCCCGTCGTTCGGGCGTGGCCTAACATTGCACAACTCGGCAAGTACACTGAGGCCCAATCCCGTGGTATGATCCTGAACTGGTGCGGGTGTCGGCTTGACGTCGTTGAAGATGTCCCTAATAGCATCATATCGCGCAGCAGGCTTCGGTTTTGGCGCCGGTGCCCGACTGGCATCCTGTGCCTCAAGCATGAGAGCTGCGTACGAGACAACAGACATCGCAGCACGGAGTGCTTCAGGGTCTTCTGTTGGCGAGGCTGGGGTGGCTGCCTTCTCTTCTTCAGCTTCGGCCGTTTCCTCCCGCTCGGACGGCCTAGCCTTGAGCTCCTTCACGGCGGTGCCCAATGACTTAGCCTTAAGCTCTTCCTCGGTGGGTAGGTAGTCTGCCACGGAGACATCTTCCTTGTTGATCTCCGCCATCTTGCAGAACCTGCGCATTGAAGCAGCAAGCTTCACACGAAGTGGTGCATCATCACTTCTTCTGGTGTTATTCGTGACCTGGAAGGAGCGGGAGGCGTGTGAAATTCGACCAGAAGGGTTAGCGATAAATACAATTGGTTTGCCAGGCATAACATATGGAGTCGGTGGCTCAGCCTCGTTGGTACTGGTAGGAAGGAAGATGCCGAACTTTGGGTGGACGCCGTGTTTCCTGACCAGCTCTTGGTCAAAGTCCTCCGGCTTGGTTACCGAAAAGTCGTACCCATTGCACCAATGGTCGAAGTGCATACCGTTGCTGTCCGGCTTGTCGAGGTATTTGCCCCGCTTAGCCCGAGTGTGGCCCTTGGAGGAGTCGTTTACAGAGTCTCTGAAGCCGATCTCCCAGTCGTTCCAGTGGAATACATGGGGTGCGAGAACACGACTGTTAGCGCTCTTGTCTCGCAGTGACGGCCTTTGGTTGTACACGCGTAAGCCGTACTCGTCCGGCTCCCCAATATTCTTTGGCAATGGCGGGCTCTTCTCCCGCGTGAGCAATTTTCCTTGCGCCCTGTTGTACGCTGCAGACGAAATGCCGTTGAAGAGATTGACAGGCTCTGGTGATGCCGGGGTTGAGTCCTCATCTGCGGGTGTACCTTCTACGGGATCCTCAACAACTGCTGCAGAAGCCAGAAGACCCTTTGCAGGGGCTGGCGCGATATGGGGAGACTCTAGAAGAGAGCTGTCGTCCATGAGGCGCGCAGACTTCTTGGGGGTCGGTTGGCCATCAGGTTGATCTGCCGCTCTACGCTTGATACCACCACGGCCGCGGCCCCTGCCTCGTCCGCTAGGAGCGCTCGAGGGAGCAGGAGCAGCAGCGGCGGTCTCGGCATCACGAGCGCGTTGCCACATTTCGGTGCCTTCGACACGGGAAGGGTACGGGACGAAAGCACCATCCTTGAAACATGTATAGGTTCCGAAATCTGAGTCCAAATGCTCATCCGAGATGACCACATACTCATACTGATCATCTTGAATCTGATACAAGGAATTCAATTAGTGACGGAGTTCAATCACGGGAGTTTGAATCAATGCCTGTAGCGAGTTTGTAATACATGCACAGCATGGCAAGGTGACATGGAGAGGTGCAAGCGGTGCAGGTACGGGATGAGAGTAAAAGAAGGCAACTCACATCCACAGGGAGACCTCGGTCGAGCAAGGCATTCAATATGCGAAGGCGGTTCTCCTGGCTCTCGAAGAATTGCTCATCAAGGTCGTTGAAGCCGTTCTGCGCATCACCATCGATGTTAGTCGTCTACTAACCACGTGACATGCCAAGCTTGGTGCGAATGGCCAAGTGCGCAACTCACCTCATACTCCTGTTCGGCCAGGTACTGGTCCGCCGCAAAAAGATCGTCGGCCAACTTCAGATCATGCTTTAGTCTTCTGCCGTAGAGGGCGAACTTGTTGGCCAGGTTCTGTTTCAGCTGGTCCATGACGCGGCGGTACTCAGGCGATTGCTTGTGAGCCTCAGGATTAGCCAACATGTCATCGACACTGCGCTCTGCCAGTTCAGCCAAAGCAGGCTTGAGCGCATGAGCTACAGCTTGATACGTCGCTTTCAGATCGCGCTGACGCTCGTAGGCGGCTTGCACCCGCGAATCTGTAAAGTGCTTGGCCCGGCCCCTGCGAAGACCACCACGGCCGCGAGGTGCGGTTGTGGTCTTTGCAACGGCGGCTGCAGCGGCTGCACCGCCTCTTCCGCCTCCTCTGCCACGGCCTCCTCGACCTCTGCCTCTGCCACGACCACGCCATGATGTTGTGGTGGTGGTTGTGGTGGAAGAGGTTGCGGCATCGCGCGCCGGCGACTGGGTGTCGGTGGCCATGACGGCTTAAGACGCGGCAGTCATGTAAACCAGCGACACGAAGGGAGGACGGTGGGAAAAGTGTCAAAAGGGAAGAGGAGGAGAGGCCCGAGATGAGGGAGGGGATGAGGATTCGGGCAGGGAAGTAAGGGAAGGCGGTGATGGTGATTGAGGTGGTTTGCTTGCTTGATGCAGCAGCGTGTGAAGGAAAAGCAGGAGTCGAGTTTAGTACAAGAAGATTGGGTAACAAGCGTAGCCGGGGGGGGCGTGTGGCCAAAAGAAGCGACCGGGGGGAGAGGAAGAATCAAAGGGGTGGTGGTACGCGCGACAACGACAGGACTGCTGCCCACGGTCTGATCAAGGGCAAGAGGATGAGTGAGTCTTGAAGAGAAGCCTCTCAATGGTGTGCAAGTCAACCCAGAATTGTTGCTGACGAGGATGCTGAGGTTGCAGCAACGCTGACGCAGGAACGAAGCAAAAGGTTGACAGGGTGAGTTGTGAGAAGTAAGAAGTTGGGGAGTAGCAGAGCAAAGGCACAGCCAGGGAGCGGCTGAGAAATACAGAAATAGAGAAAAGAACAACAAGTTCAGGCCCTGTTTAGGCGCGCAAGAAGAAAAGGCTGAAGGAGGGCTTGATCGCGCAGTTGTGAGGCAGCTGGCAGAGTTATGATGGTCTTGTGCGTGTTGTTGGCTGAGGACAATACCAGGCTGGCAGACTCTGACCACGACTTGCTGCTGCAGCGACAAGGTGACGGCTGCCAGTGGAATGAAGATCAAGAAAATTCAGAGGCAGAAGAAGATGCAGAACCAGCAGGGAGCGTCACTGCCGTATTCCCAAGAGTGGTGTCGTCGTGATCACTCTGTGTTCTTTCTTTTCGACTGAAAGTGACTGAAGGCACGCGCAAGAGGGAGAGAGACCAGCACTGGCACTGGCACTGGCACCTGCGGGTGAGGCCCGGGCAAAATCGCTACCGGGACCCTCTGCGACCCTCTGCGACCCTCAGCGCAGTGCTGCTTTATTGGGACAGGTACCTGTGCCTGTGGGGCCGGCTACTTTCTCCCTGCTGCTCTCTGCTAACACCCGGGATGATCGCTGTCAAAGCAGCGAGTCGGTCAGACAGCATCTACACGACGGGGAAGACCTTGAAGCAGATCGAAATATACATCAATCAGACATGCTGACTCCGAATCTCACTGATTCCCTTGTCCATCTATCGTGTGGCCGCTTCCATCTCTCTAATCAGCCTTCTCCCAGTGTAAAGGGAAAAAAACCCATTCCCTGGCACCACCAAGGTACCCTCCATCCACCGAGCAAGTCCACCCAAACCCTGTGGGGCGCTGGCTTTCCACGGGTGCCGCGCCCAAAGTGATACCTGAACCGTCACCAGCCTCGTTTCCTGGTTGGTCCAAATCCTGCATCGTATGCTACTGCGTTGCTCCCGTTTGGCGGCTGGCGCCCCTCATCTTCCGTTTGCCTTCCCTTCCCAACCCCAGACTAGACCGTTTCGGGGCGAGGTCAGGGCATTTGGCCAATGGTGATTGGGTCGGAGGGGGGGATGATCCGGCTCCAGTGAAGTGCTGTCACTGAATGCAGCTGAGCGAACCACTGCATCGCTGCTATGCGGCGAGTTACTACAACAGTAGTAGTAGTAGTACGTTAAAGAGTGAGCGAAAGAGACTCAACTGACTTCGACCTCCATCAGCCCAGGTTCTTGCGCGTGATGCACCCACCCAGTGACATGAAGCATGACAGCAGATGACATGCCTCCTCCCCAGAATGCTCCCTTCACATGACGTGACAACCTCGGGACGCCGACTGTTCCGCACACACTGAGAACGACATGCTGTATCTGCTCATGTGTAGCCATTGCCACGGAGGCGCAGAGGCGTTGATAACGTATGCAGCGTTCCTGCAGCTGCTTGCGCCTCGACTCGTCGACGGCGACTTCGGTGTACAGGCTAGAGAGCATGTGGGACAGCAAGTGATGCCTTGTGCGACTTGCGCGTGTATTCTCGCGACGAACGATGCGGTTCTGTGAAGTACAAAGATATAGTACCTCAAGCTCTTGTGCACCTACACTTCACAGAGCCTGGATGAGACAACAAGCAGTAAGAAGAAGCTTTATCAACATTCCCTAGGCCACGGAAGACTCCAAGGATTGTTCTCTGTTATATTTTCAATTATTCAGGACCAGCAAAACCATAAATTATTTCTCCTTTTCATCAAACACATCAAAGCCTTTCTTTGTCGCCCCTTACATATCGCCCCGTCACTAGCCCCCGACACCACCACCCCGGCCCGTAACACGTGCTCCACGCCGCCTGCCAAATCCAGCTGCAGCGTAGATCTGCAATCCGACGTCGACCTCAATCAAGCTCCATCGTAACAGAAAACCCCACTACCTACCAAGACTCAATTTCGACAACCACAGACACAGCCATTGCCAAGTTGCAGCGGCGACCGCATCGTTCGCTCAATTGCATGGCAAACACAAATTCAAGAACAGGCTTTTCATTCCGCGATTACTGACAACCCCAAAGGCCCTTCAGCTACACACATATAACACCGCCAAAGAGGCCCGTTCCACCATGGCCAAGAAACGAAAAGTCTCCCACATTCCCAACCGCACCCATCCCGACCGTCCGCGGCCCAAATCCTCCTCTGCCTTGGCGGCCTCTTCAGCAAAGAAGCAACATCCGAAGCGCCAGAAGCAGCAACAGCAAAACAAGCAACCTTCTCAAGAAAAACCAACCATCCCTTTCAAACCCCACGAACACATCCTCCTCATCGGGGAGGGAGACCTCAGCTTCGCTGCCTCGCTCGTGCGCCACCATAAATGCACTTCTGTGACGGCCACGGTCCTCGAGAAGAACAGGGAGGAGCTGGAGGGGAAGTACCCCCACGTTGGGGAGAACATCGACGTGTTTCTCGCGAAAGAGGACGAGGACGGCCCATCTGCAGACAAGGAGGGCTCAGACGCAGAGGACGAGGGGAAGGAGGACGGCTGGAGTGACGAGGATGCTGATAGTGACGAGGAGACGAAGAAACCACCTGCGCGAGACAACCGCATAGTCTACCACATCGACGCCACAAAGCCCCTCCCAAACAGCCTCCTCTCCCAGCGCGGGCCCTTCTCAACCATCATCTTCAACTTCCCCCACGTCGGCGGCCTCTCCACAGACGTCAACCGCCAAGTCCGACACAATCAGTCCCTTCTCGTCTCCTTCTTCACCTCCGTCCTCTCCTCCGCCCCCAACCCCTCCAAACCGTTCGCTCTCGTCCCCGGCGGCTCCATCATCGTCACCTTGTTCGAGGCAGAACCCTACACCCTCTGGAACGTCAGGGACTTGGCGCGTCATGCCGGCCTGGCCGTGGAGAAGAGCTTCAAGTTCCAGGCGGAGGCGTACCCTGGCTACAAGCATGCGAGGACCTGTGGAGTGATCGAGGGAGGTGGTTGGAAGGGGGAGGAGAGGAGAGCCAGGAGTTATGTTTTCAGGAGGAAGGGGGAGCTTGGGAGTCAGGGACCGGCGGCAGGGGGGAAGAAGAGGAAGAAAGGAAGAGAGTCGGATGACGAGGATGATGATTGACTGTCATCGTTCGGGAAGAACATGGGACAAAAGGCAGCTTCGATAAAAATGATACCCCGGGTCAGCTTGCCTACGTACAACTTCCACTTCATTCCTAGAGCAAATATGAAAACCCTCATTGGAGTACGCTAACGTAGCAGGAAGGACATGTGTATATATAAAAGTAGATTGAAGCAAAAGAACTCCGTCTTTGATGCAGGATACATGTAGCGTTGGTAATGGTATAATCCTCATGTCTTCTGTCTTCATGCATTCCACCGTCACCAACCTCTGGTGCCACCAAAGTACTGTACAATAGCGACCATTTGAAGAACGGGCTGATTTCACTCAACACTCGACATTTCAGTGACTGAGCACCTCCTGCTTGCCATTCTGAGCGGCCTCGATCTCTCGCTGCATCTCATCTGCAGTATTCTCTATCCTCTTCGTCTCTGCAGCCTCATCCTCTAACCTCTGGGCCTCCTCGTTCTCACGCATCAGCGCCTCTTCTTGTTCTTTAAGAGCGCATTGCTGTTCGTCTTCGAGAGGTGTGTCTCCAGACGCGGGAGGTGGTGGAGGCGGGGGCGGTGGTGTAGCAGATCCTTCGGCAATGACTTCTTCGGCTTTTAAGCGCTTTAGATCTGGTGCACCGTCTGTTGGGGTCGCTCCAGCCAGGTCTGGGGCTTCGCCATCTCGTTTTCGTTTACGCTCTGCACTTCCGGGTGACAGGATATCCTCGACATCTGACATGATCGAGCCATCTTGTGTCATCGGTTCATCCTGCGGTGTTGTGGACTCCGCCGGGGTCTCTGTCTTGTCATCTCCTTGATTCTGAGACACATGCGGCTCTGTCGAGGGATCACTTCCGGAGACCTTCTTTTCCTTTCTCCGTGTATCGTACTTCTGTACTGCCCGATCCAGGAACTCGTGCACGTATTGTCGGATCTTCTTGGATTGCTTTGAGCTCAACGCTTCGCTCGGGTCGTTGACACGATTGTTCTTGTAGTCCGACGCAACAAGTTTTTTGGCAACGTCCTTCCCGAGGCGTTTAAGATCCTCCTTAGGGAGCTTATGTCGAAACTTATCCAAAACGTGTTTTACATGAGGGAACACCTATAAACGTTCAGCAGGCTGATGCGAAGGTTCTTTGCGAATGCTCTCGTGTTGCTTACCGTATTCTCGTATATCCTCATCTGCTTTTCGACCGGCAATGAGCGCCACTTCTCCTGCTTCGAGTCCTTTGTTGGCGTACTCGACCGGTTTGGTGTTTGCGATGACTGTTTTGGTGTCCCTTCCTTCGTCACCCTGTTAATGATATTTTGGATTTGCAGCTGTTCCTGGGCTGCTCTTGAAGCGGCACCTTGGCTCGAGTCAGCAGCTGGTTGTGTTGGTCGTTGCCATGTTGTGTTGCCCTGTTTGTCGTAGAAATAGCTCTTCCCCTGTGCATCCTTGGCATGATACCACCCTTGGGGGAGAGGGCCAAAGGTACGACGCGGGGGTGGTCTGCCATTGAACTGGGGTCCATTCAGCCGCTGTGGTACATTGTTCCTAGGTCCCTTTGGTGCGTCGATGGTCTTTGGAGATGGTGCCTTCTGGGCAGCCTCATCCCGGACTTGACCACTTCGCCTTTCATCAAACCCGGTCTGCGGAGCATTGGGATCATATGCTCTCCTGCGGATGCGATAAGCCACCTCCAGCTTGCTCCACTCTTCAAGCAACCTTTTCGACTTTGTAGCAACTTCTTCATGTTCTGAGTGTGTGCAGCCCTCCACGGCAACCTCAATCTTTGAATCAGAGATCTTGTTCCGAGTAAGGCGCGGGAACTTGTCCAGGATAGAAAGAACTTGCAGAACGACGTTGGTGTCTTTGCTGAAAGTGTTCAAAGTCGTTTTGAGGATCTGGTAAGCGTGCATGCGCATAACACAATGGATTACGCGCTCTTCGTCGCAACGCTGTATCCTCTCTAACAGCTTGACCGCAATCCATTTCTCTTTGCACTGCATGAGAGCGGCCATGACTTTTCGAGCATCTTCCTCGTCCAAGCTTCGCGGCTGAATGCTGTTCACATACTCCTCGTCATCTTCCTCAGGTCGCTTCTTCCTCGGCTTCTTGGCGACTGAGATGTCCCATCCATCACCAGCATCGATACCGAGTGCCTCAACAGTCGCTGCAGGGAGTTTGGTCGCCCTCTCGGTCTGTGTTTTGCCGCCAATGAAGCCAACACAGTTCGGCTCGCCACAATAACAAGGCTGAGGGTCAGCACCATATCGGTCAACGTTATAGTTGAACACAAGCTCCTCTCCGGCCGCGATTTTCCTTAGGGCAAATATGCCCATTCTTAACTTATCACCGACCACCCACTTGTCGACATAGCAGTTGGGATTGCAGGAATGGTTGCAGAATCGGCCCAAGTTACCCTTCCTTGTTGCATCCACGAACTCGCTCTTGCTAAGAGACATAAAGTAGAAGTGCTTGATGCCCTCTTGGTCATATTGCAGCATACGTCTTCGGAAAGTTGGCTCGTTGATAACCTCCCCGATGTACTCGAATATGAAGTCGTTCGCTTGCAGGTCCGAATCGGTACGCAGGCCGAAGCCTTTCTTCTCGGTATCGATGACGGACACGTCGGCGTATTCTCTGCGTTGAAACCGTTGGTTCTGGCAGCTGCCTCCACAGGTGCCAGCATCGGCTGTACACTCCATTTTGGTCGCCCGGTTGATACAATCCGAGTCCTCGCCGCACGCGAGGTTCTCGCCGTCGACTGCGCTGATCAGTCTCTCGTTTCATGAAGATGTATGTCTCTTAGTCATCGCAGCAGCGGCTCGCTATTGATACCCGCCGAGAACGTAGGCTGAGATGCTTCATAAAAGGGAATTTTGTACTCACCCCATTCTTCCCTGCAGTCGCAGTCAAACGAATCATTATCCGTAGAACCCAAATTCTTCGACCCGTAAAGACAATCTGAAATGACTTGGAAGGCCGAGCATGCCTTGGAAGTAACATTTGGCAGGTGGTCGAACAGCGGCGCAGCCCTAACCGGAACCTTGTTTGAAGATTTTCTCGTCAGTTTCGGGGCTTTCGTGGATGACGGCGTGCCCACGCCGTCCCCGCGCGGTGAGAGGTCATCTCTTCCTGAACTTGGTGATTGCGAGCCTTTCCCTTGCTTAGTCTCGCCTCTGGAAAGCTCATGGCTGACGGTCGGGTGTGGCGCGCCATTGGCGTCGTGACCTTCCTCGAGCTTGATGCGCCCCATCTCCTTTGCAGCCACGTCCTCTTGATCCATCACAGCATCGAGAGCGATGTCGAACTGGGCAGTTGTACTCGGACGTGTGAATCTGGAGGGCTCGCGGGACGCAGGAGCAGAGGGCGTGCTGGAATGCTGGTTGACACAGCGCTCAGGAGCACCGGCTCAGTAGGGCCAGAGGGTCGACCACTAGAGGTTTTGAGCAGTCCGAGTATGTGCGTGAAGACGTTTGCGCTACCGAGAAGAGATGTCCCACTTCAGAGAAAGTTGTAATGAGCCAACTCCCGTCGTCGCTGGGATTGACAGCAAGCTGCGGTCGGCATGAACCTGCCGGTTCGCACGGGACGCGGTGATGCGCGAAGCTGTATCAAACGCGGAGGTTGGGTCGCGGTTCTCGAGGATCGGGAGGTGATCGGGTTGGATAAGGATTGGTGCCGGCGTAGGAATCGCGCAAACCCTGGCGTGAAATCAGGTGTTCTGAAGCTGAGCGGCAGCAGCAGCAAAGTGTTGCAGAAAATGACGGGTCGTGGCTGCCGCGTCCACTTGGATGATGGGTAATAAGAGGCTTCGACTTTCCTCCAGAGTGGATTCATATTTGGCTGAGGGCGCCACCAGCCAAGGCCCACCCGCGGCTGCGACTGATCTAGAGGCGGCTTGAACAAGCACTACGGTATCGCAACCCTTCTCTCCTTCGCCTGTGCCCATCGGGCTACAACTGCATAGTGCAGAAAATTCACACTAACTGTCTGCCTTCCAAGACTTAAAACTCCAATCCTCCAACCCTGTGGGGTTCGGTTGGTGGCTTTCTCAAAACCATTGGTGGCATTAGTTGGTAGTCGCTCTAGGTATCCGGCCAACCCTGGACCTCCTAAAATCACTGTTCGCCTTGTTGAGTGAAATGACATCTTCTGGAAGACAAGTAAGCACGAGAGGCGTCGATTCCGACAAGGTTATAACTGTGGCCAATAAGCTTGATTTCTCGCGATCACGAATCAAGGCCTGTTGTCCGTTTCCTGACCAAGTGCATTCGCTCAACTCCATTCAGATTGGTGCGAGGCTCCGAAGACTACTTTCGCTCAGGAGGACAAATGTGAGGCTCCCATATTATATGACGACGCAAGAAAAACGCACACTCAGCTTTTGCGTGTAACCTTCAACTTGAAGTCGATGCCGGCATAAGACGCACTGAGAGTGACTCCTGCCCAGATCCCACTAGCAAGCTTGCCTGTGCTTTCTCACTACCGCTGCCCTGTGGTTGGTAGAGTGACATGTCGAAAAGTCGACAGCTGACAGCCGAACCGTCCTTCTTGTATCATTGCCAAGACTTGATGACCTTGAAATGGCGGTCAACTCGACGACTAGCCCTGGGGACAGATGGGGTCAACATGTTCACCCAGTTATGGCCGATAAGCTTCATTATCCAAGGCCTGACTTCTCAGCAGCTTGCCTCATCCAGGTGGCTGGTTCCGCTGCCAGGCGTTCCTGCAGGCATTGCCGCTAGATAGGCAAAGAGGGCCGCCAAGGTCTGTGCCATGCACGGTGCAAGGCTCCATTTCCGTTCATTTGGTATATCGTCTGAACCCAATGGTTCGTACGAAACAGTGGAAACGATATGGTCTAGGAAGGTCCTGCTCGTTATTGCCGCATATTTGGTTTCCACGAAGAAAATAAAAACATATTGTCCTTGTACATGTGATGGCACGATTGAAAAAGTGACCAAGTCCTTCGGCGAGGTATTGGAGTTTTTGACCGCTCTTTGGTTGCGAAGACAGGGGCTCGGCGAAGCGATGGGTCTGTACCAAAACCCAGACTTTTCTGCCTTATTCATACTGATATTGCACTCCGTCATAGGTCCAGATCTCGAGAATAAAGTTTCCCCCCGGGGCTCAAACGATCCACGCTTTGCTCAGCTCACACTGTCCTGGAGATCACCACGGATGTCAGCCCAAGCAGCAGAGACAAAGCCAGCAAGGCATCTTGGGCAGCAACGTTTCCATTCAAATCATCATCGAGAGACGCACGAGAATGGAAGGTATCCCATTGGATCCCCAGACTACCGAATCCTTGGGCCAGGAGACGGGGACTGACGTGTTGTACATGAGTGGGGCTGGCGGCGATATGCCAACTCACTCTGCATGGCCCGGTGCTGGCGTTCGTTTCGGTTAGGGAACCAGGCTGGTCTTGTAGCAGGGCAAATTGGCAGGTATAAGAGGATGGACGGGCCGTATGCAAATTCGCGGTCTGTCCATTCTCTGTCGAGCTTCCCCAGAGTCCGGCATCACCACGTTGCTGTTGGCGTTGTCAGCCTCCAGATCCACGATGCACCATCGAATCACGGTTTCGACCCACCAGTTCGTGCCTCAGCCCGGCTGATCGAATGGCTGGCCCCGGCTGGAACGGATGGCCCCGTGTCTGCCACGAGGTCCCCTATTTTCGCAAGATGACGAGCTTGGAAGCCGCAGTGTGAAAGAGCACTTCTGCAACCTGATTGGCGACGCGTGGTGGTCCCCTCGCCCAGTTGAAGCGATGCGATTTCGGTGAAAGTTGTCGCTGCGAATCGATTGGATGCGGGGCAGTGGGCAACCCTGTCGCAAGGCGGGAGCTAAAGCGACCTCAATCCAATAAGCCGACCACACGCCAATATTTTGCCAACACGCAAAAGGTCGTGGAGGTGCCACCGTCAAAAGAAGCGAGGAGCACGCAAAGACAAAGCGATGAGAGACAGTGTATGTCATGGACCGCAGCTCTGTCCAGTTGTTGGGAGAGTTTCTGTCCTGAGGAGAAGAGGGTGGGCTTTCTGTCCAGAAAGGTGGAGTGGCGCCCATGAGGGTTGTGTGGGAGAGCGCATGTGAGCGGTTCGACGGGCGGTGAACACAGGAGTGAGACATGAGGATGCGCTTCAAGGTCAGGCGACCGCAGCTTGATCCAGGATTGGCCACAGCATCTGCGACGGACCGTCATAATGCAGTATCAAAACGGCGACAATTATCCTCGTATACTGGACGTCGATTGATGGGGCAGTGCCTAGACCTACGAAAGGTATGGCTTGCCACAGGTGGATGCTTCGTCTTGACACTAGTCGACTGTGTGAGTCCGGGATGTCTTCCGGGGGGCAATACTCCATGATTTTGGTCATATCACGAGGGTGTCGCAATACGGACGCATCTGGCTTGCGCAGCATGGCCTCGAAATGGCACGATCGCAGCTCGTTGCGCTTTACGGATGCTAAGAGTTGGCCGGACCACGTCTCTGAGCCGGGAGTCCTTCTGGAAGCTTGCGAGTGCAGTGTCGTTCGGGTGGTAGGCAATGCTGCCTTGTGGTTGGTGAAGGGGATAGACAGGGGAGGTTTGGTGGCGGTACTGGAATAGGATGGAAGAGATGCGCAGCAAGCCTGTCAGTGCAACCCTTGATCATCACAGAGACTTCATCACGGCGAGAGATGCAAGGACGTCGTATGATGAGGCCGCCGACAGAAGAGTTCAGAACAGACAGCATGCAAGTGGACAGAGGGTCACAGCCAAAGACCACAGACAGGTTTAGAATGATCGCTGCCGCGTGAAGCGCAGCTGGCGCACAGTGGCAGCTCGCTTCTGGAGGGGGGGTGTTGCAGCAGAGGAGGCAAGTTGAGCATATGAGGTCAATGAGGGGACGCAAATACGCGTCGTGAAGGCGTGAAAGTGGCAACGAGAGACGACGATGCAGAACAATGAAATCTCACGTGAGAGAAGATGGAGAGGTTGAAGTGGGAAAAAGGTGGGAAACCGCGGACGGCAAGCGGCAGGCGGCAGATGGATGCGCATGCACCCACCCTCCCGCAGCTACCCAAGGAGCCTGGGCGCGAGTGCCACCGGGGTTGGTCGTTCTCTCTACCAGATCAGACATTGCCTCTGCCTTGTGTGCTTTTGGGGGAAAACCAGTAAAGACCGAGGAAAGGGGGCGCCAGGTCGAGCAAGGCCCGCCAAGGGGAAGGCATGACTCTCTGTGTTTAACCTGGCACCTGGCTGGCAGCTGCTGCGCCTGCCTCTGCCTCCATCTGGTCTCCCTATTGCCCTTTCCAAAGTCGTCAATAAGCTTCCTAGGGTACACTTCAAGGCCCAGGGCCGATGTGAGACGCCGGCTTCACTGCAACAACAGCGACCACTGCATTAGGCGACAAACTTTCTCGAAAGAAGCACCAAGTACACAGCAAAAGCGCGAGACAGATGCACCTACTTGGGTTTAGATCTCAAGTGGGAGAATGACGCTGCCGTTGTGGCCGCCACACCTGTCACGCTCTAATAACAGCTATCCCTGCCGCCCCTCACATCCTTTCTTCATCGCCAACGACTCAGTCTTCTTCGCTCTCTTGATGCAACCCGACTGACACCCTCCCTCGGCATCGCTGCAGGAGTGACCCTAGAGATGCACACACCGTCTCGTCGCTTGTGTCTCTGCCGAAAAATGACCTTCTACCGACCGTGAATCCCCCGGAAACGCGCCTTGCCGACTGACACTCGCTTCTCAGCAGCCTCACAGTTCTCCAATTGTGGATTCAGGCCCCCTGCCATGCGCGCGTCGCCATTGTATGCAAGGCTTCCCTGCACGAAATAATCTAATCTTCGCCTGCGCTGCTGCACGCACTGTAATGCACTGCTGCTCCCACTTGCACGGGACGCACTGCCTTGCAGGCGACGCCACGCCTCGCTTCCGCCGCTGCTTTCTCCTGCCAGCTTTGACCCTCGCTCAAACCGACAAACCTGATGCCCCGCGGTCTTTCTGCCTCGTTATGCGCTATCGTCACTGAGCGGGAAAGGGACGTTTACTCCATCGTCGTGCAGTCGTTGTTCTCTCCACGGACTTGACAGCATCTTCAGACTGATTCCTCTATCCCACTTGCCTTCACCATACTGCTTCTGGAATACTCGGCCCTCTGACATACAGTGACCGCGTCGCGTACCAGGGGTTACCACTCCCCCCTCCGCCGACGACGTTGGCCGCCACAGCAAACTGACTAACAGTCAAGCCAATCGCTCCTCGCCCTCCCCAGAGTCACTGCCACAAGCTCGACGTCTTTGTTGGTCCCCTGCTTCTGACGTTCTTCAACTCTTCGGCAACCCCCCTTCCTCGAAAGTCTGGCCTATTCTTCGACTTCGGATGTTCCAACCTGCGCCTCAACCGGATTCTCCAGACTAACCATCCTACGTGACTTCTTGTCGTTCCTTTCTCCTCTTCGTTCAAGGCTTCATCTTCCACCTCTATAGGTGATCCACGCTTTGTTCTCACCCGAAACCCGCCCACCACTCGCTTCCATCGCTCGCACTGCCACTCGTTTGCTGCCTAGGCGGACACACGTACCTTCGTATATGATCTCACGCTCGCGACTTGCAATCCAACAAATGTTCTAACCGACATACCACTCTGCGACTCGACCCGCGACTCGACCACCCCGCATGGACGCGCCGATGCAGAAGCCGACGCGAAGGGACTTCTGAACTCTCGAATTCACCTAACACAATCCATCCTATCGATCTCTACGACGCATAGACGCCAATAATATGACTCCTAACTTCACAGACGATGAGAAGGTGTGTGACTGATTGTTCGAGGGTAATGGAACCGAATTGATCGCTGACTACGGCAGCGTCTCTTGCTCTCGGAGATCATCAAAACCAGTCAGGTTGATGTGGATGAGCTCGCCCGTTTTGTGGCTTCTCATGCCATCAAACCTCATTGGGAGCAATGGACACGCATGCAGATCCCTCCGAGTAAGTCTCGACATGCTGAATAGTGGAAGCTGAGCTAAAACGGCCAGATCGAACTGTCGCGCAATGCATGCAGGTGGCTGATCAGCTCACTGTTCATGTATCGCAGTTGAAACGCAAACGATCAACCGAGACTGCGTCTGATGGGAGTGCAAAACGGCCGTCCTTGCCTGGAGGTTATGTTTCAGGCTCTGGCGCGTCCTATCACTCCTCGATTTCGGCGATTGCTTCCGCACCAGTCAGCATCGCCCCTCGTCCGTCGAATGGGCATGAATCAAGTCCTGTGCCGTCTCCGCCGCCACCAGCGCCTGTCGCCAAGAAGCGCGGACGACCTTCCAGAGCAGACAAGGCCAAACGGGATCTGCGGCCACTCTTGCCTCAGCACATCGTTCCTCGACCCTCTGATCACCCTTCAGGTGGCCCTGAGCCGAGGCCCATTCTGCCAGCCCCGGCGCCTGTCCATGACGCTTTTTCCCGATCACCAGGTTCAGTACCTCGAACGCCCCTTACTTCGGGACTTCCATCGAAGAGGGTCATGCCTCGAGTTGAAATGTCAAGACCAGTATGCTTCGTACGAATCAGCTTGGATGCTCATGTGCACTGACTTTCTTAACCAGCGTGTTTTGTCTGACGGTGCAGTTGACCGTATGGAAACGACCAGGGCGTACCTTGGATCTGAATTGCCCCCTATCGAACCTCAACTAAGGGCCGGCATCTCGCGGCAATCGCCGCCTTACGATTCTCCTACCACTCTTGCTCCCTTATTACCACACAACTCACCTGCAGCCGCTGCAGAAACGCCATCTTCTCAAGCTACACGGTCTACACCGGTCACCAATTCGGCATGATGCATGCTGATGATACGCAATACCCGATGTCACATGTGGGGAGACAAATTATTCCTCTGCAATCTGCCATGATGGCATCAATTCACTTCTAAGCATAGACTGATACGCCTGGTGCAAGTATCAGTCCCCATTCCATATTTTCCTCGGCACAAAGAAGACCGAGATAGCATCTGGCATTTGACGGCGTTGGTAAGGCAGGTGGACAGGCGTTTTTGAATTTGATAATACCATGGGTCTGGCTATATATACAACTGTTCTCTCGGGGCACATTTTCCATGGAGTTGTGCATATCCACATTAGCGGCTATTCTCTGGTGCATCATGGCGATATGCTCGCCTGGACTCATACAACAAGAGCGGCGAGATGGGCGACAAAGGGGCCACATCGCACTTATGTGACACATGGCGTGGCATCTGCCAGGATTTAGATCAAGCAGTGTTTAGAAGGATGCTGGCAGCATCTGAACCACGCCGATATGGCCTGACGAATAGATGGTTGTTTATGATAGATTGCCCCCTTCGCTCCTGGCCTTTGTCCTGCGCTCTTCATTATTCTGGGCTTGTCAGTCCATAAAATAGGCCCACCACATCCCCAGCAGAGTGCCTGGAAGGGACGCACCGATCCGAGGAACCTAATCTCCGAATTTTGGGTTCTTTCGAAAGATGATTGCGAAGTCAGCAAGCGGCTCCAACTACATAGCTATTCTTTGACAGACAGACACACTACGGGGCGGACTCTTGCAGGCCTGAGAAGCATTCACCACTGCCAGATTCAGCTAATAAAATAACGACAATTCGAAATGATTCAAGTCAGAAGCACGACTACGGAGCTAACTTTGTCTCTTCTACCCGTCATGTACAGTCATCACAGTGCCCTGGCAATCTTCTCCAAAGCCTCCAGCAGAATATCAGCATGATGCTCCTGGAAGACCAGCATCGGCCTCAGCCTCACGGCCGTATTACCGCTCCCGCCAATATTCACACCCAGACCCTTGGCCATCTTCAGGAACTCATCTCTCTTGGGGTTGTCAAACGCGATGAACGTGCCGCGATCTTTGCCCCGCAGGTTCTGGAACTGATCTGGGTAGCGGCTCGCCAGCTCCTCGATCTTGCCGAACAGGTAAGATCCGACTCTGGCGGTGTGGTTGACAAGATCCAGCCGCTCGATCTCGGAGACGATGGAGGAGAAGAGGATGGCGCGTGCGGGGTCGCCCATCCAGGTGTTGAACTGTCGGTAGGGCTTGTTTGGTCGCAGGGCCTTGTCTTTGTAGTAGTATCCTGCTGCTTGCGCTTTCTTGGAGAAGCTGACCATGTCCGGGGGTGTCTCTAGGTTCCAGTGCTCGTGGGCCCAGAATTTGCCGGTGGCGCCTACGCCGGTTTGGACCTCATCGACGATGAAGAGGACCTCGTGCTTGAGGGCGAGGTCCCGGAGTTTGCGGAAGAAGGCGGGGGATGCGTGGTTGTCGCCGCCTTCGGATTGAATGGGCTCGACGATCATGGCGGCCGGGGGAATATGCCATGTGGAGAGGAGATGGGAGACTTCGTCAAGCGCGGCTTGTTCGATTGCTTCGTTCTCAGCGACGTGTTGATCAAGCGGGTACTTCAGCTGCGGGAAGGTAGCCTGCGGCCAGTCAAAAGCCGGGATATCAATCTTGTGAATCGGCTTCGACCTGGTAGTCGAAAGAGACCCAAAGAGTCTGCCATGAAATCCAGTCCTGAACGACATGATGCTCAGATTAGCGCCCTTGTTGTCCATCGCCTCCTGCATCTCCTTCTCTGTGAACTCGACCTCCGCACCACCACGCTCCTTCTGGCGGCGGTACATGAAGGCGGCTTTGTAAGCTGTCTCGTTGGCGTCGGAGCCGGCCATGGCAGTGAAGACGTGAGAGAGGCCGGGAGGTGCGGCCTTAAGGATGCCCTCGCGGAGGAGGTTGGCCCAGTTGTGAGGGGGGAAGTTGCCGAGTGCAGGACGGTTGATGATGGAGGAGACCATGGCTTCGGAAGAGGAGGCTTTGTGAAGGGCTGGATTGTTGTAGCCGAGGGGGATGGAGGCGATTTGAGCGTAGCTATGCAACGACAAGTCAGTCAACTGTTTGCTGCTTCGAGTCGCAAATGATGGACTCACACATCGAGAAGAACGTTGCCATCCGGATCGGCGATGTAATTACCCACGCTCTTCTCGTAATCCGTAATCATGTTCAGGCTCCTCGTATCAAAGACACTTTCCAGATCAGCAATCAACTCTTTCGTCTTTGGTCCTGGAATCTCTGTCTTGACGGTCGGGCCGGACGGTTCACCAGGGTAGAAAGCCTTATCGCCGCCATTGGGCTTTCCAGAGATCGGGGGAGGCGGAGGAGCGTGTGAGTCGGTAACACGAGTAGAGGAGACTGCGGCCGTGTGTTTAGAGTTGGAGGTGAAGTGACGGCGACGGTAAGCGAGGGAGGTGGTCGCCAGGCGAGGGGCGATGTGAGGTCGCGAGAGGCGGGTGATGAGGCCGGAGCCTCTGGGCGGAGGCATGATGGACTGGTTGGTGTTTGTCGGTGAAGAGACCAAGTGATGAAGGGTGCAGGATTTCTCGATGGAGAGGAGTGAAGGCAAGCCCAGCTATATGAGTCGTGGTCAGTGTCTCGTTCAACCACTGATAAGGGAGGGAAGGGACCCTGTCCATTCCACTTACACGGTCGCACCTGCAGCGAGATCGGACACAAGGTACGGAGTACAACTGATAAGCAACAGAGCTCTGGATCAACACCAACAGCCAGTTCCCAGAAATAGTTAGAAAACCAGGTTCCCACAATCTTCTCAATTGCGCACTGTTGATCGCGATGACCCGAGATTTAATAAAAGAGGTTGATTGTCAGACCTGTCCGCTGCAAAAAGTCCGGGGAAGCTTCGCCTTAAGAACCCCCTCACCTCCCCTCCCTCCCCTCCTGGGACCAACAAAAGCAAACCCCTCCTGCTTACTCCAACAAACACGTATGTATGTACGTGCAACCCCTCTCAGCTAGCTCGCTGAGCTACTGTAGTTAAGCTTTGCTAGGGAGCTGCGTACCGGGATGCCGTATTCGGTGTGATACTACGGAGTATGTGTCACTTGCTCCTCCCACCATCTTCTTTGAGAACAAGCGTGAGAGTGGCATGTTTGGAACAGCGACAGTAGCCGCCGTCAAGGTTTACGGTGGCCGCATGCTATTATTGCGAAGAGTTAGATGCCTTAGAGGCCATGTGCCGCCATGGAATGTATTTTAGAAGAGTATTGAACAAGAATCTGAGGGTTATCATAGACTGGCTGAGATAACTCCTGCAACAGCACTACCGCTAACTCTATTCACTACGGTATCTTATGACATTGGTGCCCCTTCGACCCAGAGCCGGTTTCGCAATGGCCGAACAAGCTGATGAATTGATGAAAGCCAGTCACACATACCAATGAATAGGGGGCCCCTGATGACAATTGGGGTTTGGCTGTTCAGGGAATCCTTGTCGTGTCAGCTCTACTGCCCCATTTTGACGCTTTTTCTCATCAAATACACCTCGTTCAAAAAGCGGCCCTCTCAGCGTTCTGGAAATACCTTGGACTGTTTTCTGCAATTCAAAGATCGAGACTGCAGTACCTGACTCAGAAAGAAACTCACCATTCAAGTGCCATTCAGGTAGATAGATCCCTACGAGAAGCGCATTTCACCCTCACACCATCATAGGATCTATGAAGCTCAACAATATCTGCGATAATTGCACTAGAGGATCTCAAAAGGAAACCACTCGCAAATGCTAAACGCAACCGAACATGATGCATGTATGAGTGCAATACAGAGACAAGCCATCGCAAGAGAAGCAATAACCGTACGCCATCCCAATGCTACCAAGATGAGGTAACTTCCCTCTTATCTATTAACAATGTTTGACTCCTTGGCCAAATGCAGATGCGCAGAAACAACGCCGTAACAGCAGATCATGTTATCGCCGCTCTTCTATCTCCCGCACATACTTCGCGAATGTCTTCTTGTGGATCTGGGGGGATGTAGTCAGTATGATGACTTTCAGGAGCGCAGTTGAGCAAAGAGGGAATGCAACTTACGATACCCGCAAACTCTCCTCTTTTCAGGACGCAAACGTAGCGCAGACCCAGTTTCGCGAAGCATTCGTACACGAGGTCAAGAGGAGATCTGACATCTAGCGCAACAGGGGCCTGGCAACGAGATCAAATCAGCCACATGTCAAAGATCGTGCAGGATATCTCCTCACGTACCGGATCAATGTAGGGTGTAAAGTCCGTAGGGTCATGCCAATGCTCTGAATCCTCATCCGCACTCGGAATCCTGTCCATGAGGCAAACGCTCTCACTCTCGTTAAGCAGCTGATCCAGCGCGAATTCCAGATCCGGTGCGGGAATCAAGCCAACCAGGACATCTTCACGTACGATCGGAAGACCGCCGTCCAGCTCGCCAGCCTGGTATAGCAGATCGAGTTTCGCACGTAGCTTCGTGGCTGCGACCGCAGGTGAGTTGGTGATATCAATGAGCCGCTCACGTCGAACTCGCGGCATGAGATCGGCAATGTCGCCATCGAATATAGGCTTGTGCTTGTTGTCAAGGAAAGGATATGAGTTCATGCTCGTGAGGAGGTCCTTTCTCTGGTTAGCCTAATGATCCTTTCGATCAACCCAGGAGTCTGAAGGGTACTTACGTAAATGCTGTTGTGCTCCACGGCATCAGCTGTCCATTTGGCCACCAGAATCGAGAGCGAAAAAGGGAGGACATAGTCAAGACTTCCTGTGAGTTCGAACAGAATGACAGCCAGCGTAACAGACAGACGAGTTACGCCGCACATGGTTGCGCCAGCAGCAATCAGACCGTAAACACCCGGTTGGATACAGGTACCGTCCGAGTCCGTTGCACAAGTGCCCCAGATCGCCCAATTAGGTGTGGCAAGCACAAGCCACTGTGCCAGGTGACCAATGATGCGGCCCATGAGACCACCGACCACCATGGAAGGGACATAGATACCAGCCGGGACTTTCTATAATCACAGTTAGCACGGTAATGTCCCATTTTAAGGAAGATCCGACAACGTACAATGCCGAATGTTATGACTGTAAGAAAGCCCTTGATGAATAAGGCCACAAGCAGAGTCAAGAGGATATCGGGAATGTCATCAATGGATTGAGGACACAGGCCGAAATCTGCTGGGTTTCCCTTGGTGCTGTCGCAAGGAGAGGCTAGGTTAAGAAGTAGCTTGGCAACAGGGAGCTTCGTGAGCACGTTCCAGTAACTCATCAATCCCGTCACGACAGCGACCAGGAAGACCTCGACCAGAGGGTACTTCTTGATCGCCGGAATGCGGCGGAAGCTTTGTGCCCAAGCCTTGGATGCCTTGATGAACAGGGCTCCTAACGCACCTCCCAGCACACCAACCAGTATAAAACTTCCTAGTTCGAAGTATTCCCAGTCCACGAGGTAACGAACCTCGAACATGACAATCTTGTGAGTTCCGTAGGGATTGAGGAACTTGAGGGTCAAGGCAGCAACGATGCAGCAGAAGAAAGTACGGAAAAGTGTTTTGGCTGGAAAGAAATAAGAAACCTCTTCCAAACCGAAGAGCACACCTCCAAGGGGAGCACCGAAAGCAACTGCCACACCTGCAGCAGCTGCTGCCGAAAGGACTTCGCGTCTTTTGCCGTCGTTTCGGTCATATTTCGAGAACAGCCGACATGCGATGTTTCCGACGCATGTAGCAATGTGTACATAGGGACCTTCCTTGCCAAGACTGAGACCTGATGCAACGGAGAGAACCAAGGCAACCATTTTGATGACAAGAGTCTTGAATCCAAGAAAGCCATGAAGGACAAAGCCGCTTAGGATCACCTTGACTTCAGCAACGCCACTGCCGGCAGCAGAATAGTAAATCATTGGTGGGTTCTTGACTTCTGCCACTGTCTGGGGAGTTTGTCGAGGGCTAGGACTCTCGTCATTTCGCAAGTTGTCGGACGGTTGAGGTAGCTGCTGAGCGGCAAGATTCTCATCCAATGTTGTCAAGCGGTAGGCCGATGGGACAACAGTCTTGGTGTAAAGAGTGAGCCAACAGGACAGACATGCCAGAGCGACGACCATGATCATATAGACGCTGAAGCTCGTGCCGATGTTGCCAAAGGGGTGTTCACTGAGAACTTCAGACCAATCAACCCAGTCATCGCAACGGCCGTATGGGCAACATTTCTGGCAAAGTCAGCACAAGTTGGAGCTCAACTTGGGGCCTCTACTCACCCTCTCATCCAGATACCATGCTTTTGAGCAATAACCATCTTTGTAGTCGAACACAATTGCTTCAGTAACATTGACCGCGTAAGCTACCAGCGCCACGACCACACCGACAACAGCACTGAGGAGCCAGCCCTGTGCGCCGTCCAGCGCGACTATGATACGGCCCCAGACGTCTTTACGACTTCTCAACCGCTTTACTCGTTGCGAATCGGCGATCGTATCGTGAAGCCAGTCGGTACTTGTGAATTGATCATACCATACCCTTTCGTCCGGGTAGTGTTTTCCTTTAGCCTCTTCCATCGAGTCTTGTCGGTCAGCTAAAGCCTGAAGGAGACGTGAACTCCATGAGGAGGATTGCCTGCGGGTGTGGCGCCCTACGGACCCTTCAGATGGTTAGCTTGATGAGGCAAACCAGCAACGTTCCACGGTTGTAACTTACCCGAGTAACTATGATTTCTGGTGAGAACGCTCCGAGTCATATTAGGAGAAGCAGCGCCGCTGCGTATGCGAACACGGGATCTCGAGGTTGTGAGGAGCGGAGAGCGTTCGGTCGGTTCGTCAGTAGAATGACGACGCTGGTGACCATGTGTTCGACGACTGAGACGTGGCGATCCTGCCTGGGACCGCGAGTCGTCGCCATCTCCTGCTGTGTTGGACATATTGTGCCGGCCGGTGTCCGAGAGCACAGATATTGTTGATGTTATTGCTACAATCAAGCGTGCTGATTAGACAGACCTAAGGCTGTGGGTGCCACGTGCACATGTACAGTCGTCCCAGGCACAGCTAATGTGATGGTAGGGTCCCGCTAGACAGATATAGAATGTAGGATTCCGTTGAGGGAAGACGAGGGGAATTCCGCCGGTGATGTCGTCTCGCATGGGTCAGTGGAGGAGATCGGATTGGAAGGCCAAGGCTGGGCAAGAGCACGATACGGACCAAGGCAGCTGGGGTGACGTCGAACCAGCCAGCCCGGGGTCGAGGGCGGCGGTGATCTGCTCAAGGTTGATGTAGGATGGTGGTCGTCTAGAGTATAGGAGAGAGGCTCATGGATTAATGAGGAGTCATGATGGGCGAAAGCGAAGGGGTCCGAAGCACTTCCCTTGCTCGCCCTAACTCGAAAGGTGGGCTCGTGATGTTTTGACAGGTACTCTGGGGAGGGCAGATGACGCTGAAAGGAGTGCTGCACGTGGGGCCAAACGCTACCTAATGTGTTGCGATAGACACACTAAAATGAGGCGCTGGGACAACCGCTACCGGTGAGATAAGCTTTATTTTGGGAGGCCTTCCTAGGCTGCTCATGTCGGTGCCTGTGCCAGTGGCTGCTGGTACCTGTGGCTACAACAGTGGCGTTAACTACGTCATGTAATTCGCTGCCGGTGAAGCTTTCTCCAGGTTTTATGCTCACCTGGTGCGAAATGCATTCCGAATAAATCCTGTGACTCTCCGATTCAAGCTTGCTCATCTGCCAGGTAAGACACATGCTGAAGTTGCGAGAGGGTGGAGGCACGATCGGCGTCTGTCTGTACAGGGGAGCGTGACTCGAGTCAATCTCAGACCACCTGTGTCTTCACAGGCTTGGCTGCAGCTAAAGGTGTGGCTCGTACTGACGAGTTTGATATTGCAACATCCAAACACGCACGTAAAAATACGACCGGATTCTGGAACTCAGTGATTCTCCTTCTGCCTTCAGGTAGTTTCTGTTCATTCAGCGCTCATTGGCCTGAGCCTCATATTGAGCCTTCGATCATTGCACGTCGTCCATAAGATCCTGTCTTACCCAAATGATGGCCATTTACCGCCGTTGGCGCGATGGCGATAATCATGCCAGAATTTGGTCGATCCCCTGCAAGATGCAACTCTGGGAGATGATTGTCCCTTGTTGTCACGCCAGGAGCCCCACGTGATTCCAGCCTGGTCCTCTCTCTCATTGAGGGGCTTGGCTTATCGCGATTAGCGGACTGGCGCGGACTTCTGTCTCCACTAAAAAATTGCTGCATCTACGGCGGACCCAGCGTTAAACTTCTGATCCAACTTGGTAATTCAACAATCGCGACGAGATTTGCTTTGGACTGCGCCAATCTCAGGAACAACAAGATGGCGAAGAAAAGAAAGGCTTCTGGCCGCTCACAGCCGTCCGGTCCCAAAGAAATCGACGAGAAAGATGCCCGCCTTGGGCCCATTACCACTTACGAAGATGTTGCTGACTCCGAGGACGAGTACCACATGAATCGAGACAGAATCATGTTTGACGAGCCTAGTTCAAAGAGAAGAAGACAAGATGATGACGAATATGACTTTTCGGACGAAGAGATTTTTGCTCGTGACGATGACTCGGACGACGACGCCGTTCCGACAAAGCCTTCCGCAAAGTCGGGCAGCAAGGGTCGCAAGGTTGTTGACAGCGGCGACGAGGCCGAAGGCGATGAGGAGGAGGAGGATACCGGATACTGGGGCTCCTCAAAGGGAGACTACTACAACGCCGACAACATCGAGACTGAGGCCGACGCTCTCGCTGAAGAGGCCGAGGCGAAGCGACTGCAGCAGAAGAAACTCTCCAAGATGGCAGAGGAAGACTTCATCTTCGATCAAGATGAGTGGATGAAGCCGGAGCCGGAGAAAGAGGACGAAGATGAGGTGGTCACTGAGGTGCTCAAGGATGTCGAGATCACAGACGACATGGGCCCGGAGGAACGATATCGGCTTCTCAAGGCTCGATACCCTGAATTCGAGCCGTTAGCCAAGGAGTTTGAGCAACTCCAACCATCATTACTCTCTCTCAAGGATGCGGCTACCGGACAGCCTGCAAAGTCACTTGCTGCCATCAAATACTGGGTCCTTGGCTGCTATGTGGCTTCACTGGCCAGCTACTTCGCCATCCTCACCTCTCCCGCTCGCGACTCCATTAAGGAAACTAAGCCACTCAGTCCTGCCGATCTCCGGGATCATGAGGTCATGGAGACTTTGGTCGAGTGTCGCGATGCTTGGCAACGTATTCAACACATGAAGTCTATGGTTGCCGAAGACGAGTCTCTTGAATCAATACCTGAGGTCGATACTATCGACGTTACAGAGGCAACTGCTGCAAAGACTAAGAAGGCGAAGAAGGCCGCTAAGGCCGATGCATTGGCAGAGCAGAAGAGGCAACGCAGGCTCGAGAAGAAGCTTGAACAGGCTCGTGCCGCTGAAGCCAGTGTTGCCGATCTATATAACCTTCCTCTTGGCCCAACCAAGTCGAAGAAGAGGAGACGCGAGGAACCCACAGAGGATCCTGCCGACAATTCCGACTTTGGAGAGGAGGACGCTTTGGATGAGCGCACAGCAGCCGAGAAAGCAGCTCGCAAGAAGAGCCTCAAGTTCTACACCTCGCAAATTGCCCAGAAGGCGAATCGCCGAGCTGGTGCAGGCCGCGATGCAGGAGGTGACGCAGATCTTCCATACCGCGAACGCTTCCGTGATCGTCAAGCTCGTCTTCTTGCCGCCGCCGAGAAACGCGGTCAGAAGGACTCCAAGCACGGTGCCGACCTCGGCGACGATAGCGACGAAGATGACACCAACGTGGCCAACGCCATGCGCGACGACGAAGACGATTACTACGACATGGTTGCTAACTCCGCCGCCAAGAAGCGCGAAGAGAAGGCCGCTCGCGCAGCTGCCCTTGCCAATGCTGGCAAGGCGGACCGTGTTGTTGAGAACGAGGTCATTGGCGAGGATGGCAAGAGGAAGGTGACATACGCAATTGAGAAGAACAAGGGTCTTGCGCCAAAGAGGAGTAAGGACGTGAGGAACCCTAGGGTGAAGAAGAGGAAGCAGTACGAGGCGAAACAGAAGAAGTTGAGAAGTATGAAACCAATCTGGAAGGGAGGAGAGCCGGTGGGAGGATACCAGGGAGAGAGGACTGGTGTCAACATCAATGTTATCAAGTCGACGAAGCTGTAGATTGGCGGAGAATACATACGACGAGCTGGGCTTTACTTGAAGCTATCGTGATGTCTGCCGTACCACCTCATTTGTGTCAAGGGCAGTAATGCTTTCATTTTCTCATATTTGCGAACGTTGGTCAGCTGAGAGATGTTGACGTGGCTGCTATGAGCAATCGTCATCTCAGCTTGAGCCAGGCGCACGACCTGGCTCTGCGTCTGGTTCTCCATCTATGTTAGAGGCCCTTGTGACCCCATAATGCTTGGTGTCATGTGTTGGTTGTTTAGTATAGCATCGCTGTAGGTGTTGACATTTGTGGCTTCGATAGGGTTCTCGAGCGCTGATTTCAACATTCAGCCCAACAAGCCCGACATGTTAGATCTGTGTCGGCGCAAAGAATGAGGCGCAAATTGAGGGACCGACTAGACCAAGGGAGAGATCAATTCTGTGGACATTGATGGCTTTCCGATTCCTGAGCTTTGCGGTCAGCAGAGCTAGGTTCCTCAAGCTCCCTCAAGCTCTTCAAGCGCCTCATGGCTATTTGACGTGGGCGTGGACGGCCAGATATTTGTCAAAACCGGGGCAGAAGCGGGCTCTCTGAAGTAGGTGCCTCATCTGTACGGTAGGATAAACCTGAGTTTTCTACGTAGACGACTATGGAAGGGGCTGTTTGCGGCAAATTGCTGAAATCTAAGCTGTGAGGGGCCTACGGGTGATCGATGATGATACAAGGAAGGGCGAAATATGGCAAAGAGAATGTCGACAATGCGTGGCTGACTAAAGCCATGTTGGACTCGGGTATTTTCAACATTGTCGAGGGACTTCTCAATAGTGATTCAATGGGCCCTCGTCACTCCGTACAAAGGTCTGGGTGCCCTTGTATAGCACGTTCTCGCGAACAGACTACTACCAAGTCACTCCACAACCAGAGATTGATTTATTGTACCGGCTTTCCGTTATGTATATCGTCTCGAATGATCGGAGATGAAAACTTCGTCTGGCACTGAATAGACAGACAGACATCGAAGGCACGGACGGGCGAATCAATGAAGTGTAGGAGGCGAGTCGGAGATTCCCCGCTCCATCCATGACACTTCCTGGCATTCCTGATAACAGCATGACTGAAGGTGCCGCGCCGACCTTTCTTCTGAGGGAATCCTGTCCATCACATCCGAGACGGGCACGATTACGACTAACTACTACTACTACTACTACTACTACCGCCGAGCCGATCAGGAGCGAGGTCACAATGACAGCCCCAGGGCGATATTCGACAATAAAGACAGACGAATCTGGCGAGGACGAAAAGAGACAACAAGAAGATGAGCAATCAAGAGGATACAGCATCGCTGTAATGCCAGCATATCGATCTCAGTTGTCATGGTACTGGGTATAGCCGGGATCGTGCTACACAACGAGGCCAAGCACGAGGGATTGAGCACGAAGTCTAGACCATCTCCATTTTCGCCGTCTTCTTCTGACGAGAGACATTCCGTAGAAATAGTCGCAAAACAAGTTCAGGGCGTGCCAGTGCCTGAAATGGCGAACCAACAGCAGCAATGTTGTGCTTGAGATGGAGTTGCTCGTGACGGGCGGTTGTCCTGGAATGCCGGCGTCTAGTGGTCATTGCCACGGCCAGACACAGTACGAGTTACCCTGACTGCTGTTCGTTAGTACCATGGCTATGGAGAGACAAGATCTCCATTGGTGCAAGACATGGAGGGGAGCGAGCATGTTGATAGTTTGGTACCATAGCAGGACCATGCGTGGACGAATGGTTAGCTCCCTTAGACTGTGCACTACTACCAGGTACCACTGAGGCATCTTGTTTGTGGCAAAGGCCGGTACTCGGATTTTACCACGCACAAACAGGAATCAATAATCAATCAGCTAGCAGCTAGCAGCTACTAACAGTGAGATACTTGAAGTCTCTGCCAACTACCACCATAGTGAATGTCACTCCCTGAAGGCGACCGCCTATGAAACTCGCTACGAATGCAAGAGTGGTAGTAGTGCACAGTCAAAGGGCGTAGTTGCAGCCTGGTTTCTGGCTGGATCTGGACCCCTCTCCTTCAGAGACAAGATGCGCTGCAACAATTGCTTACCCCGTTCTGTGCAACCGTGGTTGTCATCTCCAGGTAGGTAAGGTAGTCTTTGTCTGCCCGACTGAAGAGCTGGAGGGGGTCTCTTTTTTTTAAGCATATGATAGGCACAGACCTGTTTTCTGGGCTGTGTCCTTCTGATGGCGTCAGTACTTCAGGGCCCATGCCTGGCTTCACACGTGCTTGTTGGCTGACAAGCGTTGATCTGCCTCCCTGCCCTGATCCGCGCTCTGAGACGAACCCTGTTTTTTTTTTTTCGCCTCTTCGTCCTCCACATCACTCTGTATTTACATTAGATGATCGAGGTGCCGAACGGCCGCCCCAGCTTCTTCACAGCTATCATGCCATGCCATGCCATGCCAATGCTGACATACATATGTCACATCAGGTTTGCCACATTCAACCCCACGTCGAATTTGGACTCGACTGCTCATTAAACGGGCGTCGGCATGCAGCTTAAGCTTGACTAAATTCAGTATAATCAATCCACTCTACGCCACACACTATTTTACCCCGCCCTCTGATTCAATCTTAGCCCTTCCACCTTTGCACGCACGACCTGACCCTCAACGCGATAATGCCACCCATACGATCAGGGAGATCGAGGCTAGCGACGAGGGGTTCAAAGTGGACTAGCCGAAGATGTCTCGACTCGGACTATTGCGAACGATCGTGGAACTCGGAGGACGCGCGATCATGGACTAATGCCAGGCACCACCAATACCACATTGTGGCACTTGACGAGTTTCTCCATGGGAATTTTTAAGGCTCCTAACATGTGTACGTCCCACCAAAAACACAACATTTTGTGATAGCTTGAAAGCTAAAGGTTGCTCGCAGTGGTTTTAGTTGGCTCAATGGCCCGAAGTTTCAACTGACCTCGTCGATTGGAACGACTCTTAGAGGTCGGTATCTGAACTCGACTTTACTCGATTTGACTTGACTTGACTTACTCGTCACTCAGGTCATTCAAGAGGAGACATAAGAGAAGAGAACAACAGACAAAACGACAGGGATGCTCTTTGAATATCAATTGTGGACATCGCTCCCCAGCACTTCTGCCGTGTAATCCCTTCTACACAATGAATGCCACGCTCTTGGCCTCTTGGCAAAGTCCTACACGTGAACAAGCGACAGTCAGAGTGGACAGACGATGCGGCTGCTTTGCTGGGCTGACGACTCTGAACAATTCCAACCTGGGCACCTGCCCCTTCCTTTGGCAGAAACATGGTGTGTCCCCATGCCGAGTACATCAGGAAGGACGGGACCTGTCAGACCTCTCTCTGCTCAGTGTCCCCTTAGCCCCCGACTACGGTCGGCCTCTGATCAATCGCGTCGCAAACGCGCTTTCTGCATCCCTTGGGTGGCATGTATCTCTGTCGGTGTGAGTTGGATTGGGTTGGCTCGAGTGTCCGGCCGCTAATAAAGGGTTTTGATGCTAGACTAACTGCCTCACTCCCTCGACCTTGCAAGTCCATTCTGGAGGAATGCTGTGCGCAACTTGGCAAGTAATGCGCCAGCGTTTGTGTTGACCAGATGAAAGCAGACCCGAAGAACTAAGGGTACAAGAAACAGGGAATATGCCAAAGACACATAAAGTACTTAATCGATCGGCCGGGGGAGAAGGGCTGCGGGGCGGATCGTCTCTTGAAGAACTGCCTACTCGAAGTCTCGACCTAATCCCATTGTCTTCAAAGCGCCGAGGGGTGACAGAACTCGGCTCACTTGGCTGGTTCTTGGCTGGGATCTTTCGTATATCCGCTGGCCGCCGTTGTCCCTTTCCCCTGTGAATACTTACGGCGTTGTCTGTACTGGGCAAAGGTATACATTCTTCTGTTTGAGTGAACAGATAACGGAGCAGCTGGGCGTGTACCTTCTGGTTATGGAGGCTACATTGCATCCATCAAGTGCCCATTCTTTGCTTCCACAGTTCCTCTCCTCTTGTCCTCACGTCCTGTCGTGAGGCAAGAACTACGGGGCTTTTCTTTATTCTTTCCATTTCAATCTAGCTTGTGTGTATCCTGTATAGTCCTTCGCACTCCTGATTTGAAAAGCTCTTGGTACATCAGGTCCGAGTATGACTGCCTTTCTTCAGAGGCGGTCGCGGCCGTCGAACCTCTTGATTCTTGCTTCTGCGACAGCGGTGGGCCTCATCCTGGCGATTCTCTATACGGTATGTCCTTTCTTTCCTTACTTCTCCAAGTTGTTATGGACACATGCTGATCAGTCACTGTGCTTGGAACAGGGTGCATACGATCGTGTGATTCCGAAGACTTCCTTTCACGTGACAGCTAAGGTCAAGATTCCCGAGGTCAAGGTCTCAAATCCAAGTCATGCACAGACCAAGATCGTGGGTGTCACAGATTCAACAGAAGTCACAGATAGTTCAGACTCGTCCGACGATGCATTCCCGGACTCAGACCCCGTCAACCTCAACCTCACAGTTGGAAATTCTGCTGCGGGAGTCGCATTATCAGAAATCAAGTACGATGTTAAATCCGGCGACAGGCGCATGGTACTTATCATTCCTGTCAACAACCCCTCGCCCAACCTCTGCAAAGTCATGCTGAGCGCCGTCGCCATGGGATACCCCATGCCCATCATCATCAACTGGGGAATCACTCCCCAGCAAATGTTCCCAGACCGGAAGAACGTAGGATCTCACCAGCTGAAAATCGCTGGTCTCCTCAAATTTCTCGATGAGATGACTCATAAGAGCACCAAAGCGGAGGATAGACTCGACGACGACGACTTGATTGTCATGGTGGACGCTTTCGATATCTGGTTCCAGACTCCACCAGACGTGCTGCTTCGTCGCTATCACGAGTCAAACCGCCGCATGAACGAGCGTCTGAGGGCCCAGTGGAAAGGAAAACCCGAGGATCTGCCCTTTAAGCAAACCATCGTTGTATCCGCCACAAAGCGATGCTGGCCAGCGGACGGTCCCTCCGGATTGTACTGCGACGACCTTCCTGACAGCGACCTCCCCGAGGATCTGTACGGCAAGCTTACGGACAAAGAGACGGGTAATTTTTGGAAGACTCTGCACAATGCCCGCCCCAAGTACATCAATACGGGCAACGTTATGGGCCCCGTGGGCGATCTGCGACGCTACGTCCGTCGCGTGAACGAGAAACTCGAGCGTACGACTGCGCTCAACGACAATTTCAAATTCAAGAGCGACCAGGCTTTCTTCGGCAACATCTTCGGCGAGCAAGAGATCTACAGGAAGTAGTTTTTACAGCAGGACCCTTCGCTGGTCAGTGGGGACAGCCTGCCATTGATGCTTACTCGCGATATGGAATACCACGTTGGTTTGGATTACTCGCAGAATTTGTGCCTTCCCACGACAAACGAAGAGAACGACGGTGAGTTCGTGGCCCTGGGCGACAGCGAGCACATCAAGAACAAGTCGGAAAGCTTGAATGTCGGCTCTGTGCGCCTCACCGGTGTTCCTGAGGATATTTCCATGTCCCCCAACCCTCTAGCCATTCTGCCCAACATCAAACCTACTCCCGGTTGGGACAAACTGCCTCTCTACGCCGACTACTTCACGACCTCCGTCCCCGCCATGCTACACCACAACACGAACCGCGGCGAAGGCAAAGCCCGTATCAAATCATGGTGGGACCGACCATGGTTCTTCCCTTACTTGCGTGATCTGGTCCTCGCCCGTACGCAACCAGACAAGGAACAGAAGCCGCTCGGTGAATTCAACACCAAAGACGGAAAGAAGGTGACCTACTGGGCACCAAAGAGCGATATGACCAAGAAGCAACCCCGTATTTTCAAGTCTGGCAAGGCTAGCAAAGGCATGCCTGTCGGGGAGTGGGAAGACATGTGTCTTGACCCGAAATACCCTGACGTACACTGGTCAAAAGAGGTTTTCAGGGATGGCAAGGGAGGACTAAAGGGCGAGGGCGCAGAGGATAAGAAGGAATGATTCCCCTATTTTCTCACTTTTTCTTTTCAAACAAAGTGGTTGTGGGAGTGAGTGCAAAGATACTGCCATGGAAGGAAAGCACCTGGGGAGAGAGCTTTCAAACTTCCCCACGGTAATGAAGTAACGGTCGTGTAGAATTATTTTATCAAGTATTATTAGATTAGTAGGATGAGGCGAGCATGCGAATGGCCCATTAGCACTGCTAATTCAATTGTCTTCCTATGTTCTTTGAGACAAAGAGCTAAGTGGAACATGTTGACCGTGGTACTTGGTTGGGTTTACGAAGCGAATGGACAAGCCTGAAGGCCTCTCCAGCTCTTCTTGTAGGCTTCTTGAATTCAATAGCGTTTAATTATGGGATTGGTAGGCCGCGACTTGAAAGCACAGAAGTAGAGGAGAGATTGATACTCAACTGGCCACTATGCTTCTGCATGAGCCCACAGGGGAACAAAGAACGACTGCTCCGAGCAGTGTTAGAAGACAAGACCGAGCCATAGGAATTGATGTTTTTGCTCTTTGGTAAAGGACAGACAACGAGGCGACTTCAGGAAGCATCAAGTACAGAGGCATCGGGCTTGAGCCTTGGCATATGCTGAAAGGGGGGTTGGCATAAAAATTAAGCATGACCGAAGTCTTTTAGGTACGAATTGCATCAACTACTGTATGCATTCAGCTTCAAACGATAAGTTTTGTGTTATTATTGGTGTCGATAATCGTTGGTTGCGTCGAAAAGTAAAGGCGTGGCTATAAGCTGCCAACGGTCGCTCCAAAAGGACAGAATTGGGAGACCCGCCAACCTCGTCCTCGTCCCGCCCTTCACCTGGAGCTTGCGACGTCTACGCTCCCAACCGGCCCGCTGAGCTCCCAGCAGCAAACACGACAATCTTGCGCAAAGTATCACGAACGATATGATATATCCTGAAGAAAGATCCTTATAGCATCGCAGAGCTTCTTTCTGCCACGACTCCTGGACCCCGTGCACCCACCCCAACCACCACCATCATGGCGACCATCGACCCCTCGACCGTCACCTCATCTGCCGAGGTCTTCTCCTCGAACCACACCCTCCCACAAATCCGAGCCCTCCATAAAAACCTCCATGTGCAGATCGAGGAGAAGGCAGCTCGGCTGCGCACCCAAGTCGGCGGGTCCTACCGCGAGCTGCTTGGAACCGCGGACTCAATTGTACGCATGCGTGGCGAGAATGACGCGGTCCAGGAGCTCCTCGGGCAGATGGGCGGACGCTGCGGACGGGCCATCGTGGCGTCGAAGGCAAAGGGGTTGGGTGACTTCGTGGACAGCCGGGAACGGCCTGAGATGGCCATGCAGACGAGGCTGCAGCTACTGGATAAATGTGCCCTTACTGCAGGGCGGATCTTGAAGAATGGAGGCGGGTTGCCAGCTGATGCGACGAGAGGTGATCGATTGCTCCTTGCGGCAAAGGTCATTGTCCTGATTCGACTCTTGATCAAGCGCCTTGGCGACGATGCACCGGACGAAGATACTCGACAGGCGCTCAATGTTGCGAATAAGACGTACAGTGGACTGCGACGGAAACTGCGACGAGCAATTGACAATGTTCTGGAACAAGAAGACGGTGACCCCGAGCGCAATGAAATCCTCAAGGCCCTCTGTGCGCATAGCCTCGTGGGAAGTGCAGGCTCAAGAGATGTGCTGAGGTACTTCCTCGATGTGCGTGCCAGTGCCATCGCACTGGCTTTTGACACGGATGAAGAGGAGAGGGATCCTGGGACGGAGGATGTCATTCGCAGCCTGAAGCTGTATACTAGAAGTCTGCTGGATGTTCAGGCCATTGTACCGAACAGACTCTCACAGGCGTTGGGTGCGCTGAAGAGCAAGCCATTGCTCGCTGGCCCTGAGCTGAAGAATCTCGAGGGCCTCCGTCTGAACATTTACGAACGCTGGTGTGGCGAGGAGATCCAGTACTTCACACCATTTATCAGGCATAATGACTTGGATGGAAAGCAAGCACGCGACATGCTGACCGGTTGGGGGAAGAAGGGTGGCACTGTTCTTCTTGACGGACTGAAAAAGACACTCGGCTACATGACGGAGTTCAAGTCCATCATGGAGCTGCGCACAGGAGTCCTGCAGCTGTGGATCAGAGATGGCAACCGGGCCAAGGGCTTTGACCCGTCAGAAATGCAGGACGATTTGAGAGAGACCATCAATGCGCGAATGCTGGAGGTGTTGGAGGCAAAGGTCAACAAACTCCACCTCGTGGGCTCAGAGGTCAAGGCCACCTTGGACAGCTGGCAAGATGGCGTGACGGACAAACGGGTTGGCCTTTGGGACGAGGATGGCTACGATGCTGCCTTGGCAAGCGGTGCGGCACCCTTCATTCAAGAGGTTGTCAACCGTTTGTACGGCCGCAATGACGCCGTCTCGAGGGCTGGTCACTGCTATAGCTCCTGGTTCCACGTCATCGACGACGTCAAAGAGGTTGTGGAGTCTCTAAGGAAACAGAGATGGGATAACGACTATGACGAAGTCGAAGACGAGGAGACTATCGAGGCGAGGCAGCAAATTCTCAGCAAGGAAGACCCCAAGATGTTGCAAGACAAGCTTGACACGACACTCGACAAGTCATTCGAGACACTGGACAAGCAGCTGCAAGATCTCTGGAAGAGTCACTCTCGCGCTGCTGTGGCAATGTACTTGCTTCGAGTGATTCGTGATATTCGCAGGGAGATACCGGATCGGCCTGTTGTTCGCAACTTTGGTCTTTCGATGGTGCCGGAGCTACATCAGACAGTGGCAGAGGAGGTTGCGAAGAAGGCACTGAGTGACTACGAGTCGGCAGGCTTGCAGGGACGGAGGGTCGTCGGTAGGCCGCTCTGGGATGGCGAGCCTCCATTGCCGGGCCAGCCGTCACCGCAGTTGTTCCTATTCTTGCGGAGTTTGTCACACGCGATGGGCGACGCTGGGTTGGATGTCTGGACCCCGGCTGGCGTGAGTGTCTTGAAGAAACACCTGGCCGAACAGTTGAGCAAGCTGTGGATCGCAGCATCCGAGAAGCTCGCTTCTGAAAGTCTGGGACCTGAAGACCATGGCAAAAAGGACAGCAAGGACGACAAGGATGCTCCATCTGATGATGGAGAGGAAACCACTGAAGATGACACCGAAAAGTCATCTGCGGAACAGACGGAGAAGGACCTCTTTACCCAATGGACGTTCGACGTGCTCTATATCCGCAGCTGCACCACGTCTGCCGACACGAAAGATAGTAATGACAGTTTGCTCAAGGCCGGGGATGTCTTGTGGAAGCAGAGTGGACTGAAGGACAACGCAGCGAGAGAGAGGATGGCGCAATCGGCCCATGACTACTGGCAGAGAACGAACCTGCTGTTCGGTCTTCTTGCATGAGCGCTGTTCGATGCTAACATAGACTATATAGAACGGGGAAAAGTTGACAAAGAATGAGGAATGGCTACGCTGAATCGCTTCAATGTCACATGGCATGCCTCCCAATCTCGACCGCTTACACAAACGACCCCCCATTCGCACCGATGATCTGCCCATCTATCCACGCACTCTCCTCTCTGGCAAGGAAGCCAACCACCTTCGCAACATCACCCGGATCGCCAAGCCTTCCGTGTGGGTTCATCCCCTTGATGCCCTTGATCAGAGCTTCAGACTTGCCCTGGAAGAACAAATCCGTAGCAACCGGACCGGGCGCCACAGCATTGACGTTGATACCCTTGGAGGCGAGACCCTTGGCCATGAGTCGGGTCATCTGGTCAATGGCACCTTTTGTGGCAGCGTAGAGCAGGTAATTGGGTGTGACTCCCGTGTGGCGGTTGACGCCCGTAGAGACGAAGATGATGCGAGAGCCGGGCTTCATGTGCGGCACCACCTTCTAACAGCAGGAGTCAGCATTTTCGACCTTTATTCCCATCTCCGGCGTTATGAAAGATTCAAAACCCCCTTACCTGAGCAAGGAAGTAAGGTCCCTTGACATTCAGATCAAACAACCTCGCGAAATCCTCCTCCGTCGTATCCTCCACCCCCCTCATGAGCATCAACCCAGCATTCGCAACCGCGACATCCACACGGCCGAACTTGCCCACTGCGGCGCTCACCAGCTTGTCGATCTCGTCGATTCTGGAGACGTCTGCCTGGACGGCGATGGCGCGGGATGGACCGCCGCAGATGGTGACGAGACGGGTGGCGGAGGCTTCGTCGGAGCGGTAGTTGATGACAAGCAGGGCGCCGAGGGAGGAGAGGTGGGTTGCGAGTGCGGCTCCGATGCCGTTTGAGGCGCCCGTTATGAGGATGACTTTGTCGGTAAGGGACATGTTTGCTGTTGGTGAAGAGGTGGGCTTGAATTGGGATGGTTGTGGTTGGTGTGGTATTGCTGGCTCTGAGGAAGTGATGTGCTTGTGAGATCTTTGAAGGCTTTGAAGAAGGAGCGATGTGTTTGCATTTATATCCATACTCGGACTGTCTATTCCAGATTCTCTTGTCTGCTGGACAGAGTGGCCATTATACGAGATGTCGAGCATCTCGCGTCCCGGTTCTACGTGAAAGCCTACCGGAGATCCGATCAACGCACTCACATAATTCCGATGCTACATCACAACGCCATCGGGACTATGAACTCTGGTTTCCGGCGCGCGAACCATTCGCTGAGCTGCATTTCCGTGGCTTGATACAGTTAGCGACCGTTGCCTGTGCTGGGCCGCAGGCTTGCGCATTGTACTTTGCCGAGAGCTGAAGTGCGCTGGAGCCTGTGACGTCCACGTGTGGGAGCAATGTTCGCAAAAGCTTACCTCGGGTGATGCGCGTCAGTGCTACTACAGTGGTCAAAGCATTCGGTGCTGGCGGGGGTTTGATCTAGTGCTCCTTTTGCACTCAACCATAGTCGCGAGCAGTGGGACTACTGTTGGATTTGCGAGTCTGTTGTGAGATAGGTAGGTATGCCCGTCTCGCTGTCTATTTTTCCTCTTCATGTCCGGTGATGTCAATTGACTCATGGGCAACGTCTATCTCCATGTGCGGCCGAAATGCGTGCCTTTCGGGGATAACTTATGCAACATCACCTCAGCGAAAACGTTAAATGTGCAAGACGTACGGATATATGCTTATCGAATCATACACGATTTTCGTCTGTCGCATGACACTTACACTTAGAGTTTATGCTTCTTCTCTCCGCTTGCCAGCTTCCTGAACTCCTCCTGCGGTGATCCCAACACAAACCTCTCCAACCCAGCCATGGTCTCCCTTACAGTCTGCACATCCATCACATCCAGCTCCGGCCTCCTGATCAGCTTCTTGATCCCCAGCAGGCTATCTCCAATCAGATGCTCTCCCAGCCTCTCGTCCACCTCCTTCAGCAGCAGCTCCTTGAACTTCGCATCCTCATCTTTGCCAACGTCGAAGATCTCAGTCACGTAGCCACACTGCTTCAGCTCATTCGCTGGGATTCTCTTGCTCATGATCAACGCCTCATTCGCCTTGTTGGGGCCGAGACGCAGCGCGAGCGCACGCGAGGAGCCGCCCTCGGCCACGAGACCCAGTGACGAGAAAGGGGTCAGCAGGAATGTGTGCGGTGCGGCGTAGATGAAGTCTGCGTAGGCGGTGATGGCGGCAGAGAGGCCGATGACGGGGCCGTTGAGACCCACGACGAGGATCTTGGGGTGAGAGGAGAAGGCGTGGGTGATGTTGAGGTTGTAGGCGGCGAAGTTGGAGAGCCAGTACTGGTGGCGTTTACTGGGTTCTTCAGGTGATGCTGAAGCGAGTGACACATTTGCGCCTCTGTCTCCAAATGTCAGCAAGACCGTATTCGAATAGCATGATGAGCCTCTCTTTCATCGCAGGTGGGTAAGCTGCGTGAGAGACGAAGTTGCCGTGGCGGAAGACCTACGCTGAGAAGTAGCGACCCTTGCCGATCAAAACGGTGATGAAGACCTCGTCATGCGTCGCAATCTCACGCATAAGCTGGGCAAGATTGTAATACTGCTGCTGTGTCAGGGAATTGAGCTTCTGCGCATTGTCGATCGTAACGACGGCAACGCGACCACGATACTCGACACTGATGACTTTGTCGTCAGACATGATGATGTACAGGCCTCCTGCTCTTATGGTGTCTTTTGAATAACTTCGAGAGGTGAGCTGAGTCTACGGGAATGATAGATCAACCAGACCCTTTTTCTTCTTTCGATGCAAGAAATTATGAAAAGGAAAAGGAATGTCAGATTGTCAGCAGAGGTGATGGAAGGAGTTTCTGAGGAGCAGGAGGGCGATACGGCGCTACCTTGCCTTGGGTGGGCCCCGCAATACCCCAGGTTCAGACCGGCCGTGCCTCGGCAGAGTTGGCGGGGGCAAAGGCCGAAGCCGTGGAAAGGGCGCCGGTATTGACGAAATAGAGACTGGGTGTTGTCCTATCAAAATGCAATCTGCAGTCACTGGTTATAGATGCCCTCGGAATTTGACTGACGCAATAGGGACTCGATTTGGCTGCTCGATAAGATCAGCAAACTGTAGGCGTAATACGCCAACTGGCTGGTATTCATCATGTGCCGTCGTCTTTCACGGCTCTCTGCTCATGTTATGCCCTAAAACTCCGAAATGCCAATACAAATCAAGCCGGTGTATACCAGACTGCCTCCTAGCTTCCTAAAAACAACTGCCTCTCGGTCCGAGACCGTCGCTGCAGGACACGCGCCCCATTCGATATGAGATCCTATCTCTTTCCTCTGGGGCCAACGTTCTGCTTCGGGAACTTAAGCGGAAGCGTGAGCAAGGCCACATTCTTCTTCAGCTTTGTGCCGGGGATCTGCTTCTGAACAACCCGACCACCAATCTCTTGGTAGAACTTGTTCAGCGACTTCTGATCAATCGACAGATCCTTCACAAGGTGTTGGGTGTCGACCTCAAAGTTGTCGATGATGCATGTCATCGCGCACATGTACGTGAACAGGAGCTCCTGGTGGAACTTCCTCATCTCGCCTTGTTCCGAGAACTTGCGGCGGATGCTCTCCACCACGGCCTCTGGCGCTGGCTCAAGCAGGGAGCGCAGCTTGTCGTTCTGCGGGATCTTGCGAATTCCTCTGCCTCTAGCTACAGAACTCTTATAGAACAGCATAACGAAGTATGCATATCGCAAAACGCGCAGGCGCTGAACAGCATCGGGGTTCGAAGCAATGGCAGCGACACGCTCGGCAACGTAGCGAGACTGAACCTCGATCGAGTCATTGTGCTCGACAGCCTCTTGCCACTCCCGAATGGGAACAAGTCGCAAGATGTCCTCTCCAATAATCACTCTTGGGTCGTAAACATCCTGGATCTCTTCGGCATCGAGGTTGGCCTTGGGCACAGGCTTGGCATCGTCGACAACGGATTGCAAGAGTTCTCTTGACGACATGGTAGATGTGATAGCCCCAACAGAATTAAGCATAGCCTTAGCTGCCTCATCAACCTTCGTTTTTGGCGCATCGCGGCTGGTCGGGGCAATAGCGTTGATAACCATATCATTCAGAGCCTTCTTAGCCTTCTTGGTACCGAAGGCCTGGCCTAGGTCTGTCTTTCGGTCGAAATTTGTCTGCGTCATCGTCAGTCTCACAGGAGTTTTCAGCAGATACAATGGTTCCCTGAGGTCAAGTACCTTCTTCGGAGCATCCTCTTCGGCCTCAGGCTGCTTCGGTCGCACTTGGGGCCGGATCACCATCTTCTTCGCTTCGACGACCTGCATTTTGCCCGTCCTGGGATCATACACGCCAACATAGTGATTCACCAGAGGTTTCGAATTTCGTGTGCCTTCTTCTCGAGCTGTGTAGTCCAGAGAGTGATGTGATGTGGAGTGTAGAAGAAGTTCGGAGCCGCCAGCATGCTTCTTCGACCTTGACTTCGATTGTGAGATTTCTCTAGGAGCGTAGGAGTTGAAAGAGAGCTTATTCGGAATTTGGAAGCCAGGAGTAATAGCTAGGCTTCTTCTTAGTACGACACATCACTCCATGGCTTATGAAGAAAAAAACATACCAACGATCGGTGGTGATGACTTCGGTCGCAGGATTGAGTGCACTTTGGCTGCTGAAGCTGGGGCAGCGATGGCGACCTTCTTGCTGGGCTTTGCGCCGCCCTCAGCGTCTCTTTTTCTCTTCTTTGCTCCTGGATCAGCCATGGTCGAAGATTGGACCTTCTTGTCGAGGTATCTGCGGAATAAATTGGGACTTTTCGTGATGGACTGGACCAATTCTAAGCGGACACCTCCTACAGAAAGTGGATGGTGTATTCTCTCGAAATTTTTGGCTTCGGTTTTCTGCCGCTGCGTAGGTCTCCACCACCCATTTTAGAAGGTCGGTGAGCTGGTGAAAGCGCCTGCTGAACTGTATAACCACGGACAGCCGTGACAGAGGTTGGATTATATAATCCATGCCAGGTGGTTGATCCACCCCTCGGAATAATAGATCATCCAGGAGATGACAAGGTAACCCTCTTTTATATATAAATGCTACAGGCTAGCCCTAATGCTAATCGCTGCCAGATGCCAATAAAAAGAGATATATATTTATGGTTTAAAAGTAACTATTCTACTGGTGTTCTACTGGTATTCTACGGAGTATTCTACGGAGTATTACAGCTAAGATAGGAACCTATTGCTCACGTGACCCTTCCCTTTTCAGACAAGGTGCAGCTAGGAACCGGGGTACATATTAGACCTTGTCATTAGCCCGAACGAATTGATTGTGTTGTTCTGCTAGATCTCCCAGTCTATCCCAGGGACTTTCTTCATAGTCCCCCGGATCATCTATTATTCGAGGGGCGGATCAACCGCCCAAGGCTCGGATTATCTAATCCAATATCCGTCACGGCTGTCCGTGGTTATACGGTTCAACAGGATGCCTCTTTCACACGATTCTAATTTCACATCTTCAAAGACGCCTCATCGAATGCGACTGGATCGTAGTGCGTGGGACTCGTCCGTTGATTTAGGACAGTTTCATGACGAATGCTTCAAAGGGGGGGTCTGCTCTCAGTTGAGGCAGAGGGCATTGCATCACAACGTGGAGTCAAGTTCGTAGAAAAGCTGTATTAATTGATTGTCGAGCAACTTGATACCGTGTCTTTCAAGTCTGCATGGCTTACAGCTTGCCTTCCGGATCGGGCTAATTCGCATTCCAAATTCCTAACCTTCCATTGAAAAGTCCGTCTCTCCATCTCGAGCGACTCCAATACGGTGCGTTCTCAATACCGCAGTACAGTCATTCTAACGGTCCTCCTCCATTGAACCAGCCCATCGTTCCAATTGCTTGTCTCGACGTGCTGAAGGCGAAGGTGTCGTGGCTACACTGATGAGTGCCGGGCGTGCATCGCCAAAGTGCGAGGTGGTATGTAACCGTGAGACGGTCAGGTCAGGCGTGGGAGCGAGCCGCTTATTTGCTGTGAAGGGAGTCAGTCTCGAAGCTATGCATATTGCTACCTGGGCAATGCTTACCTGCGGGCCCTCATCTTTCTTCTCTTGCGCTTGAGGCGGCGCGTTCTCTTCTTGCGCCACTTGGCTCTCATGTTGAACGATGTTTCTGTTTGTTCATTAGTACTTGGCACCACGAAGAATTGGTTGGATATTGAGCTCTCACCTGTTCTTGTAGAGAGTCGTTGGTTGAGGGAAGAAAGGAAGGAACGAGGCGGGGTCCAGAATTTGGGGAGTTTTGACTTGCCCTGGCTGGGTGCTGTTGGTGGCTGATCACGTGATCGTTCACAAAGGGTGGTAGCCCTGTTTGCTTTGGGATGAAGTCATACTCGCGTGACCCTAGAACGACGGAAAAACAGCCCTCCGAAAGCGACACCCCATTTCCAGTGCCTGAGCAGTGGTTGGGCGCATGTAGGATTTATACCCATTCACGGTCGAGTTGTGGTTTTCCGATACCATTGTCTCATTATTCACCTCTTAGTTGTCTTGTCGCGTCTGATTGATTTCAAGAAAATTCAGCGGTTGGCATAGTTGTTACTACATGTGCTCTATCTTGAAGGCTTGCCTCCATACCTACTTCCATCGATCGGACCTTCCTCCGAGTCCATGTAATGCTCGGCTTAAGCTTTAAGACTAAGCACCTTAATACTAAGGAATTATGTTTGGATTTGATTGTATTATTCAAATTACACTGTATACACCTGCTATTTCACAACTTCGGTCGTGATGTTAAATCTGGATTGAACGCTGGCACTGGTCTCAGCAACTTGACCACCCTGTAGTAAGAGGGAAGCCGCACGCGCCCACGTCGTGCTCGTCACTTTGCTCTGATCGAGGTTACACAAGCCAGGCAGCACATCTAAGATAGGTAGTCACTACAGCTGTCATCATCTGGGAAACCTTGACCTCACGATAAGAGGATTGCCGGGTATTTGAGGGCCCAAATGGTCACATTCCTTTCCTCCTCTTCATGCTTCACCCCACGATGCACTTCTCGTTTCGATCGTCGACAGCATTTCCAGAACAAGCCAAGCTTTCAGCTGCTCAGACCTCCCATGACGATGCTGAAACCTGCCTTCTTCGGGGGCAACACTGATCCCGAGGACGACGTTCCAGTTGCTACTTTGCAATTCTCTGATTCAAGAGTGCCTGGAAGCAAAGGCGGGTCATCTCAAATCGCAAAGGCTTTTGTGGGATGATCCACTTCTCATTAACCATTCCAACAGACCAATTAAACGTTTACGTGAAAGAAATACTCAGAATTGGGCGTGATACTCGTTCCAAGTATAACGACCTGCTTGCTTGTCGAACAGCGCTTGTCTAACCGATCCCAGTACCTTTGTACTACCTGACGACGACGAAGGTCTCGTCTCAAGAAACCACTGCGAGGTCTACGCGGTCAAGTATGACTCGGGTGTTCACCATGTTTACGCTCGGGACCGCGGTTCTTGCAATGGAACATATGTGGACGGCGTGTTGATCGGATGTGGCCCAAAGATGGCTTCAGGATATCTGCTCCAGGATGGCGACGAGGTCCAGATTCTGCCGTACTGGAGGTTCACTCTTTCGCAACCAGAGAGTCCGCCGAAAAATGAGCTCACAAAGCTGCAGATGGAAGAGCTCAAGGTATCTGAAAGCTATCGATCGCGAAAAAGCTGCTCGTATTCTTACCTTCATCCTAGCTATTCGAGGACAAGTATTCTCTAACCACCCGCTGCCTTGGCCAAGGTTCAGAGGCAGCCGTGTATCTGGCCATCGACGCCACATCTAGAAAGCAACTCGTGTGTAAGCTGGTCAACCTAGACAAGATTAAGGGCAAGAAGTCAGTCGAAGAGGTTCGCCGACGACGGCAAGAAGTAGACATTCTCAGGCAGCTGCAACATGTAGGCGGTGATGCTTCGTGGCGATTTTGATCAAACACTGACTTGCATTTAGCCAAACATCCTCCCTTACATCGACGCCATCGGATCGCCTCACACTCTGTATGACAACGACCTTTAGTTGAAGACTTAAAGCTAACTATCGTCTCCAGGTATACCTTCACTGATCTGGCCGCTAGAGGCGACCTTATGTCATTCATCTATCGTCACGACATAATTCACGAGTTCGATACCCAGATCATTGTTCGACAGGTCGTCAGCGGTCTAGAGTACCTTCATAGAAAAGGAATTGTTCACCGCGACTTGAAACCGGAGAACATTCTTTTGGCAAACTCCCCAAAGATCGCGTATTCTCGAGTCATGCTCTCAGACTTTGGTGCCTCTGCCGTACCCCGTCGCAGTCGAATGACCACCAATGTGGGAACAATGCGATACCAAGCTCCGTAAGAGGCCTCATCTGCTTTAGTAGCCCACAAACTGACGTCCCGAAGGGAATTCACCTACCGCGAGCAATCTCAGGGACCACCAGTCGACATGTGGTCCCTGGGTATCGTCAGCCTCCTCATGCTGGCCCCATATGGGGACCGTGACTACTCAGACCTCAACAGCATGGGACAACAAGAATTGGAGATGTCCCTGAAGAACGAATTTTTCACCGAGGACTGTCAATGTTCTCCTGAAGGGCAGAGCTTCGTGTGGCAGTGCTTGCGAGTGCAAGCCGCTGCCCGCTTAACAGCACGACAGGCATCGCAACATGATTGGCTAAACAGCTCTGCTGCTCATGTCGAATTCTTCGAGAAGTTCGATCAGAGAGTACTTGCAAATTGGACTGACAGAGCAGAATTGAATGCGCTGCCATTGGAACTGCCCTGTGTGCTGTCACGGCTGGAGTCGCCCGCTGCCGACACTGGGGACGGTGACCGGTCATCGTACTTCACTCCCAAAGGACCAGAACCAATCACTGTCGCACAACATTGCGACAACTCTCCTGTGACCGAGATTGAACCAGGCTCTAACACTGCATCCTTCACCTTCCAAAAACCCCCCCTCCCCGTCCAAATCACCCCAAAGCCAACGTCCAAGCCACAAAGTCCGCCAAAAGCGACCTCAAAAACCGTCCTCAAATACGGAGAACGAGCCAGAAGACGCCAATCCAAGCGGAAGCGGTTGTCCGAGCTCAACCTGAGACCCGATCTGAAGATTCACGAGAACATGCACCTGCCTTTGAACAATCTAGACCGACATCTTCCTCCTACTCCGAATACCAAGAAGCGGAGACACGTCCTAGAGGAGTTGAGGCAGTCGAAAGCGATGTTTCTGGAGCAGTGAGAGGAAGTAGACGTGGAGGGACATGCGTGACACGTTTGCTCAAGGGCCTCAAAGCTCGGTCTTGTTCTACTTGACGCTGACACGACCGCTGGACAGGCAGCCCCGAGGCTCGAGCGCGGGTTCAATAGCTGGGACTACTTGCAAGGAGTTATTTGCCAAGGCCCCCTTTGACACTGGGACATTCGCAGGGATCATCGGGATACGACGCTGACTATATTTTGCACGCGGCTTGTGATACATGAAAGACTCCCTGGGTGGGAAAAGGCAGAAGAACAGATATCACTATCTCATCACTGCAATAATCTAGCTATTCTGGCCGATTGTTCTTCATTTTTCCAAGTATTGCATTCAATCGAGGTCTGGCAGTTCATAGAGTGTTCTGCGCTTATGACATCTACTCAGAAATGGAGTCCTTGTCTGGGAACACAAAGGTCGGCCTCTGCGATCCCCTCTCCGAGTTGGTTCAGGCGGGTATTGATGCTGGCTTGCATCCGTAAAAATTCTTCATCCAGCCTGTCTGCATCCTCTTCGGCCTCTGCCAAGTCCTTCTGCAGTTTATGGTCGACCCGCATGCCTCTCTCTGTGCAAAGGCTTTTTTGTTGTGCCAGCAATGAAGCTGTCTTTTTTGCGTCACGCGCTGACCTTTTTATTTTCTCAAGGTGTTCTAGGTCCATAGAGATCTCCGTGCTCTGCTCTCTACGTTCTCTAATTCGGCTTATCAGGATTGCAGTCTTCGGTTTCTGTGAACTCGTACCTGATCTTGAAGAACGCCTCAGCTGGGGTGTCACATGATCAGGATCAGTACGGTGATTGGGAATTTCAGATACAGTCCGACGAAGGGCCGTCCGAGGTCTCGATGGGTGGGTAGTAGACACTTGTGATCCCATTTCTAACGACACGTCAAACATTCTCTCTTGTAGACCCGGCATCCGCTGCGATGGGTTCACATTGGAGTTTTGGTGGAATGCTTCAGGCGTCTGTCGCATGGCCGGATTACTGGGATAGGGTCGGAGCGACGGTCGTCTGAGGTAGTCTAGATGGCTGGGGGATGGATGCTGGTTCGCTGCTGGCCACGATGATGTAGCCGGCATTATCCTTTCGGATCGACTCCGACGCAGTGACTTTCGAGGAGGTTCTTCGTTGCCAAGCATGTTCCCAAGTGCCCCAAGTGCCCCGACTCCTTCGGCCGGTAGGCTCGCTTGACCAGACTGCATCATAAGGAGTCTTTGGTTGTTGATAGCCACGAAGTTGGCACGTTGTTGAGCTGCCAGCCTTGACAACGCGTCCGTAGAAGGGAAGCCTGCTATCCAAATCATGTTGCTCTCAAGACAACCCCATGAGAAAGTATTTCCTCCAGTCAATTGCTGCCTGGGATGCGCGAGTAGATGCTGCAATAATTCCGGAAAGGAAGCAAATACAAGCGACGGCCGCGCCTCGCTTTGGCTGTGGGGAAAAGCGCAGCCGAACTGGCCAATGTATCTTTGTCCACAATAGTTCCCCCCATCGTCAAATTGATGATATACATATATGTGCTGTAGGAGGAGGGACAATGAAGCAAAGGATGGAAACGAGACAGTAACAAGACTAGTTGGACTTGTCTGCGTGCATAGGGGATGTGCACAGTAGAAGAAGTTCCTAGCTGATTCAGCTTCATGCGAGGTTTGCCTGGGCAGAGCTTCAGGAGCAGGCTGCGCCAGGCTGAAATCTGGGTTTGCAGCTCGTATCTGCCTTTCCATGCGAGCCCTGGACGATTGCCGTTGCAAACGAGTTTGGGAAGACGAAGCTCTAAGGATAGACTGAGGGTGCTGACGGGAGCTGTTCAGTTCGTGTTTTTCGCGCGAAGCAGTATCCTCATGGCCAGGCTTGGGGTTCGATCTTCCTGGACCGATATCACAACGATATTCGTCACTGGAATCGTCGTCTTCAGAAGATGTGGACTTGCGCCGGAGCAGAAAGGAAGGTGGTTGATCTCTGGGAGACAATGAACACCTTGAGCCTCTGTGTGACTGTGGCATGTTCTCGGCAATTGGTCGGGGTCCATCACCCCCAGTGATCGTGTGGACATTCGAGGACGCCCGGCTTGACCTTTGCCGCGGCTCCTTAATAAGTGAGATGGTTGAGTGTTCTCTCCGTAACTTCGGCTCTTTCTCATGGCTTGCAACAGCCCGTTCCCTAACACCCGTACCCGCTCCCCATGCGCTCTGGACCAACCGTGTGCCTTCGGCTAAGGTGAGCACTTGAGCCTCTTTATTAGGCCCTTTCTGTGACCGAGCCTTGAGCGAGCTTGTCGAATTTCTTTGTGTAGGTTTCATCGCTTTGCCAGGGTCGCTAATTGCCTCTTTCAGTCTACTATCTAGGCCCCGTTCGTTTTCAATAGGGTTTGAGGGCGGCAAGGAAGTACGGCGTGCTCCCTTATCTTTGTGAGTTGACCCTCGCGTCTTTGGATGCTGAGGCTCAGCCGTAGGCAGTTCGTCATTTCGTGGTGAGCGAGAATGCGACGAATTAGGCAATGGCATTTTCACAGGATCAGGCTTTCTGTCAAGAGAAGCCGTAGTCCACTGCGCAGACGCCGCAATAAGTGTATCTAGGCCATGCTGGTGTGCAGTATGTGCAGAAGCCGTCGTCGCGTCTCCTCTCGTTGGCGAAGGCTGTGTAGGTTGTCTGCAAAGCGCTTTAGAACAAATCATGCGTACATATGTGTAAGGTGAGAGAAACAACTCACGGCGTTGACGAGCGAGATGATGACGGAGATGGCAACGCTGCAGATTGTAGCCATGGATGTGATGTCGCTTCTGACGCTGACATACGGGTGGTTGGGTCAGCTAACAAGAGCTTCTCGATGAATTTGCGACAGTCGCTACTCAGCCCACGATCAGTCAACATCATCAGCTGCTCCTGGAGGGATTCGTGACCATCAGCAAAGCGGTACACATCATATGGGCTCTCGAAAGCAGGCCTCTTGACAAGCATCTGGAAGAGAATTTCGCCAAGCGCCCATAGATCTCTTGCTGCTCTGTACGTGTGACCGAGTGCTTCGTCTTTGGCTTTGGAGTACGATGATCTGCGCAGGACTTCAGGAGCACAATATTCCTTCGTTCCGACACCTGTGCTCCCAGCTGGCATACCCTCTCTGGCTCTTTTTGATATGCCAAAGTCTGCGATCTTTACCCACCAGCGTGGACCCGGATGTACGACGAGGATGTTCTGGACAAAGAGTCAGACCTGTGTGACTAGCCAAACAAGGTGTTTTGTGGTGATCACAAACCTGGGGTTTGAGATCTCGATGTACATAATTGTTGTCGTGCATGTGGTTCAAACCTTGAACAAGCTGGAAGGCGATGTCTCTTGTTTCTTTCTCGCAAAAGGCCTTAGCGAGGTGCCTTCCTAGATCTCCATGCTCGACATACTCCATCGCAAGGTAGATGAGCTGGTCGTCTTCGAACCAACCGTACGACTCGACAAAGCAATCGACATACTGAGTCAAGCAGGTCAGTCCTTGTTCGCGCCAGTTAGACCTGGACCGACTTACTCTGTCATGCGAGAACTTGGCTGCTGCTTCCAGTTCCCTAACGTAGGTCATGGCGGTCGTCACATTGTCCTTCCGAATTGTCTTAAGGGCTCGGATCCGGCCGCTGCAACTACGCTCAAGCCATACTTGGCCGAAGGCGCCATGGCCGAGGGTTTTGTCCGATTGTCGTCTCCAGACTTCGTCCTGTTTTGATCGGCGTCGTCGGCCAGACCGATCAGACTTCCACAACGCGTGTCGTACGCTGCCATCGGGTAGGAAAGTGGTTGGCAAGCGGGAGTCTCGGACGAGATCAGATTCCAGCGGTGACCCTGTTGCCATGGCTGCACTGATGGCATCGAATTAGTTCAAGATAGCTGGGTCACAGCTTCGACGTTGCAGTACTCTCGTCCAAAGTCGAAAGAAGCGGTCAACTCCAAGTCGACCAGAATCTTTGCCAAGTCAAGCTCAGGTGAGAGGGGTTGGAGGCACGACGGAGCAGGAACGTCCAATCGCTCCTTACAGATCAGCCTCTGCCATTGGCGTGCCGCCTCATGCAGCATCCTGTATGGTCATTGTGCAGTAGCTGAAAGCGACTGCAGCAGTGCTGATGCGGTCGGCGGTGTCGGAATAATGCAGAAGATCACAACCCGACGATGTGTTACAGACCTTTGATGACTCACTGACATGGATAGAGCACCAACGGTAGATTGACCCCTCCGAGGTTTCCCTTTTTCTCAGACTGGTCTCTAGCTGAGCAGACATGCATTCATTCCCTCTGCATCCAAGACTTGGGGCGGTCGGAGACACGTAAGTAGGGTGGCCGCCGGAGTCGGGCTTGGGTCGTGAAGACGCCTACAAGCCACCAGCGCGAGGCAGACGGGCGCAGCCGCACGCAGCTGCATGAGGCAACCAAGTGACAGGGGTCGACAAAGCACGACAACAATCACAGAATGGCGATGGCCACTGGATCAGACTTCGATAGTATCATTCATTGCGTCCAAGTTCTGCTGCGTCTCAAGTTGTGCGAACAGTCCAGGTGTAGAGAAGATTGACGATTTCGACCTGTTGCACACCAAAGATGATGGAGCTTGAAGCCATCACCACCAGCATTGAGATCTGTTGGAAGTAAGTCCGCCCCGATGTAAGACTTGGTAGGCTCAGGATCAACTTGCAAAGAACTCATCTAATCTGAACAACCCAGAACCGGCGAGCTGATTGTTAAAAAGTGCCAAAACTATCGCCACGCTCACGAAGAGGTCGACGAGCGTATCAACCAAGTGGAGGCGATCTGGGACAAAACTCGCCAACAAACCGACTTCCTAAGACGCATCGATGATGTCCTCGACGCCGAATATCGTCGCATAGTTGATTCCAGCATTGGTCTTCTCGGCGAGAAGCTGTCAAAAGCTGTGACATCGCTATACGGCGTGCTTGGGAACGAACACGGCAAGAGGGTAGGGTTTCATGGGTTTGGGATCAAGGTGAGAAAGGGCAAATACGCCTTTCTCAAAGAAACACTCGATGAGATTATCAAGGACCTGGAGGATTGTCATAGGAGGTTCGATCCGACATGGTATCTCGTGATGAGGATGGCGACACCGGTCATCGACCAACAGCTACAGGAGATGACAAGAATTAAACCCACCAGGGTCAACGGGTTCGCCGACGCGACACACAGTTCAGAAGTTACCCGGGCCACCATGAATCGAGAGTCTCCTCTTTTCATAGCGAGGGGGGTTCGTGCTGCCATCCACGCGCCAGGGCCACCCAAGGCTATCATGCGAGAATACCTCAAGATGGATCGCACGACCATCCCATACTCTACGGCCAGTCTGGCAACCCGGTGGTCATCTTCCAAGGGCACCAATTTGTCCTTCATAATTGATAGCGTCTATCGCTACCCTGGGAGCAGCATGGAAGACCTGGAAAATGATGTTCGCAATCTTGCGAAGCGTCTCACCAGCTCGGATCCCTACACTTTCGGTCTCCTCAGGTGCAAGTGTCCTATGCGTGCACCATCAGGTCTATCGGCAAACAGCTTCGAACTCGTCCTACACATACCTGAAGGCATGGGGAATCCGAAATGCCTACGCCAAATGCTTCTTCAACATGGCGAACAGCCACTGCCTTCTTTGACCCGGCGTCTCAGAATCGCCCAACAGCTCGCCAACTCCATCAGCTATGTTCACAACTTCAACTTTGTCCACAAAGGTGTCTGTCCAGAGTCAGTTCTTCTCTTAGAGGATATCCAAGGTACACCAAGAAAAGGGCAGAAGACGCTCTACGCCTTCCTAGTTGGCTTTGGAAACTTCCGGGCTGCAAATGGAGATACGGTGCTGATTGGCGATGCCGCTTGGGAGAGGAATATTTACCGTCATCCAGAGCGACAAGGAGAGTTTCTACAAGACTCGTATCGGATGCAACACGATGTTTATAGCTTGGGAGTGTGCTTGCTGGAGATTGGACTTTGGGAATCGTTCGTGGAGTATGACCCTCATACCACTGAGCCACGAAAGCCACAAGATAGCAAATCATACCAGGAATTCAGAGCCTGGGCTGACGCCAGAAGAAAGAGCGACGGCTCCAAGCCTGAGATGGCCGTGTCCCAGAAGACCAGTTCGCAGGTGTCGCACTCGCAACGAACTGCCGTCCTGCTCAGGGAATACCTCTTGGAACTGGCGGAAGCAAGGCTCCCCCACAAAATGGGCGAGCTCTACAAAGACGTTGTGGTTGCATGCCTCTCATCGGGAGAATCTGAGAAAGAGACCAGCGAGGATGAACTCGATCGGGAAGCTGCTGAGGATAAGGATGGCATCAGTGTTGGCGTTCATTACATCGAAGAAGTCTTGGACAAGCTGGCGCGGATAACGCTATAGCATGACTATGATCTCGTACAGATTTCACTATTTACTGACAGACTTTTGACTCTGAATAGGTACCTATTGAAAGAGAAGCTCTATAGATATGCACCCGGTTCCTCAGGAATAGCAGGACGTCCAGCCCCCTACCACGTTTCATGAAGACCTTCAAGACATCAAGGGAACGATCTTACCCTTCTCATCTCTCACCGGCCTTCCAAACTCATCCTTCTCGAACCGTGGCAATGCCCAGCTATCTTTCTTCAAGTTCCTCGGCACGAATCCCAGCTCGCCACCCACCCATTCCATCACCTCGCACTTTTCCTCTCTAAACCACCTCACCCACCTGTCTGCCTCTCTCTGCCGTTCCCTTCCCTCGGCACTCAAGTCGCCCTCCATCGTCTCGGGCATCCCATCCTTGACCCACCACCCTCTCGCCTTGTCCATCTTCAGCTTCCCTGCCATAACGGCATGGACGTCGAACGGGTTGAGCGAGAGACAAGGCTCGTCGTTCCGCTGGCAGGCGGCGCACCCGGAGCCTTTGAGCTTGCAGCGAGAGGCTGTGTTGCGGTGTTGGCACTGGAAGCAAGGCGTGAGCTCGGGGCGCAGCTGCTCTTTCTCTTGCGGGGTGATTCTTGGCGCGCGAGGTTTGTCGTAGAACTGAGGGATGCCGTGGGAGTGGTAGGTGATCTTGTAGAAGGTCTCGTCCTGGTACTTGCGCATCCTGTTCCGTACTGGGTATGTGACGTTCTCGTCTTCCCAGACGGGAGCCAGGGGGATAGCCTTGTGGACTTTACGCCAGTTCTTGTACATGGCGTCCATCCTCTCTTGGGCTTTGTCCATGGCGTCTTCGTACTCATCCCAGGTACTCTCACCGGCCTTCCAGTCCAGGTCTCTCCGTTCCCCAGCGCCATGGATAGCTCCCCAGACCATGTTGTCCAGTTCCTGGACCGTCTTGGCAGATCTCATGACCTTTCTCATCTCGGGTGGAATACCAATCCCCTTAATTTTCCCGTCTTTCCCACGCATGTTCTTGACCCTCTTCGGGCGATCCTCCATGTAGGCCGCCGTTTCGACTTCCTTGGTTGCTTTTGCGATGCAGTCCTGGATTTCTTCGCTAAGTTCCTCAGGCACATTGAATCTTTTTGACCAGTTCTTCTCGTACACCACGTCGGATTCGTGCTTTTCCTTCTCTCGTTGTCGACGGAGAGGCTCTCTCAAGGTTTCCGAAAGAAGACCACCAACGAGCACCGCGGGTCCAGGCTCAATAGGCTGCAGAGATTCGCCGCGACTGCTTGCTTGGGCTTGAATCTTATCAAGGTACTGGCTGAGAGGGCTCAAATCCTGTCCCGTGTGTGCAGGTCTATCTTGTACGTGGTTTGAAGTGTTAGTGTCGTCAACCTCATTGATGTCATCCCATGACGGGAGGTTTTCCTCTTCGTACATCGTCGCGTTTTGACCGTACTGGGCGATCGCGGTGCTCTATTCGGTCTCGGGAAGAATCACTGAAGAAGTATCGACAAGCGAAGAACTTGAACAGTCCAGATGATAATGATGAGGCGAAATAGAAGACAAAGCTGGGGACGCAGCTCAGTAAAATATTGTATCAGAACCATCGTCAGTCACTGTTTCTGCCAAGTTCGCTACAAAAGGCGGGTTTGAGTGTTTGCCTCATGTTGTGCGACGCGTTGTTCAGGTCAAAGAAACCAATAAGAACAGAAGATACAGTACGCCCTGAGCATCGAACATAGGCAAAGAACTAAGTGCGTTTGACGGAAAGCGTACCATCTAAGTTCCTGGTCAGTCCATTCGGAAGCCTTTGTGTAAGTGCAGGCCTGCCTATTTCACAATGACGCCCCCACACAACGTCTTACAAAAACAAATGATGTGTGCCCTGTCAATGATAACTTTGTCTCTGTATTGTTGCTCGCTTTGGGTTGACAACGTGCGCTCTGCTCTGCATCTCCATATCATTCTCGAATGTCATCCTCCCAAGCGCAAACGCTTGACCATTTGTCAAAATACAACCTTGGCTCATTGGCTGTTCAGACCAGAGCAAACAGCAATGGCGACACCACGCGATACCGTATATGATTTGCAACAATCAACAATCCAGCGATAACTTACTTCGTGAGTCCCCTCTCCGTCCAGTATACGAAACACAGCGCTGCTTATCCACAAGGCTGTTTCGTCCAGTGGACTTGCGCTTCGAAAATGAGAATGTTGCCCCCAAACGCCAGGCCGTTGTACCAAATGCACATCACTAAATATAGACCAATCTCATGTGCACCGAAAAGAAAAATCAAACCAAAACGCCTAGTGATCAGGCCTCGCGCAATAGGCGTGAGCCTGATGTCAGGGGCCCTGCAAGGACCAAGTGGAGTGCCGTCTGTATAAAACTGTATGGGGAAGAGGAAGAATAAGGCGTAGTATAGGAGGGCGAAATCGTCAATAGTATCCAAATGAGCAATTTCCAGTCGTATATGATGAGTCCATGCCACCGTGTGCAAAGGTTAGCCAGAGGCATGCGACCGCACACTACGTGGTGTCACGTCTCCGCTGCGTCGACGTGCAGCCATCTGTTGGTTGTAATGGCTGCGGCTGCTGGCATCTGCAATCATCTGCATCTTCTTGCGGACACTGTTCAGTCTTCCAGATATCATAGTGATCACTAAGAAGTTGTCAGGGATCAGTCTCAATAAACATGGCATCATGACTTACTCTTGCGGACGTGAGCTTCTTCGTCAGTGTCCAGATCCCCGCTGTGCTCCTTGATTTCTTCCCTTGCAGCTTCTTTTCCTGACGTCAGCCTCTTGTTTAGAGGCTCATCATCATTGTCTAGCACTGCCTCAAGCATTCGAATGGCGGTCATGTATGATAGCTCGCAGCCGGGTAGGTTTTCGTTCGTGACCTCGTCTATGGCTGCTGCTCGGCTCATCTCCAGGGCCCGATCGTACATCAGCTTCTCAGCTCCAATGCCAGGGGTTAAAAACACTTGTTTGGTGCCTGAGGTTGCCGAAGAGGCAATAGACTCGCCCCCATGGTTTGAAGGGTGGCTAGGATGATCTTCAGGCAACTGCTTCTGAGCCTCAACGAGCTTCAGGCGCACAACTTCGGATTTCTCTAAAACCTCATTGAAACGCTGTCGGACCCATTGAACAACCGCATTTATTCGCTGCGTCACCTTCTGGGAGACTGCTGCAGAAACCCCGCTGGAACTTGCCTCGCCACGGCTCTTCTTGGACCACCAGACGCTGGCGATGTCCATTGCGCGGGCAAGAAGCGTCAAAGACTTGACGTATAGAACAAGAGCTTCTTCTGAAACAGCCACAATTGCTTCAACGGTCAGGCCATCCTCATCAGTGCTTGTTGATTCGCTCTCCACACCACCCAATGCTTGTTCCATAGACGGCGCTAAAGGCACGAGCTGCCGGTATTTGACTTCAGCGAAGCCGTACACGCAATCACTTCGGGTCGCAAGCTCCTCAATGGTATGGGCAGCTCTAACGTCTTCATCCGCAATCTGAGATTCCCTCCCATCTCCCAGAAGCCCTGTTGGGGTTGGTGGGGTAGGATATGTTGGAAACGGCTGGTACATGGGCGGAGACTGGCCTTTTGGGCCTCGCTGAGGCGGCACCTTAAAGCCAAACAGCCTGAGACTGGCGTCTTGAATGGCTTTCGAAATTGCACTCGAAGCAGACCCTGGGCTTATGGACATGGCCTTCTCGTACGATGATCGTCGGTCATGGCCGGCTCGGCCTTGGGCAATGAGAGCAGTCTGCGAGGAAGGCATGGGAACCGCTCCTGTCGTCGAATTAGGTGTGCCTTGTTGAGTATTACGTCGAGACATTTGACCCGTTCGAGGGGACCCTGGTCCCAGCCGCTCATTCGCTGCCAGCTCATCCGCAAAGGCGTTGACCTCGACGTGTCGTCTCTCGACTACAACATAATCGCGCTCGAAAGCAACATCCTGAGCGGCAGCTTCCTCTTCGGTCAAGTGCCGATTGCTAGACGAGCGCTGGCCGCGACTATCAAGCGGGAGGCTCTCCTGCGCCACCGCGAGCTCGCGTTGTGCCCTATCACTCAACCGAGGGTGATTCGGCATCGAAGCAGCATGATGGGGAGCCGAAGGCCGCCTGATACCCAAGCCCTCTCTACCTTCGCGAGTCAAGTCTCCAGCTCGCTCAGAAAGCTGTCGTGGGGATCGGCTGTCCACTGTTTGAGGGATCTGAGGTGACCTTGGCTGCTTGTCCCGTGGTGATCTCCCAGAGGCCCCGTCTTTCAGTGACTCACTGGTTCCTGTCCGTATTGATCCTGGCCGTGAAGATGATGTGAGCTGCTCTCCCTGTGGTATGGTTTCCAGCTCACGTTTTTGGGGCTTGGGTATGTCATCCTCCACTAGACCAGGAATCTCGCTCGTTACAACGGAGTGACTGAAGAAATTCTCGAAGCTCAGGCGTTCCACAGGACTTCTCTTCAGTAGGCTCCGGATCAGCGCCTTGAGGTCCGAGGTTATCGTCACTTCTCGCGGAAATTTGATAACATCCTCAGCCGCTTCTATCTTTCTAAGAAGTTCAACGTGATTCCGGGCGCGGAAAGGGGGCCTCCCCGTTGCCATTTCGTAGAGCACAGTCCCCACTGACCATAAGTCGGCTTTCGCATCGTACTTTTCGTAGCGAAGGATCTCTGGCGCCATATACAGGGGTGAACCACACAGCGTTTCCGCTAATGATGTGGCTGGCAGCACGCGCGCAAATCCAAAATCGGCGAGCTTCAGCATTGGCAAGGAAGGAATCCCTGACATCGGGATGAGGGAGTCTTGGCTGGCTTCCATTATTGAACGTCCCTTCTGCCGCCGGAAAGCACGCGTAGGAAGCAGAAGCAGGTTTTGGGGTTTGACGTCGCGGTGCACGTAATTTTTGCTCCTTAGGAATTCAAGAGCACTGGTAAGCTGTTTCAAGAAATGTCGAATGATGACCTCGTGGAGGCCGGAGTTGGGTGCGGATGGGTACTTCCGGGCCATGTCATGTGTTGCGGGATGTGTGATAAGCTTATCGCGCTTCTTGATGAATAATGAGAGGTCGCCAAGCTCGCAGTACTCCATGATCAAGTTGATGTGTGTTGATGATTCGACGCAGTCGTGTAGAGCCACGATATGTGGATGTCGCAGGGTTTTGAGTATCTGGATCTCGCCATAAAGATTCTCCTTGAGCTTCTTGTTCAGTCGCTCGAGGTCTACAGACTTGATTGCAACAGCAGCTTTAGTCTCCTATGAGTTACCAAGTCAGCTATATAGGGCCTACACCCAGTCAAATCGCTCGAGGGAAAAAGACCTTGTGGAAGCCCATATAGACCTGAGCGAAGCTGCCTTTACCAATCTCCTTATCGATGGTAAACTGACCAACAATCCGCCCGCTGGACTTCTGCGAGCCACTTGACGTGGCATCCCTCCGACTTGCCATAGCTTCGTTTGGCGATGGGCGTGTGAGACGGTTAAGGGGCGGCCGGTTAAGGCGCCAGCAAGCCTATAGTAATTCGAAGAGGCGGAGAGTCGATGTGTTCGGCATGTATGGGGGCGACGTCAAGGTGGACTAAGCGACGTACTCCAGGTACGCAACTGGTCAATGGATGTTCCTGAAGGAAGCCTCGACTTGAGCCGTGAAGCGCAAATCAGAAACAATGTCCAAACAGGCTATCACCGGAGTGTTGTTGGCTGGATGGCCATCGGAGTTCAGCAGAACGGGCGGGAGTGAATGAGGGCTAGAGGAGATCGGATCGGTACGAGTTGAGGAAGTTGTTGATCAAGTTGTTGCTGAAGACGCAAGTCCGTGAACGAGTGTTTTGCCTGGATGGATGGAGCGGTCTGATTAGCAAGTAGAAGGACGGAACAGCAACGCTGTCATGGATAGAAGATGCAACCAGATTAGGGGCGATGGCGCAAGATGAGGTGACTGGAGCTTCGGATGAAAGAAGGATGGGGATGTTTGTGGTCTGGAGAGGATTGGGGTTACACGCCTTGGTGTTGCGTACATAGAGGTCCGGGGTCGTGGCAGGTGACTAACAAGAGCGGTGCCGGGATGTGATGCCCGGTCGATGGGGCTTACCTTATGGTGGCGCTGAGGCAAACGTGACGGGAGATCGGGATCGTTGACAAGCACAAGACCACGGAGGGAGACTTAGGTGAGCAAGTCAAGCTTGGTCGAGTCAAGAAATGCGAAGGTCGCGGAAATGACTCGAGCAGGAGGTCGCGACTAGCACCTAGGAAGATGGCGCACAAGGCAGCGACAAGCACTGGCACTGCGTTTTCAGATGATCTGCACCAACAGCGTAAGTCGACTGCTGGCTGACGGTGGTGGTTTTGGCTTTGGGTGTTGGATAGGTGATGCAGGTTGTCGCGCCGCGGCCGCTGTCGCCCAATGCGTCACGACCAGGGTTGGCTGGATCTGAGTGGGAGGGTACCTGGAGGTACCTTGCCCAGTGCCGCGTGGGTGAGACACAAGCGGGCTCGGTCTGAAAGGGTCGCTGAGCGATGACAGGTGAGGCGCGATAGGCAACGACAAAGGTTCTGAAAGAGAGGACGCAAAAAGATGGTGCGTGAAAGATAAAGGAGGGGATGAATGTAGAAAGGATGTCTTAATGCCTGAGAAAGGGAGAGGAAGGTGCGATGCGCAAAGTCGAAGGGTGCTTCTGCCTCGGATCGGGATTGGACATGCCTTAGGGGATGGGACTTGGAGATGCTGGGGAAGGGGCGATGGGAGGTGATGGTTGTGGGCACACAGTACTACCTGCTCACGAAAGATAGGGGCGGTACTTCTGATAGTTGTTCTGCGTTGATCATCTTGCACCAGAAACGATAGACTGATAAGTACCTGTCTCAATGGTGACGGCGACACCCTCTTGCACGAGTCGGGACAAGCTTACTGTGTTCGAGACGGGTCATGCTGCTCCTGTACTTCTCGAATTACCATATCTATGACTCCTTCTGATGCTCCTTCTCTCAGCTACTCTCTTTACTTATTTCCCACACATAGTTAGTCGAAGACCGTACGCATTTCATCTCACACGAGCCTGATCGCAGCTGATAGAGGCAGATGTTTCTCCAAGTACCTAGATGCCTCTCGTCTGGCCTCGTGATGCATCGCGGTGCACGCATCGAACATAGTGGGGCTTGTCCATGCGCTAGCGTGGGGAGGGGACTTGCACTTGATGGGCATGCATTGTCTCTTGCAGGATACCAGAAAGGTGCTTCACTTCGCCGCAAAGGTGTCGATAGGCGGTCTTGACAGTTCTGTGCTGCTGCAATGGTGTGTTCATCTCACGATGGCCTCTCGTTTGCGTTCGATGTTCGAGGCTCTAATCCATGTCACTGTGCATCGGCCTGATATCGGAGGGCAGCAGCGGTGTACACTAGAGTACCTCCCCGCGCTCTAGGCGCGCGCTGCTCAACTCAGCTTATCAACGCCTTGGCCCGGCGATAACGGCTCTCCCTCTCATTGCGTTTAGTTCACACGACACGACCTAGGTACACTAACATCAACACTGCCTCTTTCGTCCGCTTTGCGCTACGCGAACGCAACATTTTCGTGCATGGCGCCATTTGCCGCCGCCTCGATCATGATAACGCAATCCCGAGCATTCTCAAGGACGAGCCCAACTCAGTATGGAGTATCAGGCCAACCTACCATTAGTTTCCCAGTTATGACTTTCCTCCTCTTCGGGCGATCTGCAGCACTGCAGTAGGGTACCGACTTCACTATGATGGTTGCCTCCGTCCACCAGGCACCACTCACCCTGCATAAGGGTGTTGCTCCAAGTGTTTGCCCCCTCGAGCCTCATCCGTGCGCTGGACGATAAGGCTTTTTAGAATAGCCTGCCATCAGATCCAATACAATTTCAGACCTTTTGCTTTGACACTTCTCAAGGGGGGCGTGGTCCCGCCAAATTGCTGTTCTCCCTCCACCGGCCATCATGTGAGAGCATTTCTTATCTCTTCCCACAGCCTTTGACTGTAGAAGTGTGTTTATCGAGTGTCATTCCCCTGTTGATCCACGGGGAATTTGTGCTGCTCAACATGTGCCATACGCCGTGTTTCAGTGAATAATAGCCTCCACTGAAGTGGGCAAAGGTTGCAATTGCATCGTATCATGGAAGATCTCAACCCCTCGAAGCTCCACAACTTCGCAGCATCTTCAACATTGTTGTCCCTGATGTACGTGGACCACCCTGATTCGAAAGTGCAATAGCTGCCCGAGGGAACGTGCATCCATCCAATCCGATCACCAGTGCCGTTTGGTATGGTTGGCTTCCCACTCTGGGCTCTGTCGTATTAAGGGAATCGGCTGCGGGATCCTCACGACTGTGGTTTATCGCCTTTCGAATTGGTAGCTGAAAATTTCAGACGGAAAAACTATATACCAAGGAACAATCAGCCATCCATTCTTCGCGAGATCTTATCGTACATCAGCGTCGATTCTGCCTCGCAATTCCCGTACTAGTATAAAGTTGCCGACCGTCCCGTGTAAGGTTTGGATCATCTCTGCCTCGCATCGGACCAGTGCGACATCCAGACACACTTTAAATTCACAGGACAAGACACGACCAGGCTCGCAAGCCTGATTGACACATACTTCGCAGTTGATTGCCCTGTTGTACACAGGTACATTAATATCGCCATCGCCCTGCCATTGACCAGTACTATCCGCGTAATCCTCCATGCCACTAAAGAGATCTTGTGCCACCTGGCTGGTGTCGTAAGGTATCGTGACGGATTGGCTCGGCACTGGCCAACCCTGAGACACGCAGTTGCGAGATGCTAGCAAAGCTTTAACCGCGCTGCTCGATGCGATATCGCGGAAGAATGTTCGTTGCGTGTCTTGTGGCCAGTTCGACGGACCCCTGACGTCAATGCAGAACATTCAGACCCAGATATATCTGCGCGGGCGAGTGGTCAAAGTAGTGGAAGAACTTATACGTAGACCTCGGCCTTGGTTTCTGCTCTCATTGTAATCTCGTTTTCTTGTTGCCCACGGTCGTTTGAATGGCGTTGATTGTGGTCGGCAGATACTCCTCTGGCGGTGCTGCGAGCCAAGGAACAACAATCCCAGGTACAGTGCACCGAACCATCTCCTCCAAGGCCGTAGCGCCAGGTGCATCCGCCACCAAAGCTACCGATGATACTCTCGGTATCCCGAGTGCCAGGCTTAGTCGCTCAGAACAGGCCCTAGAGAAACCAACGAGCCTGGTTTTGTCCATATCAGGCAGCGATCTCGTGGCTGCACCGACCATCTGGGGGAAGTGACAATTAAAGGCCTGGGACTGATCTCCTCTGGTTACAAACACCACGGAATATCTTCGTTGAAGCTTTGTATCGAACTCAGACGAGATCCTTGGCTGGCTTTGGTTCTGAAGACTCTTGGTGATAGTGTTGAAACCGATATCCACATGCGACATGATCGGTGGCTCGGGTGGCACAAGTATGTCTTCCGTGATTCTTTCAGCTTCTTTTTTCACTTTTCTCCTTGCTTTTTTGCCTTTGGACTTTTGGATGTACTCCTGACGGTGGTGACCGATTGGTGACAGAAGGCTTGAGCTCCTTTAGTCAAAGCTTTCAGCTTGCTATGAACCGTGGTACTTACCTACACAGCAGTTCCAACATAGTATCTTGGTCCCGTGAGCTAATTTCTGGCCTGGTGAAGAGTGAGATGTCGGTGCTGAGGGCACGAGTGGGCGGGTTCTTACCAGGAGACCGTGGTGAAGGGAGTGTCGAGTTGATGAATAACTCTCTTCCGGGGAGTCTGCTGCCGGGCCTGTTGATTTGCCGCGGACATCTTGAAAGAGATAGTACCAATCGTATTAGACGTATCACTTCGTAGGTCTAGACGCATTGACTGCCATGTCGGTGAGATGGTGGCAGGCAAACATAACATCATACAGGGTGCTTGGGTTGCTCTGTACTTATTTTGCTTATCAGGTCGCTTATCGCGCGATTAGCGTGAAATCTGTCTGTGGGCTGTTTTACCTCAGATCTCGACACAGATGACAAGAGATCCCCTTGCTGAACCTAGTAGAGTGTCGATCTTGATGTCAGTCCAAAGTAAAGGATATATTAAACCATGGGAGAATCATCCCGCGACATTGTTAAGCAGTAGATTCATGTTTCCTGTCAAGCAAGAAGACTGTGGTTAACGTTAGTTCAATCCACCACCAATGAGGTTGGATTTTGACCTCTCAAGGCTTAGGCAAGGCTTGAATTTCACCTGGTAAAACTTGCACCTCCTTACAAGAACGTTCGACAGGAATTTGACAACAGCCACCATGCAATAATTCGGGTCTGCTCCTCACCTCACGCATTACATGGTTCATGTTCGAACAGTTCAGGGTAGGCGGCTGTCACCTACCTATCCGGAGCTTGAGCTCCAAATTACGGTATCGTCTCTATACCAACCCCCCTCCCCGCTCTTGACGCACCCCCTACGCGCTGAGCTCTACTGAAGCTCATACCTATCAACGACCTATATCACCACTAAAAATTAGGATCTCTCACAATTAAATACTTGAGCCACACCCAAGCAAACACCAACACCACACTCTTGCGGGGTTCCACAGGAGCAATTCACGCGCCGCCGCTCGTTCTGAGAAATCCCACTATTCGACCTCCGCGTAGGCAGGCATCTGCAGTTTAAGGCTTTGTGCACTTTGCTACAGCTTTGGTTCTGACACCACTTTCGCCGCACACTTCCATCCTCCTCAGCATCTGTAGAGCCCTGCGTCTCTAAGCTAGCTCTGACTCGTTTTCATCTTTTCTCCCTCTGAGGCGCAAACAGTGACGGTCCATTCTGCTGAAGGCATTGGGGATCGACGCCTCCACTATCTTCAGCACAATCGAGCTTCAGCAGCACTTCATCATCAGACTAACACACATGTTCATGTTTTACAGTCGCCGCCCAGACGGCCCGCACAACGACGCTGTGACGTCTTTGGACCTCACCAAGCTCCCGTGCAGCACTGCCCGCCCTTCGAAGCCGTGAAGCTGCGAACATGGACTCTCCAAGCTGTGCAGATCGGCCTGCCTCCGCCGAGGGCAACTCAACTCGTCCAAACCCTTTCGACGATACCGACGCATCCTCCCGTAAACGTCGACGCACTGGATCACCAGTGGACGAAGTGGAGCCGCTCATCACCGCACTTGACGGCTCCTCGGACCAAGCGAACAATTTCGACATTGACACTTCCGTTGATAAAATACGAAACAGCAAAGAGAGAGAACCTCGGAGGCAGCCATCATCGAGCAAAGTCACCCTCAATCTTCGCCAGACCTCCACAACACCGATATCGCTGCACTCATCACCCTCGAGGTCAGATACACTCCCTGAAGACAAGATCCCAAACCAACCACCCGCCGAGGCTGTTCACAAGAGCGTGGAATCCGTGCTGGAAGAGGCTCAGACGCACAGTGTAGAGCATCCTGCCCCAGTAACACCACCATCCGGAATGATCAGTCCTTCCGCCGACGTCATGTCCGTCCAAGATGACAAAGAAGAAGACGAAGACGAAGAAGAAGAAGATCTTTCAACTGTTCTTCCTGCAACAGCCTTGCGCGCTTTCCACTTGGAAGCCGGTGCTCCAATACCAAACTTTCCCTTTCACAACGGGAACGATGAAATTATCGAAACGTTGCAGCATATAATGAACCATATGAACACGCGTAAGTCGCCTTAAAGCTTTTCTTTTCCCCGAGCTGCAGCTGAATTGGTACACAGAGTCTCCTTTCGCGAGCGAAGTGCTTGCATCCGTCAATACCTGGCTGGGCACCTTTATCCCACTGCTCCAGAACCTGGATGACAGAGCCGTAATCCACGTGTGCGAGAATGGCAGATTTTGGCACCACATGCCGGAGCTGATGCATGATATCGTCAAGCAAACGTAATACCCGTCTTCTCAATGTGCCTTGTTTCTGATGCTGAACCTCTGCAGGGTTTCTACACCAGTCATTCTCTCCACCGAGTCCCGAGCGGCGATTGTCGACTTCTATCAAAACTACACCCTGCTGACAGCAGCATTCATAGCTTTCGACCACAGGAGCCTTAGAGAATATGCCACCAAGGCTGACCGCACTAACGCTCAACTACCTGATCTCTTCGCGACAAATTACCTCTGCCAGCTTGTCGGACCCCTCGGTTTTGGGCTTCCTCCGATAAGAAACAGGGAGACGTCTCTCGTTACTGATCTGCTTCGAGCGAGGCACGATATCGCACATTGTCTTCAGATGATCTTCCGCGATAATACTGAGGACAACTGGGACAGCTTGCGTAGACTGATTCAGATTATCACGGACCTCATACCGTCTGTTCCCAAGCTGGGTAACGTTCTTGGCCCCCTTTGTCAAACGGTCGAATTGCTTGCTCGTCACACTGCGCGACTGGAACATAGAGATCAAGGTGATACTGGCGTCAAGAGACCCCTGGACGTGATTCACGATCTCTGGAAGCTGTTAGATGCTTCACTAAGATCTACCATTGAGAAGCGAGTCAGTGCCCTTACTCAACATGCCGCCACCACACAGCTCGAGGCCCTAAGAGAGGGCCTCAAGGTTTACCTCGTGGAACGTCCCTCTGTAGCTTTTGAGATGTACTCAGGGGACAAAAGCGAGGAGCCTCCACTTTCAACAGGCCTCGAGGCTGATATCGTTTCTTGGGAATGGTACTTTGATCGATTGGTACAGCTCATTCGCTCGAGTCAGATGCAACTGCGCGTGTATGCAGCGACATCCATGTGCCAGAACTTGGTCAACATCTGGAGGCGATTTTCAGATTCAAGCGACGAAGAGGAAAGAAACCGTCTCTTGAATCGGATTGGGTCGTACTTGCTCCGGACGAATCTCGTGAAGTATCTCTTCGGACCTAATTGTCACCCCGAGATTATAGTTGAGAGTGCAAACATCATCGGGTTTCTTGTAATCAACAAGCAGTACGAGGCGGCACACACCGAGCAGCTTTGGTCGACTATTACCACCACTCAAGACCCTCGCATTTCTGAGGCACTGTGCAAGATGGTCATCAATATCGCGTCGTTGTTTGACTACGAAGGACTACTTGGACTTTGTGCAAAGCTCCAGACGCTTCCGATCCGAAATTTCACACCCGCTATCCGTCAACTCTGGGCCGCCGTGCTTAAGCACATGACGGACAAAGTTCATGCGAATGATGCCGCGATGACATTTCACCCGTATCAATTGTGCCTACACTTACTTAGAGAATCGTCTATTTGTACAGGTGGCGGGTCCATCCTGGCTCCTGAACTACAGTCTACAGCATTGCAGGGCTTACGCGAGGTTCTCGAAGTCGGAGACGAAGAAACGCGCCGCCAGCATCGGCAGCAATTATTTACCAGCTGCCTCCGAGATCTTGCCGCAAAATCAAGTAGCACACTTGGGAGCCTATGGGCATTGTCACTGGCAATCAGACCAGCAGTTGCAAGTGAATTGTCTCTGCTGACGGAGCAGCATGGACTAACCCAACTTGTGGTTGAAGAGCTGCACCACGCCGTGCAGTCAAGTCGAGATGCTGGGGCCACCTCGGTGCTCTGTGGTGCTCACAATCATCCTCGACGCGAATTCGTCGCGCAGATCATCCAACACGAGCCATTGACATTGGAAGGCAAACTCGGCACTCAGCTTTGGGATGTACTGGTTGGCCCACAAGCAGCTTGCCAATTGGACCGGAGCGCCGGCTGGGACATCCTGAATACCGCAGTCAGGAAACTGTCGTTTAAGAATCACTACCTGAGCACCTGCTTCACGGATCGTCTCCCGGCTCTTCCCCCGTCCTGTTTCTGTCAGGGTGTCTTGGAGTTCGTGAGGGCCCAAGTTCTCCCTATGGCATGTGACGCCAATGGATCCTTCTTAGAGGATGACTCCATTACAAGTCGTGTTGGCCTCGAGCAGCTGTGGAGGATTGTTACGGTCTCCGAGGACAGTAAGCTCGCTGAAGTGGCTATCCACACCTTATCCTCAGAGATTTACCTGGATAGTCCACTGATTCAAACCTTCCCCCTGTCGCGGACACGGCAAATTCATTCGTCGGTCGTCACACGGTGCTTGCAACTGCTTAGGGTCTCTGCCAACAGTATGCGCGATCGAGATCAGGGTGGCAATGCGGAAGCGAACGCTACGCCTTCGATTAAGGATGAATGCGAAGAGACAACGGAACCTCAGCGCGTCTTTGATAGGACTATCCAGCTTCTTGTCAATTTCTTAGGGAGATACAGATCAAAGCCCGCATTTGCAATGCCGGATTTGCGATCTTTCATGCCAGAGGCACCGTCCCAGGTCGAGGGCGACTTGACACAGCTCAAATACCAGTCATTCGACGGAAAGAGTCAAACGGATGTGAAGCCGCTGAACATAGGCAATTTGAACACGGCCGCTTCTTTACTCGCAAGACTTCGAGAAGAAACTGGATTCGATAACTACCGAGCATTCTATCGAGGCAGACCTTTCGTGCCGACTGAGGATGATGTTTGCAAGTCACTGCAAGACCTGCAAGTTCGGGAAGGTCTCATACTTGTGAAGAAGGAGGAAGATGAGCTCGTATCGCCCTCACGTGTAAAGGCGGGCTCTTCGCCGCTGGAAGTCGAACTATCAGGTCATTTTGACGAGCTACAGGGCTACTTGGACCTTGCTGAACCAATGGCGCGTCAGGTAATAATATCTGTCTGAGAAGTTGGTAACTCCGCTAACAGCAATAGGTCCTCAACTTCCTTACTATGCTACCTGCAGATCAGTACTTCATGCGAATCTTCGAGGACTCTGCTCGAAGCCACCGTGACATCTTCCCGCCAAGTCATCCATTCCGGACGCTTTATGCTGTGCATACTTTGATGCCATACCTAGACGCTGTGCAAAAAGCCGCTTCCAGACGCGAAGAAGGGACCAGTATGGATAAACTCTTTGTTTCAACTCATTCGGATGCGACGCAGCGCTGTCTCCATTGGATATCAGCGGCCATCTCTGACAGGGATCTATCGAGTTTCGAAAACCTCGAGGTGCGGTTCGAGATACAAACACAACTCATGTGTCGGTTTAGGCGACTGCTGAATGGTTCGTCTACGAACACCTTGTATCCCACCCAATTCACTATGTTTACTAACCAAGGGTCAGTCCCTCGCGACCCTGCAACCTTTGAGAATATGATCCATCCTCCGGCTGAACAGTTCCTAGAGCTGCTGTCAAATGTGCTAAGCAAAGGCAAGGCCAACCAAGTTTCCGAATTGGTAGGCCAGACCCTGGCTGCGATCCTCAGACTTGGTTTGTCAAGCACCACAATTTGGGACAAATTCACGCAAACCCCAGGCTTCGCAGCTCTGTTCCAAGACTTAATTCTGAGAGAGCCGCGACAAGAAGTACGATTATTGCTGACGAGACTCATCGACGATGTGCTCGTATTGGAAGCACAGCGGGGGCAGATCAGCGATGGCAATGATGTAAACCGTGGGCCTTTGACCATGTTTCTCTGGAAGAATTTGTCGGTACTGCTTGAGGAGGCCGAAGACCATGCGGGACAAAGTTTTGAGCTCTTCAAGACTTGCACTGCCTTACTGAAACACATCAGCGCGTCTTACACGGAAGAAGCTCGAACAGCAATCGCCAACACGACGAGGGAACTGGCGCATATTCTGTTGCAGCATGAATCGATAGAGGTGAGGATCTAACTGAACGAGGTAAAGGTCTGTCTAATGATCACGACTAGGAACCTGGACGACCTGAAGTGTTTGACGTCTTCACTCACAGCGTTGTCACAATGCTGCTATTTTGCCTGGACACCGACAACATCTCGACTGCCGTCGAAGTCCTGCCTTCGTAAGTTGGGTTTACGGTCGTCTGCAACGGACGCTAACCATGAAATAGTGATTTTGCGGCAAGTTTAATTGACCGACACCTGTTTCCACGACTTCGACAAGACGAGGAGGAGCCTGTGCCAAAGGTAATTCTTCACCCAGAGACCAGGAAACACATCTGCGAGGTCGTTTCCCGATTAGTCCAGTACGATCGACCATCCTTGAAGGCGGTTCTTCCCGCCTTGCACAGACTGCTTCCGTATTACTCGAACCGTGAAGGTGAATACCTTGTCAAATTATATGCGGAATCATGACATACTGATTAGAGCAGATGATGTGTACCACTATGATCTGCCATATGGCAATTTTGACCGGGACAAGTTCATACGAGCATCATGTGGCTACACCGGCCTCCGGAACCTCTCAAATACATGTTACCTCAACTCTTTGGTGAACCAGCTTTTCATGAACCCTCGGTTTCGTTCGTTTCTTCTGAGCGTAAAAGGCAATTCGAGAAACAAGGAGCCAAGGCTACTCAATGCTACAAAGCGGCTCTTGAGCTACCTGCAAGAGAGCTGGCATCCTTGGGTAGATCCAGAAGAATTTGTCTCCACCCTCAAAACCTTTGAGGAAACTCCGATAGATGTTCACAGCCAAATGGACGTGGATGAATTCTACAACCTCTTGTTCGACCAGTGGGAAGGGGAGATGGACTCTTCAGAGAACAAGCGCCAGCTAAGATCCTTCTTTGGTGGGCAACTTGTGCAACAAGTTAAGTCGAAAGAATGCGAGCATATCTCAGAGCGACTTGAGCCATTTTCAGCAATTCAATGCGACATCAAAGGCAAGAACACGCTGGATGCGAGTCTACAAGCCTATGTAGATGGCGAGATAATGGAAGGAGGTAAGCCTGAAAACCCGGAGTTCCACTGTCTGCAGTGACTAACTCGATCAGATAATAAGTACAAGTGTTCGACATGTGATCGTCATGTCGATGCCGTCAAACGGTAAGAACTGACCTCCTTAGTTCCCCGGGTGAAGAAACTGACATGATACAGCGCATGTCTCAAGGACATACCAGACAACTTAATCTTCCACCTCAAGAGGTTTGACTTCAACTTGCGAACCTTGCAGCGCAGCAAGATCAATGACTACTTCTCTTTTCCCCTTGAGATTGACATGGCACCATACACGATCGAACATCTCAGCGATCCTTCCAGAAGCGAACCTGATTTATTCGAGCTAGTGGGAGTCCTCGTCCACTCTGGCACAGCTGAGTCAGGGCACTACTATTCCTACATAAAAGAACGTCCCACCTCCACAGGCCGAGCAAACTGGTTCGAGTTCAATGACGAAGCTGTATCTCAATGGGATGCCAATTTCCTCGAACACGCAACCTTTGGAGGCTACGACTATCGATCTGCAGATGATCCCAATTGCGTCAAGTCCTACAGTGCATACATGCTTTTCTATCAGCGTTCGTCCTCTTTGGAGGCTGAGCAGTCCGCGATAAACCGAGCCGAGTTGGCGTCATCCCGTATCAGCATTGATCCAAGTTTGAAGAACCACATTCTAGATGAGAACACTCTACTACTTCGGCGATACTGCCTTTTCGATCTCAGCCACCCTATGCTAGTCAGTCAGTGCGTACAAGAGGCCCGACGAACTGATACTGAGGGATCCATGGGGCTTGTCCGGATGCGAGATGCGAGCCCGGACTCGGACAGTGAAAGCTCTGACAGTCAAACAAATCATGAGCTTCAGACGTCCGGTACATGGCTGGCATTGAATCACTTCGATCAAGTGGTGACTAGAGCAACGGGATTACCGTACTTCAGTCTCTATCATGAACTTCTGCAGAGCGCGGTTACAAGTTGCACAGATTGTGCTGCTCAGGTGCTCGAGTACTTCAGACGGCGAGCCGAGGCGTTCCGGTCGTTGTTGCAGCGCAACCAAGATCCCGAGGTGAGACGCTTCGCAGGCGAGTTACTGCTGCTTGCTCTTCAGAAACTTGCAGAAGATCGGCCATGGGCCTATCAACCAACTGCTCCCCTCACGCCTAGCGGATCTAGCGTGACGGATGGTCGATCCGATGATGGCAAGGTAGCACCTCGACAAATGTCTGTTCCGGAGAGCATGCGGATTATTCTAAGACATCTTTGGAAGGGCTTCCACGCATCTATCAGGGCCTGGGACGAGATATTTTCCTTTGTACATGGCTTTGGAAAACTCGGCGCGCACGAGACGGCCGTCTTACTTTCGGAAGATTGGCTTCTGAAATCACTACGAATCGTTGCAGCGGATGCGGCCATTGAGACACGGCCCAATTACCAGCGCATGCTCCAGGCCCTCTCAAGACGTTCGCGTCCTGCTTCCTTTAGCGCTGTCATATCACTGATTGACTTTCTACTGGAGGCCCTTGAACAAGTCGTCAGCGCAGAAAGTATTGTCGAAGAACCGTCGGATCGTCTTGGAGTTGATCCACCCTTCCCCTGGACATCCCAGGAGGTGAGCATACTATTGCACCATCCGAGATGGAGGAGTTCGAGCCTCTTCGTTGAGAAGCTGGTCGCCCTTGAGCAGAGTCCAATCATTACCGATCAGATTCTTTGCCGACTGATGGATGCTGGGGACGTTATGCATTTAGCCGTTTTCAGTACTTTGAGGAACAATATTCCCGGGGATGCAGCTGCCCCTTTGATGAACCCATTTTTGCGGGCCGCTGTCTGCTGTGTCAAGAATACCCAGTCTCTTGACTTCGCGCGAAAACTTGTCTTCCATGTGGCATGTCAGGCAGGAAAGCTACAGCATGGCGAAGGACTCGCTTTTGTCGAATTCTTCAAGAATGTCATGAGTGGCGGCTTTGCTCAAGACAGTTTTGGAAGAGACATACGAGAAAAGGCATTGGAGAATGTACCAGACTGGGCTCCCGCCTTGCTTGTGTCCTTTGAGCCTATTGTGCGCCAAGTTACCTCCGCCTTCTTGGATGAGCAGATCTTCGACGTACATGCTGAGCTGGACGAGCAAGCTCGGGTGGACGATGATGAATCGCCAGAGGGACCTCGAGCTTTGCAGGCCCAGATGCGAGAGGTTGTGCAAAACCTGGGTGTGAATTGTCTCATCTATCTGAGGGACTCTCACGTGAAGCCACAAAACCCCATCAGCAAAGATGCAGCGGAGTCGATCCTCCGAGTGATTACTGCTTGCCGGTCTTTCTGCCACACGGACGAAGTAGACTCAGACATGGAGCATGCCGCAGCCTATCGAGTGCTGTATGCTGGTGAGTTCGGTATAGGGTTCTGACGGGGAAGTGATGATACTGATAAAGCGAGCAGAGGTGTTACCAGCATTGCAACCCCAGATTGTGGAAGAACTTGATGCGGACGTGTCCGGTATGTGGCTACTTGTCTTAGCAGAATAGTCAAATAGTCAAGCTAACAACTGAAACAGAATGGGACGGTTCAGCAGCATCTTCGGAGGTGGGAATCAGCGACCATCTCACACGAGACATCACAGACGTCGCTTAGAGTACACGACTGTAATTACAGATTTGACGACTTTACGAACAGACGATAATGGCTCAAGACGGAAGAAGAGTGAAAAGGACGAGACGATTGACTTCAGGGAAGAGTTATTTCACGATGAATTATGATCTGGCGCCAAGGAAAGGGTCCCTAAGACCTTGTACGAATCGCAAAGCCAGCGGCATGACTGAAAGCCCCAACAGCAGGCAAAGGCATATCTATGTTTCTCACTTTGGTATCGGTTTCGATAGAGTGGTTGGAGATAGGCGTATGGTAGGACAGGGAGGATTCGATGTCTGTCAATGCGGTGCATGTATATCCCGGTCTTTGCAACGCGCCAGTAGGCAACGAAAGACGACTGCATCAACCTTGCTATTGCGAACGAGGACCCACGAAACGCAGATCGTCACGGAACAGCAATCGAACAATTGATCATGACACACAGACCTTAGTCTCAAGATGATTCGTGCGAGGACTATGATGATCCTCTTTGGAAGTGATGGTGCTATGAATAGTCTTCTTGGAGGCGTCAAAGCGATGTCCGCTATCCCAGCGCACAGAGTGGAACAAGGCGGAAAGTTGATAGATGGAAACCGCTTGAGGGACGATGTTGGAGGGTTCCAGAAATAGATCCAGGCAATTTTAGGTATGAACTTGGTGATTGTTGGGGGCCATGCAGACTCACAGGTGGCAGGGGATCACGGCTGGCCTGGAGGGTATATAGCGAGGCGCGGAGGAGGACGTTCGAGATGTGACGGAACGATGAGATGAGGGAAAGTGGCTTGGTTGTGACCAGCTGGAAATTAAACCACGCGGGTCAGCGCATCTCCGAAGCCTAAGGTGAAGTACGAGAATAGCCAAGCAACCATGTGTTGATGGCTGCCGGTCACCTGTGAAGTGCAGCCTGGGGGGTTGTCAATGGGTAATTTATTTCTATATTTACCTCGGCGGCCGCCGATGATGATGGTCTATACTTTCACAACTGTAGGGGAGCTCGGCACCCGATGACTATTAGAGTAAGCAGCAGTGGAAAAGCGAACATTGGGCGGCACAAGTTTGAGGGGCCAAATGTGATATAATGTCAAGTCTCGGTAAGAGAGGGGATCGTCAACAGGCTAGCAGGGTACAGCGTGATGGGGTCCCCAGTGCAGTAGGCGAGAGACCTGGAAGCGCCCGAGAGAAACCAGCCGAGCGGGGGAATCTTGTATGTGGATATATGCCGAGTGATGTACAGAGTTCGCTGATGGACGTTCCGAAGATAAACCCGGTCCCGGGAAATGATTACAAGGCAAGAATCAGCAGTCTACTGAGCCGGCAGTGGCAAGAAAAGGGTGTTTGTAACAACGGGGGTTTGTTTACTTGCCGACGTGACTCTATTTTTGGAGACGGATCTACGATTTCAAAGAGCGTTGTTCCCCCACAGACACCGGCATCACCCGCGGGGAGGGTCAACCATCACCAATCAGCGCCAATGCCCTCGACCTTGCCACCACCCGAAAATAGAACCCAACAGCATAAGTTAAGCGCCGACGCCAAAACGGTGGGGGAGCATGGATCCTGGGAGGAATAGCCCTGGCTGTATGTAGCATTCTTTGCTCACGCTGACAGAGCTATTCATGCAGTGTCCAATGGATTGTTCGGCTTGTAGAAGACGTCGTTTTCTCTGGCCAGGGGGCTCCTTTCGTTGAAGATTGGCAGGGGGAGCAGGGTCGGTCTTCTTTCACCCCCCGGCTTGGTGGGTAACGCAACCTGCAATGTGACGAATGCATCTTTGCCCACATCGTCCTCCTCGAGCTGGGAGGGGAAGTAGAAACATGAAACATCCCATCTCCGAGTCTACGCTGTTCTCTGCATGCTTCTAATTTTGTCGAGAACACTATTCCTGAAGAAGGGTTCCTGAAACACTCTGGTGAAGTGATTTCGTTCCTCTTGTATACAGGTGCTGTTTCACCCGACGTCGTGGTCTCGGCCCCCACATACATTGGGGGGGCAAGGAAGGATATAACGGGGGGTTTGCCCAGGACACTCAACTCTGAAGAAAGTCTTTGTAAAGAAGCTTAGATGATGAAGCTCTGACTGCTATGCTCTATTAGGCGTGCAGTCTTTGTTGTTATTTTTTTGTCCCTTCTGTCGGCTTGTGTTCTCGTTGCTAGACAAAAGGATTACCTGGAGAGCGGGCTTCTCCAGGCTTTTCATTGCTTGATAACGCTCCGTCCCTGTTGCATCTTTGCATCCACCGACTTGTTCCTAGAAAAGGACTTTGTCGCAATCTGTCTCATCCAAGAAATCCTTCCCATCCTTCATTGCAACAAGAGACGGGCATTATACTCCTTTCGCAGCACGCCTCTCATCATGTCTCTCAAGGAGCGCATCTCCTCCCCCTTGGAGGCCGGCATCTCCGTCCTCGACGCACACCAACTCCCACCCCGACTCACCACAGCCCTCGAGCACGCCTCATCACGGCTTGCACGGAAAGCACTGCACATCACCCTCGTCGTCGTCAGGCGTGACTACCAGCTCCCACACCAATTCCTACCGACAGCCTTGCCTACACCGACCAGTCCTGAGTTCTGCCAGACTCCTCTGTCCGCCGCTTCTTCATCTTCATCAACATCGGGGAGCAGATTCGGCTTTGCATCAACCCTGAAGCAACTCGTCCGAACAGGGTCATTGCATGATATTGCCTCATCCACAGCTGGTCTGGGAAGATCGAACGACTCGGTGAGGAGTAACATGTCTTCGCCTGCATTCCTTCATCCTGGTGAGTTGGCAAGCCCACGCTTTCGTTGGCCTCTGTCACCTCTGTCGCCAACCTCTGTACCGCCCATGACACCAGCTACGGCAACTTCGACCACCACAGATGTAATCGGCCAGGAGTCGTTGGACGGCTTCGGCATTCGACTGGTCCATGACGGAAGCTTGACGCCTAGAATGGAGAAATCCTTGCGGCTAACACTGCATAAGACAGAGAAACTGTTTAACCTTGGGTGAGTTGCAGACTCTGCTTCAAATCTGAAGTCACTTATCCTGACCATCGTCGCACAGCCGTGAGTGGCTTGCTCCAGCTGTCAGTCCTGCAGCGTACGGCTTGTCAAGGCAGCTCATCCAAAGGTCGATTGTCCAGAATGACGTACTCTTCTCGTCGGAGGGTCTCACCCTCGTTTCCCTGGATCGTCTGTACAGTCTCAAGAGTGCGTTGTCCAGCTACTCTCGCACCAACTCTGCACTTCGCTTGGAGGACGCCGTCGACGAACTACGCCGCTTAGTTCTTGCCAACAATGGTGCGAAAGTCCCCAAGGCCGACCTACTACGCTCTTTCGATTGGCTCAGCGTCTCAGACACGGCCATGGTGGACCTCGATCAAATGTACAGGCGAGCTTACGGCGGCCCCAGTCAGTCCGGAGGCATAGAAGGCATGCGGAAGCCTGTGGGTGGCTCCCGAGGAGTTGCTCCCGAGCCGGTTATCCGAGACGCTGAATACGAAACGGATGAGGAACTTGATTGGGTGAGGGAAGAGGCCATGGAGATTGGCGTGGCCTTGACTTCGACAACACCAGCCGGGGATCCTCCAGCTCAAGAGCCAGCAGCCCCCAAGCCACCACTGCTCAAGCTCCAAACAAACTTCCTCGTTAAGCCAAAACCTGTTCGGAAACAGCTGACCGGCGCTGGTGGGCCAGGAGGCGCTGGTGCCGAATCGAAAAAAGTCGATATTCGCATCGAGATTGAGGACGAGGAAGAAGACGGTGACCGGACGGCTCGACCGGCTGATGAGTTTCCCATCATGTTCCAATCGTGGGGCGGCTCGATCGACCAGATTCTCAGTGCCGATGCACTCAGCCCGCAGCGAAGTTCCATGAGGATGGGTCCCATGACGCCGAATGGGTACGAAGACATCTCGCCCATCACACGTGGAGAGTGGGGGTTCTTGATGGTCGATGATAAGTTCCAGTCGGCCAAGACCGTAAAGGTTGAGACGTGTTGACCTGCCACGCCGGCGGTATGATGCTTCTTGTAAATAGCCTTGTTGTATTAGTAGATGACTTGGTGGGTCTGTGATGCTGAGTAGGCCCCTGTAGTCACACATTTGACGAATGATGAGCTGTATAGACATTTCTTTCAAAGAATATCGGCCCAAGGGTATCATATCACTGCTCCTCTCCTTCTCATTCTCACCCTCAGTCTCTTTACCACCCATACTTTGACGAAGCCTCTTTCCGATTCGTCCTCCCCTTCGCAAAACTCTCCTCCAGCGCATCCTTCTGATCCTGCACGTTCCGCACCAACTGCCGAAGATTGTGCTTGCCACCCTGTATAGCCCGGACAGGGTTGTGAATCTGCTGGTCGCCAGCGGCACGTAGTTCCTCATTATGCTGGTACTCGGTGTCCATGTTGAAGTTCACGACCTTGGAAGCAGCGAGGCCAGCACGTGGGGCACCCTCACGACCGAAGAGCTCGCGACGGGCAGCGGCGGAAAGGTTCATGCCGTCGATGACACTGTCGAGGGATTCGGGGGCAGTAGATGCTGCTTGCGAGACGGACTCTGGCGGCACGTAACTGTTGTAGTCGCCTGTGACATCTGAATGGCCGTGGGGATCTTGGTAGTCGTTCGTGTTGAAGAAGGGCTCATACGTGTTTGAACGAGTTTCCTTTGGTTCTGAGGGCTCTTCAACGTGTACGGAAAAGAGAGACGTCTTTTTTGGTGCGGGTGCTGGCTCCTCTGCCGAGGTCGGTGCACCATTACTGGGGACTGTTGCTGTTGTCGTTGCTGGTGATGATTTTGGTGCCTCTGCTTTGGGCGTCTTCTTCTTGACCGGTTTCCGAGATACAGACAGCGGCTTGAACATCAGAGGCTTGCCGATGATCTTCACGTCCTCTGCAGCCTTCTGTCCCTCTGGTATTGACGGCTCAGCAGCCTGGTTCCTCTTCGGCGGAGGTAGTCCCATCGCATCTTCTGATGATCCTCCCATTGCCGAGTCCTCCGCATCTGCATCATCTCGACTGAAGCCTGGCGCCGCGCTGGTTTTCAGATTCACGCCGGGTCGAGGTTTCCCTTGCGCTCCCGAGAACGCACCACCACTGCTGCTGCTCCCTGTTGGCTTCGCATTAGGATTCTTTGGGGGTGGGAGGAAAGAGTTAAAGCCGGAGAAACGACCCCCTCCAGTTGTTCGTGCGCGCTTTGCCGGCGGTGGTTCATCAGCATCGCCGCTGGAGGCTGCGCTTCCCCCTAGTTGTGGAAGGTTGACGAGGATCTTGCCCGGGTTCGATCGGTCGACAACTTTTTGGAAGGGCTTTTTGGATGTTGACGCTGCCTTGGACACAGCTTTGGGAGGCTGCGGCAGTGCCTCGGCTTCGGAGCCTGAGCCTTCGGAGTCAGAGTAGTCGACAAGGCCCATGGTCGAAATCTGGTTGTTGATAATGTACGTTGGGAGGTGAAGAAGAAGGGTCGAGACTGCAGAACAGTGACGTTTTGCGACAGGCATGCCTTTAGGCGCCCTTTACAGCGGGTCAATGGTCCGCTGACTGAGTCCACTTCTAACGGAACCCCCACAATGAACCTCCATCCTCCACCTTCGCACGACACAATCCCTCAAGCTCTAATACTTACGGCTTCACGTGTGTAGCTTTATTGGAGATGTCATGACCATTCCCACACTGCCGTGCGACGCGCTCACTGCGTCTGTTTCACCAGGATGTCTGTAATTCAACTTGAAGAGTGAGCTCTCCCGCGATGGTCTCCCCTCCCCTCCTCAGGTGCGCTGGAAGGCTGACGTCTCTAGGCTGGTCTCTTATCAACTACGCACATCCTACCTGAATGAAATAGCAGACGGTGTCGGCGAACGTCTCCTCACCGTAAACGATAGCTTCCTCAATTCGGCACCTTTCAAAGCTGCCGGCTGGCGACCTGACTCCTCACACATCAAGCGAACCCATTCCCCACCCATTCCGACCGCGATCGCATCTGAATACTTCCAAGCTCCGAAACAGCTCGGTCTGACACTCGAAGATGGGGAGGAGGATGGTGGCATGTTGACTGGCGGAGGCGTCGATACGGTTGGGCCCGGAATGGCGACCAAGAGGCGACGAAGGCGCGAGCAGATGGAGGAGGACGACAGTAGCGACCTCAGCGACGAGAGCGACGATGAAGCCGAACAGCGAGCCGCGCAGCAAATAAAATTTGCTAAGATGCCTGTTAGGCACAGGGCTGGCTCATCACCGACACGGACACCTAATTCGAGGAGACCATCTGCCGGGCCATCGCCGCGTGCCCCCAGAAGAGGGTCCCAATCCGCGCTGGACACGGTCAAGGAGCGTGCTCGGAGGGACACTGTCACCAGTAGTGAGGTATCGTCAGAGAATGAGTTCGATGTGCCCGCTGCAGTGAAGCATCGCGAGATGGCGCGTGCGGCAGCTAGGGCTGTACGACTTCAGCAAAAGATTCAAGAAGAGCCTACCCCAGGCATTACACGTCAGCACACTGAGCTGCTTCCGGAGGAAGAGGAAGAGGACTCAGATGAGGGATCTGATATGTCAGACGACTACGTCGAGAGCATCGACTCTGCTTCCATCCTCGACACGGTAGACAATGGTATCGCGAACTCTCCTACACGTCAGGTTGTTGGAACACCGCCCAAGAAGTTTACCAGGCAATCGACTATTCGCAAGTCACAGGTGCCAACTGCGCCAATGGCGCTACAGGCGCTTCCTCCCCCTCGACCAATGAGCACCATTCGGCCCGTAAGCTATGTCCAGCCAGCTAGTCTGATTTCAGCTGCTCTCAAGGCCAAGGAGCACAAGTCTGCCGTACCGTTCCAGAAGTTTGCGCACTTTAGTGGACAAGGTCAGCGGGGCTCATTGGCCATCCACATATATGCACCGTTCTCCAAGACGCCTAGCAAGCCCTATGAGGTTCTCATCCGGCCCAGAGTTCAAGACGTCAGAGGAGGAGAAAGAGCAGTCACAGTAGCCGACCTTATCGGTCTGAGTCTGTACCGATACAATGAGGACAAAAAGGAACCTCCATTGCCCTCTGACAAGCTCGATATCAATTGGTGGACGTTGAGAATGGTTGAAGAAGGTGGTGAGGTGGACGATGATTTCCCTCCCTTCGAGAGAACCAAACCGTTGGCATCGTTTGCTACTGTCAACAATGCAACCATGAGAGCTGGAGCACGCATGCGCTCCAACTCATCGGCACACGATGACTTTGCTCTTGTCCCAGCATCGAAAGACGAATACGAGGAGAACAAGCTTCAGACGCCCCAAGAGGAAGAGGAGGAGGAAACACCTGCAGCATCACAAGAGGCAGCTCCTGAGAGCGCTGAGGATGCCGATGCCACACCGAAGAACACGCCAGGGAACAACCTGAACTCTTTCCTCGCCCCGGCGCGGCCACGGATGAATCCTATCGTGTTCACGACCTATAACCCCAACATGCCCTTTGCTGATGCTCCTCAGGCGCCCGCTGCGACGCCTAATACGAACAGAGGACAGCAGAAACTTCTCCGTGTACACATCATGTCCTCTGATGTGGCAGCTGGACAGATGGTTACTTTGGATGTTACTACAGACACGTACATGGCCGAAGTACTGGACCTGGTCTGCCGAAAGCGGGCCTTGGACAAAGCCAACCACGTCTTGAAGCTTCCCACATCCAATACGGTGGTCATGCTTGACCGGCCAGTCTCGTCTATCGGCAATGTCTCTGATCTTGAGCTATATCGACGGCGCTTTGCTACAGACGGACCCCTCGCTATCACAGGCTCACCTAGCAGCTCGTCCCCGCGCAACATGTCCCTCGGCGGCGAATCAAGCTCTGTCCTTCAAAAACGCTCTCGCATGCAACGTGGTCTTCACGGCCAACAGCAGATGCTCGGCCCGCATCCGCTCGCCCGAGAGGCAATGAAGCAGGAGGAGTTGGGCAATGCAAACTACCGCAAGTATCTGGTGTGGCGAAAGCAGCCGATGCGAATCGTTGGCATGAGTGAGCGAATTCTGGTCATTGATGGGGAGTATATCCACATCATGCCAGCTTCAGGTGGTAAGGTGGTGCAGGATGGCACGGGCAAGACGACGACGGTGCATTTCAGCAATGTCATAGGATGCAAGGTGCCAAGGAAGCATCCGACCAACGTCAAGGTAAGTTTCTTCTTTCCTCTCTATCCCGTCCTGTGTTGTCTATGGGTGTGCTCCGGCTCCGCCCTTGAAGCCTCCCTCAGCACCTTTTGGGTTACCTAGCACTGCACACCGATCAGAGGATATCTCGATCATACAATCCAGTCTCAACAAGCTGAACTTGTTTTGGTGATGGGCTGCTGTTCAATTATCCGTTTTTTATTCATTACCATTACGAAGGTCGGACTGGCTGACATTTCAATTTTCCTGCTCAGCTCGTTGTATACAAAGCCACGGAGAGTAAACGCTACGACTTCGAAGCAAAGAACGCAGAGGAGGCAACTGAGATCGTGAGAGAGTTGAAGAAGGGTATATCACCGTACCGCGACGTGTAGACTCTGAAGATAGAGGTCCCTTACCTATCATTGGAGAGCATGTGGCATGCGAGCCACGTAGAGACGTACGTGAACGTTACTACATGGACGGATCTATAGCTTTTGCTCCGGACTATGTACAGGGTCTGAGGACTGTTTTCCATGAGATAGCACTGGTTAGAGGAAGCCACACACTCCTGTGGTCATATCACGAGATATTTGAGAGAGCCTCAGTGAAAAGAAACAAGAAAATGGAGCCCCGCTGCCTTGTATAGTGACAACCAATGGAGGGGAGGGCATGGACGTGTTTGACTCACCATCATCCAGTTCGGTAATTCACCATACGAGTTGGGTATGCATTCATCGATTTCATGCAAGAAGAGTGCTCTATTTTTGTGCAACACGTGAATTCTTGGCACACTTCGGAGCATTTGCGGTGCATGCAATGCTCTGCCACAGTGTGTTCCTTACAGTATGCAGGTGGCCAGGGCAGATGAGCCTCGGCCCCCGGGAATCGTCTCGCACACCCCCGTCGGACTATCTACGTCATCTGTCGATCGCAGGCATGGCGCGAGCGACAACCCACTCTAATGCTGACAGCTTCAGAGCTCGGCGGAGGCTGGGGCACGGCTGCCCCCCATCTTCTATGTCTCAGCTGCCGAGACAGTACATACATAAGCCCCCCCCCTTCTCTGCCTCCAATGCTAATGAAGGTGCATTTAGTGAGGATTAGAACGGACATGTACAGTCAGATTCCGGATCTTTCTCGAATTTCCTTTATTGCGTAGAGAATAGGCAGTTGCGGAAAGGGATGGAGTCTAGTCTACGGTTTTTGTTTGAATGGTGGAGAAGAGTGACGCCACAGGGGGCGGACTAAATCGCTGGGCATACGCAGGGGTTGCGCCGTGGCTGACGATGCCTGATGGTCGGCCGACTGCACTGACCTGATGTCTAGACGACACAAGGCAAGAGCGAACCGGCGAAGGTAACATGGCACAGCCGTATGGAATGATGCACGGCAGAAAATTGATGGATTGTGGTGATTCACCTCCATTCGAGAAAGGGGAGCACGTAGGCCAGCCGTTGCGTCGCGTGCTCAGGCGGCCAACGCGTATGATACGCATGTTGAATTGGCCCTTAACCTCCGACAATTGCACCATCACCCCATTGCTTGGCCTGCGTTAGCCGGCTCTTGCTCAACGACCAAGCCTTGATCTGATCTGATCGCGTGAGCAACTGCAGAGCTGAGGCAGCCCAAGCCGGCTTGCATCTCTTAACTTGCCTGCTGCTCCCTACCAAGACGCAGCCCCTCCTCCCTTTGCCCCCCCGATCCGATCCATCTAAGCCTTTCAAAGGGCACACTAGTCAGCGAGGGAGGGAGGTCTCGCCTCCCAACGAGGCTTGGGTCGTTGCGCGTCCAGTTTCTGATTTTGCCATCCCATCACATAACAGCGATCCATTTATTTCCCCCAGGCTACTACGGAGTAAGGAGGACTACTATACTGAGATCGGTAGTGCTCCACGACCTTGGACTACTAGCCTCTGGGCTTACAACGACTAACACGCCCTCGCTCCCGAAAACAGGGACCTGTTTCGATCTTTATGCCTATCGTCAGAGTTTGGAGCTCCCTCCTCCCCACGTCAGTGCGTACCGATGAGATTCTGCGGCTCTAGTTCCGAACTCTAGCGCAGTTGCTGAGCCTTGTTTCCTTCCCACGACTGTGCCTCTTTCCCTTACGTAGCCTGGCCAACTCGAGAATTCACACGTGCATCGACCATCATCGTCGATTTGCTTTGATTTGCCTTGCCTTGCCTTGCCTTGCCTTGCCTTGCCTTGCCTTGCCTTGCCTTGCCTTGCCTTGCCTTGCCTTGCCTTGCCTTGCCTTGCCTTGCCTTGCCTTGCCTTGCCTTGCCTTGCCTTGCCTTGCCTTGCCTTGCCTTGCCTTGCCTTGCCTCCCCTATCCCCTTTTACTATAGACTACTTTGCTAGCTAGCTGTGTCTTGGGCGATGTACCATGTTCCCCGATTCACGCTACACAGGATATCTACACTACCAGAACAACGGGGAAGAAAAACCCTGAGGCTACTGTGGAATGTTGCGACGGCATCCACCCGGAGCAACCGACGAGCTAGCTCTTCTCACTGCCATGCCGATCTCCCTCCTTGTCTCATCCAACTTGGCCCGGCAGCCCTGCCTGATTGACCCTGGCCATTCTTTCCACGCCCCAGATTCTTGAACTTATAAAGCTCACACGCTCCCATCCTGCGCAACCGTTGCTCCCTTCTTCTCCCTTCCAACTGTACAGCTCAGCCTCTTGCCTTTCTCTCTCAAACCAAGTCCAAGCTCCCATTATCACCAACACTCTATTTCAACCAGGTCTTTCCTACAACCGCCATCATGAAGTTTTCCGCTACCCTTGCCCTCTTCCCCCTCCTCGCCCTGGCTCAGAACAACAATAACGAGGGCAACTCCGCCAGCAATGTTGTCGACAAAGTAGCTAGCGAAATCGCCTCTGACATTCCCTCCGGCGTTCAGGATATTGCCAATGACATCCGTTCCACCGTCGAAGATATCGTCGCCGATGCCTCAACTTTCGTCGATGGCATTGCCTCTGACGCTGCCACCGCCGCCACTGGTATCGCCGCTGAGGTCACCTCCGCACTGGGTGAGGCGGCTACGGCCCTCTCCAGCTTCGTCGACGCCGTCACTTCTGAGGCTCGTGCTCGCCAGTCCTCGATCGAGTCTGAGCTTAAGAGCGCCACTGGTGCTCGTGCCTCTTCTCTCTCGGACGAGCTTGCAAAAATCACTTCCTCCGTTGATGGGGCTCTGAGCTCTGCTAGCCAGGCTGTCCAGACCTCCACTGACGGCAAGGGTGCCGTGCCTACTGCTGCAGTTGCCATGGGTGCCCTCTTCGGTGGTGCCGCCGTCATCGCCAACATGTAAAGAAAGAGCACGAAACCATTTGTACGAAGATCTTCGTCAACTCTAAAAATGTAACGGCCGGAATATTACGTACCACGAAAATAGATACCCGACTGAGCTGGTGACAATACACATCTCTCACCAAGATCGCCGGCAACACTCCAACAAACACCCTTAGGACCAATCGCCTGCACCCCTTAGATGGAGCGCGCGCGGGAGAGACAGGCAGACGAAACAGTGTCTGATGAATGCCAGATTTGGAACTGGCTAGGATGGGAAGGACGAAATCAGATGTAATGGAGGTTCATCTTCATGTCTTGTGTTCATAGCTTGTTCTTGAAGAACTGCGAGTCTCAAGTAGATTGGGGCATAATACAACTTCGTCACCATATGAATCACAAATCAAATGGTCAACGTGTGAAATTAAACCACGTATGCTCTTACAAGTCATACTGCTACTTGTAGCAGAAGATGGGTATCTTCATTAAAAGTTAAGCGTCTTGTCAAGGTTACCCTAAAACACATGGCTATGATTCACGTCCTGCAGAAGGCGTAAAAAACACAGTAGGCCCTGATGCTTATGGGCCCGTCACGCAGAGCCTTCCTCCAATTCCCCAAATCTATCCAAATCGCCAAGGGTATCATAATTCAACAGAAACTACCGGTTATTCCGAGATCGTTACGCCTTCCCCCGCACCTCTGCCCACATCTTATCCACTGCCTGGAAGATCGCCGTGACATCCTTCATCACAACCTCCTCGACCTCGCCCCCAAGCCTCTGTTGGATCTTGTCTGGATGCCACCTCACTCTCTCCTCCTTCAGCTTTGCAGCTAGCTGTTGCTCGCCTATATCTGCGGCGTTCAACCCCCTTATGAAGAACGTCCGGACGGCCGATTCGCAGATGTCCTCCCTGCGTCCGCTGTCAACGGGCCAGGGGAGGATCGTTTCTGGGGACGGACGCGGACGGGAGGTGGAGAGTTGAGTGGTGGTAGGGACGTCGGCCCAGCGAGTAAGGTATTCTTGGAAGCGTTTTTGCCAGCGGCGTTTGAAGCGTTGCTCGTCTTCTTTCTGTGCAGCCTTGATAGCCTCATCGTGGAGCTCCCTCTCGCGCTTCTTCTTTTCTTCCTTTTCTTTCCTCATCTGCTCTCTCCTTGCCCTCTCCTCTAGCAGACCTGCGTTCGTCTTCTCCCACATCTTCTGCCGTACGTACGCAGCGTACTCCTCTTCCGACATGCGCTCTAAGCTACCTTCCCCGTTTCCGTTTGAGTTGGCGTACTCTTCTTCGTAGATGTGTATGGGCTGCCCGTAGACTCCCTCCCAGTATGCAGCGCCTTCGTCATCGGCCATAGCGTCGAAGAGAGATTCACGGAAGGCCGCTTCGGGGTCCAGAGGCGGAGATTGATGAGGGTTAGGAGGCGTTGGAGAGCGATGCCGGCGACGATGATGACGGTGGGAAGGGGAGCGGTCATGGTGTCGATGCCGGTGACGACGGGAGCGAGAGGATGGTGAGCGGGACCGCGAACGAGGTTGTTCACGATGAGAAGCTCGAGATGTAGATCTCGAGCGATGACGGCGTCGATGATGTCGCGACTTCTCGTCCTTCAGTTTCAGACGGGAGCGCCGTGGTCTCGTCTTCTCTTCTGGGTCATCGTCACGAGGCCGAGCCTCGTCTCCATCCTCTCGGCTGCGGGATCGGCGCCGGCGTCTGTGGCGTTTGGGAGACCGCTCTCTGGTATCTTCGATTTCTGGGTTGATAGAAGAGAGAATATGTTGCCTACGAGGCGATCTCGTGGGGTTGTCCATCATGGAGGTGCCATGGTTGTGCTGTTGAGGTTATCTAATTGCAAAAGTTATAGAAGTGACGTCGGAGGGGAGATCGTGGTCCTTGACCCCGGTAAGTGTGTCTCGTAGGCTTAGTCATCATACAGGTCGTGGAACAATTTGGGAGCCTCTCCTGTCATGCCAATCCATGCATCTCAAGTCAATAGAAGCTTACATGGTGAGCGCGTTCTCTAGCTACATCTTTCTAGTTTTTCATTGCTAGAAAAAGAGCGCCGGCCATCCATCAAGGTCGCTGTCCAGCTTCCATGCCCAGCCTCGTCTCTACAGCGGTGGCTGGTGCACGGTGGTGGGGTCACTTTCATCAACCTACAGGTATCCGTTCCTGGCGCCAGACCCAATCTGTTCTCCTTCAATTCATCATCCCGTCGCAACTCTCTAGGTCCGCACCTGACAGCTCTCCATTTCTCGACTCGCGATCCTGAAATCCCTTGTAAGAGCTATAAGAACCTGCACCCGAATTGCGTAATGGTGCGCGCGTGAGTGCGACTTTTGAATCATCTTTCAAGGTTGGGTGGATTCGCCCTGCAGCCTCTTTCGGGTGATCTGGCCACGAGGCGACGACAACATGGGAGGCGTCATCCTCCTTCTCGGCCTTTGCGTGAGTTCCGCTCATCAATGCGATTGCGAATAGGCCTGAGATTACTGACAGAATGAAACAGGTCGTGATGGCGTTAGCGTATGTTCCTCTGATGCCTTGAGTACCTAGAAGCCGTACCCATACTGACGTGGTCATAACAGCTCATTTCTAGCTGGCGCATTACCGCTATCAATGTCACTTTCACAATCCCAATTGAGATTGATCTCAAGTATAGGTGTGGGTGTTTTAGTCGGCACATCAATGATCATTATTATTCCCGAAGGCATCGAGGCTGCGATGGCGCCAGTAGAGGCTGGCCATGAGCATAAGATTCGAAGCCTAGTACGCAGAAGTCCATGGGCAGAAAGCATTGGCGTGCGTGGCATCGAAGCCGTGCATGTTATTGCGACAGCTTTCGAAAAGCGCAACACTTTGGAGGAAGTCAGCAGAATCGTGGAAGAGCGAATAGTTACCACGAAGACTGAGAGTGGGTCATTGAGGAACAGACAGGATGAGGCGGCTCCTCGAACTGAGGATGGGCAAACAGACGACGGCGGCCATGATCACGAGCATGCGCACGATCAGTCGCACGACCAGACGCAGGAGGGTGTAAAACAAGATGAACATGAGGACACCCACGTGGAGGTCCCGACCTTCGAGATCGGCTTCTCCATGGTTCTGGGCTTCATTCTCATGTTTCTCATCGATCGTCTCCCGCGCCATGCCACTGAGTCTTTCCAGCCCGCACAGCAAACTCACCAGTTCAGCCTCGACACGCTCGGTCCCGCTGCGGGTGGCGATGATAGCTCATCTGTGGATGAGGAGCAGGGATTCCTAGGTTCACTGACGCCTCACCCACGGCGAGCACGAAGTCTGGCCACGACTGTCGGACTAGTCATCCATGCAGCTGCAGATGGTATCGCCATGGGAGCTTCGTCGACGACGGAGGATACGAAACTTGGGTTTATCATCTTCATCGCCATCATGATTCACAAGGCACCGGCAGCTTTCGGTCTGACTAGTGTGCTGCTGAAGCAGGGCTTGTCGAAGAGGGCAGCCAGGGGCCACTTGATCGTCTTCAGCCTGGCTGCGCCAGTTGGAGCACTTGGCACGTGGTTCTTCATCACTCTCTTGGGCGGTGGTGCCGGGGCTCACGGGCAGTGGTGGACGGGTATGCTGATGTTGTTCTCAGGTGGAACATTCTTGTAAGTTACCCATCAATGACGGCTATGGGTCAGGCAGCATTACTGACTGATGATCCAACAGGTACGTCGCTATGCATGCCATGCAAGAAGACGGAGGGGGTCACGAACACGGCACAAGCGCCAATGGCTTCGCAGACGCTGGGAGCGGCATACCCGGTGCGAGGAAGCCGAAAGGGCCGACTATGCGGGATACCCTCGCAACGGTTGTGGGGATGCTTGTTCCTTTGCTGGCCCAGATGGGCGGACACCACCATCACTGATGGGCTTTAGTGTTTGAGAATGAGGTAAGAGGGAACGCCATGTGGTCTACGGAGTAGCCCGGATGTATGATTAGTTCATGTTTTGCGCAACGAGACGCGTGATGGATCTGCGGTTCGGGTATCTGCAGTTTGTAGACGTGTTTCCATGGGTTCGAGAGATCATGTACGGGGATGTATGAGCAAAATCCGTCAATAAAGACAGGTTCTCTTATCTAGAGGCATGACTTCTCCTGATGGCATAAGAAGAAAAAAATGTTCCTGCAATCTTTTCTAAGGCGTGATTCCGAAGCCTTCTGATGCGTGCAAGAAAGCTGAAGGCAAGGTTGGTCAGGTGGCTATTGTCCCTAACCGCGACAACGCACGTGCTGAAGGCAGCAATACACAAGGCCGACTTCCTTCGAGAGACCAGGGCGATACGGCTTGAGACTCAGGTAAACAGTTTGGTTTCGCGCATGCGCGGTTTCTTGTGACTGCACAGCCATCTTGTTTCTCCTTGGGTTGATGCTGCGACAGGACGTGTTACAGATCTGTTCGTTGTAGTGTATTAGGTTCTTGATCGGACTAGCCCCAAAGAAAGTCTATCGCAGATTGAGATAGACGACCTAGACCAAGCTGAAAGTCAAAGTAACATGCCGTTGGATGCGTCCAAGAGGATTATATGGCTCGTAGGGAATGAAACCTTGGGTCGTGGTGCAATCCGTCCGTAGCTGGGCATGAACGAACCCCAGGGAAGACCGAACGACTTATGCAAAGGTTAAGAGAGTGGGAGTTGGCAACTCCGACAAAAAAAGGCTTGCTCCGGAATGAGCAGAGTACTCGATCAATGCAGGGAAGAATTAGGTTAGGACCGAAGCCCGCGGAAGGTGGAAAGTTTACACTGGTGTCTATAATACAACGGCCAGATCCCAGGCAGCCGGCACTAACACCAGACCTACATACGATCCAGGTATCTCAGGTGAGCCTGGTGTCTCGGCGAGCGGGCACTTTCACCTGGGTTGTCTGCGGTCATGGGTAGTCCCTGTCAAAAGAATGCTATTGTTTCGAGAGAAGCTCTTGGATTCTGTTTTTGGTAGCTTTTTGTTTCTGCGTGGTTAGATCGTATGATGCGGTTTGCAAGGTTGGTTACGGGGTCCCTTGCAGATGCGCTAGGGTGGCTCGGAAAGATGCATGGGACCTGTCTTTGATCACGGCATGTCTCTGGCAGGCGATGAGACATAAGATGGTGAGGTCGGTAGCGCAGCACAAGGCTGGAATAAGAAGAGAAACGGTTGTCTGCTTGGTGTTGGTCGGTTTCGAAAAAAGGAGATGCACGCGGTGGGGAGGTGGCTGAGTGGGAGGGTGGGCATGACCGGCATATGGACGCACGGGGGTTGCACCGTTGCAGTGCATCAGTGGAGGATAGATCATGCTACCTTATTATGGGTTGCCAGAAGCAATGGGGTGAAACATCAGATATTGATTGCGAGGGAGAGCTCTGCCGAATATAAGACACCCTCGATGAGCTGGGACTGTAAACCCGGGACTAATAGCTGGGATGACCAGATACTACTGGAGAAGTCAGAGCTGAATGATGCTGCTGGCTTTTAGCAAGGCGAGGTAGCAATAGAAAACTCGTAAGTGAGAGGTGATGTACCTACTACCTGTCTTAGATAGGTAGACGCTGGGTTCGTGACACGCCGCTTGGCTGGAGCCGCAACCGCCGTTGGCTCTAGGGAAGGACACTGCCGAGCGAGATGTATGTGGTGGTGGCAGTGTGTAGCGGCAGTGGTAATTGGTAGCGGGAACGGGGATGTCGCCAGTGCCCTTGACGCCTGTGGAGAGGGAACTTTGGGCACGCTGCCGGATCCGGCCACCATTGAAGGCCTCAGCTGTCCTGATGCTAACTTCCCTGAAGTGAAGTCGTCATTGCAGTACGATACTCCGTACAGAGTACATACATGGGCACCGTTTTATGGCGGTTTGCCCCTTTAGCCTGTCCGGCTTGCTCCGTGGCTGTACGGGATGCTGAGCAAGCGTTGCTTGTGTCCAAGTACCAGAACCGTTGACTTAGTGGCTGGGGATTGAATTTACTTTTTGATGTGAAAGTCCAGCCTGACAAGGTTCGAAGGAACGTATAGACATGTGGAAATTCGTGCTCATCGGGTATGAATATGTCAACCGCCCCGGCCGAGACGCGTCCTCACTCTTTGCCTAATGTAAGATCATCTTGCCTAACTAAGGAAAGGTGACAAGCACGTTTCCTGCGGTTGGACGCAGCTTGCACTCTTAGGCTCCTTATGCCACCGCTTTCTGCAGGAGGTGAACTAGGCGTCAATGTCAGGTAACTGCCTCTCCACCCAAGAGGAAGCCAGCATCAGCCAATTCCTCCTCATCGTCATCCAGCCCTTTTTCCTCGCTTCCAGTCTCGGGCTCGCTTCTCCTCCATCCTCATTCTCGTCGCCTCTTCTCCATGCAATCTTCAGGTAACGTGCGCTTCCCGTTTCACCTGCTGACAATCACCTGCCACCCCACCATCCCGTCACGGCGCCTGTCTCCTCCACATCCACCACTACTCTGTTCTGCTATTCTATGCTCGAGTTCGAGTCCTCTACCAGGCGCTGCTATTCTTCAACATCTCTCTTCTCTCCACGTCCGTTGCCGCCGCCATCGACAGTGGCCATTTCTCACACTGCTTCCTTCACAGATCTGGTCTCTCAGTTGCTCGCACCTCTCGTAAACCTAATTGCACGCACGCACGCACGGTCTTCACCGTTTCTCCCTGCAGCACGGGAAAGGCATCAGTCACGGCCATCAGGTCCCAGACGAACAAACCATCGGCTCGTTCTCTCGACCTGTCTCTGATACGGCTTTGTCAAATTGCAAGCCTTCGATTTGCTTTGCTTAACGAGCAAGATCCCAGCCCTGGTCCGAACCTGTAAGTTGCGTATATTTCATGCGGGCTAGGCCAAGCACTGGGAGACAACCCTTTCGCGACTGCATTACTACGATCCCTTTTTAGCGCCCTTGTCCCTGTCCCCTGTCTAGCCCACTCACTTCATCCCTCCCTCTTCTCTCTCCACTGCTGGCATCCCTCCCCCATCTGGCAGCGCGGGAGCTGGATGGGCGTAACACTACAGTACAAACCCACACCACCGCACCATGCTGCACTGAGTCGTCGACCCTCTCAGTCAGTGGCTCGGACCAGGCCTGTCGCAGGAAAGGCGCCCCCGGCGCCTGGACTTCAGTAGTCAAGTCTACCTGCAGCTTCATGTATTTCCCCCCTCTATCCAGGTACACGCTACCCCCTTCTTCTAGCGCAACCGCCGCCGCCCTGCGCTCGCTGGTAGTCAGCCTTCAACCTCCTCGGGTTGTCCAACGCCTAGTACAGGCCAATGCCGCCCGCGCTCCTCCTCCTTGGTTTCGTGCCCTGCTTCACTTCACTTCTCCCCATCAAGCCGCCCTTTAGGACTTCTTCTTTCGCTACCTCACGTCCCTTCATGAGCCTCCCTCGGGCCAAAGGACCTCAGTCGACCATGCGTGTCCTTATCAACTAACCATAATCCATCAGTCTGCTTTCTTCGCTCCCAGGTCGTTGCGACCGGCGTCTCTCGCTTCTCTTGGCCGATCCCATTATCCGTCCTCCACCCCGACCTGATCATTCTGAAACCACTGCCGACCTCTTCTTCGACGTGGCCTCCCTCGACTAAACCCAGATTTCATACACAACGGACACAGAGCTGGGCCATGGCCGGCTACAATAGGCCCGTGGGCTTTTCCGAGAGGAGGGGGAGTCTCCTGACCGAGGAACTCATGCTCAATACCGCCCGCAGCTCCAGTGGCGACCAGCGCCTCGACAAGGCGGCTTCACAAATTCACGGTCAGCAGCGTCACATAAGAGGACCGCCGACTCCGAGCATGTCCACTCCTGCCGCAGACTTTGAGCATGATCTCGAGCCTCAGCTCACTGGCTCACCACCGCCTCCCCCGACACCGGCTGCGTCTCCCGGCCCTTCGCACTACCAGCCGGACTGGAGTGATGCCGCTGATGATGAGGACTTCTTTCTTTCGACTGTACGAAAGCACTTCAAGAACTGCTCTGGGCCACAGAGAACGCGTGTCTTGGCGGACTTGTTGAACCTTTGCACTAGTCAACAGCTGAGCTTCGTTCATCAATTTGTCAGCCCTTTGCTGAAGAAAGATCCTTTCACTAGTCTGCCCGACGAACTTTGCCTAAGGGTTCGTCAATATGCCTATGATTTCACTACTTTTTGCGGGAATATGCTGACACCGTCTTAGATCCTTTCCTTCATCGACGATCCGAAGGTTCTGGCTCGCGCCTCACAGGTATCAAAGCGATGGCGTGACCTTCTCAGCGACGACATGACTTGGAAGAATCTCTGCGTCAAACATGACTACGGCAGAAGGCTGTCCGAAGTACACTCAGCAGCTTCAGCATTCGCTCCTCGCCACCTACTCCCACCACGTACGATCAATGAGTCTGCAGACACTGAGATGGTGAGCAGCAACAGTTACCCTGGCGCTATGCCAAGTTCATATCCATCGGGCTCGAAGAGCTTCGATGTCTCAACCCCTGGCCGGCCCCGTCTGCGCTCTTATAAATCTCACTTCAAGCAACGTTACCTTGTTGAGGCTGCATGGAGGTCTGGCGGCACCAGCATAACCCGTCACATTACCCAAGAAGGAGGCGTCGTCACCAGTCTACACCTGACGCCGAAGTATATCATCGTGGCTCTTGATAATGCCAAGATACATGTGTTCAATCCGGCAGGAGATCAACAGCGAACACTGACTGGGCATGTTATGGGTGTGTGGGCAATGGTTCCATGGGGTGACACCTTGGTCAGCGGAGGCTGTGACCGTGATGTGAGAGTCTGGGATTTGCAGACAGGGTGAGAAACAAATGTTCAAACTTTGTATGACAGGAACTTCTTACTGACGAGTTGCAGTGCATGCCTTCATACCTTGCGTGGCCACACATCAACTGTGCGCTGTTTGAAAATGGCGGACGAGAACACAGCAATCTCTGGATCTCGAGACACTACCCTCCGCATATGGGATATCAAGTCAGGATTGTGCAAGAATGTCCTTGTGGGACACACATCAAGCGTTCGATGCCTCGAGATCAAGGGCGACATTGTGGTTTCCGGTAGTTACGACACGTTTGCCAAGGTTTGGAGCATTTCGGAAGGGAGATGTCTGCAGACCTTGCAAGGGCACTTCAGTCAGATTTACGCAATTGGTTTCGATGGCAAGAGGGTAGTGACCGGCAGCCTGGACACGAATGTCCGGATATGGGACCCCATAACTGGGTGAGTCAAGGACCAAGAGTGGGAACATCTCGACCTTTCACTAATCCCATGTGTTGCAGCGAATGTCTGGCAGTTCTTGCCGGTCATACTTCACTGGTTGGCCAGCTGCAGATGCGTGGCGATACCCTTGTCACTGGAGGCTCTGATGGCTCGGTTCGAATCTGGACCATGGAGGGCAAGCGTGCCATCCATAGGCTTGCGGCCCATGATAATAGTGTGACCAGCCTCCAGTTCGATGAGACCAGAGTCGTGAGCGGCGGTAGCGACGGTCGTGTCAAGATTTGGGATCTCAAAACAGGCCAGCTGGTCCGGGAGCTTATTGCCCAAGGCGAGGCTGTATGGCGCGTTGCGTTCGAGGACGAGAAGTGCGTTGCACTGGCACTTCGCTCTTCGCGCACTGTCATGGAGGTGAGTACCTGGAGAGCGATTTTTCGACACCACATGCTGACCGGCCCATAGGTGTGGTCTTTCTCTCCACCTGAGGAGATGTTCAATGATCGCCCTCTTTCCCTCGAACAGCAGCAAATTTTGGAAGAGGATCGCAACCGGCCACTAAGTGCAATGGCACTTGACTTCAAGACAGCAGCGATCGAAACTGGTGGCTCTTCTCGGGAGGGCGACATCGATATGGTTGACGCCGAACCTGGCCCGTCACAGGCGCGGGAGGGACAGCGAAGAAGCCACGATGCCGATGACAACAAAACCTTCTTTGATGCAGACTGATTATCCAGCCAAGATCTGCATTTGGCTCAACTCATCAAGAAGCTTCACCACTCAACGACTCCGAGCCTGACACTCCCAGCATAGTCCTCATTGGTTTTGCTTGGCACCTACATTCTACACATCGTTGAACATACGGGGGAACCACAATTACCCAAAGCTATCGCTTTCCCTTGCATTAAGTGCCTTCCAGCCCCAACACTGCCCGCCATGAAGGATTGGAGGCGGACGTTCAACATACACAAAGTCATTTGCTCAGTAATTGCATCAACACAGAAGTGCATAGCATAGCGACTGGGAGCCCGGAAGCTCGCGTCTGTGAAGGCACAGGCGGCAGGCATTGACAGCAACCTTGCAGACTCCCGCCACAGGAAAGCATCGCATAAGATGTCATACTCGGATGGACCGGTCGTATGTAAGATGGCCGGCATCATATGACTTGCCGAGTTGCAGAGACACATTAAAACAGTATGGATCAAGGTCCAGGACACCGGGCAGAGAGCCACCGCTCACGGAATTTGCCTACCTAATCTGTATGATCTACGACAAGATGCGGAGACAAACGTATCTATTAGAAATACCTACATTTCCGCCGCGGATGTGCCTGCTTACTCAGTGCAAAAGATGTGCCTCGAAGCGAAATGTCCGTAACTAAAGTGACATGGCGCAAGGAGTAAGGCAAGTGCGAAGTGCAAGTTGTGATATATATCTTCAGCAAACGAGGTAATGGTGACTGGTAGATGAAACCCGTGCTCTTTTGAGTCTAAAAAGCCATTCTGAGCGCGGACCTTGCAAGTATGAAGTGATTTGAGGGTTTTCTGTGAGATGAAGGACCAGGCTGGTCACGTGCGGCATATAATGGCGATCCCAGCTCTTCCGTGTTCGCCCCAACGCAAATCCGTCAGTGCCAGTGTTACAGGGCTGTCGACCACTGCGCTACAGCACCAGCGGCCCGCCTGCCCCATCAAGGGAATTCTCGGAGCTCTCTCACTCGCCATTCTTGAGCTCGTAGCGCTGGTTAGCTGTTTCCCCCAAAGTGGTCCCCCAAAAATACTTCGTCGAATCCTCTCTCTTATCTTTCCTCCTTCGGACGCTCTTCGCGCATACGCAAAAAAGCCCTCTCCATCCTCCTCCTACGATCGACCGATTCTCCTCGAGCTCCCTAACTTCCGCCGGTCGACTTCGCATACGCTTTTCTCCTTTTTCTCCTTTCGGGTTTGTCACAATGCTGTCCAAGGCGATGAGGGTCCCCAGGGCGGCGCTTCCCCTGCGCGCTCGGGCTGGTATTCCTGCTCCGTCGTTCGCCATGGCTTCCCGCTCTGTGACGACCAATGCCGCTTCTTCGCAGCTGAGCCACTCCGTTCCTGAGGTAGGTTCTGCTTGTTATGGTCTGAATGGGAAATTGGCGGGACAGGACGGCTTTGATGGGGGATTGTTGCATTCTAGAGATGCTGGGTTTATAGGGGATGAGTGGCTTTTGATTTGAGTTGCGGATTTGCTGACATGAACGGTGCTTTGCAGAGCGACGATGAGCCTTTCCAGATCACCCTTAGCGACGAGAGCTTCGAGACCTACGAGCTGGATCCCCCGCCGTACACGATGGAGGTGACTAAGGCCGAGCTCAAGAAGATGTACTACGACATGGTGTCCATCAGGTACGCGTGCCTCTCCAAACCGCCCGCCCACCTCATGAACAGCATTCACTCGGGCAATCCACTTGGTTCGACTCGATACTAACAAATACCGCAGGCAGATGGAGATGGCCGCCGATCGCTTGTACAAGGAGAAGAAGATCCGTGGTTTCTGCCACTTGTCCACTGGCCAGGAGGCCGTCGCTGTTGGTATCGAGAACGCTATCACCAAGGAGGACGACATCATCACTGCCTACCGTTGCCACGGTTTCGCCATGATGCGTGGAGGTTCCGTCCGCTCCATCATCGGTGAGCTCCTCGGCCGCAGGCAGGGTATCGCCTACGGCAAGGGCGGCTCCATGCACATGTTCACCAAGGGCTTCTACGGTGGCAACGGTATCGTCGGTGCGCAGGTTCCTGTCGGCGCCGGTCTTGCGTTCGCGCACAAGTACAACAACAACGGCAAGGCTAGCATCATCCTCTACGGTGATGGTGCCAGCAACCAGGGTCAGGTCTTCGAGGCTTTCAACATGGCTAAGCTCTGGAACCTTCCTGCTCTGTTCGGTTGTGAGAGTAAGTTCTTCCGCCCACCGTAAACACAGGGCCTTAAAAACTGACATGACCCAACAGACAACAAGTACGGTATGGGTACTTCCGCTGCCCGCTCCTCCGCCCTCACCGATTACTACAAGCGTGGCCAGTACATCCCCGGTCTCAAGGTCAACGGCATGGACGTCCTCGCTGTCAAGGCTGCCGTCAAGTACGGCAAGGAGTGGACTGGCGCTGACAAGGGTCCTATGGTCCTCGAGTATGTCACTTACCGCTACGGTGGTCACTCAATGTCCGACCCCGGTACCACCTACCGTACCCGTGAGGAGATTCAGCGCATGCGTTCCACCAACGACCCTATTGCCGGACTTAAGCAGAAGATCCTCGACTGGGGTGTCTCGACTGAGGAGGACCTCAAGAAGCTGGACAAGGAGGCTCGCAACCACGTGAACGAGGAGGTTGCCGCTGCTGAGGCTATGGCTGTTCCCGAACCGACCATGAAGATCCTGTTCGAGGATATTTACGTTCCTGGCTCTGAGCCCAAGTACATCCGTGGCCGCACTGCACACGAGGACTACTACTTCTCTTAAATGGGAAACATTGGCAGAGAGGCTGTGTATTGTTCTAGAGAATGGATGGCAAGAAGTAGAGGAGGTGTGTATTCAAGAGCATAAATCGGGAAAAGCTTGAAATACTGGGAAGGGGATTCAAAGTCCCTACCTTACACGTCACATTTGATATCTTTTGGAGCCAATCGAAGAAAGAGAGGATACTGGGTGAGGGAAGAAACCTACGGGTTGCTGGCAGTGGGCCAGCTTGTCATAATAACTTATCTTTTTTCTTCATCTTCTTCGTCGATGTGTTCTCATTTGCTTCAATGCCGAGTTGCTCCTCTGGCACCGACTTCGGACTTCGTGTTTCTAAGCTTGGGTACTTGGGCAGGTGTATGTCTCTCCTGCATGTTGTATGTCAAGACTACGGGATCGTTACTTTCAACTTCCTATGTGCTGGCTATGTTTGCACCCTTTGTGGTTTTCCAAGGCAATCGACCATGTAAATCCCTCATACACTTTGTCCAATATGCTATGTCAACAACCGCTGAATTCCGGAAGGCTCTCGCCAATGCTCTCATACAGTTCAATATGTCGCTCACATCCCTGTCCAACAATGGTCAACAATAACAGGCACCCCACCGCCGGGCTTTTCCGAGTCTGACCGGACTTCTTAGTCAGATCCAGAGTCCAATCACGTGAGATGGCTCTCGCGTCGTGTGTGTGCCTAGTAGTGGGGGTGTAGCCAGTCGCGCGCTGAACCCATTTACGCGATTCTGCCTAGAACCCTTGAGCTAGTAGCGCGTCATGCAGCTGAAAGTGAGCGAACGGCGACCAACGGTTCTCGTCTCTTGACAAGAAACGACCGCTGACCGTGAAGAGTTGCCTATACCTCCGCCAGACGCGAATCTTATTTTTGCTCTTCTTTTCCCTTCAGCTTCCTGAACCATTCCTTCGATTGCACCATCCACACAATCTGCCAAGGTTCTTCAAGATCTTTAGCAAACGGAGAGCTCGAGAGAGCGCTTGCAAAGGTGGCTTCGGGGGCATTTGTCACGCGTTCTCTGCCTGTGATAAGAGGACTGAGGGACTGCTCCTCTAGTTTGTGTCTGATTCATACGAGAGGGCTGTCAAGAACAGCATCTTTTGCCTCTCCCGCCATCGCGGTGATGGCACCGCCGAAGCAGGCGACTTTGGGGTATGTGAAGAGTGGACAGGGGACGATTGGGTGCGTTTTCTTTTGTTGCAGTCTTTCCAAATCTGCGCTCTGGTTGCTTTTAATTCGAGTGGAAGGCAATGGGAAGAGAGGATTGTTGGCTGACATTTGATGGTGGAATTTGTAGGAAGTTCTTCGGAGCGAAAGGCGCGCCGCCACAGCAACAGTCAAAGCTGTCGTTCTCGACAAAGGCGGACAAGAAGAAGGAAGATCCAGAGGTGAAAGAGAATGAGGATGTGAAGATGGACGGAAGCGGGTCGGAGGGCGATGTCAGTGCAAAGGAGAATTCAGATCCTCAGAAAAGTAAGTCGGACAAACGACTTACTGAGGAAAGTCAGGTGCTGACTTTACCCGTTGAAGACTCCAAGAAGCGACACCTGAACGGAAAGACAACAAATGTCAAGAACGAAGTTGACGAGGATGAGGATGCTCCAGTCGCGAAGCGTGCCCGGAGAAGTCGGCTGAAGATTGAGGATGACGAGGACGAAGATATGGCCGAGGTGCCGCCAATGAAGAAAGAGGAGGAAGATGTTCAGGAGAACAAGAAGGTCAGAAAACTTACTGAGGCAAAAACAACAGCGTCCGTCAAAAAGGAAGAGTCGAAGGACGAAACCTCAGATGCCAACGTCAAAGATGAGGCTTCATCATCTGCCTCAGATGCTGAAGAGGACGCTGACTTGGACGAGAAGCCTGAGATCGTAGCCAAGGCTCGGGAGAAGGTGCAGACTCAGCTCAAGTCGGACGTCAAGCACCCCTATCCGGACTGGAAGGCTGGCGAGCCTGTGCCTTATGCAGCGCTGTGCACGACTTTCTCTCTGGTTGAGATGACAACGAAGCGGCTGATTATCATGGATCATTGCTCCCTGTTCTTGCGACAAGTTATGAGGTTGACCCCTGAGGATCTTCTTCCTACTGTCCTTCTTATGATCAACAAACTGGCTCCGGACTATGCTGGCATCGAGCTTGGCATTGGCGAGTCCCTTATCATGAAGGCGATCGGCGAGACCACTGGTCGGAGTTTACAGGTTATCAAGGCCGATCAGAAGGAGATTGGAGACTTGGGCCTGGTCGCTGTGAAGAGCAGATCAACGCAGCCAACAATGTTCAAGCCCAAGCCATTGACTATCAAAGGCGTACTTCAAGGCCTCATGACCATTGCAACCGTCACTGGTAACGGAGCTCAAGGACGCAAGGTGGACGGTATCAAGAAACTTTTGTCGGCTGCCGATGCGCAACGGACCGGCAAAATCGACATCAACAAGGACAAGGGCGGTCCAAGTGAAGCAAAGTATATCGTGCGGTTTTTGGAGGGAAAGCTAAGACTGGGTCTCGCGGAGAGAACAGTGCTTGTTTCTCTGGCCCAGGCCGTGGTGCTGCATGAGGCTTCGCAGAAGGGCAAGGTTCCGAGCACCGCGGAATTGGAGAAGGGAGAGTCTATCTTGAAGACTGTCTACAGGTATGTTCTGTCTTCGCTCATGCTGAGGATCAATTTTACTGACTGGCCAATGAAGTGAACTGCCAAGCTACGATATCATCATTCCGGCCATGATGAGCCATGGAATCATGAACCTCCGCGACCATTGCAAGCTGCGACCTGGTGTTCCCCTGAAGCCCATGTTGGCCAAGCCGACGAAAGCGATCACTGAGGTGCTGGATCGCTTTGAGGGACAGACCTTCACTTGCGAGTATAAGTACGATGGTGAGCGTGCTCAGATTCACTACGTTGCCAAGGATGCGCCTCAGGACCTTAGCCAGGCTACTCAAGATGCAACCGTGAAAGCAGCAAATGGCGTCGCAAGTATCTTCTCCCGCAACTCGGAAGACCTTTCGAAGAAGTATCCGGATATTCTTGGAAAGCTGCATACCTGGGTCAAGAGCGACACCAAGAGCTTTGTGCTCGATTGCGAGACCGTGGCGTGGGACACAGAGGAGAAGAAGGTCCTTCCGTTTCAACAACTTATGACTCGCAAGAAAAAGGATGTCAAGGTCGAAGATGTCAAGGTCAAGGTCTGCGTGTTCGCCTTTGACTTGCTCTACCTCAATGGTGAGGCTGTGGTGGAGAAGGCACTACGAGAGCGCCGCACGCTGCTCCATGAAGCGTTCGCTCCCGTGGAGGGCGAGTTTTCATTTGCCACGAGTATGGACGGTCAGGAGCTGGATGAGATCCAGGTGTTCTTAGACGAGAGTGTCAAGGCATCATGTGAGGGCCTGATGGTGAAGATGTTGGATGGCACGGAGAGTGGGTATGAGCCCAGTAAGCGCAGTCGTAACTGGCTCAAGGTACGTTATGCTCCTGTCACGGGTTTGAGAGGACTGCAAGCTGACAATCAATCCCCAGGTCAAGAAGGACTACCTCTCTGGAGTTGGAGACTCTCTCGATCTGGTTGTCCTCGGTGCCTACTACGGCAAAGGCAAACGTACCTCCGTCTACGGTGCTTTCCTCCTAGCCTGCTGGAACCCGTCCAACGAGACGTACGAAACAGTCTGCAATATCGGAACCGGCTTTTCCGAGCAAGTCCTCGAGGAACTCCACGCCACCCTTTCCGCAATCGTCATCGACCGTCCCAAGCCCTTCTACTCCCACTCCTCCGGCGGACAGCACCAGCCGGATGTCTGGTTCGAGCCCCGCCACGTATGGGAGGTGAAGACGGCGGATTTAACGCTCAGTCCGAGGTACAAGGCAGGACGGGGAGAGGGCGTTGATCCAAGCGGCGAGAAGGGAATCAGCCTGAGATTCCCGAGGTTCATCAAGGTGCGAGATGACAAGAAGAGCGAGATGGCCACGACCAGCAGGCAGGTGGCGGAGATGTATAGGAAGCAGGAGAGTGTGACGAAGAGCAAGGGGCCGAGTGTGGATGATGACTTTGAGTATTGATTGAGACGATATTGGGTGCTGGGCCTGGTCGGTTGTTGTTCACCATCTGCATGTGGTTCAGCGTTTGGTTTTCGAGTTGCTATTGTTACCGGAAATGTATGGGCTGAAAGTTATAAGGGCTCTCTGGTGGGATTTGCTTCATGAAGACATTATAAATCTTACTTCTTATTGATGACATTATGGTGACAAGTATCCTTGCTTTCAGGATTCGGTGTGTACATATGCGCTAATCGAACACAAACGGCCTACAATATCGACCCTCTATCACGAGCATCGTCCTCCTCCTCCTCCTCTCTTAACAAGCCCCTTTCCTCTTCTTCTCCCATGCCTTCTCTTACAACACCACTCCTCCTAGGCGACCCGGCCGCACCACTACCATTCGCCGTCCTCCTTGTCTCATCCGCACCATTGAGCACATACCACACATCTTTCTTCGTGAGCAGACCCTGCAACACGCCCCTATCGCTGAAGAGCACATACCGCAAGCCTAGTTTCTGGAAGTACGAGACGACAAGGTGCAGGCTCGTACGAGAGGGCAGCGTCAGCGGCGTCTGATCCATCCAAGGCCGAAGATCGAGGGTTGTGCGGGGATCGGCGAGCGGTTGGTGGGTGAAGAAGGCTTCAGTCTCGGGGGGGAAGGAACGCGGTGGGGAGGTGGCGGCTCGGAGGTTGTAGGCGAGTTCGGCGCGGGAGATGTAGCCTAGGAAGATGGCATCGCGGGGGTCTGAGATGACGGGGAAGCCACGGTAGGGATTCGAGTCAAGGATGGAGTTGAGGGAGGCGATTGTGTGGCCAGTTGCGGTGAGGACAACAAGGTCTTCGATGCGAGTCATGATGTGCGAGGCGGGGATGTCCGGGATGACCATCTCGTCTGAGGTGTCGATGTACGGGTACTCATTGAAATGGATCCACGACTCGTAGATGCCGCGACGGGAGAACGCGTCGCCGACCCATTTGGAGATCATCACAGAAACCATGATGGGAAGGACATATGTCAGAGCGCCGGTGAGCTCGAACATGATGACGACGATGGAGACGGTGAGGCGAGTAACACCAGCAAGGGCGGAGGCAGCGCCGACAATGGCATAGGTGCCGGGGGTGATGCATGGAACATCTGGTTTGCAGGACTGGAAGAGGAAAAAGCCCTCCGGTGCGCTCTGGACGATAAGCTCAACGAGGATGCCGACTGCGCGACCGATTAGAGCGCCGATAGCCATGGAAGGGAGGATGATGCCAGCGGGGATCTGCAGTCCAAAAGTAATGGCAGCTAGGAAGAAGCCAAGCACAGCGGCGAAGAGGAGGAGGACGATAGTGCCAGTGGAAGCGGCTCCCGTCTTACATAGACCAATAGGGTCATCCAGCACTTGAGCACATTCTACAAAGAGGTTTGAGACCAGCTCTGTGGATTGTACTTTCATATAGAAGTTGGGGTAGTTGATTAGGGCGGTCAGGAGGGCGACCGCAAGGACTTGGATGATGGGGCTGGGGAGCCAGGAGTTTGACTTCTTCCAGCGGGCAACGAACATGTTTGCACGGATGAAGAGGCCGCCATAAATGCCCTGTGGAGGATGTCCGTGTTAGTGTGAAGACAGGGTGCAAAGATGGTCAAGGCGACTTACACCGAGGATTCCAAGGGTGGCATAGGGAAAAAGCTCAAAGCCATGCCAGTCGACGCTGTATTTCGTCTGGTAAAGAACAAGCTTGCCTGAGCGGAAGGGGTCGAATGCTTGTAGGACGACTGCGGCAGCCATGGCGCAAACGAAACTTTGCCACATGGTCTTGTCGGGGAAGTAATATGACAAAGACTTTGATTGTGTCAGCATCTCTGTGTTGGAAGGATGGATGGAGTACACGTCGGTGCACATACCTCAAGACTGAAGAGCACGCCTCCGATGGGTGAGCCAAATGCAACCGAGATACCTGATGCTGCAGCTGCAGACAGAACCTCTCGTTTGCGCGCTATCATCGAGTCAGTCAGAGCTCCGTTTGGGAGCATTAGAGGGCAAACACACCCTCGTTATCGTTGATGGTACTGAAGAGCTTGATGAAAATGTTGGCGCAGCAACATGCAACATGAACAAGAGGACCTTCCTTGCCTAGCCACATGCCAGATGCGACTGCGAGAATCTGAGGAAAAGTTAGCGATTGGGCTCCGAATACAGTGCTCAGCGAAGAGCTTACAAGCCCAAGCGACTTCGTCAGCAGAGTCCAGCCACCTAGCAATCTCCGGATGACGAAACCACCGAGGATGGTTTTGATCTCCGGGATACCGCTATGCTTGGCATGGATGGCATACTCCTGCACCAGGAGCGAGGCACTCAGAGCCAACGTTACCTGCAGCAACAGTTAGTTAGCCAACACTATCAGTAGGGCTGTTAGATGCAAGCTCACGGCGACGATGAGGTAGAAGATATACTCTACGAGCCATCTTCCACCCGCTGCTTTGATGCCAATAGCCTCTCCCCAGGTCTTCCATCCGTCACACTCATAGCCTGCATCGTAGCCATAACAGCAGAAGGCCCTGTTGAGGTACCAGTGTCCACCTTCAGGGCCGCTAGAGCAGTATCCCAACTTCGTGTCGCTCAACCAATCCGACGCAATGTTGATGAACGCGGCGACTGCACCGACCGAAATACCGGTCAGGAGCAGGATGATCCAGACCTGACTTGCATCGAGGAGGTGTTGGGCGTAGCCCACCAAGCCGCTGGCTGAAGAGTCGAGAACTCGCAAGCGCTGGCGCTCCTTTGTGTACTCAAAAATCCAGTCAATGGCTGTGAGATCCTCGTAACCGACACGGCGGCCGGGACCCTCGGTGTACCAATCATTCGCTGTCTGTCCGTCATGGAATTCTGGTGACCTGCTCCCTCGCCCTCCTGACGCTGAGTTTCCTTGCGGTGTGCTTGCGCTAGAGCGGTCGGGTGTTGACGAGAGCCCGCCTGTTAACGAGGAGAGAAATCTACCGGGAGCCGACATGAAGGACGGCTTCTGGCGGGGTTTGAAAGAGAAGGAGGTAGTCCCAATGTCTCCATGCATAGGGTCATCATCGAACAGTCCGTCCTCATCGCCGAGGGATCGTCGTTTCGCATCGAAGTCTACATCTTGAAGTCCGTCATCGTCATCTTGGCCGAGTAGATCGAGCTCATCGCGATCCTCAGCGGATGGAGGTGTATTTGCGGTTGGGGAGTGTGACGAGGACGAGGAGGCGATGAAGTCGTGATGCGCTTGGGCGCCAGACATTATGCGACGGTGTGTAAGCGCAGGATTCTCGTCATCGAACCATTGGCGATTGTCGAGAGGCAAAATTGACGGTGGTCGGAGGGTCTGAAAGGGCGTAATGAGTGGACGTTGTTGCGACGATGAGGAGCTTGGAGTATAGCTCTTGACGCTGTCGTGTTCTCCCTGACGCAAAGGCTTATCGATTGTGGAAACGTGCTCAAGGGTCTGAACCAGGTGCTGGGCTACCCTTGAAGCACATTCTAGAAGAACCAGTTCTCCAACACGTCAACCATCAGCAAGAGACCGCATTTTCTCTATCTGCAATCCTGAAGAACCTGTCAAAAACATCAAGCTAATCTGAATCTGATCGTCTTCTGAGTGTTTGCTTGGCTACAAACACTCAAGAGTGCCTCCCTTGGGGTGGCTGAAATCAATCTTTCACCTCGCTCACAACCACCTATTACAAACCCGGTATGGAGGAACGACAAACAGCCACGGCTGTTCCAGGGTCCGACGCAGCTTCAAGAGGAGATGAAGCGAGTCTGGAAAAGATCAAGACCCTTCTCAAGGCCAAGGATGACACCCAGCGGTTTGTCGGCTTAGCACTTCTGAAGTCAGTCCTGGACAACACCTCTTCACTGCGAGAAGAGCACAATGGTGCAATCCAAGAGCTTTGGGCGAGCATACCTGTGAAGTTCCTGGACAGGCTTCTTCGGACGGGATCGAATCCATCAAATCCAAATGCGAAGGACATGCTGGATCTGTCCATCTCTGTACTTCACACTTTCGCGGCATTACTACCGGATGAGGCACGTTCGCGAGCCAGGATGACAGAAAGGATACCTCTTCTGGTATCTTCGGCTTTGCACACGTATGTCGCATTCATCTCACCAATTCTCTATCTCGTCTGACTGGTTTTACAGGTCTCCGGAGAGTACAGAGCTGTTACTCCAGCTTCTTCAAACCCTGGTCAGCTCACAAGCTGGCGCGAACGTCTTTGTTGGGTTGGAAGACATCAGCCCGCTCACAGAAATTGCTCCATCATATGCCGCCGCGATGGATGTTCTGAATTTTGCATGGCTAAATGCTATGGAGAATCAGGAAGTCAGAACCTCGCTGCGAGCACAGATCGACACCGGGGTTCAAAGCTTGGCATCTTCCTTCCGAAGTACGGATGCGACGACTTTCTTAAGCTTCGTGGGGCTGTTCTTCCGCCAGGCTGCACCGGATGTGAGTCAGTACTCGAATTATCATCAAGATCTATACTGATATTGGCACAGATACTCCCGTCCAACCCCAAGTGGCTTAGCAGTGCTGTCTCGTACATACAGAACTTGGTTGTCAGTCGACCAAACGCGAAGGCAAGGGCAGCCTATACCAATGCAGCTGCTGCATTACTTCAGTCCTATCCAGATCAAGTCCCCAAGCTTCTGTTCACTGATGACCGAACTGAAGAGAAGCCATTTGGATATCTCTTCGTCAACCTCTTACTTATAGACATCCGGTCATCTGCTCCAACTTTGCTGCAGCAACTCAACCAGCCAGAGTACGCTCAACTATCGCGGCGCCTGGCCTCATCCTTTGATACGATATCAATATTTGTTGGCTTCCTGGTGCGATCGCTGGACGATGAGTCACTAGAGACCATGGTGATGGCACCAGACAGCCTCCTGAAGCTGCGCAAAGGCATCTCAGAAACCATGTCAGTCACTGTGGAATACCTCCGCGACAGATGGGATGCTTCAGTCGCTGGCGCCATGGGTCTTCATCCAGACGCTCGCACCGGAACTGCAGAGACATTTGCAGGATCGCACTTCACGCTGGCATGGGACTCAATGAAGGACAATGCCGACGAAGATCCACTCATCCAATCCGCCGTCAGAGCTCTGGCTCTGTGGCTGCGTGAGGACGACAACGACATGCTTCGAAAAGAGGCCACCGGATTGACAGACATGTTCCTCGATCTCTACAGGTCACATGAGTCGCACAAGCTGGACTTCAGGTCTCCTGTTCTTGTGGCGTTCGAGGCGCTGATGAGTCTGAACAAGGGGCGCACGCTCTTCCTCCAGCAAGGCGGCTGGGCTGTTCTGGCGAAAGATCTCGGCGCCATTCTGCAGGCTGCGACAACAGGTAACAACGAGGCAGAAGCCGGTCGCGGGCTCGAAATCGTTCGAGTCCTCCTCGCCGCCTTGGAGAATGCAGACACGGCAAATACGACGGACGAGCAGCTGGACCTCATCACCACAGTCTCGGCCTGGAGCTACGAGAAGAAGGAACAGCCGCCGATTGTGAAGGAGTTCGAGGTTGCGGTCATGATGCTGTGCTGCACCATCTTGGCGGGAGCGGCGCCCGGCGTTCGCAAGAGATATGTGCATTCCATACATGCACTGCGCGGGATTGCCATAGAGCTGCGGCAGATGGTTACGTACGATCAGGTGCTTGTGGAGGACATGGTGGATGTGCTGTCAACCTTGAAGACTTTGACCTCATGAGGCTGGATTGGACCTGAGGTCAGGAGGATGTCTGGCTGAGTGCTGGGATTCCAGAAGAAGATATTTCGGAACCCAGCCTGGCATCATGATTTCCGGCACACGTTTCATAGTTAAGAGCGGTCAGTCAAACTTCGTCAATGAATAAAGTACCAAATGCGGCCATGCGTAGGTTCAAGCCAGCTGAATCAGCGCCCACGGCCGAAAGTGTGGCTGTTCCAATGCAAGTGCTGTAAGTGAGGGGTCCTTGACGTCGTTACAGTCAGAACGTCAAAGTCAATTGGCCCTCACGCATCTTCGAACCCGGCTGGCAGCTTGAGCAGCTGCATGTTCCTAGACTGGTTTCCATCGGTCTCGGTGAATAAAAGATAGCCACTGCCGTCTTTAACGCGGGATCTCAGCTTACTCCATTGTTCCTTTGCTACGTCAGTGCGCCTGCGAGTCAATGATCTCTATTCCAAGCTTTATTTCCACAAGCACTGCCATTCTGAGAAAGCCTTCACGGATTGCATTCCATATCCCCTCATCACAGTCTCAATCGAACCTGAGGAATCTATCGACAATGGCACCTCACCGGTATGATGTCCTCTTCATCGGCTCAGGCCAAAGCGCCAATCCCCTCGCCAAAGCCTTCGCAGAAGCAGGCCAATCCGTCGGCATGGTCGAACGTTCTTCAGTTGGCGGGACCTGCGTAAACGTCGGATGCACACCCACCAAAACGATGATCGCCTCCGGCAGAGTTGCTTACCTTGCCTCTCGTGGGGCAGAGTACGGTGTTCATGGGGGTGCGGCAGGTGATGTGAACGTGGACATGAAGAAGGTCAGGGAGAGGAAGAGGAGCATTGTAGAGCGATGGCATTCGGGGAGTGAGACGATGTTGAAGAATGCTGGGGTGGAGGTTTTGTTCGGACAGGGGAGCTTTGCAGGTGAGAAGGAGGTGTTGGTCAAGGGCGAGGGCGGAGAGGAGAGGGTTGTGACTGCGGATAAGATCTTCATCAGCTCAGGCGAACGGCCGGCTCGACCTGATATTCCTGGTTTGAATGAGGTGGATCCAGCTCGAGTGCTGGACTCTACCTCTATCATGGAGTTGGATGCCGTGCCAAAGAAGCTTGTTGCCCTGGGGGGCGGGTACATTGGCCTTGAGTTTGGACAATTGTTCCGCAGGTTTGGGGCGGAGGTTACAGTCGTGCAGAGGGCGAAGCAATTGGTGCCGAGGGAGGATGAGGATGTGGCAGAGTGTCTGCTTGATATTCTGAAGGAAGATGGGTTAACCCTTCATCTTTCTAGCACCATCGAGTCGGTCGCCAAGTCAGACAGCCCGGACACTCCTGTCACGGTGAACATCAAGACCTCGGGCGGAATCAAGAGCGTTGCGGCGTCACATATCTTGTTGGCAGCAGGTCGGGTTCCGAACACGGACATGTTGAATTTGAAAGTAGCTGGAGTCGAGACAACGTCAAGAGGCCACGTCGCGGTCAACGACCGCCTCGAGACTACAGCAAAGGACATCTTCGCTCTCGGCGATGTCCACGGCGGCCCCGCCTTCACTCACATGTCCTACGACGACTTCCGCATCATTCGCACCAACCTCCTCCCCTCCACCCTGTCAGCCAACACACCTCGCATGCCTACCACCAGCAGTTCCTCCTCTCGCGTCCTCAGCCCCTATGTGATGTTTACGGATCCTCAACTCGCACACGTTGGTCTCCACGCACGCGACCTCTCGAGCGGTTCCCGGAAGATCAAGACCGCGACGATGCCGATGAGTTACGTCGCGCGGGCGGCGGAGACGGAGGAGACGAGGGGATTGATGAAGGCGACTGTGGACGCAGAGACGGGGGAGATTCTGGGATTCACATGCTTAGGAATCGAGGGTGGAGAGGTGATGGCCGTGGTGCAGATGGCCATGATGGGCGGTTTGAAGTGGTGGGATTTGCATGCGGCGGTGCTGACGCACCCGAGTTTATCGGAGAGTTTGAATAATCTCTGGGGACACTTTGCGTAAATGAAATTGATTGAGGTCTCAGTTCACGAATATGTCGTGCTCCGTTCAAGATGCGCGCTTGCTCTTTATGCTGCCTTGATGCCCGATCCTGCTGCGACTGGTTCCTTGCCAGCTGCTGCTTCAGCTTTGGCCCTCTTTTTCCTTGCCCGACGGACTTGGATTTCGACATTGATCATTTCTTGGTTGAGGGTGGCGAGACGTGGGATGACGACGGAGACAGCCTCGATAGACGATGCTTGAGCGGTGCGAAGAGACTGGGGCGTGAGAAGACCGAACCAGCGCAGAGGATCCTTAGCGATGACCTTTTTCTTCTGCGATGCCTCCTCTTCTTCCTTTTCGTCTTCCTCGTTTGTGTCATCTCCATGGGCTGAACTTTCCTCATCTTCCGTTGACTCGGCACCATGCTTATCCTCCTGGTCGCTCTGCTTCAGCACAACCTCAAATACCGGTACTCCCTTCTCCTGCCCCTCCTCCTCCATCTCGATCCTCACCGTCCTCAGAGCCTGCATTCTCTCATCGTAGTGATCCTGACCATAGCGCAAACCTCGCTCAGCGGAGAAGTTCGCGCGCGCAATGTCCCGGAAGACGGATGCCTGCAGATTGGACAGCTGTGTGCGGAGACGGGTGTATTCGTCCAGGAGCAGGAGGTAGCGCTGGAGGAGAGAGTCGATATGGTCTTGGTGGTTCTCCATGGCGATCCAAAGACTGCAGGTATCAGACAGATGAGGGGATAGCCCGCGGATGATGGTGTTGACTGAGGTTGAGATGAGTAGTAGGCTGAGGCAGAGGAGAGATGAAGGATGAAGGATGAAGGATGAAGCAAGTGGTGGTGGAATCGCGGCTGTTGAGGAGCCCCACATGCACAAAAGGTGGTGCCTGCCGTGGCCGTAGATGCACACCTGCAGCAAGCGTCCATCACTTGCTCAATCAATTTTATTTTTTTATTTTCAGGTGGCATTTGATGTGTGACAATAATCTCGCATCTGACTGAATCTCTACAAGTTGAAAATCCTCACGCGGTCGGAATTACCCATCTGTCTGACCCTTTGTCTCTCCTCGCGTTGACTTACACCACCATCTTCAACTTCAGCATGTCCTTCTCGACAATCTCAGCCTTCTTCGCCACCAGCTCCGGCATATCCCATGTCAGGTTCACGTATCTACCAGCCAGCCAATCCCTCTTCTCCTTGGTCAGATACACCAACGCATCACCCGTCAACTGCGCGGTGTCGACAAAGACTTATGCACCCACCAAGTCAGTATCTCCATGTCCTTCGCTGGGGAGAGAAAAGAGGGATAGGTTGTCAGGGAAGACTTACCGGGCTTCAAATAATCGGGCAGCTCGCCCTCCAGCATCGTTGTGTGAATGTTGCCAGGGTGCACATTGTATGTCACCAGACCCTGTCCGCCGTACTCATTCTGCGCGTGCTCTGTGAGCTTGAGAACCGCCCACTTGCTCCCCTGGTAGCCACTCAAGCCCGGCGTCGCAAGTAATCCTCCCACGCTGCTGATGGTGACAACCGTCTTGAAACCTGCCACTGTCTCCAGGAGCAGTGGGATGAAGGAGCGCAGGACGAGGTAGGGGCCTTTGAGGTTGACTTCATAGTTGCCGAACCACGCATCGGGATCAGATTCCGCAAAAGGCCGTCCCATGTCTTTCAGGACACCGGAATTGTTCACAATAATATCTAGACGTCCAAACTCGTCCCTGACCTGCCTTGCCGCAGCCTCTACGCTCTTCGCACTCGAGATGTCAACTCGAACAGGCAGCACCACCGGCTCAGGCCGACCTGCGTCGTTGGCAGCATCGAGCACCGTTTTGACAGTGCCCTGCAGATCTGACCTGGCGCCGAGGGCTAAATAGGAGGCACCAGCGCGGGCGTAAGAAACTGCGATCTCGAGCCCGATGCCGCGGGACGCGCCGGTGATGAAGACTGCGCGGGAGGAGAGGTCGGCGTTGAGAGGGGAGATGGAAGGGTAGGTATCGCTGTGGACTTGCTTGGTCATGTCGTAGTCGGCTGGACAGAAGTTAATTTGGTGTTCAACTCTGGGCCTGCAGCAGCAGAAACATGGTACGAACCAGGGCCTTCCAGGATGTTGGGTCTTCCTCGTGGCGGCGGCATGTTAATGGTGTTTTGGTGTTTTGATACAAATGGAATGAGGAGTGCAGAACTTGAAAGAAGACCTTGAGTTTAGGTGAAGAGCATGGGTTGTTTATTTCTCGGTGTGTATTACTGCAGATTCAGTTAGATGAAACGAGAGCATCGATTCTGAGCAGGTACGGAGAACTTAGGGTCTATATCATATTCAAGGTCGATGTAACATTCGGCGTTTGGGTGCATCGCCAAGAAGCATCGTATATCGGAGACTTGCTGGACGAATCCTTGATCACAATCAGAGAATGCATACAACCTGACGACATGTACCTTTGAGCCACCCGTCAGAGTGGTAAAGCAGCGAGACTCCAGCTTGTAAGGACGGGGGGACAGGTCTGACGGTAGAAGGATCCTCTAGGGACCAACGTCACTGGGATCGGCCACTAAGAACCCCGCCGTGACAGCATCTCACAACCTCATTGTTAAGCAACGATGGGATCGGCGATAAGGTTGGGTTCGTCATTACACAGACTGGACACGTGGAAGAAAGGGTTCCTTGACTTGATCTGGAAGGGAAAGTCATTCAGGTCTGCCGGATTTCTCGTGCTGAGGCAGAGTTCGATTGGTCAGTTCCCTATTCTTCGGCCCAGGGGTTCGTCCAGGTCATGCCGCACGTAAAGTATGGAACGCAGTGCAAGTGATCTCCTGCACAGAACGGGAACATCATACTATTGATTGCAAGTCCTCTCTTTCAGACCAGGGAATTCTCCGTAAGAAGTAGAGATGGTTTCTCCGATTTTGTGTGTAAAGCCAGCCCTTTACGCAATAGGCTCAACTGCTGTACATTGTGCCCTTCCCTGACTGAGTCCAACGTCTGCTGAAGTGGTTGTGGTGTTACATGAATACACGCCGAGTCAAACACCACAGATTGCTGTACAAATTACACCAGACCCCCTCCCATCAAGATCCGGACCTCGATTCAGCGACCCCCTCAATAGCTGAAAGGCGGGTTGAACCCTCCAGCCCTCAGGTCATGCATCAGCGGAAGCACATCCTTCAGCAACCCCCTCCGCCACCCCCAGAAGGCCATCACGGCCCCCGCCATGAAGTGCCCGACACTCTGGTGCCGCAAGCCCTCGCCTCCCTTCCACCACACCACGACGCCATCAGCGACCCTCACCCCGGCGAGCACCAGCGCGAACAAGGTCAGGGCGTCGTCCAGCCCCCGTCGCTGCAGCAGGATGATTGTCAGGCCGTAGCTGACCTCCCGGATCCCCTTGAAGAGCATCAGCGGGGACACGAGGCCGGAGCGCGGGTCGGACGCGGAGGCGCCTTCGAGAGCCAGGCCCGTGCGGCGGTACTCGGGTCGCGGGTTGGAGATGGCGAAGCAGCCGCGCCCGATGCAGGACGTGCCCACGATGTAGGCCGGCCACGGGGTTGCGAGGAACATCATGATGGAGAGGCGGGGAGAGAGCTGGGTTTGGCTCGGGCTCGTTGGAAAGATGATGCGACGGGTGATGGTGGGTTTAGTTGTTGCTTGCTGGGAGAGAAGGGCCATGAGGCTGAGATGAGCTGGAGCTGGGGTTGTCGGAATGAGGTAGGCCAGGGTTGGGTAACCCTGGCGGGGAGGGCATCCCCAACACTCTTGGACTGTTCCCTCTTCTAATTAGTCTATAACTATTCTTGCACTATGTAGAAGCATGCAATATGCTTGAATCTCCACTCGGATGCCGTGCGCCCACTTCCTACTTCAGGCACCCCAGCAGCAACCTTCACATCCCTCAGCAACCCATCCGCCGAGGGGCATCCGGACCGTCTGAGTGTACTGACCTGGTTATAGTCAAGAGAGTCGCTTCGGGCAAGACGAAGAAGGAGAACCTAGCCAAGATGGGCGGCTTCTTAAGACGATCTGATCGAAGAGGAACGGGATCGCTTTGGAAGATGACAGGGGGTAATGATCTCCGTGTCATTGTATCGCGTATTGTGTGGTATTATGCAGCGCTTCAGTCCGAGATCTAATCTATGATACCAGGGTATACCCATTCTCAACCCCATAAACTCCAATAAACGAACTACACGTCACATATCTCTATGACCCGTCCGGCGTCAACTCCCTCCTGAAGGGCCTCTCCACGCCCCTCAGCTTCTCCTCATCCACCCTCCAAACTCCCAGCGTCCTCTCGTCGCAGAGCCTCCAATCATCGAACCCTTCCGTCAGCCTCCAGAACTCTTCATACTCTTGCCCCTTCATGCTCTTGAACAGCAGCGGCTTCCACTTCTTGCCCCTCTGTCGCTCACTCGCCCTCATGTCTCTCTGCGCCTGCTCCACCTTGGACTTCTCCCTCACTACGGCGCGGAAGTCGTTGTCCTGCAGGGCCTTGCGCACAGCGGCCCACGCGCGACGTGACTCCCACGGGTCTTGCTCGGGGAGGGGTTTGAGCGTCATGGGGGAAGGGTAGTTCTCGGGGGAGGTTGGGTCCCAGCTCTCGATGAGTGTGTTGGCGAGGGAGTCTTTGAAAGTGAGGGTTCCCGACCAGCAGCCGGAGACTTCGTAGAGGGTCTTAGCAGGTTCGGATTTGTGGTAGAGACGTGCTGAGACGGTGTTCTTGGAGCCAGAGACTAAGCCGGCACCTGAGAAGCGTAGCTCGGAGATGTATCCATTGCTGCCGATGAGGTGGTACGTGTCGTAGACCTCGGGATACAGCTTCCCGGACATGTAACCCTTGACACGGACGTTGGGGAGCGGAATCAGGTAGTCTTCGTCATACCGATCAATGTGCATGATCGCATGGCCGATCTGCTTTATGTCGACATTGCCGTTGAACCCCATCTCGACCTTCGCATAGCCGTCGGCCCTCACACCATTCTCCTCATCAATCAGGTGCATCGCCGTGATTGGCGGATGGTGGCTGACCTGCTCACTTACAAGGCTGACCTTGGCCGCTTTCCCGTGCTCACCAGCTTCCTCTACCCAACTGGCAAGGAACAGCTCGCCCAGGAACGCATTCAGCGGCTTCTTCACACTCCCCAGCTCTCGCGTGTCCTCATGCACACAGCCAATGTACAGCTGACTCCGCAAAGAGACAAGGATGTGCTTGAGAACCAACAGGGCGCGTTTTGACGCATCGGGCTCAAATGCTGGGGCGGAGAAGATGCGTGGGTGTTGAGCCCAGCAGTGGCCGACTTCAACGACGGAGGAGGGCGCGAGGAAGAAGGGCGGGGCGGTGACGTTGGAGAGATCGCCTTGGACGGAGGAGAGAAATTTGAGGAGGTCGCGGATGCGAGAGGATGAGTGTTTTGCTGGCTGGGTGGTGGGTGCTTTGGTCGTGGTTGAGACGGAGGATGAGGGACGAGTGGTGGCGTCCTTGTCTTCGCCAAAGAGGTAGTTCATGATGGCGGTCTACTTCCTCCTTTTAGAGGGACCTGCCTTGTTGATTTTCGGTTCGCGCGGTGTTTCTCAATAGTGATCAGGATATTGTGGTACGAATCAACCGACACACAGTGTATAGTTGTCGCTGGGGGGGGGGGGAGGTTGTGAGTAGGATACCTATACAGACGCTTCAATTGTCCTTTGTCCAGCTTCAGAGAAAGCACCATCAAAGACCAAAAAAAGATGAGCGGTCAGTCCCTATATACCGCCAGCCATCCGTCATCCACAAAAACCCACCCTTCCTCCGATAGCACAGATCCCGCCGCACGGCCAGGAAACCAAACATCGACGAAACGGCGTCGGTCTCGCATCCCAGCCAAACACTCGTCTCACCTCCGTTTGGGAGGGGCAGCATCGACCCGAGCGGCCAAATACCACCCCCGACCGGGACGACTTGGCAAGGGTCCCTACCAATCTAGACTCGGTACCCCGTCGATAACTTAGGTATGAGGATAGAGTTGGGGCGGGTATGTAGGACCCCATTGTCAGAGTGGGAAATGTAGAACGCTGGTCGGCCGCCTGGAGTGGAGGAGGTGGCTTTGCACTACGCACTCGGAAGGGGATGACGCCGTTGACAGTTTGGAGCAGGGCGGTGCCCAGAACCATCTCTACGCAGGACCGTTGTCTACGCTGTGGTGGCTGACGCGGGATGACGGTGGCCGTGCCATTGCAGCTCCAGGGACGACAGCGGGTAGACCTCCATCGGCCAAGGGCCTAAAGGTCGCAACTTAGTGCACGCACTACTGTAGGCATCTGGTGTACAGTAAGCTGATGTCGTGGACGTCACTGTCTCCTCTCACAGCCACCTTTTAGACCTGCACCAACGCAACTTCCGTACAATCTGCATCTGAATGTGGGGAAGAGGATATGCTTTGCTGTCCGCGTAAAGTACCAACCTGACTTGACCTGACACCATGACCCTCGGCAAAGCTCTGCCGGTCGTCTCGTCATAGTCGGGGTCCGATCGTCTTACCGCAGGCGAGATGACCTCTTAACTCGTCACGCTCCAAATCGAGGACCCCGATTATTCGTGTGCCCAGCTGACGCGTACTGTGCACGCCGCTTCATTGTTTTCATGTTAGGTATCTCGAATGCGATATGCCAAAAACTCCCAAGTCCGGTGTCCCGTCCGCTATGTCCTTAGCAGCACAGCCCTCAAAGTGTACAAGTGCAGTCCATCAACCAGCCAAAAGGACTACTACTCCCTTCTTGCTTTTACCTGTGCTGCTGTCATTCTTCATAGCCAATGTCCCCAAACGCCATGCTTAGTGTGATAATCAAGAACCCCTCATTCATGAGGTACCAACGAGGCTGAGTAGCCATCACTTCAGCCTCGACTCGTGACTGACGTCCTTCGTGAAGGAGGAGCGCCCATTCCAAAACTAGCCGTTCTCATCGGGGCCCCGGGGAAACTGACATCAGGCTCCCCTGGCGCGTCTTCTCCTGGCGCATCCCCGTACGCTTCCGCCTTATTCGCCCCATACCCCTGCACCGCGAAGATGTTCGTCCGCCCCCCACTTGTCGCCATGGCCAATTGCTCATGTAATCTCGCCAATTGGTATTGTCGTTTGATCGGTGCGAATACCGGCTGGGGAATGAGGGGCTGAGGTTTCCAGTGCGCGAGCGCCGACATGACGGCCGCGGTCTCTTCGTCAGAGTCGATAGGACCGGCGTTGGTTTCGTCTTCATCTTCGACTGGAGCGTTGGCGTCGAGAGCTGCTTCTATTGCGAGAGAAAAGCATGTGGTTAGCTTGACTGCTTAGACAGTGTTGATATATCACTGTTACTCACTTTGCTGTTTCGCTTGATTCTTCTTCTGGTATGCAGCCAACAGCATGTCGTATGGAAGCGAGCGACCAGCGACGGCACGCTTCGCACCCATAGAGTGGCTCTTGCATGTAAGAGATCTGGCGCAAGGTTGCCCGTTAGGCAGAATGACACCGCATTGCCTCTCAACATCAACCGGACCTGATCATCATTAGCAATGCATGGAATAGAGGTCGACCAAGACCGCATATGCCACAACAAACCTTTGGGTTTGGGGACCTTTGGCTTGGGTTCCTCCTTCTTTTTCTTGTTCTTGGGTCCTTTATCAAGATCCCCATCTGCCTTTCGCTTTTTCCCCTTCTGGTCATCTCCGGTCCTCTTCGTAGCCTTCTTCGCGCCAGGTTTCTTGTCACCGTCGTCGTCACTATCATCGTCATCCTTGCCGCCGTTCTCCTCTTCTTGCTTCTTCAACTCTTCTTCTCGCGCCGCCTCCTTGGCTCTTTCCCTAGCCTCACGTGCCTCCTTTTTCCGTTGCGCCTTTTCTTTCTTCACTCGCAAGCATTGCGCGATATGTGCTTTGGCCGCTGTCTTGAGGATGCTCTTCTTGCAGTGCTTGCATTGCTGTAGATCGGGGCTGTCTTCGAGGGGTCGCCCTGTTGCAAAGGTTTCGCGCGCGGTATCGTCAAGCTGGTTCACCACGGGGCCGGGTGATGGCGCTGCTGTACCTGGTGACGATCCATTCTTTTTATCTTCTTAACGATGAGCCTGTCAGTAGAGCTCTCGAGCGCATCACTTCGTGGGTTCGTGGGGTGAGTTACCCTCGATCACACTGCCATCCTTCCAGTTGCCCGGCTTGTTGTACTTCGGTGGCTGCTTCTTCAGTTTGATAATGCCGTTCTTGGTGTCTTTCTTCGCGTTGACCTTGATAGTTTGCTCATCTGGTAGAACCGAGGCCACGAGTCAGTACAAATGCGCCGCGCTCGAGATGTGGCCATGTAATGCGCACCTTTCGCGGAGTCAGCCATCGTGGCCAGCACAATTTCGCACAAATGTGTCGCCTTGCAACAGATCTGAAGGTTCTAGTGTCGGGATTCAGGGAGCTGATGCTTGGTTGTTGCTCTTGATGATCGATATCGGCATTGGTCGTAACGCGGTTTCGGAGCTGGGTGGAGTATCCTCGTGTCTTGAGGCTGCGATCAGGCGCAACACCTTAAGCCGAATTCAGCGACAACATTGTTCCGTGCCGAATTTCAAGGGTTTGGGTTAGGGTCCGTCTAAGTCAGTCATAACCCAATCCGGGTCATCCCCAGCGTCATACATCCTGTGACAATACCGTGATGCTACGCTTGGTACGGCCTTTGCGGCTTCTCCGTCAATTCCCGTCATTTTCTAGAAACCTAGCCATGAAGCGGTCCGCACCTGTTGGCTCAAAAGTCAGCCCTGCAAAGAAGGTTCGTGCCAAATTACCGGACTATCATGCAACTCCAATGAAGCAAGATGAACGGGGTGAGAACATCTGGCCTGCGCCGCGAGATCAACTTGACAGCGCCCGAGACTTCATTTTACAATGGTCAGCTTAAAGATCCTCATCCTTTCAGACCCCCTTATCGAACATTCGGCAGGCTAACTTTATGAGCAGTGTTGCCTCTCAAAAGAAGACATTGATAGTTCCTGATAAGGACGCAGATGGTCTATCGGCCGCTGCCATTCTCAAGAGAACCCTCCTCCTACTGGGGTTGAAACCTGAGCTTATTCATGTCCACCTATTGCATAAGGGCAGTTCCATCCACGAAGAAACAGAAAGAAAAGCCATGTCCGCCCAGGACCCATCTTACGTCTTCGTGCTCGATCAAGGATCCCGAAAGTCACCACCAGTCATCGCGGGAAACCACAAGGCTTTCATAATCGACCACCATTGGGCTCTTGACGACGATTTCCCAGCAGGCTCAAACCATGTCACAGCCTGCAACTCCCCTCCCGTCGCCACGACATCTCTTCTGACATACATCATATGCGTCGACCTTCACGACGAAGTCTCTAAAACCTGCGATTGGCTCTGCATAGTAGGCACACATGGCGATCTTGGCAACACCCTCAAATGGGAGCCTCCCTTTCCAGATATGGCGTCTACATTCAAGCTTCATACCAAGAAGACTCTCAATGACGTCGTCTCCCTTGTCAATGCTCCCCGACGCACCGCAGCATTCAATGTGATCAAAGCATGGGAAGCCCTGTCTAGTGCTATCGACCCCAAGGACATCCTGAAGAACACCTCCCTTCTCTCGGCACGCGCGGAAGTCAAAGCAGAAGTCGAGCGCTGCACTCACACCGCCCCTCATTTCTCCTCCGACGGCCGCATCGCCGTCTTCAAGATCTCCTCTCCCGCCCAGGTTCACCCTGTCATCGCGACCCGCTGGGCCGGCCATCTGCAGTCCTCCAAGCTCGAGGTCATACTTGTCGCTAACGAAGGCTATCTCCCTGGCATGGTCAATTTCTCGTGTCGGATCCCGCGGTGCGCAAGGAATAGAGACCCGCCGGTGAACATCATTGAGACATTACAGGAGATCGCTAATCAGGCGAAAGACGAGACTTTGAGGGAGAGGTTGGGTGATTCTTTTGCCAGGGGCCATAAGGAAGCTAGCGGTGGAATTGTGCCGCTCAAGGAGTTTGAGGAGTTTATTGACGTTTTGGAAATCGGGAGGGTGCAGAAGAAGGCAGAGGTTTCGCCGGCGAAGCCAAAGCAGAGCAACACGTTGACTAACTACTTCAAGAAAGCCTGATCAGGTCCCATGTCCTTGTTCACTGGCAGAAGATTATGGGTTCGACGAATCATGACTATCTTATAGAAAGGTCGCCTTTTGTTCCCGTACGCTAAAGTTTCATTTCTGAGGAATCCCCCATCGTTCTCTACTTACATCTGTATGCAGCAGCTTTAGTGCGGCAACAAAGTGTGAAGCAGATTCTTGGGGATCCAAGAGCAAGGGTCATGGGAGTGGTAAAGGAAACACTATCCCTCTCTCATCGCCTTTCAGGTTGCCCACCATCCTGCACCCACAGCATGAACTTCACAGCGTGATAAAGCTCAACCCCTATTTGTGAGACAAGCTTCTCTGAAATCACATTGCATCTTCTTTAAATGGCTCTCAAATAATGATTTGTTCTGCGGACGACCATCGCAGGTGTAGATTTCAAGTACAGACAGCGATTGTTTCTGCATGATTTGGAACAATCTTCCTTTTACAAACCCCAAGCGCCATGCTCGCTTGGGTACCGTAGCCATCGTATATCGTCATGTGCTAGTCTGAGTATATCTGTGTCACCCGAACTGTGCAAGATTTCCTTCACAGCTGGCCGATTGGCGTTAGAATGCTGTCAGTAGTGAACCGCTGCATCTTCTCCCGGTGGTGGATCATAGCCTCCCTCATCGACTTGGCATGAATCATGCCCATATCGCCAAAGATGCACTCGAGGATACCCGCTGCCCATTCCCAGTGTGAGAGCGGAACCCCTGGCGCACAGCCTGCTACCTGTAGTTGGAATACAAGAACCGGAATACCAGCCGCTCCAGAGCCTCCGCCGCCGAACTGGTCCACTGACATTGGCTGCTTGTCTCCAAGAGCACTGAGCAAGGGATGACGCCAAAATGTTGGAGTACTGGCAAGAGTATCACGAGAAAGCTGACGAACGAGATCGAAACGATCTTGGCGCTCTCCTGCCGAAACCAGGGGCAAGCTCGACGTCGGACAGCTGTCGATCAAATTCAGAATCATCTCTTGTAGTAACGTCCGCGTCCAACGGTAATGTGCCCAAATCCGTGCTACCCAAATATCGTGATAGCGGTGCCATTCGCCTTCGAAAACCGCGTCCCGAGGTAGGCCTTCTTCGTGAGCGATAGAATAGAGCCAAAGTTTCGGCAGGCTTTGTGTCCACTCATGTAGCTTATCATCGAGGTCAAGCATTTTCTTGAGAGTCGTCGTAGCGGCCGGCCGTCCGTCGCTGAGTATGTGATTTCTGACGAAAGCCGATATCTCCACGAAATGAGTCATCAGGCGGCCCAAATTCAAAGCAGGAGCATCTATGGTTTTTCCAAATCCGCTGCAAAAGTTGAGGATGTCATGTAAACTTGTTGGTACGTGCGTTCCGGACACGTATGCCGGGATGAACTGTCACAGGTCAGTACGCACCCTTTGCCTCGCGGGTGTGAAGAGCTTACCATGGTGTAGGCCATCTGTAACAACGACCTGACGCCGCTAAATGCGACCTTCGGGGTACTCAGGACACTATCTGGGGTCGGTAGCCAGCTTTTTATCATGGCTGTCCCCCCTAATACATGTGTTGTAGCGCTGACCCCATCGCTTTGGAAAGCACCCTTAACAAGCTGGCACCTTGTCAATATTGAATGTCTCTCAGTAGGCTACACAAACTTACTTCGAACAACGCAAGCATAACAATCAACCTCATTGCTTCGTGTGAGGGTGCCGCGTTCGATATCAGAAGGGCGCCAGCTTGACGAAGTGCTTGTCCATATCGGCCTCGTGCCGTTGTCATCAACTCAGTGTCGCCTCTCAAATTCGATAGTCCGGCCAGGCCGAGGGCCACCATGGCATCGTTCAGGATCGGGCTCCATATCCACGGAACGTCCACTAGATCTTCTGCAGTCCGGGGCTCGTCCGGATGACCGATGACATAACGGTTGATGTAGAAGCTGGTACCTTGCTCGTCAAGGCTTGGCCCAATATTTGCAGCAATGGTGGGAGCTACCTGCAAAAACTGGACGGATGAGGTAGCTGAGGCTGGCGATGCTCTGCTGGCGGCATTCGAACTAGGCCGGCGAGCAATTGTAGTCTGACGAGGTTCTAAAGTCTGCGATGCAGTAGAAGTCCCGGCTTCTTCTTCTCCCCACTGAGCTCGAGCCTTTTGCATGACCTTGGTGCTTTCATCTCTGAACATAAGAGAAAGCTGATCTCGGTAGCCAGGGCATTTCTTCCCAATTCTTACGCATTGAGTGCAGTCTGGCCGGATCTTATCGCACTGAATACCGCAATGTTAACGTCCCGGCCTCCATCAAGATCTGTGGGTGGGGTTTTACCTTGATACGTCGCTTCCGGCAGCTCTGGCAGCCCAGAGACGCTTTGCCACAGTAAACCATCTTCGCGTTTAGTTTGGCTCAATGATGGCTCCTTCCCTCGAAATTTGCAATCAGATAGATAGAAGGGTGATGTAACATGAACAATGATGTGATGACAGAGAAGTCACTCGCGCCCATCACAGTTTGAACCGAAGCCGGCACCGGCTCAATGGCTGAGGCCTATAGTTTCTTTCGAGCCCAAGTAATCTCAACTTGTGGGCTCATCACCGTGTTGGCGTGAGCATGAATATGCAGCGGCTTGCCAGGGGACCCAAACAGGAACAGAAAATAGGCTTCAGGCTGTCCTGATCGCTGTTGGCGATGAAGGCCGAGAGTGTGTACCAGAAATTGCAGCGCCGAGACTGGGTTGTCCTGGGCTGGAGGTGAGCTAGGATTAGCAAACGGTACACGGGGTCTTCGGAGGACACGGAAGCTGGGGCCAACTGAGAAACAAATTCGCGTTTCTGTCCTTTGGTGTTCCTGGGCAAGTCGAGTGAGATGAGGTTGGGTTGAGAAGGTGATATATAAGCCGGGCTATTATGCGCGAAAGAAGGTGGGACAAGTCTCCGGGTTTCCGGAAGATCAGATGATAACGGGAACGATAGGTAGCTGTATAGTATTGAAAAGAGAAGCCAATGCTGGCAGATTCCTGGAAGAGACAGTCGAGAATGCTTTCCCGCGGAATGGCACGAATAGTAGGTGCGCAGGAGATGGAGTCGTAAGCTCAAAGCTAAAGAGAGCCGGGCAACAGTGACGCTGCGACTGGACGTGTATCTATTTGAGTTAGTAGAAGCCGCTGTGGAGGGGCAGTAAGTGCACAATTTACCTGTAGCACACAGGGTGGTCGCCGAAGGGGCGCCGGCGACTTGTTTGAGGAGAGAGACAGAAACAATGAGGTTATGTTGTGACTAGGCCGAAGCCGGATTGCTCATACCAGAAGACCAGGTCTGGCCCAGACAGTCAGTGGCCCTCCCCCAAGTGGGTAGCAGCCCAACCCATCCCCGACTTGGGGCGACACCAGCGGAAGAGACCTGTTGGCCCCGCGTTGGACCCCTGCACATCCACCTGTGGCCTTTCGCGCTTGAGACCAACAGGGGGGGTGCATGTGCTGTTGGAAGCCAAGGGGGCTCCATCACTTGCGTGGTAATCGGACAAGAGTCCTCAGCCCTGGCCCCTTGGATCGTGGGATCACGGTGATCGGGGCCGTGCGCCTACCCGTGCATAGGGATGCAATATGAGCTACTAGGTTGCGCACAATTTCGACAGCATGAGCTTGCGTCACGCGTTAGTGGTGGTAATTTCCATCAAAACCGGGACGCGCAGCAGCAGGAGAGGACTGAAGTTTGTGCCTTGAACGCTCGTTCGTGCTACCTACCTATTTCCTCCTGCATGTCTCAGCATGTGCAGATCTCCTTGCACAAGAACCGACCCAATGTTGCCGAGAGAGGGCACTCGTGATGGTTGCTGCAGGTTGTCGGTTGGTGATGTTAGGGCTGTTCCAAGGCGCCCAGGCCTGCCGCCAACGGTAGCCTAGTCCGCGGCTGGGTAAGGAGCGATTGGCGGCAGGATGGCTCCGGGGTCCAAGACATCAACGGTTGTTCGTTAGAAGTCAGAATGGCGTGAGGTTGAAGTGATGATGCAGCATGGAAGGTCGCCGTCTAGTCAGCCACATCCGGCACCGTGGTGCTTCGCAGCGTGCGAAATTGAGCCTGCCGTAATTAACACGCATACGAACTAGTACCAAGGAACTACTCCGTATGCGAGAAGGCTTCATGACAGGAGCCTTTGCAGGGCTGTCGGCAAGCGTCAGGTACGGGTCGAGAAGCGGATATTGTGGCTTATGTGTTTGACTCGCAACAGACGGAGGCAGATGGAGGTCTGTGTTGGCGTCCTCCCACCAGCATGATTCATTCATCGCCGAAGAAAAGGCTGTGCAGAGGTTTTGCAGTGCACTGGCTGCAGCCTGCCCTGTGTAACGTGCAGTGATCCGAGTCATCCCCGGCCCAATGGGATTGCGGTGCTAACTGCCCTAAGATGAGACGATGGTAATGATGCCCCATTCGTCCTCTTTTGTCCCATCTCGACTCTTTCTCTTCAGCATCAAGTCCAGTCCATTACCTGGCTGGAACCTTCGGTATCCATCTTTTCCCAAAAAAGCGTCGACCCTCCATGCTCGGTTTTCTTTAGCCTGGCTCGCTTCTCCGCACCTGTCACAAGCCAAGTCAGTGGTCCCCTCTCTCATCTCCCGAGGCTCGACCCCCTCCGCTTCCCGTCCACGCCAATGCCACTACGAAGTACACATTCTCGGCAACCTCTTGCAGGGGTACGCCACGTCGTCAGCCAATCTGGGACACGCTATCAGTACATAGCATCGTCAGGCCTTACCATTTGAAGCAGTGATATCTTTGTTGAGCGTTCTGCAGGCGTGCTCTGGGACGCAGGGTATCATTCGCTCTCCCGTGAGGGAAAGCTGGGCAACACTGACTACACTTGCTTCTCACTCCACTCTGCTCTCTTTGGCGCAGCGACTAGGCAAACGACATCGACTTTCTTCTGCCCCACATCGGCCGTCGATTCTGCCCGTTATCAATCAATCAAGTCGGCAAGGCCTGTGCCATGGAGTGCGCTTGTTAATGACTACTGCAGAGATGGGTGCTGTGCCGTCTGACTCTAGCTACATTGAAACATAGGGTCCAGAGGTGTCGTCTCCATCGATTGGCACGGCATGTATCCTCGTCAATCATCTGGCGAATGCAGCTCTGATCGCCAGTCTTATGCACAGGGGTCTTGGGAAGGGGGTAGGCGGAGTGCTTCTCACAACCCGTACGGGGTACGAGGTACGCAACATATCCGTGTCATCATCAGGACGCTACAAGGGTACGTGGCAACCTGCTTGTTTGTCAAAGGTTCTTCTGTCCACTCGCTACGGAGTACTACGCCTGGCACCGCGTTTCCATCTTTCGCCCAGATCGACAGCGCAAGGGACTGGCAAAGGATGCCACGCTGCAGCTGCTTAGAGGACACTCGCAGAGACCATTGCGAATAGCCTTCATGCAGACGACAGGTATGACAAATTCTTGTGTATATAGCTTCTTCGTGCAATCTTGTGAACGTGCGGTCTGCATGCATGCGCTAATATGTCGAACTGGGTTTTGAGTCTGGACTACTAATGTATCAGGGATGCTGACACTTGTCACTTTGCCTGACAAGGATTGCAGCCACTTGGGACGACGTACCTATCAATCATCGTGAGGGTCCCGTCCGAACTACGGCATTTCGCCGATAGTTGATTGCGCAGCACCAAGCAAGATTATCACTTTGCTTTGTCTGGACAGGCCCCATTACAGTAGTCTGGTCACATCTGACAAAGTCAGCGAAAATTCAACCGCCAGGTCATACTAGCTGATCCCCTTGACCTGGACCTGGACCTTTTCAGCAAGGTCAAGGGCAGTCTTGGACGAGAAGGCTGTAGGTATTCGCAACCTGAACATTGTCCATAGCGCAACCCAAAGAATCCAGAGGTTCGATCCAGAGTGACAAGGATGGAAGTGCAAAATCATCAGCCACTGCTTCAACTGCTCTCTGTGTGATCTACACGCGCACCGGGCACGATACCAAGCGGCTCAGTGCGGCTACGAAGGTTTGACTACATCTGAAGCGCAAGAGAGCGCAATGGTTTACTGACAAGTTCTACTCCAGATCGCCGTTCATCTCTCTCTCTCTGTTTCTTTCTCAATAATGCCGGCCAAACTAGGACCGGAAAGTCCCTATCTTCAATTGAGGTTGTTGGGACAAGGAAGTCCGTCCGTCATACCCACCACGGTTCACGTCGGTCACTACGGAGTAGATGAGCACAGATCGAACTGGCACGCGCAAGGGGGGTGAGGACGAGAGCATCTGTTGACCAGCCCCGGCACTCGGGACGAATATCTGGGAAAGCCTTGCCGCTAATAAGAGTGCCACGCGGTTACTACCAGAGGCACCCGAAGTTCCGCCCGCCACCCGATGAGGGAGGTACATAGTCTAGATACACCTACAACTACAACTAGTTGTGGTCAAGGACCTCGTGGGACTATTGTCGCTAGTGAGCGCTACGCATGTACATAGGGGACCGAGAGGTGCAGAGCCTATCAATCCTTGTCCAGCGGCCTGGGCCTGCTCCCGTCGAAAGATCCCTCTCGCATCAGCAACAGCACTCTAAAAATGTGGTCCAATTCCAGAGGAGCGGATGGCCGGACTTCCCTCGGACCAGGGATGCGTTCACTCGGTCGGGAACATCTGCCCCCCCCTGGCCCCGCCCACGTACCGATTGTGGGCTGGGTTCGTCGGATTAGAATATGATCTGGGCATGGTGGTAAGGATGGATGTCACTCCGCGTGGATCATTGTGCAAGAACTGTGGAGAGCACATGTTCTTGAAACCCACGGCGATCCTCCTGCTTCTACCTGTCGGAGCTTGTGTCTCCAAAGAGCGCCACCATGACTGCATCTGCCACGACTCCTCCTCCTGTCACAGAGTTGACAGCCAGATTGGTGTGCTAGGGCGGCGCTCGGCGCGGCAAAATGATGAATTGTCTCTTCTGATCCGGCAACGCGGTAGATGGTCGTCTCGACGTTCAGGGCTACCTGGTTTGGATCTCAGCGCCAAGGGAACTTGGCGTGAAACTCATATTTCGCCTGATCTGATAGGCTACCTGGCCAGTCCATTCGCAACTATTACCTCTTATGCAATATGTACAGGAGTGTGACCAGCATGCTCCTTCTGAAAAACAAATGGATGGGCGTAACAAGATTGTACCATACATTGTCAGCAAGACCGACACATCACTCGCTGTGTTTCTTGACACAATTCCGGATACCAGACTGCCGAGGGTTCCTCAAATGCTCTCTTTGGGATCTCATTCGACTCGCATTGCAGTACTTGGAAGCTTGGATCCGACATCAACTTCATTTTCATGGTGAATCACGCCAACCAATGGTTCCCGGGCGATCTTGCTGAACTGTCCTGGACAATCAGAGTTCTACAGCCTGGTCTAGCAACCTAATCTGATCCTTCCACATCCGATATATTTCGTTGCGAATGGCAAGATGGCCATCGCTTCTCTATCAACGGATCGTCAGCATGGACCAGCGTTTGCGCCAAGGAATAGTCCACGCTTGGGTGGGCACGTACCGGATGGAAAGACTTGCTATAGTATATTGGAGCATGCCACATTGACTTTTGTGCGGCGAACCTCCCGTCAGTCGTCCTGAGTGTAGGATCGTCTCTAGCGGCTATGGCCATCATACACAACGCCAATTGCCCCCAATCACCCGACCGATTTGCTGGATCAAGGCAGCGATCGGCGTCGACCAGTGGTGACTCTGAGGTGACCTCGGGCTCAGTTGGAGGCTCTTCAGGGAGGGTGTGGTTTCCACTGTCCTGCCCGCTGTCCTGACCACCGACCAAGAAGAACCACGTCTCGTTCCGTGTATAGTCGGGTTCGGTCACGTTGGGCTCGCAGAATCGATGGCCCTCGAAGTGAGCGTCATAGTCCACGAACAACACCCTCGGGACCGCGAACCGGGCATTGATGGCCTCTACAGACTCCTTGATCTTCCGGTTGACGTCCATGACCATCTTGTTCATCTTCTGACGAAGCTCACGCTTCAACTTCGGCCCACCCCACCAGACCCCCAAGGAGCACTCATCGCACTCGTCCGTCTCATCGTTGAAGAAGCGAGCGTAACCAGTGACTGTGACTGTGAACCAGAGACGCTTCTCCCAGCGTACGCGCTCAAGAATCTGAGTGATAGCGAGGCGGAGACGCTCTTCAAAGGCTGGGTCTTGAAGCTGGGCCTCGGAGCGCTCCAAGGCGGCCTCGCATGTTCCGGAGTAGAAGCTATAGAACCGGAATATGCAACTATTCATAATGTCGAAGAAACCGAGATCATTCCCGCCGATCGAAAGGAGGGCGAAGTCTGCCGTCTCAGTAATGTTGAAATCATCGACCTGACTGTCTTTCCCGCCTGACAGGAGATCGTCGAGGTTGGCACCTGTACAAGAAAGGTGCTGGAAGGAGGTTTGGTCTTCGCCGACGAGATGGACGAAATCGCGGTGGATGAGTTGCGGGTAGGCACCGGGGCCGCGGAGGCATGCGTCGGTGGTGCCGTTGGGACTGGTACCGATACCGGCGGAGTAGGAATCTCCAAAAGCGACGAAGCCGAAGCCTGTGGATGGTTGAACGAGGCGTTGAGGAACTGGGAGCGTAATGGGCTGCTGAGCTGCGTCTCGAGGCACCGTCAGCACCCTGTTCGGGAACGGATGTAGAGCGACTCGGTTTTTCAGTCTTACCTCTCTCTCGAGCATCTGCACCTCTCGCTGCCTGCCTGTCCCCAACAAATGGCAATGCGAAGGCATGGGCGGTCCCTACGAGTCCAGCCGCCAGGGCCGCCATAGCACAGTCGAAAGCTCGCATGTTTATCTGGAGGTTGAAACGGGCAAACGGCGCGACGAAATGTGATTGGGCTCGCGGAGAGCCCGAGCTCGAGGCTCAAACACGGAATGAGAATTCAGATGGTCATGATAAATGCGCAGAGAAGATGAAGCGGTGAAGGAGTCAGCGCGTGGTAACGGGATAGACTTATCTAGTCGTCGTCAGCACCTTGATAAGCACCCCAGGCGGCCATTTACACGTCAGACCTTCAGGCTGGATGCGAGCACACGGCGCGGAAGCGCGATCCGACTGGACGAACGGCGCTGTCGTGGGGGAGGGGCGGCGTCGGCTGAGCCCATGTGACTGTTCAAGGTGTGGTCATGAGAACATACTGCATGCGACAGATTCTCGATGCTTCGGAACATATTGCGCCCAACTAGAGGATAGTTTCCCATGGATCCGAGATGGGCATCCAACGGTCTTTATGATTTCTTTTCCGGTTGTGGGGAGAATCTGGGGTGTTCAACAAGGTGGGGGGACTCCGTACCTACTACTAGAACGTCTATGCGACGCTGAACTGTGGGTTCATCTCGATTCTCTCGGGTGATCGGGCTTTCCCATGCAATTGACTACCTACAGCAGGGCACGACGGTGACTTCATGGCTTCCAAACTCTCAGTTGGATCCGAGATACTCAGGGTCCGGTCTCTACCTTGACGCTATCCTCCTCCGACTCCTCCATCTGTTCATAGTCTTCAAATTCTACACCGAATTGTCAGTCACGCACTGGAAGATGCCCGTCACGTTTGCAAACTTAGGGTTGACCTTGGTGGTTCTGAACTTCCTCGAGTTTCCCGCGACGCACTGAGGTACATGTGGGAGTCTATCCGCCTGATTCTCAGTCAACAAAACCCCATCTCGCATTCATTCTCGAATGGGCCGAACTCGAAAGTAATCGAGAACAGTGCCAACAGCCAACAATGTCATATCCCCAGACCACTTTCGGCCAAACGTCTTTTACGGGCCAGTCTCTCTTATCGTCCGTTCGAAATACTGTATTCAAGGCTCCTACTCTTCGTACTCAGCTCGAACAGATCAAGTCAACCGGCATTATATATATAGGGACAAGTCAATGTGGCCAGTTCCATTCCACTTGTTCTGGTACAGCGATATCGCGAAGTGGATCGAGGGCGTATGTTACTTTCTCCAGGAAGGTTGCGATGCAGAACTGGACACCACTGCAAAGGATCTTGTAGAAATGACAAGGGGCGCGCAACAGCAGGATGGATATCTCAACGTTCATTACACAGTTGTCGAGCCAGACAAGAAGGGGTCGAACCTATGAGACATGCACGAGCTGTAAGTACCCTGCATTCTGCGTTGACACACCCGTCTCTGACTCTGCTCGCGCGCTTAGATACAACGCTGGTCATCTGACTGAGGCTGCCATCGCGTATACGCAATATTACAACAACAACTTGCTGGTGGACCCTGTGAAGCGATACATTACTTTGATACGTGAGAAATTACCAACCACAACACCCTAACCCTTGCACGAGGCCCGGTCGTGTATTGCGCTGAGTATGTAGACAATCCATCCCCTCAGCGGTCGTAAGACTTCGCGACCCACTGGTAGAGGGATCTGTCACTGGGGTGATCAACACCACCTTAAACCAGGATCATCAGGGTTGAGAATACATGCTCAGCTAACAAAAAGATACCACTAATTTATCGACCACCCCAACCTCAATCTAGATATATAGAGCTGAGGCAACACGCTGATTGGCTCTTAAACCTTGTTCGAAGTCTTCCGACTGCTGAGGGGATGGGAAAGAACCACTTCAAAGACGTGGTGCTCAAGCTTGACTCACCTGTGACTACCCAGCAGATGTTAGACACATTTAGCAGGCCCCCATTGGCCGATGAAGCACTTGTTTCTCAATACATATTTAGACTTGCTTGTCGATCCCACGCCTGACGGCAGCAGCATGGCAGATCGACGGCCCCGCCCGCCACGGTCACGGTCCACCACTGTCGCTTGCCCGTTTCGGTTTCGGGTACCGCCTGGGTCCCACCGGTTCCGCCGCCTCCGCGCGCTGAAGCCCCGCCCCGTCCCGGGGTCTGCAATGACGTAGGGCACTTTATTTGCACTGATCTGTCATTGGAGGGAAAATGATCAGGCTTGTATCTGAAGAAGAAGAAAAAGAAGAGGAAGAAGGCGAAAGGCAAGTCTGGAGGTGAAGAATACGAATGCCATCAGTCTAGCCTATCGGTAGGACCAGCCAACACTGGCAGTGCAAGGCAGGACAAGAAACTGTGATCGACACCCGATCGCGTGCATCCTGCAGCACGGCTGACATTGTGTGGGCAGAGGACGTCATACCCAAAGGCGAAAGGTGCCGTTGCATCGTTGATTCATCCCTTGACAAACAGTCTTTCGGAGAGGACTTGACATTGATTGACGGTTTGACAGGGGGGCACCAGATTGGCGCATGGTGACAGTCGTGGTAAACCTGGGCACAAATCGATTAGCTGGGCTGCCCGTTTCCTTGACTTCATGAGGCTGAACGAAACCGTCCCGCCAAGATGACGAAACACCGCATCCCATCAAGACAAGCTTTCCCCCATGCCTCTCTCGCACCCTGCCACAGGGGGCCAGTAAGATCCCCCCCAAACCACACCGGCCAATAATTTCCTTCCTGTTGTCCTTTTCCCACCAAGATCCGTGTGGCTTGGGCTGTGCGTGCGCATGGTGGAGTTCCAAGGCGAGCAAACAAAAACAAGAACGGCATTTCAGGCAGAGGGCCCTTGCACTACCAACGACGTCAGAGGTCTTGTGCCCCTCCCTCCCTCCTCCTCCTCCCTCCTCCTCCTTGCCATCCTTTCAACCAACACGCATTTAAACTTATCTGTACGCTGCCCACCCTTTCAACTTCACCAGAGCCGAGCTATCCGTCTTGGAAGGTCAGAAATCGAGTCATTCTTCTGTCATTATACGAGATTATTACCAACTCAGAACACCTCTGTCGACAAACACAAATCCACCATCAGCTCTGTCGATCATCAACACTCCTGCTGGTTGATAAAAGAACACCAAAGTTTACTATTGAGGAACTTGTTCGTAGCATCCCCTTTTGACTTTTTCTAAAATACCGAAATCAAGGTTTTTTTCCGAGAGAAAAACATCACATATCATTCCCATCATGAGCAGCAATTCTAACACTTCTGGTGGTGCAGGTGCAGGTGCAGAAACCACAGATATGGAGACTCTCACGAGCGTGGCCAGCGCTGCCAGCAAAACCATCTTCGGCGATAGCAGTGACAAGAAGGAGCCTGTGTCAGGTCGCTCTGGCGATGTTTCCAAAGGCGAACCTTATGATGCTGGCAACCTAGGTGCGCGACCTTCTTCAGTTCGCAACTTCGACGGCATGTGCAGTGATAGCAGCTAACAAAGCCATTGAATTCCCCAGACCCTGACGACCAGAAGAAGTTCGAGACCCTTCCAACCCCCACTCCCGGCATCGAAACCAAGAACCCCCTCCATGTGCGTGACGACCCCGTCGCCGCAGCCACAACCTCAGACGAACCCGCTCCCAAAGGCGACACTTCCGCGGGCCAAACCGACCCCAAGCCCCAACCCACTGACACCTCCGACAAGCCCGAGGAAGCTACATTACCAGAGCAGCCCAAAGGCCCCGGTCCAAAGCCTGTAGAGGTGCTTGCGAAGGAGCATGGCGGAAACGCCGGTGCAGTTGGCAAGGAAGAAGCACACAAGGAGGAAGGGAAGGCAGCAGAGACGGAGGAGGATGGCAAGAATAAGGGAACGGGAGAGCAGGTTGTGCATGCCAGCGGGCTGGCAGCTGATGGAGGCGATTTCGACGCCTCGAAGCCTGGCGCTGGCCGGGAAGCCGATCGTGAGTTCTCCTCCCTTCAACAAATCGGATGCTTGATAATAATCCAGATGATGTGGTGACGGATTGCTAATATTGTGTGTTACAGGTCTAATGGAAGAGCATGGCATCGACCATGGTGAAAAGGACGGCAAGTCTGGGTCTGGGTCTGGGTCTGGGAAGAGAAGCCTCAAGGATAGGATCAAGGCTAAGTTCCACAAGTCGTGAGCCTTTCCTTGTGAGGCATCCGACAGCTTCTCCGGATATACATGGTGGCTGCGTTGAGGGGACTGGATGCTCTAGTCGAAGATGTTGCAAGGCTTGGTCAAGTACCATTTGATCGTTCTGACCTGTTTTGAAGTTTATACCCCCCTGTTGAATCCATTAATCCTAAGCATCCTACCTTGCTACTGTTCAACCATATCATCTTTTGCAGTGCAAGCAGTGGCACAGTTGTACGTTCGACACACGGGGCTTCCTAGCATGAGCAGCCTATTCACCCTATTCTCATCTTCATCCTCGAGGACCAGACAATGCATTCGCCACGACTTCCACAATTTGTGCAAATACCCTTTGTATCTCACGGGCCGATTTTGAATAGACCACCCTCCAGAAACAGTCTGGCCCGGGCCGTGACCGTGACCCTGGCACGCTGAAGTTGGGATCCAAGGTTCGTAAGCAGATGTGAGCCGTCTTGCCACTGGGCGGTCTCCCACAGGCCGAACCGATAAAGAGTACAACTTGGTCGAGCAGCCCATCACTCCCAAATCAGTTGAGCCTCCTTTCCTAAGATGTTTTACATAGTATACTCGAACTCTGATCGTCAATTCACCCATCGAAGATACCCGCCAAGGTACTCATGAATGTATGTAGGTTTGACCATGTCATTCCATCCCATCCCATCCCATCTCCAACCTATCCACAACTCCACAGTGGAATCTCAGCCCTTTCCTCCTCCTTCTTCTCTCTCCAGGATTTTCCCCAGATCACAAGAGGGGGTGAAGGCGGGGAGAGGAGAGGGGGGGAGGGGGGCCTGCAATGCTGTACTGTACTCTATCATACCCCATCCCATGTTGGGTCTGAACAGGTGTGCAAAGCAAAATGCAACAGCGTGGACACACACACACCTTCATGCACACTCCCGGCCCGCACGTCCGGAGTGTGTGACTGCATGCCACGATACGATTTGCTGGGCCCTGTTACCCATCTATGCCTGTAGTTGCATGGCGACAGATTGAGGAGTGAACATCAAGTAAAGCCTTTTTTTTTTTTTTGTTCTTCTCCCTCCCTCCCTTCCTGCATGCCTGACTCACCAATCACGCATGGCGTCCTTTCTTACATGTTCATGTCTCGTTTCTCGTCACTCCTTCGTCCGATCTCATGCACTTTCCCCAGCTTCCATATCTATCTTACTGGTGGTGGGATATCACCAATAGACTACCTACCCCATGAGGGATCAATTTCACTCGTGGTTGTCATTAACTTGCAACCCTGCGACGCAAAATCCAAGTGATGATTTCGAGTTCTTTCTTTCTCTCTTTTTTTCGCTGCCTTCATCTTCGTGGCTTGATGAACTTTGTGCTCGTTTGCATGTTGGAGGCCTGAGACTACACTAACCGTGTCATTCAAGAGTTTGGTACAGCCCATCACAACATGCGAGACGCCATCCGACGGCGTGAAGCAACCCATCGTAGTGTAGGCTCTCATAACATGCAGTGAGCTATTGAAATCCTGCCTTGGCTTCACCATTTTGTTAGTCTTCTTCCTGTGCTCCCCCCCCTCCCAGCAGGATCTTGATCCATGTTCATCCTCCCCTCCCCTCCCCTCCCTGTGATCGGGCCTGGTGCTTGGTGCTATTCTTCCTCGACGGGTAAATTCAACACAAGCACAAACACCACCACATCTCACCCTCCAGCAACACCCTCCAAAGAAAAGATTGGCAGTTGTGAGTCAGCCCCCGTTTCTCCTTCCCTGCCTTGAACTTTTTTAAAGACCAGGGGGGCTCACTCACGGTCCATGTCTCTCTCCCTCGATTCAGACGTGGGGGAAAACGAGTTCGTGCAATAAAGCCCCTATTCATGAACTTGGCGCAAGCCTCGCGCTTTCACATCATAGCCAGGAGCCTCAACAAGCCTCGTGTGCAAGCTCCCCCCCCCCTCCACCCTCCTCCCGTCTCCCTCCATCCTTCAAACCCGCAAGATCAGCCGCCGAACCCGCGTGGCTGCAGCTAAACCTCGCTAATCCATCTTCGATCCCAACAATTCAGAAAGGCCCTTCCGGTTCTTGCAAAGGTCCTGATCCGGGGGGGGGGGACCACCTGCTGCCCGCCTTGTCTAGCAGAGTCTTTTCCTTTCCCCTTAGCACTCTGGCAATACATACAAGCGAGCACAGATCCCTGCACACACCACCCGCCCGCACATGGCTGATTTCCCCCCCATCCGATCGTGATCCTCACGACGACGATCAACATCCCTGCTAAGCGACATTGTGTTCTTCCCGTTGCGAGAAGCTTCAGAACAACACAGCAAAGCACCACCTGGTAGGTGAAGCGGATAAATGTTCCGGGAGGAAAACTGTCCATACTCAGCTCTTCAGATTGAGCATAAAGCACATCTTGGTGTCGAGTACTGCGTATGTGACAACGTTACCACCGAACTGTCATACAGCACATAGACTACACACAACCTTGCAGCATCTTCTCTATAGTAACCTCCTTCTGAACCCGCATGCCTCACTAGTTATCATCACTCGCCCGCTTCATCGCCTCTTCCTTCCTCCGAACCCGATTCTCCTTTCCCGTCCTCGGCGCCCCCCGCCCCCTCAGTGTATGCGTAAATCCCAGCCAGACCAAGGCACACCAAACACCGCTGACAATGAGATGGACTAGATCAACACGACATAGGATGCTACTAGAGCAAACGGCAAGAAGCATAAAGGTGGCATGTACTCGACTGCCTCTCGTTTAGGCAACCAAAGTAGCTGGTATCTGGTATATGCACGCGGAAAAGAAACCGTTCGTCAGTCAGGCGCATAAACCCACACGCCCCCTTTCCCCCCCACCCTTCTACCACCTCTCTCGAGGAAACGTCAAATATATCCCACAACGCGGTGGCCCAGCTCTTCCCAACTTTCTGAGATCATCCCCCGACCCCGGACCTACCTCCGAGCATGCATCGTGCAACCTCATCGCTTGCTGCATGGCAGGGTTCGCTGACCAAGCCCCTCCCCCGCTTTCGCATTGCATGAGGCCTGACAGACGAGGGTTTGCATTTCCATTACTCCGGCCCGGGCGTTCTCGTCGAGCTTTGAGCCACGGCTAATGCTGCGGAAATCTCCATTCGGGGCACCGCTGGTGGGCCGCAAGGGTGCAAGGGAAAGTCAAGCAATCCTGGCAGGACGTTCTCATTGTCTGAATCACCCTTATTTCCACGGTCCGGCTTTGTCGAGTCATTGTTGCTGCTTGACTACCCCAGACTTATGCATCTGGCAGAGATATGCTGCGGGGAGCTGTCATGCCATGCAGTCTCGCGTCCTGCCGGCGAGCTGCACCACTTGTGGGACTTCGCGCCCTCTCTCAGCCTCGGCCGGTGGGGTTGCCTTTATCTGAAAACCCTCACTTCAGATCGACGCGGCAGACGGGAGCCTGCAGGAGGGGTGGCGTGAATAGAATAGAGGGAACCGAGATCTCGTTCCGCCTTGACGTCCTGGTGTTGTATCGTGGTTCAACAATGTCCAGTGATTGGAGCCGCAATATCAAAGGAAGCCAGACTCGGCCAGAACCCTGGAAGTACAAAGCAAAACGAGTAAGCATGTGGCACTAATTTCGAAAGGGTGTGCGATAAAGATGGGACAAAGCTGAGAAAGGAGGGACGGCATTGAATCAACAGGGGAGGGGGGAGCAGAAAAGGTGCAAGCCACGACATGTGGTGCGGTCCTGCAGCCTTGGGCTCTCTGTTTCTCGAGCCCCTCTGCAAATCAATGTAAACACAACCCCATATCATCCGGTTCGGCACAGGAAACAAGCTCGATTCGTTGCCGGTCCCCCCAATCCCCTCTTTCTGTCTTTGCGGCTCATCGGAAAGACAGTGCTGTGCCGCCGCTATACGCAACAGTCGGGCTCAATGCTACATACCTCACGATTTTCTCGTCCTCCCGCTCACGCGGCTCGACCTGCAAGCTCTTGTCGTACATCTCGTGAACATCCCCTGCCGCTTGCATATTTGTCAAGATGTAATCCTGTAGCTCAGGCACGGGTTGCAGCGAGTAGCCAATGTTCTGATACTGCTGAATATCGCGAATCACCTCGGCCGTCTTTGCACGCTTGGCAAAATTAATGAGGTTAGTTTTCTTGATGATAGAAGGGATGCCATCCTCAATGAAGGTAAGATCAGTCAAGTACACGCCTAACGGACAACGGGTCAGTATACCAGTGTGCGCATTCACATCCCCTCGGGTAGGGCAAAATATGCTAGAGTTCTCTTACCAAAGAATGGAATGCAGGGTGGATTCGCTGCGTGAAGCGCTTCGCGATACTCGCCGAAGTTCTTCGTGCTGGCCATGACGCGTCTCATGCTCTCCAGAACGTTGCCAGTGTTTCGGGGCACCTGATCCCATGTTCGTTTCAGGCGAGCAATAGGTGCTGTGCCCAGTGCAGATATGATAGATGTCAAGGTCGAAAAGTTGTTCAGGCTCCGGCATTTCTACAAAAAGTCGAATGCGTCAGTGCCTGCACTTCGTACTTCATGCAACGTGACCCCGTTTGCTATGGTCACGGACACAATCTGAGGAGATAAGGGGCGAAACTTACATCGGCCACCGCCACAAAGTGCTTGATAACAACCACACGCTTCTTAACATCCATCTGGGCCAGAATCATTTCTGCCACCCAATTCGTCATCTGATTGGAGTGCAGAATGAGTGCTTTGACGTTAGGTGCCAGTTCAGCTTCACCTTCAGGTACTTTCTTCTGCCAAGTCTTATTGAGGCACTCTGCTGCCTTTATTTTTGCGTACAGACGCGACTCAATGATAGAGAGTTGTCGAGCAAACTCGGTGACGTCGATGTCCAGGAATTTGAGCTTCTTCATGTTCTTTGGCATGATCGGAGCAGGTGTCGTCTGGTTCAATGTCTGAACCATGCGTCGTGCTCCAGCCTCCTTGCCGCTTAGGCGTTGGTCCAATACAGTCATGAGAGGTGTTGATCCAGGGGTTTCAGTAGATTTGACCGTATCCCGTGCAAAACTGTACACATCTCGAATGAGTTGTTTTGAGGCTTCGTTGTGATCCTCCATCCAGAAGCTGTCGAACCAACTCTTCAGAATGTTGACCACGCGGAATCGGATGAGCTTCTGCTTCCGGTCTCGCCACATCTCAAGATCCGAAGGACTGAGACCCTCTGGGGGTTGGATTGAAAAACGCTTGACAAGCATCTCAAACAGCTCACGAGCAGTAGTAAAAGACCGGTATGTGAGAAGGAAAGTATTATTAAAACTTGAGTCGAGCTTGTCGTGTCGTGTGAGTTGCTCGACCAAGGCCAGGAGAGAGCCGCCTTTGACAGTTGGCGGAGAAGTCTTGGTATCCCAAGAAATGTCCGCTTCATGGTCCAAGCGAAGGAACAAAGGAGTATCGTCCGAGTTATTGAGTGCTTGAGGAGACGGATCCTCGCCAAAGATCTTCTTGACCTTAGAGTAGTCTCCCTTCCTGAAGTTACCGGGTGGAGGATCCCCTTCCGAAAACGATTGAGCTGTAATCAAGGGTGGGCGCACAACAGCACTTCTGGAGTCTGTGCGCTGGTGAGGCCTCTCGTAAGGCATAGTCTCGACTCTCTGCAAGCGACCACTGAGCTCGTCCCTTGACGGGGCTGGATGTCTGTGCTGAATATTGATCTGGACCTGCTCAGAAAGCAATTGCAGAGAAAACCCAATGTGTGAAGCATTAGTTTCCAAAGCTCTAGCACATTGGCGAACATACTCCAATCTGTTCTCAAGTGATTCACCGCGAACCTCACTCCACTCATCCGCCAGGGGACCAGCCACGGCTTGGCAGCCGAGAATGAGATCGGAGATGTTGTCGTATAAACTTTGCTTGTTTGTTCCAAAATCCGTAAGCTGCGGTGTTTGGAAGCTGTTACCGAGCGAGGATAGATCGATGGATTCAATAAGTGATATCCAAGGCTTGAAGCTCTCTACGACCCTGCCGCCAGAGTAACATACGTTGTTGCCGATCATTTCGTGCCGGTATGGTGTGATGATTGCCTCTGGGGTGACCAGAGTTTTGTCAAGTTCTCGGATGCTGGATACAAGCATGCGCTTGTGCTCATCAAGTCTCTCCAGCAGTCTACCATCCAAAACGGCGGTCGGCTCAATTACACCTTCATCGTCCTCGAGAAAGTTTGCAGTTATCGGATCGCGAGGGCCTAGACCGTTGTTCTGCCAGCTACCGCCTGTGGAGCTGCCGATAACGAAGCCGGGGAATAGGCGGGGAATTTCTTCACCTCTTTGCTGTCGTGCAACCTCCACGTAACTGAAAACACCAAGCAAGACACCATCGGCCTCCTGAAGGCACTTCTGTACAGACTCGGCATTGGGCCAGTCAGCTGCAGCGATATGTGATGAGATAACCAGCTTGGAGAACTTTGACATCATGTCGCGGAAGTGAGGATAAAGGGCTTTGTTGGTAGAAATGATAGATGGTTGGCCCGAGTGATTATCTGTCGTTCCAGAACCAGCCGCCAGTAGCAATCGGAGATGATCTGAAATGTCTTCGGCACGAGCCACGTACTCGGAACGGTTGTTCTCGGTGATCGCCTCACGGTATCGGTCAATCGCTCGCTTCATATTTGAGACGAGAAGGCTCCAGCTGAGGGGCGGCGTGGAGCCGTCATCAAAGAAAGACCTAGGCACAGTTGCGGTGGTCGGGAGATTATAGGTGGTGCTTGTGAAGGAGGTTTCGGATGCGAGGTTAGGTGTCTGTCCTGGAGCGAGCTGACCTGTGCTCAATGTGTCATTTCTTACACGGGTCACAGGAGGCACAAAGCCGTTGATCGAGTCCATCGATGCTGAAGGAGATAGTGCATTGGCTGCGCCACGCGGGACCTGTCAAAGATGTTAGTGATGTGGGAGGACTGTCGTACAGATTTGATGAGGAGATGCGTACAATTGAGGTTCTAGAGTGCATCATCTTCAGTGACTCGCCCTCAGCCTCGGATGCTGAGGTAACTGAATCATCGTCCTCGTCTTGAGTCAGGCCACGGGCCAGCATTTCTGCAGGCGGCCGTGTTCTATCGGGGATATGCACATTGATCCTGTCTCGCGGCCCAGTCTCGTTGGCGGAAGTTGGAGACTCTAAGGGCAGTTCCATACTGCGATCGCCAGTCATCATGTTGTAGTAGAACAGGCGTCCATCTGGTGTAGCTTGTGGGATCCAGAAATCAGCCCGGGACTTGTCGTGGGATACGGTATTGCCCTCAATAGGCAAACCATTGGCACCGTCTAGATCAGACGAATCGTCATGTTCATATTGTTCGTCATAAATTTCGGCCTCCTCGCCATCTTCGTCCAGTGGCTCGACATGCCCGTTTTGATGAAGTTCTGGCAGCTCGTCGGGACTTGTGATGATCTGGCAATAATTGCTAGGAAACCAGCCTCGGACTTGGTTGATGACACCGTCCCACCAGCCGCTTTCGAGTTGAGTGATGACCTGTATCACGTCCCCTTCGTGAAAGCTCAAGCTGGTCCTGTCATCGGCTTCATAGTCGTACAAAGCGCGCACATACATGACGCCCGGGGGCGTCGTGCCCACCATGCCATTCATGATGGCGGTGGTAGTGGGCAAGCAGATACAGTGGAGGTTGTAGAGGCTCGAGCGTCTAAGGTGGGAAGGGGTGACAGGGAGGACCGAGGGGAACAAGCGATTGCTCAGAGCAGTAATTCGTCGTCAGTATCGTCAAAGTCGTCGTCGTCAAAGTCGTCGTAGTCGTCGTCGTGGCAGCCGTGAAGGCGCTCGCCTGCAAAGCGGTAAGATCAAAGCCCGTGATCGAAGAATCGTTGACAGGTTGGAAGGAGCCGTTCGTATTGAAGGCGGTCAAAGCAAGCTGGGTGGCAGAAGAGAATCTCAGGACATAAGCCAGCCGAGCACGGCAGTCCGAAGCCGGAAACGGCACACGTTTTCACTGGCGACTGAAGGAAGCATGCCACTCTCGACAGGCGCAGTCGGATCTGTTGGACAATGTGTGTGGTGTTGGGAGGATGAGGAGGGATAGGATAGGTGCGTTAGGTGTTAGCACCAGTAGTTTAAACAACGCAGCCAACTGCCCGTTAGAACAGCACTGGCAGTCACCCAGGCCAAGCCCAGCAAACGGGAAGGGATGCGAGATTGTGTGCGCTGCTGGGTGGGTTGTCAGGGATCCGCTCCTTTGGTCGGGTCGCTGGTGTCCTGTAGACTGGACGGGGGTTAGATGGATGCAGGAAGGTGAATGGACGGCCAATACAGACAGGGAGGGGGAGAGAAGACCTCAAAGCACTGGCACTGGTGGTTTAGTGGCGCTCAGTGGTGCATCGACTGCACAGAGTGGGAGCTTCAAGTGGACACGGACCCCGAACCCCTCCCTTCCCCCCCTCTGTCTCTGCCTCGTTTCCTTGCGCTCGAAATCCAACGTGGGACGGCCCACATCTGCCGCGCTAATCGCAAATAGGTACCGCTGGTCCTGTGTGGGCAGCCATGCCTCCTCCCAAAAGTGTGACCTTGCCTTTCGGTCTGGTGTCACTGACCACAGCCTGCAACCACGAATCAACCCGTGAACTCCGTAGGCGCCCAGCATTCGCTGGGTTCCTGGCTACGACCCGCGGCGGCACGGCTATTAGCATGATGGCTGGGATGCAACCCGGACTACGAGGCCATCGCAGACTCCTCGTCCCGCCTCTATTGGCGCGGCCTGTCGGACGTCGACCAGCAACTACTAAGTCCAGTGTTTTGGACACAACCACCACTGAGCATATAGCAACGACTGAAGACAAGGGTCAGGACAGCATCGACACCTCAAACCCCTTAGCATGAGGTTTCTTTTCATTGCTTCAAGTTCATGACTTGAGGCTATCCAAACCTTCTGCCCTGTTCGGCACCCATTCGGCATTTGTCTGCCCGGTATCAGGCTACTCATGAACCTTACGTCCATTTCTTGACATTGCATGGGTCGCTTCGGCCCACGGTAGACCAGGTGTTAAGATGCTTTCATCCATCTCACAGAGATATCTCCTGTCGACAGTACGAAGACCACGTAGCAAAATTCAACAGTCATCTCAGCATCCGTATCCGCTTCTTCGAAGCCTGCTGACACGGCTTATCCCTGTCTTGCACCTCTTCCTCTCTCTGTTCAGACATCATTCGCAGAAAGGCTGCCAGATTCGATGATTTAGGTCCACAAAGCCTGCATTATTACTACCAGAAAACCCGATAACGTTACTGTGGAGACCTCGTTCAAAGTGGTTCCTTCTCTGATCGCGTAGGAAGGATCCAAGCAAGGCCTGGCGCTGGTCTGTCGATTTTTCGTTTAGTATTAGAGGCAATCATGGCCCAGCTTCAGATGCGTCGTCATTACATTAGACGATTCGATCCCAAGACAGTTGCAATACCATCTGACACAACCAATGCATTATACTATACCATCGCTTGTTTCGGAGGTACTGAGACGGATTAGAACTGTTTCCAAGGCAAGATTTAGAGGGCAAGGATGGTTTTCCAACATCCCACTTTGTTCCTAAAATATTCTTACCCTATACCAATATTCCTGTCGATTGGCATTGTCTCGAGACTTTTTCAGGATGTTGGTGCGAACCTCCATTTCATGTCAAGTTTTAGGCACGAGACAGATGAAATGAGAGGTGCAATGCGATGCGCTATACATCTAAGTCTCTCCTTGAGGCCCTCCTTCAAGTGCCCATTGGCAAAGGCCACTGCCTCGAGCACCTAGGTTCCTTTAACGTGTGATATTGTTCACCCCGCGACCACGAGCCGATCATCCACGTTCGCTTCGGCTCTTGGGAAGACTAGGATTCAAAAAGCCGGGACACGATCGCGCCAGATACGTCCTGCTGACAAGAGGGTGCAATACAAGTCGACTCATCAATATGTTGCCACGTAAAAACAGGCTGTATCTTCACGTCGTCAAGATGCCCCGAAGTACATGGCGACAGGCTGGACAGGATGCCGATGGCGCGAGCATACATGAGCTGCTTATAAGTACACGTTCTCCGGTTTGGTAAGGACAAATACTTCTGGTCTCAGCCGGGTCGTTCCTGCCGTCTAAATGCAGTTCACTTGCCACTATGCTTCCTGATGCCTGCGAACAGCCGATGATCATCAAGAACATTATGGACTAGCTCATCTCGAAACTTCGAACGGACAGATCTCACCCGATAGCTCATACGTTCATCCGATAACGCTTCTACGAAAAGAATCGGCCTGGCTAGGCGAGCAGGCTACCCTGCTACCCAGTCTTCTTGCCATGACCAACGCATCTACAACTACCTCATGTGAGCCCGGAAATTTCTATCCTTCTTCGCTCCACCATGAAGGGCAGACATCACAGCTGCCTGGTAACCCAGTGGAAAGACATCCCGACACCGCTTCTCTCCTTTAGACCGCTAACAATCGATACGACCTGCAACCGAGTGGAACAGATGCAGCTCGCTCTCCGGGATTTTCTTCTGTCCAGGGACCTGGCAAGCTCGGCGCAGCGTGGCTAGCTGGCCGACATCTTGACCGCTCATCAGCCTGCAAAGCATCTCTCACCGCGATCTCTGAATCCTGGACAAGACCCAGGCCACCCGGCAGACCCAGCCCACAGGTATTCGATCTCTTTGAGCGTCTGACTGATTATAGCGACATGGGCCATGAAATCTCTGATTTTGTCATCTATCGCTTAGACCATGCCAGACACTTTGAGTTATAGCTCCACGCCACACACATGTCTTGCTCTGCCTGCGCACAGTACCTCCATGGTCGAGGCCAACCGCGTCGAGACCATCGCCTAGACCTCGAGGCAAATACGGGCCAAGCTCGGCCGTCAGATGAAGATTAATCGTCTTGCCCCTTTGGATCAGATTTCGCCCTTCCACATCTTTGGTGGCTCGATAACGGCTGGCCCTGAAATTACCGGTGCTCAATACCAAATGAGCTGTTCCGGGTCGGGGGGTTCAGGTTAGGGAATCGTGTCCATGGCAAGTTCGCACTGTGATTCAGGCGGTGTGAACGTGCGTAATCACCGCCAATACGTACAGTGTGTACGGAGTATGCAAGGCTGTCGACAGGGATGCGCGCTCCGGGGAGCTTGCGAGGGGCCCATTGACTCCATCGACCCCATCGACTCCATCTCCCGTCGTCCGCGGATGCAAGGTGCGGCCCTGGGCTCGTGCCGGCGCGCTGGAACGCCCATCGTGGGACGCTTGCTCAATGACTCTGACTCTCCGGAACATCTGGGACCATGTTCCAGCAAATGATGACGCGACAATGTGTGCCTAGCCATCGACCGCACCAATGCCGGCGTGTGTCTGAGCTCGTGCTATTTGTGGCTACACGAGATGAATGAAATGCTGGCTCAGTGAACGATGACTTGACACGGTCTTCTCCTATATTCACTAATGAGTCACAACACCCTCATCGTGTCCACTGGCACTGCATCGGCACCAGATGAGTGAGGCGATCATCTCGCGAAAGGCGAGGCGGTTATTGCCTGCCCCCTGTCGACCGCGTGGTAAGGTGGGGGATTCGCGCATTGTTGCCCATAATCACTGGCTTAGGTAGTTTGCCTGGCACGAACAGTCGCTATCATACACTCTACAGTGAGCGGATCTTGCTGAATGGTGTTTGTTGCGAGAGCTAGAATACCCTACCGTACTGGCGAAGGCCTCGGTCAAACTATAGAAATGGGATGTCGGACATTCCATATCGCAGCACTCTATCCTCATGAGTACTGCAGCATTATTAGCAAAATGCTGAAAGAAGCAATCACTATGGCTCCGCCTTAGTGCATCGGTACTGCTGCGTCCTATGACGCGTTGCAGTGCAGAAGAGTCTCAAAGAAAAGGGGACAAACGAATGAGGACTACTCGGAGGCAGAGCACCGCGAAACATGAACGTGTGACGGCACAGGTACAGTGGCCGGCGCCCTCGCACTCCTGTGCCAACGGACAAGATTTTGGACCTGCCATCCTGGTCTCACCCCTTGTCTGTGCCAACTTCCGCCTGCCCCGTGTTGGCGCTCCCGTCCGCCGCCTTTAATAGGATGATCAGGGGCTGGCCTCGTTTCCCTTTAGTGAAGCCTCTCCTTTTTCTGTCAGAGTTTTCCTCACCAGGTGAGAAGAAGCAAGAACGCGCGATGAATGTAGTTGTAAATAGGGGGACGCACTGGCGGCAATTCAAATCGAACCATCCTTGTAATACGGGCAAGCTCGATTCGATGTCTGCGACGCGCCGGGCCGCAGCACAGACAGATGGGCCTCTGCCCTTCAATCACTTGAGACGCTGTCCAGTAGTTGTACTTTCTCTTGTCATTACTCCGTCCCTTCGATCACGGAGGGGCAGAGGGGACTGATCATCTGCCTAAGATGAGCAACCCCTTACTGGATGCAGCTGTCCGCTGGCAGGCGACAAGCTTGGAAGTTGGCAGGCTGCAAGCTAGCCCATGGTGTCATCACTGTGCACAGTTCACAGCGTCAGGGACGCTGGGCTAGCGCCTGAGAGACATGTTTGCACGGACTACGAGGTAGGTACCCGAGACATCACGCAGCTAAAGGCACGCAGCGGAGTACCGTCCTCCACGGCAAAGGATTGCGCTTGCCCCTGCCGTACTCTTAGCGGGTGTCCTGGGAGGGAAAGCACATTAGTAACGAACGGAGACAAGCACGGGTGAAGGCATGCGCGTCGCGGTCCGTTGACCAGCGCCCCGTGCCCATAAATCAGCCAGCTCAGTGTTATCATACGGAGTATGATAGTGCGAATGACTCTCGTTCCAGTGAGTTGGTGGCACATGCTCCGAGAGGTTGGCACTCCACCGCGCCAAACCCGCGACGTGCTATCACGGTGCTAAGGATCCTTACCATCTTGCTAAGGCGGTACCTAGGCAATTGGCGCCACTAGCTGGTTGCCTGAGGTACCTTGGCCTGTGGACCTGCATCAAGCAGGCTCATCAGGCCAACAGACGCCGAAGGCCCCGGCAACAGTTCCCCGCCAGGACGAGGGAGGGGGACCGACACGCACCTTGCTCAATGCGTGCAGCTTCCAGCTGACGAACCCCACTTGGAGGGGGGTTTTAGTGCGTTGGCACAAATCCTCTGACAGCCAGCGACACATGATGAAGCGAGAAGACGAGGGGCATAGTGAACGCGGGGTCGAGCAGAAGAACACGAGTAGAGGAAAGAGATGGAGGGGTCAACGGCGACCAGGTGACAACCTCGAGGTTGGGCTCGAATAGAGCAAAGTTGATGATGCGTGGGATGCGCCGCCCACCAGAGTGGGATGCGAAGGTGCCAGAGGTGCCAGCAAGATCCGGGCTCACGCATCGTGAGATCTGGGTGATCACCCGGAACATACTACATTACTCGAAGGCTCGCAGGGGCGTCATGGCAATTTTGGATGCTAAGAGGATCGAGTACAGGAGGCCTATCGAGGCCGGCACATATAGCCAGGTGACAGAGGGGCGAACATGGAGATGGACAAGACAGCATGAGGCATCACAATATTCCGGCGACGTGCTACTTCGGAGTCTGGATGACCTATTCTTGTTCAGCGTTGAAACCCGGGCAGCGAGATTGCGGCATCGCGAGGAGACACGAAGCGCATGCCACCCAGGCACAAAGGCAAAAGACATGTCAGCTGGGCCGGGGAGCAGAGGCCAGTCGACGCTATGCAAGGAATTCCAGGAGAGGGAGGAGAGTCCGTACATAGCAGGGTAGTGCTGTAGTGGAAGTGCACAGTCTCACCAGCCACCCCCTCCACTGGCAAGCCATCCCCCCTCCTGTATTGATTTTATTTCTTCCTCGTTTCTCGCCAGCTTCCTCATCCTTGTCCGGCGAGTCTGGTTTGCGTGCATTCGCGTAGGCATGTGGTGTGTAGTGGTTCTGTGCAGCATTCCCTCCCTCGCCTCGCCTCACCTGCGTTGCCTAGCTTGGCTGGTGGCAGTTGGTGCTAAGGTCAAAGCCACCTCAGGTAAGGTAGTAGCGTCCCCCCTCCCCGCCTGTGCCCCCCTACACCTCGAGAAAGCCCCTCCACACCCGCTGGCACCCACCTTGCTTCCCGCTGCTGCCCACCCTTAGCGTGGCCTGAGGCCAGCATGCACAGTGTCACTACCTGTTGCGCGCTTCCGAGTTATTCCCCTCTTCCTCAATTGGCTTCCTGAGACCGTGTGACCCCGGTCTTCTGCACTGCAGTTGTGCCTTGTCCGGCTCCCCTTTCCAATCCATCAGCTCCCTGTCGCCGACCACCTGTACATACAGTAGGGGGTAGTGGATGCTGGTATGCGCTGGCCCGGGTGGACTGGGCGGTCTCCAGCGCCCCTCTCTCCATTTTTTCTCTCTCGTCTGTTATCGACCTTCTCTGTGTTCTGTGCGAGAACCGTGCTGTTCCCCTCCCTGTTGCTATTGGGTGTCCGTGGGCTGTGGCTTCTCCTGGTGCTCTCTCCATAGCTGTGCTCACCACTGAACAAGCCCCCGTCCCACCCCCCAATCACCCCCTCCCCTCTCCTCTCCCTCCCGAGAAAAAAAAAGAGGAGTCGCTGGTCACTGAGAGAGGGGCCTCCCCTCCCACTTCGTGCTGGTGCTGGTGCTCCTCACTTTTCTACTGCCCTCATCCCACCCCAAGTCGCGTCCAGCCTCCTCCCTCCTCCCTCTTTATTCACCTATCACCACCGCCACCCAACACTTCAACCATTGCTCCTCGTAGCACCCTTTGTCCGTCACACCACCTCCCAAGCGATTCACCCGGACTGAATTAATCCCAATCAACCCCTCGAGGCCACTGCGAGCCTCTGACCCCAAACCAACCCACCCGATCAGTGTTTCCATGACCAGAATACAACCGTCCCCAATGAGCAGATACACGCAGCAGTCCATCGTCGACACACTTTAAATCCTACGGGAGCGCGCGAGAGCGAGGAGTCAGGAGTCGAGAAGAGGAAATAGCCACAACCCAGAACGCGATATTCAACCATCCGTCCAACGCAACACCGCCCCTAAAGTGGCCCAGTCCATCCTACGGTCTTCCAACAGCCCACAGCAATCTGCTCCGTTTCATCTGTCTGTCCATTGCACGTCAACGTCGTTACTACACGTACGCGTTCTCGTCTCAGTCGCGACAATCAAGCAGTCAAAATGCCTGGCGCCAGCGTTGCAGTCCTCCCGCCCCCAGCGGCCTCGACCCCGTCCTCGCGGAAGGCTTCTCTTGCACCCGAACGCAAGTACAAGTGCCAGTTCTGCAACAGAGCCTTCAGCAGGAGTGAACACCGCAGCCGTCACGAACGGTCACGTACGTTTTATCTCCATCCTCTCGCCTGCGTTGGCCAATACCCTTTCACTCTCCCACAGCGCTTCTGTCATAAATTTGATACAGCTTGACTGACCATCAACAGATACCAAGGAGCGTCCCTTCAAGTGCATGAAGTGCCGCAGTACCTTCGTTCGACGCGATCTACTTCTCCGCCACGACCGCACCGTCCATGCCAAGGATGGCGGCGTTCCCCTCCACAGCGATGGCAAGCGCAGAGCTGGTCCCAAGACCCGCGCTGTTGGTGGTCCAGCAAAGTCTTCCCTTGCCCTTGATGCCGGTGCGCTTGAGCAGATGGAAGCAGGGAACGACAACATCTTTGATGTTGAGGCTGCCGCCATGTTGGTTGCTGACCTGCATCATAAGGCCACTGCTTCGATGCGCGACGAAAGCAATTACGAAGACAGCCCTTCCATGGCATACTCGCCGCACAACTCCTCAATGATGGAGTCCACAGTCACTTATCCCTCTGGGGCCATTGCTTTGCCTCAGGTGCAATGGGATGGCTTTATGCCTCAGTCGGTCGCTGAACCGAAGGCTCACTCCATCACCAGCAGTGCCGGCTCCTTCGATTCCCCGCAAGCTTACGCCGCAGCGACTGGTCGTCATATGCATCCCAATCAGCTCCCCCCTCTATCTGGACGGACCAACAACGGACTGGTTCCTGCTCTCCATGCTATGATCAGCTCGCTGCCCAACTCAGGTGCCGGCACTCCAGTTCCCCAGAGTCCCGCAATGGCAGATTCCGCTCAGGCCGGTTTCCGCGTTCCTCAAGTGGCGAACGATGAAGAGCGCCACATGATTCTTGACAACATTCGCAAGCACGACATTGAGCGATCAATTATCGACAGTTTTCGGCTTCCAGGACTCGGCTCACTCAACCGCTACTTGTCGACTTACTTTGGTTTATTTCACCACCACTTACCTTTTCTGCATCCAACGTCTCTCCAGCCTTCGCAGGTGTCTTCGCCGCTGTTGCTCGCAGCTTTGAGCATTGGCGCGCTCTACGCCTTTGATCAGGAGCAGGCTTACATGCTTCACATCGGATCCAAGATGCTTGTCAACCAGTTCCTTCAGAACAAGGAGAGCTTCAGCTCCCGCAAATGTCCTCTTTGGACCATGCAAGCGACCCTGCTCAACATGATCTTTGCCAGTTGGAGTGGTGATCCGAAGGGGTTGGAGTGGGCATGCTCCATCAAGAGTCTTCTTGCGAACATGGTTGCCGGCAATAAGTACGAGTTGAAGCTCCGTCAAGAGGCCCGTGGAGGTGCTAAGCCATCTCGTGCCGAGTGGGTGGAGGACGAGGGATGTAGGCGCACGTACTATGCCGTCTACATCTTCTTTGGCTTGTTGACGCTCACTTACAACCATACACCTGCAATTGGATTCAACGAATTCGAGGACCTTCAGCTGCCATCCAGCGAGACGATGTGGAATCTGAACGTCACAGACGAGTCTACCTGGTCCGAGCAGCTCCAAATCTCGCCGATCGTGTCATTCATCGATGCGCACGACAAGCTCTTCCAAGGTGAAAACATGCGCTACAGCGCCTTCGGTGCTCGCGTCATGATCAACGCCCTCTTCTTAGAGGTCTGGTATCACAAGCGTAGCCCTGAGGCTCTTCAAGACGTTGTCACCGAATACAAGCTGCGCCTCGCTCTGGAGACCTGGGAGAAGTCCCTGGAGTTCTGTGAACCTGAGAACTCTACTGTCCCACTCAGTGCGCCACACAAAGGCCATCCGCTCGTCTTCAACGCCACCGCCATGCTCCGCAATGCCCGTGTACGTCTGGAGGTTGATCTGAAGTCTGTCCAGGAGGCCTTGCGCTACCACGATCCTTACGAGGTTGGCGCTGCCATGTCAAACGCTCGTGACCGCGTAAAGCGCTCGGGCGAGATGATCAAGGTTATCGAAGAGTGCTACAACTGCATTCAGACCGCGGTTGTCCAGGGCATTAGGTGGGTCGCACGCACGTCGCCAACGAACTGGAGCGTCGAGCACCCACTGTGCGGTCTTGACCTCATGATCATTCTTTCACTTTGGCTCTATCGCCTGGAACACGACGAAGAGCCAGCGACGCAGGAGGAATTGATCATGTACAACAAGGTCCGCCAACTTTTTGCCAAGGACATCGACGAGCCTCTTATCGGCAATCTTGGCTCAGTCGTGGCGCGTCTCTGGGGTGAGATGCTTGATGAAGTCGTGGTTTGGGGGTAAGTCTACGTCGTAAAACATGAACCTATCATTGACTAACTCGATGTACAGAATCACGCGCCTGATGGGTGAATCGTTTAAGCTTCATGCACAGGCACTCGTTGGCTACGTCGACGACCCGGAAGCTTCCTCCAATCCATCCACTCCCTCGATGACATCTCAGGGGGCGGACGAGGACAGCGTGTACTAAAATAATTGGCGACGATTGAAACGACACTTTTCTATTATTTCCTTGGCCTCTCATATCTCTCGGCAACAACATATACCTCTCTGCTTTTGACCTGGGTTCGGTCTGGTCTGGAACCCCCCTTGGCGCGACGACGACTTTGGGCAGGAGTTGGATCTCATCTTATCACCTATTTGCTTCTGTTTTGAACTTTTCCTTGTCTCCTTTGTCATCTCAGTTCGCTTGCAATTCATTCATCTCCTTGAACGACACCCGAGGCAGGGCGGGCGTCGCGTGTCAGCACGTTTTTGGCATTTTCTTTTCCATCGGCCTGATTGATTTTACAATTGCATTTCATCGGGGAGATATCCTTGGACCTGGCAACTTAATTTGAACAGGGCCCGAGAGCGATGGTTCTGACAGTATCTGGGCAAACGGAACACATCTGGGGTTGTCTTCGCGTTTTATCTCGTTTCGAGTTTGGTATCATGGGCGCCCACGGTAGCGCCAGCTAATTCCTGCTAAGGCAGCTCGATTGGCTGGTCCATGATGGAGATGCCGCACCAACTTCTCTTCTCAGCTTGTCTTCTTGCTCTCACTATCGAAATCTATGGCATTCAATTTTGGGTTTCTTAATTTGCCGCATTGCGCTCCTTTGTCCTCGGCACCATTTACTTTTCTTCTTGCCTGCGATCTGCTTGCTCTTTCTGTTGCGCTATCAGATACCTTGTTCGATAACATATTCTCTTTTCCTGCGTCTGGCAGACTTTCTCCTATTCTTTCCTTGATTCCTATGTCTTTATTTGTGGGTGCAGATGGAAGATCTCCTCTGCATCCCTTGGCTGAGTTGCGACTCGGTCTTGCTTTGATTATTGGATTGGTTCATTGGTGTGTTTTCAAGGGCTCTGGGGGCAAAAGGGAGACCTGGATTGGTCATGGAAGACTGGCCCTACAAGGGATGTTCCTCAGTCGCCTCTGGCTCTTGGCAGGAAGCACTCTTCTGAGAAATGGGGGACCGCCCTGCACTGCAGGGGAGCTGTCCCTCTTCTCGTGTACACTTAGACATGCTCAGCGTTTGCGTTCGCATAATTTAAATCTGCTCTGCCACCAAATTCAGCTTTCCCATGTCCCAGTGATAGGCTGATTCTTCTCGTATATCGGACCGACTGGTGCCCCGTCGGAAGGGAGTGCAGACGCAATGGGTACCTGCATTCACGCAGACAAATCAAATGTGCCTATTGGACTTTCGTAGATTGCTGTGCTACATGTGCTGTTTTTCTTGCGTTGTGTAACGGAGATGTGGGAGGTGGTGCCCGGGTGCTGGCTATACCTTCCTGCGTCACCGCCCGCTCAGTGTTCACTCTTTTCAACTGTGACGAGCTGGAGAGGCAGATCTGGTGAAAATCGAGTCAGCCAGAAGTGCTTTGCATGCAGGCTCGACCGCCAAATTGAATCTCATCCCACGAGCTCCCTGACGAATAAAGGCTTCCCCGGTCGATCGCGCCTGTCGCGGGGAGGAAGCAGACATCCTCCTCTCGCTGCTTCTTTGCAAGGTATCACATGCGGATTATGAGCGGCCTCAGTTCCTGCCAGCACACTCTAACATTGTATCGGGACAGGAAGAAGTCATGGCAAGGGCTAGGAAGCTTAGCACTGCACTCAAGCTCTGGAGCCTCGAGGCTGCTGCACCTGTACCAACCTTCAAAACAGACAGCGCACTACGACTGACCGCGCGAAATCGACACAGAAGACTTCAATTCGGACGCGGGCCATCATGATACTCACTGCTATGCTTGCACTCATCCTTCAACCAGCCCTGGTGGCCTTCGTCGCAGCTACATGCGAGTGCGGCTACTCAGTCACCACACCAAATCACGGAGATCCCCTGATCTTCACTGATGCTATCGAGAGCAATTTCCTAACATTGGACAAGCTGGATTCAGACAATGGCTGGGTACCGCAGCAGTTCAATGTGACGGCGAAAGATGGGCGTGGAAGGTATGGCAAGACCTTCCTCCCGGATAACGTCGTTGCGAGGCCTAGAGCAGAAGACAGCGCCGGGGAGGAAAATGCAGGACTAGAGCTTGTCGTGGGACAGAAGGTGGAGGGAGACGCAGTTTCGGGGGCGGAAATAGATTCGAAGAGGCTGGACTTGCATTGGGGATCGTATAGAGCAGGGATGAAAGTGACTGAGGTGAATGGTACTTGTGCGGCTTTCTTCTGGGTGAGTCATGCTCAAGGTGGACTATCGATGAGCATGAAGACTAACGTCAGGGAATGGCAGTACTTCAACGACACACAAGAGATTGACATGGAATTCCTGTCGAGAGAGTTCGACCGTGATCGAGGCTACTTCCCGGTCAACTTGGTGGTGCAAACTCAGCAGTCTAAAGACGCTGGGTTCGATGCGAGTAAGACGGACCACTTCAAGCGAATCAACTTAGGCTTCAATCCAGCGGCGGACTTCCACGAATACAGATTCGACTACAGTCCGGATAAGGTGGTTTTCTTCGCAGACGGGAAGGTATTGGCGGAGATGAGAGGAGATGGGATGCCATCGAGTGGAGGGCATCTGATCCTACAACACTGGAGTAACGGCAACCCTTTATGGTCGGGAGGCCCGCCAGAGGAAGATGCGCTGCTCAAGGTGCAGTATGTCAGGGCTTACTTCAACTCATCCGACATGGATACAGCATCGAGGGAGAAGGCTATGGACGGCTGTTTGGGATCGAAGAGGGTGTGTGAAGTTAAGGATGTGACCGATGGAAACGTCGGGACTGACGAAAACGAAGCTGGTGACGAGAGTACAGATGACGATGAGAATGATGATGATAGTCGCGGGGCGAGGACAGTGTTGGCACTGTCGCCGATGGGATGGACGGCCACACTGGCAGCGATGGTGGGCCTGCTGGACTGAGGTCGTATTTGTTTTGATATAAGTTGGGAGAGGTCATGGACAGTGACTTGGTGCTGGGGGCGTGCATATTTAGGATTACAAGCGAAGAAGCGCGGATATGAAATGCTCGAGTGAGATCAGAGCCCTCGCTTGTGCAAGCTATTGAGGTGATGGCCTGGGAGAGGCTGGCTGAAGGCTGTGTGGCTGTATCCTGGCGGTGTTTCTTTCGACAGCACAGGTGACGCACTCCTGATCAGCACCACCTGATGTGCAGCAAGGCCAGCAGCAAGCAAATGCAACCCTACAGCCGTTGCCCTGTGCTTTTGATGCTCTTTCTGACCCTTCTTTCTTGTCATGGGTATCTCCTTGGTTGCTTTGTCCGATTTCCAAGGCACGAGGGGCGTATGGGCCAAGTCCCGTGCGGCACGTCACCGGCCCGATCGACGAAGCCAGGCAAGCTGAAGAGGGCGGGGCCGGGGATGCACTGAATGCATGATGCGGAAACTTGCATCCAAGCTATAAGAGCTGCATGGGACGAGCCATGAATGACGCGTGAAGAGGGCAGGTTCTTCATCTTGATCGGCCACGCGAGAGCTTTACTTCTTGCGCTGCGCTCTCGCTATTCTGTCCTTCCCACTTTGAAGAGTGCCAACTTGCTCAACCCTTTCTCACTGCAACGCCATCAAGGGAAACAAGAACAACAAAGTCACCAACATGGCGCCTCAATCGCTCCCCATCCAAATCACGAACAACCTCACCTCTGCACAGCTGTATGTGGCCATAACAGGCACTCATCCTTCCTCCGGCCTCTTCCTCCTCTCCTCCGATGGCAAGACACCGCACCACCCAGCGTCACCCACCAAAACACTGAGCCCGCCTGCCGTGGACGTGAACATCCCCATTGGCGGACCTGGCTCCTCCAGGACCCTGACTGTGCCGAGACTCTCGGGCGCTAGAATCTGGTTCGGCAAGGGCAAAGGACTGAAATTCTTCATCAACCCCGGCCCGGCACTCGTGGAGCCGAGCGTCATGAACCCGAGTGATGAGAACTATGGTGGGGACTGGGGCTTCGCCGAGTTTACGCTGAACGAGGAGCAGCTGTATGTCAACATCTCCTACGTGGACTTTGTCAGTCTGCCGGTGAGTCTGGGTGTTCTCTCAGCCGGGCAGAAGAACATGAGGACCGTGCCGGGCCTGCCGCACACGGGGTTGAAGCAGGTGGCTGCTGGGTTGGAGAAGCAGGGTGGCGGATGGGAGAAGCTGGTGATCCGCAAGAACAACGGCAAAGGCGACGTGCTGAGGGTGCTGAGCCCCAACTCGGCAGCTGTGCTGTTCCCGGGCATATGGGACGGCTATTACAAGGGGTACGTGGACGAGGTGTGGAAGAAGTACCAGAAGGAGGACCTGGTGGTGAACACGCAGTTCACCTGGGGAGACGTCAAGGGCAGGGTCGACTCCTCCGGCAAGACGTTGACCTTCACGGGCAAAGAAGGAAAAGTCTCGTTCGCGAAACCGTCCGCCCTCGACATCTTCTCCTGCAGCACGGGTCCCTTCGCGCACACGGCCGAAGCCACGCAGGAGCAGCTCAACATCGGCGCTCGTCTGGCCGCGGCATTCAATCGGTCAACGCTCCTCCTCAACAGCACCCAGCCAGAGGGTGAGAAGATTGCAACGTACTACAAGCCTGGTGGTGGGCGGGCGACGAACCATTACTCGAGGGTCTGCCACGAGGTCAGCATTGGCGGGAGGGGCTACGCGTTCCCGTATGATGATGTTGGCCCGAGCGGGAGGGGAGAGGACGAGGATCAGAGTGGGTTCTTGAATGATGGGAATCCCGCCAAGTTGGTGATTTCAATTGGCAAGACTCTGTGAGCCATCACAGGAGAGCGTGTGAGGAGGAAGAAGAGAAACTGTAATTTGTACATATGGTTGAGAGGAGGCGTTGGATATACTGTCTTTTCTGGGCCTTAGTCAGATACGCATCAATCCAGACTGTCAATATGTGTACTCTGCGGTATCTCGTTATCAGAAACAAGATGATTTTGCGTTGTCCTGCCAGAACCCCCTTCAGAGTTGTATTCTTGGCCTTGTGCCAGCACAGTTATATAGTCGTGTGGGCGAGTGGGACTTCATTCGTGGTTTCGAACAGCCGCACAGATCGATCCCAATTTCTGATTCCAGGCTTGATGTTCATTATGTCTTCTGATGACATACGAAGCAACTGAGAATACGCCTTCAAACTGTGCTTCGCAACTGCTTTCCCTAGAGGCCGTGCCTTTGCCCCCATTTCACGCCTCTCCCTCTTCACGTACCTAACGTGCCCTGTTTCTCCTCCTCCGTTTCCCTAAACCGACAAACACTTGCCTCCCCGACAGGAGCACGCCTCAACCACAGGGAATCCGCAGACCCCGAATCCTCCATTCGGGCACGGCGGTGGGAGCTTGGCCTTGGGGTTGGCGCACTGTGGGTAGTAGCCACAGCAGTTGCCGACGTTGCGGACGACACAATCCTGGTCAGATTTGCATTGCAAATGAGTCGGGATACTTGCTGGGGGTCTGAGAGAGAGAGAAAAAAAATGAAGTTAGCATGAGAATATTGACATATACGGAGCCAGATAAAGGCGAGGAGAAACCCTCCCGTGTACGTATACTTACGGTGGAGGAATTGCCGTTGCGGTTGCGCAAATGGCAAAGGCGACCAAGATTGAGATGAAGTACATGGCGGCAGCAGTTCGATTGGATTGGGCTGAAATTCTTCAAAAGCTGAACTGGATGAAGGCGACGAAGATTGTGCAGAGTGGCACCTGCGCGGGTTGACAAGGGAGGGCCTTCCACCACAGTTTATAGTCAGACCCGGATTCTAGCACACAGGAGAACAAAGAAAAACACGCTGAGTCTCCCGGAAGGTCAAAGCATTTCTCCCTTGGACTGATCCGGATCTAATCTCCGGGTGAGTCAAGGGGAAGCCTGAATGACGAGAGGTTCACTTCAGACAACCCAGATACTGGAATGTGGTGTGGATGAGAAGGGGTCTGACACACTGTCTTAAATCTTCGAGGATGGTTGAAGCTGTCTTTTGCCGACCAGATAGACATTGACCTTAGGAGCATTGCGTTGCCCGGGGGAGTGTATGCTTGCAGCTACAGAAATTAGTGCAGAGTATGTAGATTTCAGACCATTGTAATAAGCTCCTCAGCACGTTGGCATGAATCTAAGTCCCAAGAGCATATAGCGTTGGCTTTACTCAGAGGAGACTTCAAGGCTGTTCAGTGATAGGTCAGACCCAGGATTTCTTTGCTTATCCAGCTATCAAACTTATTCACCTGGAGCTCACCGCACGAAAATCTTGAATAGACTCATCTCGTCCGTGAAATGGACCATCTTCTCTTCTACCAAGGAATACCACCTCCATCTTTGTATAATGGTTTCGAGTCGATATCACAGTGAGGTATCGCCACCCAAGCATGTGCCGACACCGGTTCATTGCATCTGTATATACGTATCGAAACAAAGCCTGTCCCGTCAGTCGAGTTCATCCCGAGCTAGCAACCCCATGGATCAAAGTGCCGAAGCAAGTGACTGTTTCCCAGTCCTCAGTGAGGGGTGGCTCTATCGCGTTCGGCCTTGGGAATAAAGATGGCGAAATGAGTGCGTCGGGGACGTCGGTCCAGAATTTGCGAGATAGACCCGGCGGTAAGACATGTTGAAGAGCGAATAGACGAGGAGAATCGTGATAAGCAGGATGGATGTAATACAGCAAGAAAGGAAAGATCTGAGGATAAATTTAAGTGCATGTATTGCTATTCCCGGTTTAATGACCGTGACGCGAGTGTTGGGAGGTGTTTCACGTTTGAATAGGTATGATCCTTCAGCTTTGTTGCCTGCCATGCAAGGCTGCGTCATCATGTAACATGCTTTTCAAGGCAGCAGCCCGAGTAAAGTACTAGACTAATTCAGGGAGCGATCCCACCGTGAGGGGTCAACGCTCATATCTCTCTTTTATATAAAATGCACACACGCCCAAGTACCCTGGCTTCCATACGCCGCTTTCGATCGCCTGTTGACATCACAGCGCCGAAAGGGTCATAATCACTTGAAGATGGGCAGCCTGGGCACCCATGTCCTGAGCCGCGCACTTTTTGCCCATAGATGGATGACGACTCCTCAGAAATGTGATGAGAGAAATTTCACAGAAGCTGGCTCATCGTTCTGATGAGGCGCATGGTCATTTGTTGTGCAAGTCGAGCTCAGCGATATTCGGAGAAACCTCACATTTTATGTCATCAAACAACGAATTCCCATTGCAAGGATCCCACCTAAGAATCACCCCATTGTAATCTCCTTCGTGGTCATGGACGTTACGCCGAATTCCTTCGACACGCTGCTCACCTCCTGGGCTACCGAGTCCGCATCCTGGCAAGACGTTGCGATCTCCTCTCCCGTGATGACCCTCGGGATCAACGTCTCCTTATTGGGGAAGAAGAAATTCGAGAAGTAATACAGGACTAATGACAGGAAGAATCCGTACAGCCAGTTGAAAGAGAACAGGTTGGACAGGCCTTTGTCGATGCTGATCCTACCGCTTGTGACCTTGTTGGCGAGGCCCGGCATCAGGGGAACGATGACGGGGAGGGTCGCGAGCACAGCACGCCAGTTCGTTCCCCATTTCTCGTATCTGTAGATCCCACGAGGATCGTAGAGAGCAGGGACGTCGTACTTGCGATGTTTGACCAGCCAGTAGTCGGCGAAGAGTATGGCGGCCATGGGGGCCATGAAGATGGCGTAGGCGCTCATGAAGTTCAGGAACGCCCGACCACTGGCCACGATGATCCACGGACAGAGCGCCCAGGCACCCACGATGGCGACAGTTACGGTCCCCCGTCGGATGCTGTAGTACTTGGGCAGGAGGGTGGTCATGTCGTTGGCGAAGGAGACGGCGTTGGCGCTGATGTTCACGCTGATCTGGGCGAGGAGCCAGATCAGTCCGCAGATGACCGCCGCGGCACGGCCACCCGGCGTCTCGGTCCATCTGTCAAGGATGTCGAGAGGCGTCCAGTACACAGTGCCCCATAGCTGCTGTGAGGCAGAGGCTGAGATGATGCCGAACAGGGCGACGATGGTCTTGAAGAAGGGGATGACGGGCAATTGCCAGAGCTGGGCCTGACGGTTCTTGCTGAAGCGTGAGAAGTCGGAGATGTTGACGGCGAGCGTGCTGTAACCGCCAGTCACGCTTGTCTGCAGCACTAGGTCAGTGTTCTCTTCAGAAAAGAGGCTTGCGATGTGGTTTGTGAACATACCAAGGCTCCAAGCCATAGCCAGATGCGTTCAGAGCCGTGGACTTTGGCTGGCTGATTGAAGAAATCTCCCTGCCCACCAGCTTTCACAGCAACCCAAACAACCTAGGGAGCGTCAGAACGACAATACTCATCAAAGGCCGATGCTCTCAAATAAATTCAGTCACATACCATGCCAATGGCCATTGGGGGCGTCAGAACGGTCTTGACCCAGAACATATACTGGAGTTTGTGCGTTGGAATAAGCAAGAGGGGAAACTGAGCCAGCCAGTACAGAAAGTAGGAGATCATCCCGGCCGAGGTGATCCCTGCTGACTCTGGCAGACTATTCGGATATGTCTTGAAGCTGGGCCACAGAGCAGCCAGGATCTAGAACTCCTGTTTTAGCTGAATGTCTTTCTTGGGTGAATTCCATATCGTGGCGCTGTCCTTACCGTCGTCACGCACTTGCCACCGTTTGCTGTCTGCACACCAAACCAGAAGCAAGCGAGGATTGCTCTGCTAATGACGGCAAAGTAGCTGAAGTAGTATCCAAAGCTGGCGCGAGCAGCGATAGGGAAGGGAATGTGAAGGTCTGCCCCAATGGCTCCGTTGAGGACAGTTGGTATAGCGTTGCAAATACCAGCCAGGAGGACGATGAGGACTGCATCGGTAGCAGTGAGACCTGTGATATACAGATCGGTCAGGGTCGTTTCCATTCGAAATCATCAAGGCCCTTGTAGAAGTATATTGACGTACCAATTGTCAGGATGGAAGACCCCGTGCTCCAAGTTGCAATCGTGACCAGGTCCGAGAACCAGTACGTGATGAAGGCAGCCTTTCCCCAGGTGCGCTTCTCAACGGGCACCGGATCCATGTCTGGGTTTGTCCACACATAGTCGGGTGCGATGCTGCTGTCTTTCTTCTCGAGGATCCAGCTGGAAGGCTTGGTGAGACGCAGTACAGCCTTCTCTTTGGCAGCATGGCCACGCTCGCGAAGGTTGAGGTGAGGAACCATGGTGTGCTAACTCCAGCACTGACGCTGCTATGTTGTGAGAGAAGTGTGGGAAAGACTCTTCCAGCACCGTTTTGGATGCGAGCGAGATGGGACATGGGTAGGTGATGTCTTTAAGTACATGGTTGCGATCCCAGCTTACGCCAGCCAGATGTATATAACAGAATATATAGAGCACATCGAACAATATTGACTGTGATTGTGTGGCAGTAATCCATGCGTGCATACCTCCAACTGGAACGTCTCCAAGAAACTCACCGGCCAGACCAGCCCGATCTGCCGCTATCAAACAGCCACTACAGTCTAATGGGCGCCACCATCAAGTCTTATCTCAAAAGCACACCACGAGCATGAAAGGACCATGCCTTGCCCCGAGATACTCAGGATTATCCGCAGAGAGATTGTGGGGTTATCGCAGATGAAAGTTACAGCTGCCGCTCGGCATCAGTCCGTCAAGGCAGCCGTTCCTTATCGCTACCCCAGACGCTGCACGACGCTGCTTGACCATCACACAATCTGCCATTCGCCCATTCTCCTGTCGACTGCGGCCCGAAGGAGTGACAGTGAGACGAGGAGGAGATAAGCACATGCAGACCAGCACACAACTCTGACCCCGTCGCAAGGGATATATCCTGCTCGTCCGAACCCCACCACAGGCTCGTCCGAGCCACCATCGTGCATCCTCGGGTTGCCCTCTCGGGTCACCCTTTCGACTTGACGACAGGCCTCTGCTTGCTGCAGTGGCATCCGATTGACTTGGCCTGGGATGTCAGGCGCGCATACACACCGCAGTCGATTGGCCTGTGCGTCCTGCACCCGGCGAAAGGTCAAGTGCAGTAAAGACACTCCCTGCACGAACTGTGTCCGTCGGTGAGTCAAGGCCCTTGTCGGTGTTTGCAGGGACTGCTGAGTCGAGTGCTGACCACAACTCGCAATAGAGGAGAGCAGGACTCATGCGGTCCTCCTGGTGCCGACCCTTATGCCTCGCCCTCTCCTTCGGCTGTCCGGCGAGAGACCTCCTCACGACCCCAATCTGCAGCCACGGTCCTCATCGACAGGAGCACTGATGCCGAGCTGGGAGCCCTTCGTCGCCGGGTTGCCGAGCTTGAGGAGGAGCAGCATCGACGCAACAGTACTCCACCGAGCTCACGATTTGCCTCCAACCAACTGCAGCAGCACCCTCCTGCAGCATCCCCAGCGCCTAGTAGCACATCACCTGCCAACAACCTGAATCCTGTGGACGAGAGGCACGATGATGTCACGGGGTCACCCAGTGCAGCTACTGATCGACCAGAGCACAATGAGCGTGCTGTGATGAAAGATGCAGCTTCGATCCTCGAGTTCCTCGCTTGGGGCCGCAGGAAGGATCCGAGTTACCACACCGTTGTGACTCCAGAGGTCACCACAGCCGTGGCCTCGGGCGATGTCAGAGATGCCGACAACAACGAGGAGGACGACTTGTCCAACCCATTCGGAGACTCGACGCACCTGGCCGTTCTCCAACTGCTGCTGCCGAGCCCTCGCATGGTCTGGCAGCTGATTGAGTACCACGAGAGATGCCTGCTGTGGTATCACGGCTCGTACCATGCTGCAGCGTTCAACGCCCAGGCCAAGGCTTTCTTCTCACAGCACAGTGGACTGATTGAGAGCAGTGGCGTTGATCTCCAATGGGTTGCTCTCCTCTTTGCCATACTGTGCGCAAGTCTCGCCTGTGCACCACCTGGTCAGGTGCAGGCCTGGAACTTCCTGGAGGCAGAGAGGGATACTCTTGCGAGGAGATGGTACAAGGCAACGATCACCTGCTTGAACCGGGCCGAGTACACAGCCAACCTGAGCGTCTTTGCCTGCCAGGCCATCGCTACGAGCACTATCTCGTCCCATGTGCTGGGCTTCAGCAACTCACAGAGCATTCAACTTGCCGCAGCCGTGAGGATAGCTCAGTCGCTCGGTTTGCACCGTCTCGGCCCAGATACGGCGGGCAGCCCGCTGGAGAAAGAAATAGGCCGCCGAGTCTGGTGCCAGCTGTGCAGCCAGGACTGGTTCGGCATCCCCTTTTCCGAGAGCTATCTGATCAACCCGCTGTATTCCACATCAGAACCGCCCCTGAACGCCAACGATGATCTGCTCGAGCTGCCTGAGCATGTTCCCACGATCACAAGCTACTGTCGCTTCCTCCGAAACGTCGCCGCTATCATGCCCCGGCTGCAAGACGGGCTCATGTCCTGCAACACCCCCTTCACTCGCTATGAACAAGTCTTGGCCTGGGATGCACGTCTCCGAGCGCTCGTCACCACAGAGAGGCCCAAATACCTCGGCCACATCCCTATTGAGTCGGACTGGCCCTCGTGGATACCATGGGGACGACGAGCTCTGGCCATCAGCTCCAGTCACAAGATCATCATGATCCATAGATCGTTCCTCTCGGACAGCTTCACAAATCCAGCATTCGCATTCACCCGCAGAACGTGTCTATCTGCATCCAAGACGATCATCAAGGAGTACAAGCAGGTCATCGAAGAGGATGGCCCCGTTCTCTGGATCCACCAAGCCTTCGCTGTCGCTGCTTCCATTATTCTGCTCCTCGACATCTTGCATCGAGACCCCACAGACGAAGACTGTCTGGAGCACAGGCAGCTCGTGAAGGATGTTTTAGACATTCTCATGCTCTACCAGTACAGCATGATAAGCAAGCGTGGCATCAAGCTTCTCAGCGCCTTGCTGAAAGAGGTCGACCAGAGGGCAAATGTCGACGAGTCCTCCAGAATACGACCGCACAAGAGGCGGAGAGTCACATCCGATACTGCGAACAAGTTCAGCGTTCCCAACTTCATAAGATCTTTCTGCGACGGCAGGCCTGCAGAGTCCACGCAGTTGACTAATGCTAGCATCAGGCGCAACCAGAGGCAGCAGAGCACTCTCAACACCCATGTCCCAGATGCAGGCGAGCACATGATTGATCCTCAGGTGCTTGAGGCTTCGGATTTGACACATTCCGACTTCAACTTTTCATTTCCTGCGTTTGGACTGGATGGCGCGAACGGGTTTGAGAACTTGCTGTACCTAGCCAACTACAACACCGGCGCAGCATGAACAATGCTGTATTCTCCAGCAAGCATCATTAAGAAAAGGTGTATTCAGTAATAATGATCTCATGTCTGAATCTTGGCAAGAAGCGTAGAAAGCGCAGCCATGGTCCCAATGGGGTCCTTCAGCGTCGGCTGTTGTCCGCTCGTAACGACCTCTACCCAGCTCCCACTCCCGATGAGTTCACACAATCCAAGTGATCTCAGCTGGACTGATCATATCCTTACCCCCTGCAACAAATACAGTAGGGATACTGAACTCACCGTAGTCTGGATCGAAGTGGTCTGGTGCAACCATCGCCTCCGCCGCCTGCGCATATCCTTCCGGGTCGGAGGCTGCTACCTCAGCCCGAACCTTGTCCCTGACTATCGCGTCAACCCACCGCTCTGTGGAATCTTCATACATAGAAAGTTGATCTTCGTGGCCAAGTCCGCCGCCAACCCAATGCCTTTCTCCCTCACGCTGGCGGCGAGGCCGAGCATGCGCTCCTTGGCAGCGGGGATGTGGCCAGCCGCCCGTCCGGCACCGAGGAGAGCGAGGCCGACGACCGTGTCGGGGTGGGAAGCGGCATAGTGGAGAGCGACGACTGAACCGAGTGAATGCCCGAGCAGGATGATCCTTTGCGGCGGCCGGCCAGGATCTGCTTGGAGAGATGTGACGAGATGGTGTAGGTCGGCGACATGGCCACTTATACTGAGGGGGTTGGCTGAGCCTGATCTCGAAAGGGTTGATTTCCCGAACCCCGGAAAGTCCACGAGGATGAGTCGAAAGCCCGGGATAAACTCAGGCCGAAGAGGCAGGAATGTATTTGTCGAACCCTTCAAGGCCGTGTAGGCAGATGATTAGTGTTGCCTCGACGTTGGAGGTGTCTAAGTAATGCAGCTTGTGGCCTGTCAAAGAGGGCAGAAAGAAGGGTTGCGTATCTCATGACATTGCGAGTTGTCTTTAAGGAACAGGTTACTTGAAGTCTCTAATGAGAATGTGTGTGTGTCAACCTGTATAGTACTTCTGCTATATGACGACAAGTGTGTCCGTCCACTGAGATGAGAGGCAATGTCAGCTGGAGGTACCCGAGGAGGCTCGGCCGAGGTCTGTTCAGAGCAAGATTAGGCAAATTGGGACACCCGAGGTAACAAGGAATGTACTTCGGCTTCCACACTGACTGTATCGAGTGAATCCTCTGCATATTGTCTAGTCTATCCTTGAAGGGGGCTTCCCGCCAATGTCTTACTATTTTGTTGGTGCTAGAGGGTTTTGCGACCGAAAAACAAGCTCACTTGCCAACAAAAGCCTTCACTACAGTGGTATTTCCCCAACCAACTACGAGAGCTTGTCCCCAGGAGATTCCAGCATGGTTATTGCTTCAGTTGTGACCGAAGAGGCTGTCGGTGTGCATCTTTCTCCCCGAAAGGGACCAACTTCTTCTGCCTCACGCTGCGACGTCAAACGGCCGAGCCGAGCCCATTCAACACAAGGCTGGCAGCAGAGTGGACTTCGGGGCGGAGGGTGTACGGCATTGACTTGAACAACTTCAGCGATGCGGATTTCGATTTCATTTCTGCCACTCTGCACGAGCACAAGTTCCAGGTGTTCCAAGGAGCAGCAGCCTGAGATGCCCACGCCTCAGTAGCAATACAAGCTTACCGCATGGTATGTCTGGGGCCGTCTCTGAAAACACCCTCAAGTCTCACCTGGAGGGTGGTTTCTGATGGAAGATGCCGTTCAGCTTCGACCCTAATGAAGAGACCGGGCGGCTTCGCCCACCCCCGATGGAGTCGACTTTTATGGAATCCCAAAGCGCCCAGCTCTTCCGGTTCGGCCTCAAGCCCACATCCTCGGCCGGGGACCACTGCCCGAGGGATACATACTTCGGGTTCACCCCGGGATTTGAGGTGCGCACATCACACGGCTTGGCCATCTCATCGAAACCGAGGGCCTGGGGAAGCTACTGGATCAACTTTCACCATGGAAGCCTGAGCACGTCTGCGTCTACCGCATGGTATGGACGAGCCCCAAGACCGGGGAGAAGTTATTGCAGGTCCATGCCAAGGTGCCTTGAAACTTCACTTAAAGGACAGCCCGGAGGGCCAAGTGACTGTGATAGACGACCTCGCCGAAGTGCGCAAGTTCATGGATAAGTAAGCCATGGTAGGTAGCCGCCAGGTTATGCGTCAGGTCGACTGACCAGGAGTAGGATCATGAAGTCAGTCCTGCAGTCTGAGAACATCTACGCCCATCCTCATGCCGAGCAGGATGTCATTCTATGGTATAACCGCGCCCTGTGGCGTAGTATTGTCAGACGAGACAAGACCGTTCTCTATTGCTCAGGATTCTGATTCTAACATGACGTACGTGTGTAGACTGAGTTCTCTAAATCCTACGGTCCTCGGGTGATGCACCAATGCAATATCGCAGCCAGCCATCATCCTGTTGCGTAAGGTAAGCGGAGGGAAATTGCATTCTAAGTAAATAGAGATACACAGAGTTATAGAGGATGATAATTATTACTCGACTTCACTTCCATGTTCAGCTGCATACGTTTCTGTCTTTCCCAATTCGTAATCACTTGTGGATTTCACTTAGTCTAGGACCATAAGAGCTGCTTCTCTCCCATCGCGACAGGTGCAGCGGCATTTTCCTCGGGAAATTTTCACGACAGAGCCAATGAATCATAGACAAAGACTGTCGCCACATAGTTCTCTTTCTGATTTTCCTGTCGTACAGATTGCAATGAGACGCGTGAACGGCGATCGGCGGGCTGCGCCTGGCTGATAAGCAGACCGTCACCTCGGCCGAGGCTGCGACTTGCGATTCTTCCACGCCCGAGCGGCTCAACTTCTCGGCATCGGATATGAAATACCCTTCAAGTTCTTCGCTCTTGCATAAAGTCCTGTAGGAATCATCATCTCGAACTCGCTTCTTCACACTGCTCACCATAACAATACAGACCTCTATCAAAAATGGCTGCCCAGACGAAGTACGTGGATCGTCCGATCCCTCAGGTAAGTGATGGACATTCCTCGTTCCTCGCCTATGTGCGGCGACCACCAGTAGCAAGACTCATCTCACTGACTTCACCCTTGCTTCAGATCTCACTTCATGACTTTGACAACCGCATCGACGTCATTACCCAGGAGCTATGCGACGCGGCCGAGAAAGTCGGCTTCTTCGCCATCAAGAACCACGGCATCGACGAGGTAGAGGTGCAGCAGATGTTTGAGAATTCCGAGTCGTTCTTCCGCCTCCCCGACGAGGTGAAGAAGACGGTGCCCTGGAACCCGCAGAACGTCGGCTGGGAGAAGATCTCGCAGGTCAGGCCCTCGACCGGTGCCCCGGACCAGAAGGAGTCGTACCAGCTGCAGTTCGGCGACCACATGAAGGGCCTGTGGATCGGCGACGACCATCTCCCCGGTTTCCAGGCGCGGTCGCTGGCCTTCATGAAGCGGGTGCAGGCCGTCTCGGAGAGGCTGATGACTTGCTTCGCTCGAGGCCTGGGCTTCCCGGACGACTACTTCCTCAAGTACCACGACGTGAGCCGGCCGGACGCCCAGTCGTGCCTCCGCCTCCTGCACTACTTCGAGACGCCCAAGGCGAACGACGGGAAGGTGTGGCACCGCGCCGGCGCCCACGCTGACTGGGGCTTCCTCACCCTCCTCTTCCAGCGCACCGGCCAGTCCGGGCTCGAGATCTGCCCCGGCCGCGAGGTCGTCACGGAGCACGCCGTGGGTAGCGAGTGGACAAAGGTCGACTTCGAGCCTGGCGTCATTGTCTGCAACATCGGGGACTTGCTCATGAGCTGGAGCGACGACCGCTTCAAGAGCACATATCACCGCGTCAAGGCCCCGTGTGAGGAGGGCGACTACTACGGGGAGAGGTTCAGCATCGCCTTCTTCAACCAGCCGGTGAAGGATGCCGTCATCCAGGGCCCGAAGAAGAAGTATCCTGTGGTCACGGGGGAGGAGTTCAACCGCAAGGCCATGGAGAGGCAGTTCACCGCGCTCAAGGCAAAACTGGAGACGATCAAGGTAGCAGAGGTTTCAGCATAATCACGTGGCTTCAGGATATCCAGGTGAATAGATTTCTTTCTTCTCTATTTCACCATGGAAATCTGTCTTGGATTTGTCTTGGTAGAAATGCGACTATGGCCCTTACGAATTCCTAGGTAATGCACCCAGATGTTGACGAGACTTTCCCTGTGCCCGCATTAGGCTATTTACTACTCTTCTTTCTTTATTGCGTGACATTACTTGAATAAAAAAAGATATACTGAGAAAGAATATAAACTTCGCAAAGGTTTCTCCTCTAAGGCAGCCTGAGGGTCTGGTGTGAGAGCCCGGCCGAGGCGGGGCGGTCGTTAATAGTCACTTAGTAAATGGTCTGGCTCGGCCGAGGGGGCAAGTTAACTCTCGAATATGCGCAAACCCAGGCCTTCGGCAAGAAATCTATGTCCGGGCGCAATTCGGCCGGGTGCCACACAAATGTAAGAGGAAGTCTTCGAGATTGGATGAGACCCTCGCGGTTGGTGATGAGGCCTGCTGTGCTAGCGAATGGTTGGAGGCGGTTACTTCTCGTCTATAAGTCGGATGCAACGTGTTAAGGCCACTTTCAAAGTCCAGTGTAGGCCTCCGTCACTATATCATGCAAGTCTCACGAGACTCTGAGATTGTTTGGTCGCTCGGGCTTCTTGGAGCACGTGCCTACATGCATCCTGCTCTCGCTACCACTGTCACCGAAGAGATGGAGACGATGTCACCGTCTGCAGTTCCTCCGGAGCGTAGCTTCTCCCCGACTCTGATGGAGAAGGACGCCAAAGAGAAGCACAACTTTAGCGCCGTTGTCACAGATACCTTATTGAATCACGTCGTCATGCTGCAGTGTTGGAGGCAATTTCAAGAGGAACTCGATGACATCAGAGATCAAGTTGATGGCGAGGATGTCGGTGAGAGGGTTTGGCTGTACAAACTGACATGAGGCATTGTGTTCACAACCCCACTCCCAAGAGAGATTGATCCTGCATCTGGCCCAGCCGTAAAGTGAGGGACCAACATGTCATGTCGCACGATGTTGACTGCGGGCCTCCGACTCGGCAAGGTCGGCATTGGCAGCGTCTGGGCGGGTCACTGTCACGGCTGCCTAGAGCTACTGTACGTAGTCTAGCAGGTGGACGGCACTAGGCGGCTGATCATGATGAGATGAGTTTCTTTCTCGTATTTCCAAGCTTAAAGTGCGAGGTCCACTTTCAGTCTTTTGCACAATCAGTACTCGCTCAGCGCTCTGGTAGATTTCTTCCTTTGGCTGGTGTGTCTACATGCATGTCTTCAGAATTATGGGCATGTCTTCATAAGGTATATATGGGCATTTTCGCCATCGATGACGTTCCACGTACACAACGACAAACGCCATCTGCGAGTCTTGGATTCGACCTTTGCAATCGGTTTGCCGCACGTAGGCAGTTAGTTGCCCGTCCACCTCCCATGATGTGAATCGCACCATCATTCCTCGCGTCCCCTCGTTTCGCAGTATCCTCGTCTTCCACTACACGAACTTTCTTCCTCTCCTCACTTCTCGCTGTACGGACCACTGTGCACTGGCGCAGGCTCCGTCATGGGCATTGGCACTGGAGCGATTCCAGTCACACCCGCGGCTTGTGGTTGTGGTTGTGGTTGGTACACCATGCCAACGTTGTTCGGCTGGTACTGCTGGGTGCGCAGGTAGTGCTGTTGAGCCTGAGCTTCACGGAGTTCCGCCTCTTTGTCCGACTGCATCAAGACGCAGCAGGTGCAGCACCAGGACGCCATGAAGTCCTTGCAGCAGTTTCCTTGCAGGCTGTATTTCTCGCGGAGGTTGCTGCGTTGCATGAAAGCCGGGATGCAGGCCACGCTACAATACGATGCGAGACAGAAGATCATGCACTGCACCCGAATGGTCAATGACAAACTTCCTCTCGTTTCTTTTTTCCTTCATCCCTATTTTAAGGAGAGAGGGGAAAAAGGTTGAAGGACTTACGGCAGAGTTGCAGCACGAGTAACCCTCAAGGTTGCCATTGTTGCGCAAGCGATGGTCCGTCTTGCCGTATGTGATGCACGGCAGCCAACAGGTCATGCAGCAGAGACCGACCGGGCTGCAGCAAGACCACAGGCTCGTCACCCAGTTCTGTCCGTCGTTTCTGCTGGGTCCGAGTTGCGATTGACTCATGCTGGCCATGTTTGCTGAAGAATCAGGGAATCTCACAGGAAGAAAAGAAGAAGAAGAAAAAAAAGAATCGTATAAATAAGCCAAACCCAGAAGAAACAAGATGGATGACAGAATGAGCTCGAAGTTTGAAACGGTCAAGACATAGGGCTGAAGAAGAAGAAGAAGAAGAAGAAGAAGAAGAAGAAAAGGGGAGCTTATAAGCCACCGTTCATCTAACTAGGTAACAGCGTTTTGACTTTGAGCCCAAGACGAAGCCGGACACATCTGATACCAAGTCCGTTTGCTCCAGTCTTGTTGCAGCTTTTTCGAATCTTCGGCCAGCTTTGGGGGGGTCCAGAACCACACCAGATCATGGCTAAATGGGTCCATGGTGCCTACGAAAACCCACGTGTATCTTGCTGCTGACAACTCGTGTATGGGTTTCGGACGTGTCCGGCATCACGGGGGGGAGCAAAAGTGTGGAATGCGCCAGACTGCTATATCCAGCATAAAGGAATGCGCGCTATCGCCAGGATGAGAAGAAACCACGAGTGATGCGGAGCAGACCGAGTCTGACCTGGGCCGCTGTTTTAGGTTAAAGCCTGAAGCTCTAGACCTTGAACCAGAGTAGCGGACACACTAGACAGATCACATTGCGACTCTCAAGTCTGATCCCTGAGGATGAGAATCCCTGGGAACGGGCGGATGGCTTGTCTCGTGGCAGAGACCCACTTGCCTCCTCCTAGATGATGGCCTTTAACAAGTTCCATATACTCTTGAAAAGAGTCAATCGCATTATTGAACAATTACTAACCATAGGCAGTGATGTTTCAGCTATGTTCTCGCCAGTCTCATGTTGATGGGCCTATAATTTTCTGCTAAACCGGACGTCTGCAAGCAAGTCATTGCGAGTCGAGCCCCCGTCCCCAACTGTCTAGCACACTTCGCAGCAGGTGCCCCATTGCTCGCAGTCATCGGGAGTTCCCGTCCAGCAACAGTCGCGGCAGCATTGGCGCTTGGAGAGCATGTCGTGAACCTCGCGAGATAGTTTAACAGAGACGACGGAGGCCTTGATCCTCAGCCACAGGGTTGGGCAGGGCTGTGGCCATGGTCGCTCTATATGCTTGAGACAACTGCCAGGACTTTTGGCTCATCCTTTCACCAACGGAAACGCATGAGCAAGAGTCAACCTCACTGTCCCATAGAGGCAGGTGGCTGTCATGATCTTCCACTGCTGTCTGACATAGTTCCTCGACTATGCCGATAGAGGAATGTACATGTCGACGTTGCAGCGCAAAAGATTCGGGAACACCCTATCAGCATGTGGTGGTGGCTGCCGACCTTGGTAACAGCTTGGTCAAGGTTGTCGTTCGGGGTGCCATCTTTCGGTTCGCCACATCCGCCTTCGCGCGATCGCCCGGGGTGGGCACGAACAAAGCATGTTTCAGGGCGGGGGAAAGGCGGTCTTCTGCTGGAGATCTCTGTACCTACTGTACGAGGCATCAGAACTCAACACTGTCTTTGAACGCCAAGCTGACTCACCTAGGACGTGCAGGATCGAGTCCTACTAGGTAGTTAGGGAATCGGCAATTACACCCCTTTCCGACTCACCCTAAATGACGTACTCGGGTGAAGCAAGTCAAGACGCCTCTTCCACTTTGACCACCTCGTAACCCCAGATTATCTCCCTTGAACAAGGCGCTTCCAGGTGTGTGTAGTGTAGGTCAGGATCACAGAGCCTGGAAGGACATTGCTCATTCATAGGCTACCTTACCTATCATCATCCAGGTCCCAGAGCGCAGACGTGGGCTCCTGGTCACTACCTACTTATACAATACTTCATTTTATTCATTTCGCCTATTTCTCAGCCGTTGCCAGTCTGCCACCGCATATGATATATCCTCCCTCCAAAGGGTCTCTGCGACTGTCCACTGAACCCTTCACCACCCCCCCCCCCATCACTTCGAGAACCTCTGGCTTATGATACACTACACCCCCAGCCTCCAACCCTCTCCCACGATTCAATCCCATCAGATCTCCTAAACTCGGCCATCCCGAATCTTGATCATAACTTTGATGTTCTCCCCCCCTGCTACGATTTAACCCTGTCATACCACTTCCAGCCAACCACGAGCCCCCAAGCCATCCCGCTAATCCTGTTGGTCTGTGCCATGCAACGAATCAGCGACCGTAGCACCGACTTACACGCCGCACCCAGATTCTCCATTGCCAAATGATCTGCTACATCGCAGCCAGTCGTGGGGCAGAGAATCACATTCACCTTCAAGATTCATACACTTGAAAGATGAATCAAAAGGCGCATCTAATTGATTGGCTTCAATCACCATTACGATAATATCAACGGCATGACTCCCCTCCCATGCCATGTCCTACTATCGACCCCTGCAACGAACCATTGGCCGTTTCACCAAACAGCCAAGACCAAACACCATGGGCAAGGGTCTCTCCATTCAGAGGTGACCATCCCTCACCTCGCTGGGCTATAGTCCCCTGATACTATGAAACCCTGCACCGAAGCCCCCGACCTGACTCGCCCGCCCCCCAAAGAAAAGCCTTGCACAAGGAGATTGCCATCCTGGGAGGGCCAAAGCTGATGACATTCTCCATGTCACCGTATGTCCCCGCAGGCTACTTTCGCAGGGGAAATCCTTGTTGAGACCCCCTCTTTTGCTGTCATTCACTTTGGATGTGTCGAGCAAATCAGGGGTCTCTGCCCCACGTCCCCGGTGATGACCAGCGGCCTCATTCTCAGGAGATCGAATCATGCGCCGCTGCCAAGTCACCCAACTTCTAATGAAATGTTGTATGTCCGGTAGGACGCACAGACGGTGTGCAGCCTTGGGGCGGAGAGGCTTGAGCCATACAATTAGATCCTTAGATCCTCTTTCATTGCGAGAACGAGGCCTTCCTCTACCCTCCGTCTCTTCTTCACCTTTCGCGCTGCTTCAGTAGTTCGGGGCTGTAGGTCGAGGCTAACCAGTCATTCCTTCATTCTTCCATTTCGAGCCCATGTCTTTGTTCCGTACGTCTTGAACGTGGAACAAGCAGGCTCTGCCGCTCTTTTGCATATCCAGCTTCATCACATTCGCTTTCGTGAGATCTACGCACACAGCGTTCATTTCGCATCCACTCATTCACAGTGATATACTTCGACCATGCTCCCTTTCTTCACTGCTGGCCTCGTAGGCCTTCTCTTCGCAGCTTCCGGTTCGGCCTCGCCAACTCCCCTCAATTCTCATCTTCTCCTACCTCTCAATGAAGTAGCCGTTCGCGACCCTCTGGACGTGGCTCGGGACCCTTCGATCGAGAAGCGCATCTCTGCCGACTTCTCCCTGAATCATGAGTGGCACAACGAGGTTCTTTTCCAAGGAGCCTGGTCGGAGAATGGCGAGCACGGCGCCCAGTCCGTCAGCCTGTCCGTTGTCTGCCGCGAGTGCTGGACCAAGGGCGACGTCACGGCACGGCTCACGACTAGAGACATCATCAAACCCGTGGTCAGGCTTGAGCTTGGAGGTGTCGAAGCTTACGTTGACCTGAGCGTCGACGTCAGTGCCAACGCCGTCTACGCCATCAACCTTTTCACCTCGAACAGCCCTGTTGGTATTGGCTTCCCCGGTCTGAGCGTTGGCCTTGTCTTTTATGTCGACTTGGTGTTCAGTGCCTCGGCCGTCTTGGATCTTGACGGTGGCTTCTACGTCACCCTTGAGGAGGATGCCTTCCTCGAGGCCGACGTTTTCGGCGGCGATATCAGTGACAGTCTCTTGTGTGTACTCTTTTCACTTTTCCCGCGCTTTGCCACTTTACTGACTCCTCCTCCTAAGCGACGGCATTGGAACCCAGTCATTCCCAATCACCGTCCGTACCGGAAAGGCCACATTCAAGGCAGCTCTTCGGCTTCGTGTACAGCTTGGTGCCGAGACCCAGGTGCCCTTGCTTGGTATCAGTCTCGGCGGCGGCGCCGTGGCGGGCATCTACGCCAATATCATCGAGTTCGTCGCGGAGATTGAGACCTATGAGGATTGTGCGCTTGAGACACGCCAATGGTTCAACCTCAATGTCGGTGCCTATGCACGAGCCGGCTTTGACGTGGAATTCACCAGCATCGGTGTTGCTCCGACGGTCTCCACGACCTTGTTCGATTCACCGACCTGGACTCAGTGCTGGATCGATGGGAAGGCTCCGAATACTGCTTTGGGGTTGGGTAATAGACTGACAACGGTGTCTGCGGCATCCCCGGTTGCAGGCCTTCCCACATTGCCTGCCCTTGGCGCCAAACCGGTCAACACAGGCGCTAGACCTGGTTTCCAAGTGACCAACACCAATGCAGAGTCTCTCGTCGTGGCCACAACACTTTCCCCGCAGGCCGAGTCGTCGTTCGCAAAGCGGCCCCAACCAACTCTTACCCCTTCGCCGGGCCTGGCTGTGCCCAAGGGCAACGCCTCCGTCACTCCAGGCGAGCCGGCACTTGTCACCACTGTCATCTATCCCACGACTGAGTACGTCCTCACAAGGTGCGCCGCCAGTGTGATGAATTGCCCCGGATCCATGGAGAGCAAGATCGTTGTGACGAAGACATTGGATGCCTACACAACTGTTTGCCCGCCGGGTTCCAAAGTCACTGTGCCGCCCCAGCCTATCTCCTTCGAGCCTCCCGTGATTCATGTCATCACCGAGGTGGTTCACTTGCGCAAGCTGGAGACGCCGATTGTGAACACTTATCATGAGACTTCATCGCCCAGCCAGACGGCCGATCAGGTAGACGCCGCCGCAGTGACGTCGACTAGCAGCAGCGTTGCACTCCCTACCGTTGATCGGGTGGCCGCCGTTGTCCCCATTGTGTCCGAGCTGCCTGTGCTGCCTGTGGAGGCTCAAGCGGAGAACCATCTGATTCATAATGCCACGACACCTCACTCGTCAGACATCACCCAAATGACCACTTCAGCTGTCCCGACGACTATTCCCACAGCAGCCGCATCAAGGCTGCAGGAGTTCTGGCCTCTTCATGTCTTCACAGCCATCATCGTTGCAATTGGCCTCGCATAGGTTGTGTGGCCACTTTCCGTGAGCCTAAGGGAAATCTATGATAGATTTAATAGAAACAACCTTTGCTTAATGTTTGGAGTTTCCGCACAACCCAGAGATAGTGACGATGGGCCGTGCTCCACATTGGACGTTCATATCCCGTTGGCCTAGGAGACCGAAAGTGACGGGCTTATGCTCCGGCGCAGTGTGAGTCTGCGCAACTAGCAAGAGGTTTGTCGTTGTTTTAGGGCATGGGTAGCATCAAGTCTGCACCGATGGATGAGATGGGTGCATCGAGGAGACGCTTATCAACGGGTATCGATCCCAGTACCGTTTTAGTTCCGGACTTCTTGTTTCATCCAGTTTCGGGTAAGATACCCGTAGTAGGAACCTCAGCTATCCTGGCCGCGGTGGCGTTGAAGCAGTAGTCGTCATTCTGTCATTCTTATTGACGGTTACATTGGCGCATTTATGCATCGAAGAATCGTGAAGGCTGCGGTGCATCTCCGACGGCAATGAGAAGTTTCTGTTACAGTATGCAAGGCCATCCAACTGTGTGTAGTAAGCGTTGCCATACATACACAGGTCTGCAGCAAATCACACTTTGTAACGGTCTGCAAACAGTCAGAAAGTTGCTACAGGAAATCATATTGGAATAGCTCTATACCTATGCAGCAACCTTTCCCTCAATACCGTCAATCTCTCTGCACTATCAGCATCTTCTTGTCATGACGATGACGGTGTTGGAACTGCTCGGCGTGGTGAGTTCACATAGCCTCAGGCCCGGAAGGTCAAGACAAGGCGCATCGCCTTTCTCCAGTGAGAGTGACACGATTCGAAACGTATTGTCGGGGAACCAAGCTAGCGGTGCAGATCAAAAAGTTGTTGGCCGAGAGTCTCAATCGACAGTGTGCGAACCAACTCTTTTTAATCCCATCAAGTCCGCCTGAATAGAGGGTACGGCAGGGAGGTTCATGGCCCTGGCATCGGCACGCAATACGCTTTGGTGGCCACTGTACGTACTCGGTATGTCCTCCTCTTGCTCCCAAGGGAAGCGTGAGTATGTCATGGATCGGATCGATGCGATTCATCGCGAAACCAAGCTGGAGCAGGCCCAGACAGTTTGCAGATTTGCCGAATCAAGGATTGAGTCAGTGGCATGGGAACCTTTACCGTTGGCCGAACTCCCGAGCTTGCCGCCCAGCATGCTATCAGAGGCCGTGTGATATGCTGTGTGTTTGAGTGTCCCCCTTTTTACATCCGCATGGTTTTGTGCAGCTGCGTCTAAAGCTCTTGCTCACCATCCGTCAAAGTTACCGAATCCGCTACCGGCTTTCATTTTCTTCCGCGCGGGCCCTTCCCAAGTGGCCACATCATCGATATCGGCCTCATTGGGCGGTGCATCATCTTTCATGGTAGTCGTCTTGAGATACTTTCCAACGCTTTCTCTCGTATCGGCTGCCTCGACAGTACCATCGGCACGTATTCGCTTACCGGTCCACGTTGTCTTGTCATCTTCGGTGCCACCTTGTCGGCGGATTTCTTCTTGTCGTGCTTGTCGACTTTCTTGTTCCTGGCGCTGCTTCTGGAATTCTTCAAAGGGATCGACAAACACCACAATATCCTTGATGACGATCTTGTTGAGCGGCCTGTTTGAACCATCCGTAGGTACGTTCTCCATCTTGGCCAGTACATCCATGCCACCGGTGACGCGACCGAAGATTGTGTGCTTTCGGTCCAGATGGGGTGTTGGTTTGTATGTGAAGAAGAACTGGCTTGAGTTGGTATTCTTTCCCTTATTCGCCATGGAGACTAGACAGAAAGGTTTGTCAGCGGTTTCTTTGCTTTGGATATCCAGCCATGTACGAGGACAGGGAAATAGAAGCAAGCATGAACTTACGAATACCCCGGGCATCATGAGTTAGCGGGCCATCAAACTCGTCATTGAAGTATTTCCCCCATACACTCGCGCCACCCTTGCCCGTCCCGGACGGGTCTCCGCCCTGAATCATGAATCCAGGTATGTTTCGGTGGAAGGCCACCCCTCGGTAGTATCCCTTCTGCGCCAATTTGATGAAGTTCCACACGGCCCTCGGTGCAGTCTCCGTCTGTAGCTCAATCGTCAAATCTCCAAGGTTCGTCTCCATGCGCGCATATCCTTTGCTCTTCACCCTCTTTGGCTTCAACATGAATTCTTCATCCGTCAAGAGTGCGCGCTCTCCGCTCGTCTCAGGCGTAAGCCCTGTACTAGTGAAGCTGGCAGCGGCTTTCCCGGTCGTGTAGGCTGCAGAGTTGGAGGCCAATTTCTTGTCATTGATGAGCGGTTGACGAGCAGCTGAAGAGGTGCTTTGTAACACGCCGGTTTTGGGATCACGCTTGGTGAGTGTCGTGGTCGACCGGTTGACGTCTGCGCCGGCTTCGCGCGCCTTCCTCGCTTTCTCCACAGCTGCACGTGCACGCAGGACTTTGTCACCGATGTTGCCCAGAGAGGCAGCATTGATGCCGCTAGCATTGCGTTGTTCTTCTTCTTGAGCCGGCGTGAGCTGCGCGGAGCCACCGTCGCGTAGGTACTTGAACTGATCGAGGCTGCGGCTGGCGGCGTTCTGCGGGTCTTGAAGGGTGATGATGTCTGCGCGGGTGAAGGGTTGGTCATCGACGAGGTCTTGCCAGAGTTTTGCCTTGATGTTCATGCGATGGACAGTGTCCCACGCGAAGACGTTTGCGTAGGATCCATGGCGAATCGCAACGATGTGGGTGTTGTCCGTGAAGACTTTGAAAGTTACCGGATCGATGAGCGCACCCTTCCCATCTGACATGCCAGGCTCAGAAGAGTTTGCCGCGTCAACTTCTGCATTGCGCGCAAACTCTAATCGGATGAGATCGCGCTTTTGTAAAGGTTCGCCGTCGACAGGATTGGTGTTTGGGTGTTTCTCTAACCAGGCGGAGATGACCTCGACGTCAAAGATGGTCCCTGAAGGCGTGCACACCGGGTTCTTGAAGGGTTGGAGGGAGGCGGCGCAGAAGTTGAATGGGAGGCGACGGAAGGGAAGGGAGGAACCGGACGACGATTTGTTTGCGTTTGCGCCTGAGCTTGCTGAGTAGGCATCACCGGAGTTCCACTCGGAGTGGGTGATCTGCGAGGAGATGTCAGTGTCGATGGTACATTTATCAAGAGAATCCGTCTGAGTATGGTGAACCTACATAGAGCTTGTCTGTGCCTTTACCCATTGTCGCGTTGGTCGAGCAGCCGTGCACAGAAAGAACTGAGGTCGGAGTTGAATTGAAGCTAAGGCCAATAAACCTCGAAAAGTGATGCAAGGGTCCTCCTACGGTGGTGGCCGAGCATTACGCAGCATCCAGGCGGCCTCTCCACTATTAACCAGGCCAGAAGCTGCCACCTCGCATCTCCAGTAGCCAAACGACGCCTCTTGACTTGCAACCTCGACATTTATTCCTCAACCCAGAGCTCCTGGATCGCATCTTGAAGGGAATCCATCTGCAACTTATTCCGCATTTCGATCAGAAGCTTTTCATCTAGGCTGTGATCTTCCTCGGAACTCGACCCTGGTCATGATCGTCTAGCTTGCGCCAGCCATCAATCACCTTAGCTCCTTCGACGTCAACAACCCCCTTTTGACGACGAATCGAGCTCGATACGAGCTGCGCGCCCCTGCTTTTCTACTGTGATCAAAAGCGCAGGATGAAGCTCCTTACGGGGCTGCTGGGCCTTGGGCTGTTCGCATGGACAGCCCAGGCCTTGGAGATGGAACTTGTAAGGGATTCCTGAGCGAGGGGAGCTGCACCGTCAAGGGCAGTCGGGACGCATTGTGGCTCATAGCTGACTTGGATATGTTGGTACAGGACCAGACGGAGGAGAACGGATACTACTGCACAGGTTGGTCAAATCCGACATTGCCTTTGTGCCGGACCTATCGCATTGACACAGGAGTGACAGGCATGTACGGCCGGAAAACATGGGGGGGTCCCGTCGACCCCTTCATCGAAGTCAAGTTCTTGACAGACAATTCGAAGACCGACAAGCCCATGGCCAGTATGATTATCTTCGAATGGCGAGACCAGGACTACGTTGGTGTCCCAAGCCCAAACGGCTACACCAAGGTCCGTCCCTGATTTGACACAAATGCCGCCTTGTATCCATCACTAACACCTTCCAGTTAATGGCTCTCTGTGACGAAGCCCGGATCGAGAAGAACGAATGTAATAAGACTGAGATCGGCGAGTACATTGTCGCTGCCAACGCCACCGAAAAGGCCAAGTCCCAGATCCTCACCACTGCGGTCGACCTTTCGAACCCGAAACCAGTCAAGTATCAAATCAAGAAGACGGGATACTACTGCCTGTTTACAAGTTCGTTCAATGTCGATGAGTATAAGGCTGTAGCGGAGTGGCGCAATGCGTATGGCGAGTTGTCTGCGACACAGATTCCGAAGCTGCCGTTTTATGGTGGCATCACAGTGGTGTATGCGCTACTGGCTTGTTACTGGAGTTTCCTTTACTACCAGCACCGTCATGATATCCGTAAGTCGTGGCACCACCGTGCTCGCGCGTGTTCACACTAACAAAGTACTGTAGTGGCTGTTCAGAACTACATCACCGCGATCCTCGTCTTCCTGGTCGTAGAAATGTTCGTGACATGGGGCTATTACGGTGTGTCTCCTCGTGTTTCTCTATGTTTTATGCATGATTTGACTAATGCCCCATCAGAGCAGGAAAACCGACACGGCACAAATGCTGGCACCAGGGTCCTGCTTATCATAGTCGGCATCCTCAACGCAGCTCGAAACTCGTTCTCTTTCTTCCTGCTGCTCATCGTATGCATGGGCTATGGTGTGGTCAAGCCAACTCTAGGTCGTACCATGATCCTTGTGCGCTGGCTCGCTGCTGCGCATTTCGTCTTCGGCCTGGCGTACTCTATCACCAACCTCCTCGTGTCTCCTGAGAACGTCGGTAAGTGTTTCCCTTCCCTAAGGATCCTGCAGTCCCAAATCAGGATCTGTAATTAATTTCTATAGGTCTATTCGTCTTCTTGGTCATGCTTCCTCTTGCCGGAACGATGACCGCTTTCTACGTCTGGACTCTCAACTCCCTCAACCTCACGCTTAAAGACCTTCGTGAACGTCGCCAACATGCTAAGGAGCTCATGTACAAGAAGCTTTGGTGGGCCATCCTCGCCACCATTTTCGCCATTTTCGGTTTCATCGTCTTCAACAGCTTCACCTTCGTCGGTTACGATGATCCGAACTTTGTCCCCTTCCACTGGAAGACCCGCTGGTTCGTTCTTGATGGCTGGCCGCTCATTGTATACTTCCTTGATGTAGCTTGGATCGCATACATCTGGCGTCCGACGTCCAACAACCGCCGATTCGCGATGTCAGACGAGATTGCACAGGACGATGATGGAAACTTTGAGATTGGCGACATCGGCATGCCTGATGATTCGGATGATGAAGAAGCCGGTGTAACTGGCCGCAAAGATGGTGCCGCAGCGGCGGGTACGACCAACGGCGGTGCAACTGTCGGGGCGTCCGTACAGCCCGGTGGTTCATCTTCTTCACAGCTATCAGGGGCCACATCTGCCGCTGCGAGGGATACACAGCCAAGGCATGTTCCCCGCGATTCCATGGACGGCGAGACGATCTTCGCAGTTGGGGAGGACGGCGACAGAATGTCCGATGTAGACAGCGACGAGGAGAACGCGAAGCTTGTGAAGGCGAAGTAGAACGGGCTGTTGGGTTGTTGTTCGGATTTTCTTTTACTCTTCACTATTCCCTTTCTTCGTATCTCATGGCAACGCTAGTGAGCTACGGTTGCAACGTGGGAAAGTCCCCTTCTGTACGATAATCATTATTTACCTTGGGGGGCGAAGAAAGCAAGGGATAGAGAGGAGGTCTGGCATTTGGGTCATGGGAGAATTACAGGTAGGGCCTTTGACGAAATCATTTATAGTAACATTTATATTTTTCATGACTTTCCTTGTCAGCTCAAGCCCCAAGATGGCCAAGGTCTCTGCCTGACAGCATGTTCTACATCGGGATAGTACAAGCTACGCTCATATACATCTACTATTGATACACATATTCAAACACCCACCACTGAACAAACTCATATCTTCACTTCAAGAACCACCCACATCCCCTCCGAATCCAACTGGCCTTCTCCTTCCTCCGTTCTCCGGCACAATGGCCAAAGCCTTGTAAACCCTTCCCATACCCTCCTCTCCTCTGTCCACCAGCCTCTTCCACGCCGTTTCCATCCTATTCTTCGTTTCCTCGTCTTGACTCTTCTTCACCAGTGCTCCCGCTCTCTCCCTGATTCCCATCGCTTCCAAGAAATCCGCCTGCTCAACTGGTCCATGGACCTCCACTCCTTCACTCGCATCCAGGGCGATGTCTGCAATGGCTGTGAAATCCACATCCGCAGAAAGGTCGACCAATCCAGGCTCAGAGAATGGGTTCACAAGCTTATGGGAGCGAATACCACGAAGGGAGTTGGCTGGGACGGAGGTAGCGGTGCCGTAGTCGAGGATGAGGGCGGCGCCAGATGGACGAGGTTTGGGTTGAGAAGAGGTGCCACCAATGCGGGAGGCGAAGTCGGTGGCGTAGATGGAAGCGTCAGGGCAGACTTCGATGATGGAGGAGGGCGTGGTGGAGAGGGCGTGGTAGCGGGGCGAGGTTTCTGGAAGGAAGCGGGAGTGACGGGTTGTGCTTGGGGAGAGGATGAGTTGGAACTCGGGGGACGGAGAGGGGTCGCTTGTCGTGGGGGGCACGGGGGCAACCATCATTTCGCGCCATTCGAGGGATGGAGTGTCGGAGCTTGAGGACGATGCCGTGGTGGATGATGAGGTTTGGGGTAGAGTGTCTTGCGACTTTGTAGTTGATGATGGTGGTGGTTTGGGAGCAGCAGGCGCGGTTTGGAAAGAGTGGATGGGCAGAGCATCGAAGAACTCATGCGCCACGATAAAGGGGGTCTTCCTGGGGTCTATGTTTCAACAAGAAATCGTCAGTCGCACATACCAATTTTCAGTGTCGAGGCTCTTCCACATACCGATAGGGATAGACTTGATGCTGTCGGTCCAGGTGATGGGCTTGCCGCCATACTTGGTCACACTCTTGCTGCCACCCTCGGAATCCGTTGAAGCGGCATCTTTGCCGCACAGTAGATTCCTCTGTGTGAGTTGAAGGTCCTTGCTGGCCTCCACCATAAAGATGTTCTCGATGCTGCCAGCCATGGCTGGGAAGCGTTGGATCGTCTGGGTTCTTGTAGTCAGCGTCAAGCCCACGAGAGAATCCGTGTACATATCGCACATACCCTCAGCATATCATCCATGAGAGTACCTCTTCCGGGGCCGACCTCAATAATTTGGACACCCTCAGATGGCCGTCCCTGGCTCATCCATTCGGCGATGAACCACACTCCAAGCAGTTCACCAAACACCTGCGAGATTTCGGGAGATGTGATGAAGTCGCCTTTCTTTCCAAATTGATCACGCGCAGCTTCACCGGTCGATGCAGCATCAGCAGTGATGGCACCTGTGTAATATCCGCCCACATCGCCTGTAAGGCACATGCGCATGTAGCTGGCCAAAGGCACGGGACCTGTTATCTGTAATACGGGTCAGACATGGTTACGACGGCATGAACTCATCAGCCACTTACTGAGATGGCATCAAAAAGCTGTTTCGCCAGTGGTGTCGACCATTTCCTTGCTGATTCTTCTCGTCGAGAGGGAGAGCTTGAGAAGTAGCGTGAGACTAGACGAGGGTAGGGAGAGTGCTGGCATCGGAACTTCGCAGCCGGTGATGCTACCAAGGGTTGCAGTAGCAGCACCCTTTGTGAAATGCGTGTTCTCATGATGCTCTGCGTGCAGTCATTGACGCTATGAGTCGTGAGGGAACGGCGGCGTGGAGGTCGTTGTAGTTGCCGTAGTCCAGAACTCTCAGGGTGAAGTTCGGATGTTGAAAAGTGAAGTGAAGCTCTCACAGCTTCAACCCTGACACTCCAGGTATCAAGCCCCACTACGTCACGACCACTAACAACCTTGGGGTTGCAGGTGAGGAGGATTTGCGTTTTGCAATGATAGCTCAAATTCATGGACAATCTCAATTGAAAAATGAGATCGTTCTACTCAAATTGTGCCACGATTCCGCCTTAAGCATGATCTGATTGCTGGTGATCGAGCTTGGACAAGGCTGGGCCACCCCTCCAGTCGCAACGCGCCAACTTTCTCCAACCTCCATCTAGAATCAGGCTTGTCCTCAGCAACACCATTGCCGCACCTATCTTGCGCAAGACACCAGAGTCCTAAAACTTCGCATCCAAACTTCTCTGCTCATTCTCCAGAGAAGGTTGAAGCTCATGCGAGAGTCATAAGTGCGATCGAAACGAGGAGGGTCGGGGCAAAACACAGCAACAATGGCCAGCAAAGCCTCCCGCTGGGCCAACGCCGCAGAGGACGCCGAACTCGAAGCAAAACTCAAACGCGAGAAAGAAGAAAAGCGCCGAAGAAAACAAGAGAAAGCTGCTGCTGCCGCTGCCGCTGCCGCGAAGCTCCAAGACGAACGTCAAGAGGACCGACCCTCCAAGCGAAGAAAGCTGACACCCGATCCCACAACCCCAACCACAACGACGAATGGCAATCCTGGGAAGGATCTGCCCCCAGCGAAACTTTTACGGTTCGAAAGAGGCGGTTGGGGCATGGCAAGAAGTGTGGAGGAGTACGACAAGTTGAATGATATCGAGGAGGGCACGTATGGCTGGGTCGCGAGGGCGAAGTCGAGGAAGACGGGTGAGATAGTGGCTTTGAAGAGGTTGAAGCTGGATGCGGCGGATAGGGGTGGTCTTCCTGTTACGGGTTTGCGTGAGATACAGATCCTGAAGGACCTGAAGCACAGGAACGTGGTTGAGCTGAAGGAGGTTGTGATCGGGGACAACCAATCCAAGCTGGACAAGTACGTGTACCCCTCCCCTCTGCGGCCTTGATACACTCGCAACTAACAGCCGTCATCTTTCAGCTCCATTTTCCTTGTTCTAGAATTCATGGAACACGATCTCAAATCCATCCTCGACGACATGCCCTCTCCCTTCCTGGCCTCCGAGATCAAACTCCTGCTCCTCCAGCTCACGACCGGCCTCGCCCACCTACACACCCATCACATCCTCCACCGCGACCTCAAAACCTCAAATCTCCTCCTCTCCAACCGTGGCGTCCTCAAGATCGCCGACTTCGGCATGGCGCGGTACTACGCTCCTCCCAGCGAGAACACGCCCACCTCACAACAGCAAAAGCTCACGCAGCTCGTTGTCACACTCTGGTACCGCAGTCCAGAGCTGTTGCTGGGAGCAAGGACATATGGCGCGGAGGTTGACATGTGGAGTGTGGGGTGCATTTTCGGGGAGCTGATCACGAGGGAGCCGCTTCTGCAAGGAAAGAATGAGGCGGATCAGATCACACGCATCTTCGACCTCTGCGGTATCCCAACCGATTCCTCCTGGCCATCCTTCCGCCGTCTACCGAATACCCGGTCCCTCCGCCTCCCGCGCACGACCCCGTCTGCTACCCCATCTACCACTCAGCTAATACGCACCCGCTTCCCTTCCCAAACAACAGCAACGACCTCCCTGCTCTCTTCTCTACTCTCACTCGACCCTGCACAACGTCCCACCGCAGAAGAGGTTCTTCGGCATGATTATTTCACGAAAGATGCGCCGAAACCTAAACCCGAGAGTATGTTCCCTACATTCCCGAGTAAAGCAGGACAGGAACGGACAAGGAGGAGGGCGGAGCCTCACGCGCCGGGTAGAGGAGACGAGGCGGTAGATCTGGGTGAGGCGGACTTGAGTGGAATATTCGGTGGGCGCGATAAGGAAGAGAGGGGTGCTGGATTCTCCCTGCGAATGGTATGAACAAGAGAGTGGATTGAAAAGACAAAAGACAAATAAAAGTTGAGAGCGAAATCCCTGATCGTCTCCAAGGTCTCACAGATATTGACGACCGCGAGAAGACAGAAAGTCCATAGAAGGTGTCCAAGTGTCAACTGAATTAAGTGTCATGAGATTTAAAGGCCGTCTTGCCAGGTCAGACTAATAAGGACTATAAGAAATTGCTCCGAGAAATGGCACCAGATCATGCTCCTTCTGTCCCAAACATTCCTTTTTACGCGTGCAGTCGAATTCCCAGAAAGCAAGAAACATAGACCCAGCTCGCCCGCATCGGTAAAAGAACACAGAAAGGAATGTACACCGAAAAGAAGATGAGCCCAATCAATGCCCCAATCCTGTGAAAACGCCGCTTTGCTCCCAAAAGTTGAGGTTCTTCTCCTACGACTCCTTGCACTCTTTATGGCTCCGACAATTATAAAAGGTCGATGAAAAGACGTCCAGTATTTCGTGGTTCTGTCGCCGCTTCCCTCGTGACCCAGCAGCCTTCGGTGTCGTTGCCGATGAATATGTGAGAGAAGGGAATTTTTGCAAATCTGTTGCAGTAAATGGGATGTATTGACCAATCCTCGGTGAGGAAGGCCAGACTCTCGCATCTTGAATATTTATTGCAGTCCAAAGCCAGTGACAAACCAGGTAAAGCTGAGAACACTGATCACACTCATGAAGAAAGCCAAGCCAACAGCCTGACTGTTGAGGCTCGGGGCGGCAGCGTTGCAAGCAACGCACTTCCAGTCGGCCATTGGTGTGTAGGGCTGGGGAGCGTAAAGCCCGAAGGTGAACCCGGAGTAGACGCCTAGATAGCCCGCTTCGGGAGCTTCGCTGATCTCAGCGTCTGAGTCTTTGATAATGAGAGTGTAGAGCTCGGTAAGCAGTGGTTGCTCAGTGTCATCACGCTGCTTCGTGGTGTCCCAGGTGAAGTTGACGCTGGTGGCAAAAGACATGTTGCTTGACAAAGTCCATGTCTCAGAGGCTGTGGCACAGCTGATGAGAACATCAATGGCAGTTGGTGTTCCGCTGAGAGAGGTGTAGTTCCAAGCCCAATCGATCTCATTACCGATCTTGTAGAGGACCGTCGTGCCAGCAATGGTACTAGGTGTGAGCATCTCTACGCCACCTGGAGGCAGATCCGGAGGGAAGATGGTGTGCTTAGGCGCGCTTGACTTGGTATTAGACCCGCCAGTCTTCTCTGGTTCGGCCGTATTGAGGTCTTTCCCGGTGCTTTGAGGCCGGTCAGTTGTTCTGGTGGCCTTTGGCTGAGCAGTGCTTTCGTCATTTCCGGAGTTGCCAGTAGGTTGAATAAGGGCAGGTTCACCAGTAGTAGCCGCTATCAAGGGCAGCTAGTTAGCGTGACCCGTTCCTAAATACTGTAGTTTGGAATGCGACGTGGGGTAAACATACAAGCATCATTGTTCTGACGAGCAACCAAAACATCATCACCGGGAAGATGCCATGAGGAGGCAGCGACAATACGACCGAATGTCGAGAGGCCCACGGCCAGTTGGAGAAGAGAAGCTGTAGGAAGCATGATTTTTGTCGGACAAATGGTCGTAAACTCAAATCAGGAGCCACAAGCGAGACGGGAAACCCCTGGGTGCAACTTCCAACGGTCTTCGACCCTAAATCGAAGCTATCGGAACTGGTGATCGAGTTTCTCTTGTTTTCGTCGGTCTGCTTTCTCGAGTTGAGGCGTGTGTGTTGATTTCCCAGAGCAGAGGTCCTATTCGGCGAGAGACTGCAAGGTCGTACTGCGGTCGGGGGCTTGTTGGACGGGAAACCGAAGGGATGGTAGCGAAAGTCGGGCAAGAAAGTAGCCAAGCGAATGTTGGATCGTCGACGAACGAGAGAGACGAGTATTAAAAGCGAAAGACGGAAGGGAAACAAGGCTCACAAAGCGAGATGTGAGGAAGCCCAGTCGAGAAGAGCGTATGGTGACGATGGCAAAGCAAGGGAGAAGGAACGGAAAGACAGGAGGAGGGTGTTTTTCACTCTCAGGCGGCAGACAAAGCCGATCGGGGCGCGGCAGGCGGCTCTTGGGAGAGGGAACAGGGGGTCTCAGAGGCTTAGCAACTTGTTTTGGGGGTGGTGCCACTACGGGCATGCAGTGCTGTACCTACATATGTCGTGCTCTGTGTTTTTTTCCCCTCTCAATTCTTCTTACTCTATGCTGGAGAGTCCACCGAAGTGTTCTGATGGCTTATACAGTAGACCAGCAATTATCCTATGTTGGTCTTCTTCCTTTTCCATAGTTCGAGCAGACATTGCCGACAAAAGTTTGCCAGTAGCGGCGAGGAGCTGACGACACAGCCATGTTCCAAGATGAGCCAGGTCCAGCGCTGAGTCCGAGAATCATGCTTCTGCTCGACAAGCCCGTGATTCGCTGGGTTTCGCGTTCAAGCGGGGCTTGTGGATCGTGGAATCTCGTGTTGGAAGACAGGATCCTCTTGGTACGAGAACCTAACAACTTGCTCGCATAAGATTGTGGGCAGCTGTTAACGCTGGGGCGGGTAGATAAAAATAAACAAGGCTCACATGTCACGGCCTCTACTCCGTATTGTGGACCACGATTCACTACCCTGCATCCACCTTCAACGCCAACTGGCATGCTTCCTCCAAATAAGTCTGTGATTCAATAGATAGGTTCTGTTGACGAAGATGATATCAGACAATTCTGAAATATGCGTGGACTTATTTCACATAATATGGGTGCTAATAAAGTCAAGCCGGCCGTGAGACCTTATGGCTCAGAGGAGTGACCTCGTCATCTTGTCCAGTATTGAAGCATGAGATTCCGAGAGCTACGGTCGTTATGAGGGCGTGTCTTACCGAGACAAATTCATATTGAAGGTGCGGAGACTGCAAAAAGGAAAAAGAATAACATGACATTAATAGTCAAGTGTTATGCTGTCTGAATGGGGTTTTCATCTATTGACTGTGTACGCCGACACCTCATCTTACATTTCACAAGCTCAACACAGCCTCCATCCACAATTCTACCCTGTTCATCAGCAACCCACGCATCTAACTACGCACAGGAGGAAAATCTGTGAGAGCTTCCAACATCCATAGCTGAATTTCTGACATTATCCAAGATCTTACGTCACACCACAACACGACGAGTGCTTCTGCAGCAAAGGGTATCGCCAGACGCCGAGAAACGATATCATCGTCAATCGCCTTACCGCCGCACAGTATAGAGACACTGTATCAGCAGCAAACATCGCATTGATTTGTAATCCACTGAAAGCAAACGACTTTCAAAGATGGGCGCCTAGCAAACCTCCACGGACCAACCAAAGTGGTCGGTGGCTGTTGGTCGTTATGATGACTTGCTGCAGCCAGCCCGAAGAGCAGGATGTAGGTGGGGGAGGGCACGCAACTTCTGCATCTGTTTGCTAGCTTCATCTTCTCAGTCTCTAATCAGGAAACAGATACAACTTCAATTTTGATTTTGTTCGCTGCCCTGTCGTCTCTTTACTATTGTTGCACTCCCCTCATCTCTTGAACCTTCCAGCGCAAATGGGCCCTCCAGTCAGGTGTTGCCTGGCGAATATATAAGATCACCTGTCCTCTGCCTTTGAGATAGATATCCCGGAAGACTTCATACCAAGCCTGGGGTCCCGTCTGCCTTCATTTCGCCTGTTCAGCCAAAGCACGCTGCCGCCAGCTGACGGGCAGCTGCATCTGCCCTAGACGGCAGGAACGCCCTGTAGAGTGCTGGCTCGCGCACATTGGCACCTGCCTTTGCCACTCCTGCCAGTTGTGCCCGTCTCCTTATCTTTTATCCAAAAGATTTTCTGTTCTTTCTTCGACACTTGCCCGAACTCGATTGTGGTCAGTGTCTCTGTATCATTGTCCAGAGCTCATAACTGACATGGCCCAACCGGCAAGTATAGACATGACTTCATCTGCTCCCAGGTACAGACCCCAGCAGTTCGTTAGTTTTAGCCATGGAAAGGCACAGAACTGATCGATGACCGCATCATCAATTGTGTAGGCAACCTTTCACGAACCATGCAATGAATGCATCTCGTCCTTGTGGCCCTCTTCAGCCTTCCTCAATGTCAAACCTCAATGCCGCGGCCGGCCGTCTTGCCTCCAACGAGCCCATAATGATACAGATCACCCAAGCCGAGCACGATGTTCTGATCGAAATGTCTCGGCGCTACAGTACGCTACGACCAGAGCACCCCGATAAGTCTCCTACTATGCTAACCAGTCGATAGCCAATCTCCGGTCAAACCTCATCACTCTCGGTGCAGACCTTGATGTCATCGAGGTAAGTTCGTGGAATAGTCACAGACCTTGAAGCTGCCCTGACAATGGCTATTGCTGTTTAGAAATTTAGTCACGAGACTTCTGTTACGCAAGCGAATGAGTCAAGCTCTGGATCAGTCAAGCTGTCGCTTCACACAACTGCCGGTGACGATCATCCAACGAGCCACGGCATCAAGTGTGCGGCCTCAAATGTAGCTTTCCCAAGGAAGCTCACACCTGTCACACCAAAGCTTATGTCCGCAAAAGCTAATGTCTTCTATCCCACGGGCTTGCAGACTCGTGTCTCGACTTGGATGGACGATGAAGACGAGGATCTCGGGTATACTGGCGACTCCATCGCGAACCATGAATCCCCGATTGCGCACACACGTTCGAATGCAGAGGTGGATATCGAGGATCTCCCTCGCACCCCTATTGCCCGTCATGCAAAGAGATCGCTGCGCTTGGACAACTTGACTATTGCCACAGGTATCTCCGACATCGCAGCAGCGATTCGCGGCGGTCAACTCCTCGAGATATACCAACGGTACAAGGAGAAGGCTGCCATTGTCTCGTTTGTCCACGAACACGAGGCCCAGGCATTCTACGACCATGTTCGGAAGAACGATCTCTATATCAAGTCGAAACGTATTGAGGTCAGCTGGAATGATTTCCAGAAGTCGATTCCGGGGCACTTAGTGGGTTCGATTCGAGGCGGTGCGACGAGGAACTTGATTGTGCGACAATGCGATTCATACCAGACACCGGAGGGAATCAAAGACGATCTGGAGCATATACATGACCTTCGTGTTCTCAGCGTTGAGTTCCGTGGTCGGGATTGCTTGATAAAGACGAACTCCATTGCCGGGGCTGTCTTTGCGCGCAGTTGCATGAGGAGCCGACAGTATGTCAACTGCAATGGAACCTTGAAGTGCAACCGGACTGACAATACCAAAGCCGTTACAGACGTTGCCGTATGGAATGGGCTGTCGACGAATGTACGGAGCCGCTGACAGACAGACCCGAGAAGTTCCTCCGCCCCGTGGCTAGCCCGGCGGCAAAAGCAGCAAAGCCTGTAAATCGTTACAAGATGCTCTCGCTGGATAGAGACGCTTGAGTTGAAGGGAACAATTCGCTGGAACAAGGGCCTTCGGCCACTTCAAGGAGTACATTCATTGCCTGAACGATGGAACCAACGCGCGCACGTGGCGGAACAGCTGTAGGATGATGTGTAGTACAAATAAGCTGAAGTATCACGTGGAGCCATGCACCGAAGACAATCATGATATCAGCATAGCGGCAAATAATAAGAGGCTGGAAGGCCACGGTGGTGTGAGCCTTGAGGGGTGAATTCAATGGATACAAATCATATAACGCTGCCTTTGCCATTCAACATGAACCAATTGCAGATGCACATGCTCCAGAGGTACATCGAATTAGTCAAACCCAGTAGAAGAGTCCACGCTATGTTTGATTCCCAGCACCATACTACACAATTCTCCTTCACCTTGACGCCGTAGCATTGTGCGTCACAGACTGCAAGTAACCCAACAAGAAATTCTGGTCCGCAGGCGAGATTGGAGTCTCGCTTCCCCGTCTCGACAGATTGCTCCCCGCCGTAGAAGCTGGACCCTTGCGATCTTCCTGCGAGGCGATAGACGAGGTTCCCGCGTGGGGGCTGTTAGGGCCGACAGGAGATCCAAGACCTTGCTGTTTGCCGAAGAGGGAGAGAAGTTGGGATTTCTGGGCGGGCTGTGGCTGTTGCGGAGGACGAGCGACAGTATTGGACGGCGAGTGGGACGGGTGGGACGGGGAGGAGAGTGAGGAAGGGTCTTGGCCTCGTTTGAGGATCCGAGGTGGATGGTTCGCGGAATTTGGTGATATGGATAAACTGGCGAGGGAGGGGATGAGATGGGCTGGGGGAGGTTGCTGCTGCTCCTGCTGCTGCTGTTGCGGTTGAGAGGTTGCAGAGGAAGGGGAGGCGTGCTTTGTAGGGGGAGATTTGAACATCCCCAGGAGGGCGTTGCGATGATCTGCCTTTTGGGGGACGACGCCAACGCCGGCAAGCTCTTTGGGGCTGATGCCAGGCCCGGGAACGGCTTGGGATTGAACATAGGAATGATCCTGAGGGGCGGCTGGAGCGGGATTGGCGTAGGATGGGACGGCGAGCTGACCAAGATGGGCTTGGACAGGGGGAATAACCTGGTGATGTTGTTGCTGGGCCTGCTGCTGCTGTTGATGGGGGTAAGGATGTCCATGCGGGTTCTGTCTTTCGTTTTCGTTGGATTGGGCGGCTGGCGCGCGCTTGAAAGCGTTGAGGAGGGCCATGGATTGGCCGGTTAGGGGCGCGCCGCCAGAGGCAGCAGCAGCTTGGTGTTGGTTTGGTAGCTGATGCTGGTCATGCTGGGAGAACTGCCGTTCTTGCTGTTGCGATGGGTGCTGCTGCTGCAACAGAGCCGCTACACCATGGCCATGCTGCTGGGTGTTCTCCTGGAACGCACTTTGGTTGAAAATCGCGCGTTGGACTTGAGGAGGAAGAGGCTGCGGATGAACCAGATTGACGGGCTGGCTACCATAAGAGGGTTGCTGGGGTCGTTGATGCTGTTGAGGCAAACCAGGCCATGACGGCTGTGGTGGGACTTGAGGAGGACCGACTTGCTGATTAGGGTACTGCCAAGGGGCGGGCTGTTGTCCGTGTCCAAGCGGGAAGCTGGGAGGCATCTGTTGAGGGTTCACAGGTGCTCGTGCCATGTTAGTATGGTGATGGGGATTGTGCGGCAGCGGCGCCTGAGCAAGGACGTGTTCAAGAGGCGTGTGTGGACCATGAGCCTGTTGCTGGTATTGCTGCTGCTGCTGCTGCTGATATTGCTGAGAGTATTGCGCGGCACCGTTGCTCCTTGGCTGCAGAATTGACAAGAGCGCGCTGCCCTTGTCGGCTTGCGACACCTCGGCGGTTTGCAGACCTTGCGTAGGGGGCTGAACCTTGAGGAGGCGCTGTAGCTCCAGTGTTGCAGACTCAAGTGCGTGCGCCGCTGGGCCTGGCATATGCTGCTGCATCATCGGCTCAGGCTGGAAGAACGCATCGTCCTCGGTTACACCCTCGTCGACGGACTGGTGAGGCTGAAGACCAGCCTGAGCATTTGCGTTACGCTTGGCATCCTGCCTCCTCTGCGCGAGGACCCATTTCTTGAGAGGGACGAGGAACGGCGCAACCATGTAGAACTTGTTGGCGTTGGTATTGTTGGTATTCGCATTGCCCGCCTCGTCAGCTCCGCCTTTGCGTCGGAAGGCTGGAAGCTCCGAGAGCTTGTACCATTCGATCTTGCTGATCTCCTTCCTCGTCCGAGGAGCGAAGTGAGTATCCATCGGAACATCGCGGAAGACGTAGAGACGAAGCTGCTGTTCACGCATGGAGATCTCGATGTACTTGGGCTTGGCTTCCTTGGGTACGAGGCCAGCCGCGCGGAGATCGAGTCCAGTCTCTTCATAGACCTCGCGTATGGCACAGTCAAGGTCATCTTCGTCCTTGTTGATCTTGCCACGAGGGAAGCTCCAGTTTGCGCCTTTCTTCCAACCCTTGACAAGCACCGTCGAGTCCATAGCAGAGTTGAGCAGGATGGCGCCGCGGACAGGGACTCGCGTCTTGTACTGAAGGAACTCCTCGAAAGCTTGTGTATGGTTTTCGACGGAGAAGGATGCGAGTAGAGGGCAGTGTTGAAACATGCGAAGGCAGAACGTGCGAAGTGTCATGGAGGGCAGAGTGGGATCCAGAGGACGTATGAAGTCCTCGTAGAACCACTGGGCTTCTTCGACTTGGAAGCATATTCGCGCGACGGACGATAGATCTTCTTGGGGAAGATTGATGATGAAGCGGACGCAAAGGTCGTCCAACCCTGTTCAAAGTCAGCATACGTGTGTCTCGGTGCGGTATCCGGGACCATCAGGCGCGTACAATCTTCCAACTGCATCTGTGTCCCAGCCATGATGTAGTTCTCTCAACCCATGCTCCAGCGGAGGGTATAAAGTTCCGATGGCACAGTTCGCGTCGGACTGGGTGTGTTTGGTATAGCCGCACTCGGTGCTCTCAGGATTCTGTAGGGAAATACTGGTATCGTAAGGGCGCAGACGCGATGTTCATGGTCGGGCAGAAATGTGGGACGGCGAGGGAGAGATCCAGGTGTCCGGATGCGAACTCAGCCGGATGCGTGGGCAGAGTTGCGCTATGCGTTGCGATGAGACGGCGATGCTCGAAACACGAGAAGAAGTAGACTGTCGAACAGAAAGTCACCAGGACGAGCGAGGCGCAGTGTTGAGTCTCCGAATGATGTAGAAACCGTGCTTGCGAGTGGCCAGACTGTGCTTGAGGGTGAAGCAGAAACAGACCACATCGTCAGTCAAAGCTTGGGCGGCCGCGCGAGCCCGACTACGGCCAAAGGTGGGGGTGCTATGTAATAGGTACCTGTACCCGTCGATGTGTGTGCCTATGTAGCTACACCAACCACTGGAACTGTAGCCTCCGTCACTGTGTCGCGAACCACAGCCACCCTCTCTGTTGTGCCAGGCCAAACAAAGTAAAGGTACATTGCGATCAAATTGAACACAAGTCGACAAACGCACTCTGAACCGCTTGCTCCTGAATGGTTTCTATCCTACAATTACACTCCCACCCCTGTAGTAAGTATTATCATGATCGTGTCTCATAGGTAGCACGCAGCGTGATCGCCTAGGCTAAATAACATCTTATTTGAATGGCATTCTAACCTAATCTTAAACAAGCCTATTGCAGACCTCTCGTCCATATACAGGCTGCCATATAAGACTGACATATTAGATTTCGAATCTAGATCTCTGTCCTCTACCTACTTAGGCATTGTTTAGATACTTTTACAAAACTGTGGCCGCTGTTGAAGGGTGATTGTTGCAAGATCACTATATTATGGCATACTCTCTGTCCGGGGTGCCCTAATCCAGGTATCTTTGGTTGGACAAGACTCCCGACTGTTCATAGGGCCTTCCTCAGCCCATTACATCACGATAAGGCAGCATTGCATCATTCTGAGTTCTCCAGCTTGCACATCGTTATTGTAGGTAGGTAGGTATGATTTCTGCTTTCATGATGACCCCCGATACGTCACGATGCTCGAGCTGTCACTGCGCAGGCTGCCTTACCCGCCCCACGACTGGAAACCTGGCTCCGCTTGGGTCGGATCATGTCACGTGAACGGTGGGAATGCTTCCCCACCCCGTCATCTCCAGCAAAGGTGATCCCAGAAACAAAGACATACAAGGACGACAGACAGCATATAATGATACGCAGAGAACGAAGTCAACAGGAGGATTGGTTCGTCAGTGCTCAATCGAAGCATCCTACCCCAATTGAATGAGAGCAATACATCCTGACGATCTAATGTACCCCTCTGGGATCATCCGCGACCAGCAGGTACCGACAGAGAGAAGATCGCCAGGGATATCGCCGTGATTCAGAAGATCACGGGGCAGAATTGCACTTCCCGTTGAAGCGTGGTGAGCCTCCCCTGTGAGGTTTCCCCCTGAAGGCAAGCAGCCAGACCGCCTCTAGTTTCTTCATTTCCACCGCTTGGTAATCTCAGCATGGACTCCCTACAGCAGCTTGTGTTGCTGGAGGTGTGACAGAGATGTGCGGACAGAGATTGACTCAGACAACAGAGCCTCTCAGCCCAGTATATGCTGGACGAATAGCTTGGAGCACATCGCTCAGTCCCAATGGCCCATGGTACCTGCTAGGTCTTGCCGTCTCGATCTATTTCTGCTCACGAAGCTTGACCTGCCGTTGCCGTACCGCGCCCTTACGTCCTACCTGCATGTGAATGCTATTTGACGTTACATTTGACGCGAGTGCCGAGGCCAGGAAATGAAAGTGCGGAGGCGGGGATGCCAGTGCCTTTGGTGGATCATAGCAAACGCTTGGTGGGTGTGGCACCCCCGCAAACTGTCTACTGTACGTTCAGCTTGACCCCGGATTATTCGTCAAACTTTCCTGTCTACATGCGTTGACTAGACTTTCATCACACAATCTCCTCGGGCCGTCTTTGACTAGCTTTAGGCTTGGCAGCGGGAATTCTCCTATTGTAATGCTGTGGCTAACCAAGTCATACTGCATTGGGTAGGTAGTGTTGATGTGAAATGGTCAAACATAATACATACACGCTGAACTTGCAGGGCCTGGAGGGAAGTATTAGTTCTGAAGGTGACTATCGACTAAATTTCTTGCCGTGTACCCGAAGAACCAGCGGCTACGGAATAAGGGCGAGCACTTCTCATGAAGCTTCTTATTCCTACAAATCTGGATGCTCCTATTTCTAATTTCCGCTGCTCACCGAACCGACTAGTCAAGTCACCACCGAGCATATGCTTTCTGCTGCCCGGATCACAGCAAGGGCCGGCCAGAGAAGCCAAAGAAGGATGCTCCGGCAAGTGCCTTGTTGAAGCCCTGTGATGGGATTGAAATCAGAGTTCAAGGCAGCCTACATACCATGTAACCCAGTTCTTAGACATCTCCACTTGCACAGTGACGCGATCTCGCAATCTACTCCCTAGGCGGCCATGAGTAAGGACACGCAGAACCCGACTCAGAAGTCCAAGCTTGTGATGGTGAAGCTCCAACTTGCCATTTAAGTCAAGGCGATTCCCTTTCCTCTCCCGGTGGAAATTGTGTTGCCACACAAGCTTGGGAAATTTGATATCATACTGTTTGACAGGCTCTCTCCGAGGGGGCTACCACCCAGCTTGAAGCGTCATGGCTTTCATCCTGTTCTACTTGACCCTCTTCCTAGCTACCTTCTCCCCAATATCGGCTGTGCCAGTAGAGAACAAACCTCGCGCTGTGCTGCCTCCCAGCTCCGACCCATTCTACGTTCCACCGGCCGGCTTTGAGAACGAGAAGCCCGGTGCTATTCTGAGGCACCGTACCGTTGAAACAGCCTTCTTGGGGCTCATCCCGAACCCCGTGCAGGCGTACCAGCTTCTATACCGGACCACGGCTATCAATGGTTCCGCAATCGCCACCGTGACCACGGTCTTCAGGCCCTTGTTGGCTCAGACTGACCGATTCGTCTCCTTCCATACCGCCTACGACAGCTCCGCGACGATTTGCAACCCCAGCTACACGTATCAGCAGGGAGCTCCGCAGAACGATCTCATCTCGTCCTACGAGATGTTCATCCTCGCGGCGTACCTGCTCGAGGGCTACATCGTCTCCTCTCCCGATTACGAGGGACCCGACGCGGCCTTTGCTGCCGGCCGTCTGGAGGGCATGGGAGTGCTGGACAGCATGCGCGCCGTCACGAACTTTGCGGGCACGCTGCACTTCTCGACCAACAGTCCTGTGATTGTCGGTGTTGGCTACTCTGGCGGCGCCATTGCGACTGGCTGGGCTGCGTCTCTGCACTCAAGCTACGCTCCTGAGTTGCCAATGAAGGGCTGGGTCCAAGGAGGAACGCCGTCGAACCTGACCGGCACCCTGGTCTTCCTCGACAATAAGCTCTTCAGCGGTTTCCTGCCTCCTGCCATCGACGGCCTCAGCAAGCCGAGTGCGTTTGGTGCAGAGGTGAAACCCATCATCGACAGGATCGCCACCCCGACCGGCAGATCTGCACTTGAGTTTGCCCAGTCCAACTGTGCCGTGCAGAACGTCTTTGCCTTCCCGGAGCAGTCTATCTTGTCGGACAAGTTCCAGACATTGGGCGCAGGCCTTCTGGAGGAACCCACGATCAAATCTGTGCTGGAGAGAAACATCATGGGCGTTTGCCCCGGCGAGACACCCACGGCACCTGTCTTCGTATACCACGCCACGCAAGACGAGATCATTCCTTACGCAAACGCCAGCACCATGGTCGAGAGCTGGTGCGCCAACGGCGCAAGTGTGACCTACACTTCCTACGCAGCCGGTGGTCACCTGACGACCGAGATCGTCGCGGTTCCAGCTGCGATCAAATACGTCGAGGCGGCCTTTGCTGGTAACGTTCCCAGCGGCTGCTCGTCGAATACAGTGCTGGATAATGCCCTGAACCCCCTAGCACTGGGCCTTAACCTTGAGCCCGTCCTGGTGAAGCTCGTTGACGCCCTCGCTGCCCTTGGAAGGAATGACTCTCAACTGAAGAGCAATCTCAATGTACTCAAGAAGACGATACAGTAATGGCTGCAAGCCGAGTCTTGACTCTATGACTCTATGAGTGTCGTAACAAATGTTGCTCTTACAGCGTAAAATCTAGGCGAGTTATCCACCTCACTGCAGATATCTTTAATACTTCACCTTGATCTCTAATTGTTCCGTCCTGTGCATGATGTCTGTGGTCTGTTTCAGAGATCACTGAGCGCTGGCACTGGCAGTGTCTTCCCCGTCACATCGGAATGTGGACAAGACAGCTTCATCGCAGCGGCTAGCAGGGAACGTGAGACTTGCAGCCTTGCCCTAGACCTCTTGCGTCCTGTCCTTGCACCTTCTTTGTAATGACTGGCCTTTCCATGATTGTTTCATGACATCGACTAACCATGGGCCAGTCGCGAGCAGGTACCATTACCTCTCAGTTCAGTGCTTCCCCAGGTCAGAATGTTGAAGTTCACTGTCGACTCGAGACGATGTATTCACTGAGAACACTGCCATGTCCCGCAACGATGTGTCCCAGGTCGTTGTGAGAGCTGGAGGCAGTGGGAATGACCCTCTTGTATTCGATCCGATAGCTTAGGTTGTGACTGATAGGGGTGAGGCCGTGAGGGTACCACGACTGCTACTGCTACTGCACGTACATTGTATTGCTATGCTGGCCCGAGTCGGGGGGGAGGCGACAACTGACGGCTTCATCGTGGTTTCTGGGACAAACTAGACCACCATTCACTACTGCAACGCCGAATCAGAACTCACGACTCCGTTATGGGGGTGAACGCGCTTCTGAGACTCAGGAAAAAGGTCGATGAAGGTGTCAAAACCGGGTGAGGGGGAAGACGTGGCCGGCTCTCCTCAGCGCCTGCGGCTTGGGCCTCTCAGCAGCGAGAACGCGGCAGGTCAGCTCGCAGTCTGAGAGGAGATAGATGCCCGTGGTCGCTCGCAACGTAGGGACGCACGTTGACGAATGTGCGTTTGCTGAGGAAGCGCGCAGTGTACGTGACTAATCTCCGGCCATCGAGCTTCAGCCACACCTGGCATCCTCTAGATGTGGCAGTGTAAACCCAAGTGGGAGGCCTGTGGCTCACCAGAACGTTCCAGCCACATAACTATGAGCCCAATAACAAGGTTAAGGCCCGGCAGATGACCCATCCACAACCAGCCCCTATACTGTCATAGAGTGCCTTAGCGCCTCCATAGCTCCTGTCGGCAGCGGTCGCCTGCACTGAATTACATCATTGCGCCGAAAGAGCTGGGAGGGCTCCCAAAACAAGAAAAGTGACGAGCTTGTATTGTGGCTCGCTAGGTCGGGCGGACATTATGAAACAAACGGTGAAGAGTCCTGGCTTCTCTCATCGACTATTTCCTTTGCCCCTTCTCACTCTACGTCGAACGGCTGCCTCCCTTTGCCAGCACCCCTTGTGCCTACTACAAGAAGCCGGCGTACTCCCTCTGAAACAAGGTTGGCCAACTTTGTTCAGGCACACTATCTATTTACTCCTTGATTCTGTCAACAGGTCTATTGCTGCCACATCAAGAACGAAGGATTCGCATATCCTCCATCCAATTGCTTGGCAGATAATATGGCCTCTTTCGTGGCAAAGATCGTGGGGAAGAAGATCTTAGGAGAAACTGTCAAGAACAAGTTCGGCAAGGAGGTATGTCATAAACACGTCCTGATACGCGACCATCCGCATCCTGAAGCGAACATGCTAACCACCGCCATAGGATCCCTACTTCGAATCGGTGCCCGCTACCAAGCTCGATGGCAATGGCAAGCCCGTTGGCAAGGTCAAGAAGCGCAGAAAGGCCCTGCCTCCCGGCATCTCGGAGCATGATGGCCAGATTTTGACCAAGGTCAAGCGCAGGGCCTACCGCTTGGATTTGGCGTTGTTTTCCTTCTGCGGAGTTCGTTTTGGCTGGGGAAGTGCGATAGGTCTGATACCTGCGTAAGTCTTCCGTCGTGCACTTCTTCTATGCCTGTGCTAACAGAGTATAGAATCGGAGACGTTATTGATGCCCTGCTTGCAATGCTCGTCTTGAAGACCTGTCGGAAGGTGGAAGGCGGTCTCCCCGTGGGCCTGCAGATACAGATGGTCCTGAACATTGCGTTCGACTTCGTGGTCGGCCTCATCCCATTCGCTGGCGACGTCCTCGACGCCGTATTCAAGGCCAATACCCGCAATGCCATTCTGCTCGAGGAGCATCTCCGCGAGAAGGGCAAGACCAATCTGAAGAAAGCTGGACAACCGATTCCCACGATTGATCCTAGTCAGGCCGATTTCTTCGACAGTCATCACGACCAGGAACTGGACAGGGTCACGGAACCTCCCTCACGCTATGAGTCGATGACGACTGGCCCCGAGCGGAACGGCACCCACCGCAACGACCCCGTTGCACCTGAACCGGCTCGCACAAGAAAGGAAAGTCGTGGCTGGTTCAATTGGGGTGGCCGGTCCCGGGCTGATGATGTCGAGACCGGTAATGCTGCTCCGCCATCGCGATCGAACACTTTGCACAAGCAGCAACGCCCTACACGGGCGTAGGCGATCCTGAATTAATTGGAAAACCCGAAGAGCGGGCTCAGGGTCTTCTGTATGGCGCCCACAGGCCAGCCACTCTCACGTCTTACGGAACGATAGTATTGTATGTTTGCCTTGCCACGCGCTGATACTCGGATCAATGGTTCGGTGTTTGTCTCAGGTTCGGAATTTTGTGTAATTGAAAAGGCGGGTCAATGAGTTACAGAGAATGGAGCACAGAGTACAGCCTACTTTACTAGATGATTTGTGAAGATCTGATAAGCCAGGACCCTAAAGCTTTGTGCCCACGTCGCTGATTGGAATTGAATTTCTGGCACCTGCTAGTCCGCCAACTCGCCCTTATTTCGCCATCTCGCAGAGCTAGCACAAGCTATGAACTCAGCATGTACTGCCGAACTTCAAATCGTGTCCACAATCCCATTTCCGAAGGCTTCCTCCGAGGTCCCGAACGATCGAGCCGGAGCATTTCTGACCTGTGCCTCGTAAGAGATCCACCGTGAAGACGCGCTGATGATCTTGTTTACTGATTGATAAGGGAGAATGACGTTCAGGACGCCCACATGGTCACAGGGAGTTTACCAGGTTGGCGAATTGGCCCCTTGTTCCAAACTGTGAGCTTGGTCCCATTTAGCGGGGTGTCATGTCTGGACGCGACTCCCATGTCGAACGCGTCTTGCGCCGTCTTACAGGGCGAATATGTTGAAATGTAGGTGGCTGGTCTTGAGCTGGTGCGGTTCCTGGCAGGGACGCGGCTCGCTTCCCCCATGTCTCTGCCACTCCCATTTACGCGCTGCAAGGTACCTGGAAGCTCCATCGGCGTTGGGCTGGGGCCAGCCCCTCGATTTGGCTTAAGGGGTTCCACAGTTGGACCCCACCCAAACACGCTCTTGACGCGTCGAAAACACGTGACGGCGCATCGACGGCGCTACAAATAGCGTTCAGCATCCAGACCGTGAACTTTCTGTTCCGCGTCAACATCAATCACCCACGGCCAAGATCACAGACGTATTTCTTGCATTTGTCTTCATTCTTCAAGCCTTCTCTTGCTTATTCTCTCAACAACCTCGCATACCAAATTCACAATGACCGCCGACATCACCCCGTCAAAGCAGGTACGTGACGTCGCCGCTAGGGCGAAAGACTCTGCCCTAGCCATTCCCGTCGCCGTTGGGCGTTCCAACGGACAATAGCTAACTGTCTTTTGCTTCTATATAGGCTGCTTCTGCCATTGAGTCTTTCAAGATGGACTCTCCCGTTAAGAAGCTCGATTTCAACCAGGCCGACAAGGAGAACAACCCCGATGCGTCTGTCGCCACCCTGGCCGAGCAGATCGATGCCAACCACAAGCCCGCCATTGAGGAGACCAAGCAGGTTGAGAAGAAGGCCGAGACTGCCGTCACCAAGCCCGACGAGTCCGACGAGCCGCTTCTACAGGAGAACCCTGCCCGGTTCGTCCTGTTTCCCATCAAGTACCACGAGGTAAGTGACGCGTCGAGACGCGTAAAGTGGTCGCAAAAGGCGACTTGAAAGGATCAATGGAGTTAACAATCCGTCAACCAGATCTGGCAAATGTACAAGAAGGCCGAGGCTTCTTTCTGGACCGCCGAGGAGATTGACCTCTCCAAGGATCTCCACGACTGGAACAACCGCCTGAACGACGATGAGAAGTACTTCATCTCTCACATCCTGGCCTTCTTCGCTGCTTCTGATGGCATCGTCAACGAGAACCTTGTCGAGCGCTTCAGCGCTGAGGTTCAGGTCCCTGAGGCTCGCTGCTTCTACGGTTTCCAGATCATGATGGAGAACATCCACTCCGAGACCTACTCTCTCCTCATTGACACATACATCAAGGAGCAGTCTCAGCGCACATACCTCTTCAACGCCATTGAAACTAGTAAGTCTCTATCTAGTATCCTAACCAGCTATAGCAAAAACTAACATGGTACTAGTTCCTTGCATTCGCAAGAAGGCCGACTGGGCACTCAAGTGGATTGCTGACAAGAACTCCTCTTTCGGCCAGCGTCTCGTTGCCTTCGCTGCTGTCGAGGGTATCTTCTTCAGCGGTGCTTTCGCCTCTATCTTCTGGCTCAAGAAGCGTGGCCTCATGCCTGGTCTCACTTTCTCCAACGAGCTTATCTCTCGTGACGAGGGTCTTCACACCGACTTCGCTTGCCTCCTCCACTCCCATCTCAAGAACCGCCCTAGCAAGCAGGTCATTGAGGACATCATCACCGAGGCTGTTGTCTACGAGAAGGAGTTCCTTACTGACGCGCTTCCCTGTGCTCTTCTCGGCATGAACGCCAACCTCATGCAGCAGTACATTGAGTTTGTCGCTGACCGCCTCCTTGTTGCCCTTGGCAACGAGAAGGTGTACAACTCTACCAACCCCTTCGACTTCATGGAGAACATCTCCCTCGGAGGCAAGACCAACTTCTTCGAGAAGCGCGTCGCTGACTACCAGAAGGCTGGTGTCATGGCTAGCACCCAGAAGAAGGACGACGCCGGCTCTGACGAGCCTAAGGGTGCGAACGGAGGTGACTTCACCTTCGATGACGATTTCTAATCGGCTCGCATCCCTTGTCTCTTCCGTGCTGTTCAAAGCACTTGATGTCGTTTATACCCCACGCTTTTTCCTTTGTTCTACCACGGCAGAAACTGTACATATACTACCATCCGCCAAGCTGAAGCGCATGTTGGATCTTTGCAAATGCCTGATTCGGATAAAAGAGGATCACGGCTTTCATTGGGGGCGTTACTGGAGTCATTGCTTGATTTGGTGGCACTTTTTTTCTTTTTCAGATGATGAAAAGGCCAGGGAAGCCCAGGCCATGGGACTATGTACTGATGGAAGACCTGCTCTTAATCCTCTTTGTCTTGATTAGATCAGGCTAATGAATTTCACTTTATCAAGATCAATCGCAAGCACCCACCCACGTGAGAACTCCGTAGCCTTGAGATATTCCGACTTCGCCTCGCGTTCATGGAGAGAGGGCTCGTCCTTCGCCTGCCAATGCATACTAACACGGCTCATACCCGGAGGTTTCCACTGGGATCTTTAACTCGATCCACCGCAAATGGCCAACTATTGCGGTGACATCTCACAATCATGCCCACGCCTGCTCGAAGCCAGGACTGAAGTCCGCCACTCCTGCGTATACCCTCATTTCTTTCCCTTCTTCTTCTTCTTTCCACCACCACCACCACCGGCACCCTGCTGCACCTGCTGCACCGAACCTCCCTTCTCTCCAGTCGGCGTCTCAGCACCTCCATCCGCATCCTGCATCTCGACCTCGGGAACGTCAGCCGGCACACCAGCCATCGCCTTCCCCAGTCTTCCCAACGACGCCTGCACGAGGCGCGAGACCTCTGCGGCCTTTGTGGTGCGGTACTTGAGGGTCACGCCGGAGACAGGATCGTACGTCTTGAGGACGAGGTGGCCGCGAGGAGCCGTGGGTGTTGCTCCAGTGGTAGTAGTCTCGGCGTCGGTGGCTTTGGAGGGGCGAGGGGAGATGGGCTTGAGGGAGTATTTCGTCGTTATGCGTGTCTAGGCAGATTGTTAATAACGCAAAACAAAACATCAACACAGCCTAAGTGTGTTTCGGTGGCCGGGTCGGAAAAGACGTACGCTCTCTGGACGGGCTTCGAGGAGGAGGAGGGATTGGTCAAGCCATTCCTGGCTGGTTTCGAAGTACGGCATTGTGGCTGCGCCCGACCCATGCGAGGGCAGGAAGGGAGACTCTGTGCCTTTGTTCCCGTGTGATGTGATCTACCGTCGAGGGAGCTCGGCGATGCTGCTGGTGAGGTTGTCGCGTGCGCGCGGTGTGGTTGGTGGTAGGTTGTTGATGGAGGGGAGGCGGCACCGATGATGTGGGATGGAGATATTTCAAGGTGGGGCCAACGAGCTCCAGGGTCGTGTACTAGCATCGAAGATCGAGAACAGTTGCCGTAAACGCTGCTTCACCAATTCGAACATATAGCACATGTGATAGATAGTCCGATTTTTGTGTCATCATGTCATTGATTTAAGCTTCGGCTTGGATGCCTGGGTATCTACATATGCGGCGCCTACCTAAGTCCATTCCCCAGCATGCTATGCATGAGGATCCGGCACCCAGAACAACAGCTCCTGGTCCGCGGTCGCGAAGAAGTTATAGCGAGGATTGAAAGCCAGGACCGCCGCCTCTCTCTTATCGGACAACGTATGCACTGGCTCCAGTGTCTTCCCTGCACCTACTCCACCCATGGTATCCCACACCAGCACGTCCTTACCTGCCGAGCCGCTCAGTACGAACCGCCCATCTGGCGTGAATGTGCACTCGCCACTGCTTCCCAGTTGCGAGGCACCCAGTGTCGTGCCCGCTCCATTAGAAGCGGCGGCCTTGGGTCCCTCATCAACCGCGAGACGACGGGTCGGGCCAGCGGGCCGGTGCAGGTAGGCTTTGAGGGTGCCATCGAAGGCATCAAAGAGGAAATGGCCACTACCCTTGGTGCCGAGAAGAAGAGACTTGCCATCGTTGGAAAACTCTAGCTTGGTCCAGCCTTTGATGAGACACTGTGAGTCGATTGCGCGGCATTGGTCAACTACATCGACTGTTGAGAAGGGGGCTTTGTCGTAATTGCGGAGGTCGTAGAGGAGAATGGTGCCGCTGGTCGGGCATCCGACTGCGAACACAGTGCCGGATGGGTCGTAAGCGGCCAAGTAGGGCGCGCGGAGGAGAAGCTTGCCCTGCCAGTTTTTCGAGTTGGTATCCCAGAGCCGGACGGTGTCGTCTTGTGAACAGGAGATGAAGTTGTCGCTGCCGGGATGAACGGCGAGGCACGTCACAGAACCTTCATGCCCCTCGAAATAGCGGACGAAGGAGTTGTCGTGGGTGGCAAGGTATCGAATAGCATCTGCGAAAGCCAGTTAGTCAGGACTGCATCGCATAGCAAAGTGGCAGGGTATTTGAGGCGAGACCAACCATTCTGTTTCGTACTCGCGTATATTATACTCGAGTTTGTGTGTGTGAACTTGGCCAGCTTCACTCCGTATTTTTTACTTTGCAATCCTTTATCATGTCGCCCCTCCTTTACGTTATAAATTTGTAGTGACTCGTCGCTCGCAGATGTGAGTAGCAACTCTCCTTCGTCGTCGTAGTCGAGAGAGAGCACATAGGGTTGCGCTTGAGACTGGCCTTCACGGACTTTGATGTCATCACGCCGGAAGAGCTGCAATCAGGTTTCCAGTTAGCTTCGTAGATATTCTCCTGATCTGGGAGCTTGGATGGTGGAATAAGCTACCTTCGTCGGGCGATAGGTTGAAATGACGTCGCTAAGCCTGGATTCTGATGCGCCGGAGCCAATGCTACGTTGGATGTTCAGACCCGAAGCTCCTGATTCAGGACGATCAACGTCCATTGGCGTTGAGGACATGTTGAGAGAGCGCTGGAGCTTGGAGGGGTGCTGGGTCGAGGTCAAGCGACCTTGCGCGCTCTGCGCGTCACGTTTCTGAACCTAAGTCAATAGTCCCAAGATGAAACTTAATTGAAGCTGATGTCTCCTATTGAGTTCGATGATAAGGAATGATGCAGTTTGAGTTGCGATTCTATTGTCGGCAGTGGATGGGAAAACAGGCGCAGGGCAGCAGGTGATTCTGGAGAGAGCATGTGTAGAAGTCAAAGGCGCCAACATCCATGTCGCGTTCCGCCCTCTCGGCCCCGTTCCCGCACCACTGGCAATTCGAGTCACGTGATCACCAGGGACTGCAACTGCACAATACACAACTAATTATGCTCAGTTTACTTATCCTTCATATGCATTATAATCACCGTCCATGAGGTCATGTCTTGTAATAAATTGAGTTTCGGACTTTGCGTGCTGTCGGTGACTGGTTGGATCTCGCGGTATAACCAACATCTATTATACAGACTACTCCGTACGCCGCGAACAACTTGTACATATGGCAAGGTCATCAACCACCTATACCCTGGTTATTTTCAAAAGCTAGTCTAAGTTTGAAAAGTCCAAGAGGGATATAGTTAGAAGTGTTTCCATGCTGGTATTAACCTGCCTGTATCACTTGCGAAGGAAATCATAACTTACAAAGGCAGTGCACAATGAAGCGTGGCGGGTGTGCCCTCCTTGCTTCCATTAGATCTTAATGTATTAACGAGCACGTCTAATTTCAAAACGGAGCTTTGGAAAAGAGACAGACGGTATGAGTTTATGCATTATTTAGAGCGCCTTCAATCGCTTCATAGGGCTGAGCGGCTTTACGCGGTCCAACAAGGGCTGCCGAGTACAACCGCTAGGTAGACTATGACAAACAGTCGCACCTTTGCAACAACAGCGAATGGATCCAGGCCCGTTCAAAACGGTCGAAATAGAACGCATTAAGCCGCGGGCTCAGCAGCCCAACCACACAGAAGCCTGGCCATAATATGGCTCAGCCAATGGCCGAGCGGCTGACAACGGTTCAAGTCAGCCCTCGAGTCTAACCGATGCAGACGGGCATCTCGCCGGTGTCGGCATGGGGTGTGGCTGCAGGTCCCCACGCTTTGCCTCTGAAACAGACGCTGCCAGGCGTGCAGGGACCCTTTCCAGCAGCCAAGCTCTGCCGCCCGCAGCTCCATCCAAATTTCCCCAACCCCAAAGCCCTTCCTCCGGATCGGAACATGGCAAACGATCAACATTTCGTCCAACCCAGCCACGAATCCCAACCGACACACTGTCCCTGTTTTACGCCTTTACGTCAGAAACGTGGCACCTCAGAGCACTCCTTACTACACTTTGCTGACTCGAGTGCCAATCGGATAGATCATGTAAGATTGTGTTTGAGGCCGCTGTTCATTCACATGGGCAATCGAGCTAACAAGAGGTGTGCTTCGTTATGTAGGGGCCGGGAGTTTCGGTGATCTTTGGGCTTACCTGTCAGCAAACGCTGCCGTCTCCGTCCGAAAGAGAGTTTCGCAGCAAGGGGTATTAGGAGGAAGGTCAAATTCATTGATCCCACGGCCCGGAAACCATTGCGACGCGAAAACCCTCCTTTCAATTCTTCCATACGAACGCGCGCGTGCTTATCGACACAAAAGAAGCCATGTCTACAACAGGAGGGTAAATACATCCGAGTCTTGCCCTTGACCTGGAAAGTCGTCGTCGTCGTCGCTGACCTCATTGCCCTTTCCAGAGCCTTCATTGCCGGCGGCATCGCAGCCTGCGGTGCCGTGACTGCCACTCACCCCTTCGAGACCGTCAAGATCCGGTTCGTCCATCCTCTCATACCCTCTCGAGCCCTCGTCGGAAGACTAACCCAGCCACTCTCGACAGCATGCAATTGCAAGGCGAGCTCCAAAAGAAAGGCAACACAACCTTGCACTATCGTGGTCCCCTGCATGGCGTCGGCGTCATTGTCAAGAACGAAGGTATTCGTGGCATCTACCGTGGTCTCGGCTGCGCCTACGTCTACCAAGTCATGCTCAATGGTTGCCGTCTCGGCTTCTACGAACCCATGCGAAAAGGCATCGCCAACCTCGTCTTCAACAACCAGAACGCGCAAAACCTCGGCATCAACATGTTCTGCGGTGCCGCATCCGGTGTCATTGGCGCAGCTGCGGGATCGCCGTTCTTCCTAGTGAAGACACGGTTGCAGAGCTACTCGCCGTCCTTGCCGGTGGGAACGCAGCATCAATACAAGAACGCAATTGACGGCATGAGGAGCATTTACAGAGCGGAAGGCGTCAGTGGGCTGTACAGAGGAGTGGGAGCTGCGATGATCCGGACGGGCTTCGGAAGCTCTGTCCAGCTGCCCACATATTTCTTCGCGAAGAGGAGGTTGATCCAGCATGCCGGTATGGAGGAAGGGCCGGCGCTGCATCTTACTAGCAGCGCTGTGAGTGGCTTCGTTGTTTGCTGCTTCATGCACCCACCAGGTGAGTCTCTCTCCTCTCCCTCTCTCTTCTAACCTCCGCTACTTGCACATCTTTGGCAGAGTCCTGATTTGTTTGTGATTGTTAGACACTGTCATGTCTCGACTGTACAACCAGCACGGTGACCTCTACAAGGGCGTATTCGACTGTCTCGGAAAGACGATACGTACGGAGGGCTTCTTGGCTTTGTACAAGGGTTTCCTGCCGCACCTCGCCCGTATCTTACCGCACACGATCCTCACCCTCTCGCTGGCTGAGCAGACGAACAAGCTGGTCCGCAAGCTGGAGGCGCGACTTCTTCCCGTCGCCGAGACGGCTGCGTAAAGTATGCTCTGGATGTTGTGTCAGCTGCGTGAAAGATGAGCGGTTGAGGAAACGGGTCGATTGCAGTCCCGAACGGTCAGCTGGGTGAGGTAGAGGCTAGTTTGAACCTCGCCCTCGGAGTCAGCTGCGTCGAGGACTGCGTCGAGAAGATAAGATGAGGCACCGGGAGCGGGGCGGAAAGCAGGAGTTTTAGAGGCGTGATCGTCACCTGTACCATGATGTACATACCATCGATAGACTCATACGGGGGGAAGCGTTTCGGTTTGCGTCTTATCCACAGCACAGCGTATAACTCGATGGATATTCAAGAGGGTGAAGATCTGAATTTACCCATTTATAGACCTCTTACAGCCGTAACATAAGCTTTGCCTTCCTCCTTCAGTCTGTTCGCCCAACTCTCCAGCCCAGGTCTCGTCGCCGTGTTGATCTAATGCGATGCCGCACAATCCACATGATGGGGCATCTCCGACTGGATCTGCCCTTTCGAGCTTGCCGGTTGTGCGAACGACGTTTGTGACGATCCCGGCGTATGGACCTTCTACACTGGAGAAATATCGGGTCATGACCTCGCTGATACTGAGATCCTTGTGAGACACGACGGCAGAGTCTAATGAGTTGTCGTCCTTGGGGGTGAGTTCCGCCAGAGATGGGCTGAGCGTGATGTAAGTGACGGCCTCACCGGTGAATATCTCACGAAGAGGGTAGAATATGGGAAATGTTCTTTTTGCGAGGACCGATCCAGCAGTGAGAGGATCGTATGTCGTGATTGGGTAGTCCCCGTCGTCGACGTGATATGGGACGGAGAAGCCTCGGCCGTTGGCTACTTCAGAAAGGGTGAGGGCTGCGAGGGCGGTGGTCGTGTGGCCGAGGAGGAGAGCGCTGTAGCTGCCTTCTATGGCGAGGTGAATGAGGAGATGGCGGATGAGAAGTCGCAGGACATCTGCCTTTGAAGACACGGACGGGAGATTCTCAAACATGGTCTTCAACCTCGTAGTCGGGTCCTGATCTCTTCCACCAACCGGCAAACTTCCCCAATCCACCGTCCTCACCTCCAACACCCTCTCCAGCGGCACATTCCGGAACTCGACCGCAGGGTACTCCTTCCCGAACCTCTCCACTAGCCCATCAGCAGCGCTTGAACCACCGCTCAGACTCGTGTCAACGTGCACGACCAGGGCGTCAAATCCGCCGATGGTGGCTCTAGCCTCGCGGTGGCGGAGAACCGCACGACTGAGTTCATGAGCGAGGAGGGAGGAGCAGGGACCAAGACTGAGGCCTGACAAGTAGCGGATGGGAGAAGTGCTGGATGGGCGAGTGTGCTTGTGGACGAGGGTGATGCGACGGGCGACTTTGATGTCGACGAAGGCTATGTGGCAGGCGCTGAAAATTGTGTGTCAGTAGATGGTGTCTTGAACCAAAGTCCAGGATAGATCATGTACGCACGAGCAGGTTGGCGCGTTGCGGAGGATGTGAGGCGCATTCGGAGTTTTGCATCGAGTGCAAGGTTTTGAGGTGGTTTGGTCAGCCATAGTGGCTGAGCTGTTGTGCCGCAAAATGTCTAATATGGATTGTTCTCGAGTCTATAAGAGCCAGGCTTTTTTCGAAAGGATAAATTCACTGAAATTGTTACGCTTTGTGACGGATGATGAATGATGTGGTGGTTGAAGTGGTGAATTAATGAGTGAGTGGACGACGTAGGTGGGGGAGGGGCAATGAAGCTGGTGATGCGAACTTTTTTATGGGGGCGAGTCGGCACGCATCGTTGAGATGTGCATGATGGACTGTTGGCTGAAAGAGGCACAAAACTCAGGACACCAAAGAGGATAGAAACTCAAACGCCGGCTCTCGCAGCGGCGAGAAAGTAGATGCAAACTGGCGGCAGACTCGACAGTGGTCATGCCACATATGAACAGGGAACTCAGCGTTCAACTTCATCATTGTCACATTGAGACATGGGGCCACTTGTTGCGGGCAGGAGCGTGTGAGGACAACTGGGTGTTGCCTTACCTCATCCCCTCCAACCCCTCAGGCGTAAGAGAAACCATCACTTCTACACATCACGGTTTTCTTGCCAGCTTTGCACATTGAACCTTGTGTAATCCATCAACTTACTCTTGTCTGCTCCTTCACAACACCGCTTCCCGAAAAGGGAAATCTATCGGACTTGGTCATCTTTCGTCACAAAATTGTACGCACATAACATAACATGGTCTTCTATTGTGATTTGGATTCTAGAAAAAGTCATTAAAAGGCTATCTCACAGACGCAATCAACATCTACAGTACGCAGCCCCTGGCTCGGCATCATAATTACAACTCGGATGACGACCATCTTCGTTGCAGACAAACTTGGTGCAGTACGAATCCTTCAGACAGTGCTCCATGGGCCCTGGCCTGTTTATCTTCGGCGGCGATGTGGCTTTCGGGGGATCAACTGTCTTCGTCGGACAGGCATCCTTGGTTGGCAGTGTCTCGTAGCCGCAGCCGAGAGAGGTCGACCCGTCATGAACTGAGGTCAGGAGTGTCACAGCAACTCCGTCACAGAAGCAATAGTCTTCTTCACCACAGAGTGCTGCTACTCCCTTGTCCGCTGCGAGGACGTACTGGCAGGCTGGCACGCCGCAGCGACCGGGGACCTCGACTGTCTGCGTGTCACATGGATTCGGTGGCTCGGTCGTAGTTGCGGGTGGTGGGTTCTGCTGTGGGCTTATAGTCTCTTTCGGGAGAGATGTATATGCGCATGCTCCGTCCCCAGTCTCAGTCCGGGTTGGGTAGTATGCTGTTGTGGACGCCGTGGTGCAGACACACCATGCAGAAGGCTCCATGATGGCTTTGCCGTCTGCATATTCGCCAAGAGTCCCGAATGAGCAATCCATAGGCGTGTCGGCCAATAGTCTTTTGAAAAGCTCCTGTTGCTGGTTGCCGAATTCGACATCATAGTCGTCTACAATCCCTCTGCCGTAAGGCTTGCACGGGCAGCCCTTCTCAGGTCCCTTATAGAGTCTTCAGTCAGTCGATGAGTCAAAAGCTGAACGAGTGGGGAATGAAGTAGACCTACCACCGTGCACTTCTCCGCATTCTGTCCTTGACAGTCACCATCGGCACAGTCTGTCTGTGATATCTGTCAGTGCGGGCTAGGCCTAAGATGCTATCAGGCTGACCTTACCGGGAAGTCATCAGATGCTCGTGGAGGACAACCACTTGACGTTTCTGTTGGTAAAGGCACAACAGTGGTTCCCTGGTCAGGAAAGTCTTCCTGGTCCCCAGCGTCGTTGACGGGCACAAACTTCATAAACTCTCCAAGCGGAAGAATGGCACCACCAGCAAGAACCAAGCCTCCAGCTGTCCAGCCAACAGTCTGCGTCTCAAAGGCCGCACCCATAAATAGCATGGCGCGGTTCAGATCGACAAGGTCCTTGAAACGGCGAGAAAGCTCCAACAGCTGCTGCTGTCCTCTTCGAACCTGCAACTTGAACTTTCTGATCTGTCTCGGGTCGAGCAGTTCCATCACGGAGTCGTCTCTCGCATACGCCTCTGCTTGGTTGATCATACAGCCAACCACTAATGCAGTAGGTTAGTTAGGTGTGCTCTGGAGTATGCTTCTTGCACTGGGGTTACTGACAGTCACGCTTTCTGAATTTGGCACCGCCACCGCACTTCCGCGCTGCCTCGCTCACTGCGTCCTGGAGAGAGACACGATAGGACTCTGGGATTTGCAGCAGGGCGTTGCCTTTGTCGTCTTCCGTGATGAAGATGTCGGGTCCATGGGGGACGACTGGCACTTGTTTATCATCAGGCGGGATCCAGATGATGCTCTGAACGATTCGAGAGTCAGTCAATGAAGTACTCCAAGCCATATGCCAGCATACTCACATCTTGATAAGTCATGTCAATGCCCACTGGCGATTCAAAGTCAATCCCCTTAGAGGAAGCAGCTCCAAATGCATTGCTGCTGAAAAGTAAAATGTAAAGAATAAAACAAGAGAACCCCATTATTGATAGGGTAGAGTGCTGCTATATGTGTGCTTCTTTGGGTTGGAGGTGCAAAGATGGAGAGACTCGAGGATATCAGTGGATTTGGCAATGCAGCAAGACTCCTACTTATCTTTTGAAATGGCTCGACTTTGAACAGATATAGCAGACAGCACGCTTTCCTCACCGGAGTTCTGAAAGGAAATAATCGACATGTTGGCCCCCGGTCGCCACGACTGCCTAAGAATAAGTTTCATGACAGCGTTGTTGAGGGCGAGGCATTGAGCTGTGCCACTCCAAGGCGCCTACCACCAAGCGTAGAAGCCCCCGACCAACAGTCAACACCATGATTAGACATATCAAGTTGCTGCGATGGATTCAACTGCATGTTGGTGGCGCAGCTTTTGGGCGAGAGGATGGACGGTCTCGTTGTTTCAGACCTGGTTGCGACCGTGGGGCGATGCCGCGATGCATCTGTTGGCCCAACTCCCGGCCACCTCACCCAACGGCTCGGCATGCTTACGAACGGTCATGTGAGCGAAAAGCATGAATGTAAGTACGGCGGTAATCGCATTGATATCCATTGCCTATTGGCCAAAGCTTGAGTAATTGACATAACCCCCCTGATCTCATAGTGGAGGGAATCGGGCCAATCGGCTCACAACCCTGCGTCTCGAGTCCCTTTTTCGACTTACACCCAACAGCACGCTTGGCTTGGCTCGTGGCGAGGCATCGACTCTGTCAAATGGAACTCTCTGTTGGCTCAATATGTTTTCTCATTCCTGAAGGATTTACCGCCCCCTAAACCAAAAAAAATTATGACATCTGAACTCAGCCGCGCACCGCTTCAAGAACTTGCACCGTCCAACCAACAGCGGCTGAATCCTCGTTCCAGTATGATGGAGGACCAAAAGTTCTACTGCCGTTGGTCCTCCCAAGGCGAGCTGCCAGGGCCGGCCGCTCCTACACAGGCCTGTATCTCGACGAGGAGGAAACTTGTCAATGATGCCATCTTTACTTCACCCCCCAAAGGTCAGGATTCAGCCCAACACAACCGCCCTGTGGGCATGATCCTTCAGAGAAACCAGAATTCTCGAACCACACAAGCAAGGTCTATTTTTGAGTTATATCAAGTGAACAGAGGGTGTTTGGCAGACTCAAGCCTCTGCCAACGATAAATGTGTGTCAGTTTCCGAGGTCAAGCAGCACGCGCCATGGATATAAGTTACCGCCTGAGTATGAAGCCCAGTCTCTGGTCCAGGAGTCTGTTTTCTCACGACAAAGCGCACCAGGACTTTCTATCATTCACTCAGTTCATCTTTCTCTGATTATTCAATGAAGTTCTTCAATATCATGTTCAATCGAAGCAAGGATCTGACCTTTGGTCTGAGCCTTCTGCTTATGCTCGTCTCCCAGTGCCAAGCTGGGTACGTCATACAGAATGATTGGTAAGTTCCCCCATGTACATGAAAAAGGTCCTTGAGACCCTTCTGACTTTGCTATAGTATGTTGCCGTCTCTCATTATTCGCAGAGGTGGCCTTCTTTTTTTCGTCCTTTGCTAAGCCCAAGACTGCTCCGTAGGCCGCGACGATCAACGGACCTTCTTGACCGAGGCATTCGAAAATGCTCGCAACCTGGCAAGGAACGCCGAAACGCAGCTCGATAACTTAGAGGGCGCTCAAGCAGAGCTGTTTACCTGGCTCTTTGGACCTGCAGATAGAGTGGGCAAAGTGCGAGGTATGCGGCCTCCCCCTTTTTCCCCTTTTCCCCTTGATCATTGGCGACGCTAAACTTATGGAATTAGGTGTCTTCCGCAAGCTGCAGAATATCGCGGTACCTATAAATGCAATTCATGACGGGGATGATGTAGTACGTATCCTACTTCTGTGACTAGCATTTCCGCTGTTATGCTTCGCGGTGTATTAACCAGCTTGCTAGCGTGTATACTGTACTGATAGCCGCTTTCGCTGCAAGAAAGATCCTACGAAGAAGAGCCCTCTTGCTTTCAAATGCTACGACCCGGATAAGACGGCTTGAAGTTGTCTTGACATTTAACAGATGACAGAACTGTTGCTGATAGCTAGGCTAGATATTGACTTCTACTACCGACTGGATAACTACCGTAATTGTAAAGGCCCCACGATGGCCTACCAACTTACTCCATCGGACCAACTCGCTCTATCATCATCGATTACATTTTGTCCTTGGTTCCTGGACTATGCAATGAGGAAAAGTCCTCAGTTCCTGAACCAAGTACGGCTCCAGAGACTCAAGGATTTCACGGCAGAAATGGATGCTGGAACGTGGCTGGAGATCTTCGGGCTGCGCGCGCCTATCGACTTCTTGAATCTTTTTGATGGAACTGTGATTCATGAAGTAAGTACCCAATTGTACAGAATCCTCAACATTCGAGATGGGAGGAGAATATTGGCATTGACCGTTGCAACCAGATGACACATACGAGGTACGGCGGGGAAACCATCGACGTTAAGTATGGTAGGTTCACTTCTCACGATCTGAGATATATGGCCTGGAGACACTAAGTATAGATTCATGTCAGGCTGGAGAAATTGCAAGAAAATATCCACTAGAGAATCTGGTGAAGGTATACCGGACAGCGACCAGGGACCCTTGGACAATGCAGGTAAGTCAGTCCCCAGCTCTGAGCAGTACCCAGGCTCACTGGTGGTCTAGACTCTTTTGGCCTTTTTGCCGTGGCTTCTTGGTATATTAGTCAAGGCGGAAAGGTTTCGGAAGACGGGCAAATCGAGGGCGGACCACCTGTTCAGGCAAAGGCTCTGATCTGACTTCGTTTGAGAGGTGAGACCTGGCAAGCAGATGCGCATAGCATTGTGATAAGGTCCAACTGGTTCCCATCAAAGTAGGCAAAGTTGACATTGATCAGAGCTTCCGTGCGGCGTTCGGGATGTCCAGGCTAATCATTAAACTAGCTCTAATACTCTGAGCCTTCCTTGGTCTCTACGCGAATGACGTGACATGGCAGCTCCTTCGCCCGATCGCCAACATCGAAAGGCAGGATAAGTTCGAAATAAGACGGCTGCGTAACTAGCGTAATTGGCCGGAGGATATGGTCCCTGTTCTTTTGCCAATATCCTATTTGGGTAACATAGATAGTAAGCCGTATTTCAAATCGCAACCAGCGGAGGTTCTTCATCGCTGCGAGACTTTCCCATAATACGGGCCAGAACTTCGTTATCTCATTCTTCTGACCTTTCCCTGACGGATCTCCCGGTACTTTGCGCCCGCCAGTAAAGGACACATTGACCTGCGAGATGTGGTCAACATGGTGATCTGGTAGTGACTTGCGAAAGACATCAATAGCCCAGAAACCGGTAGAAAGATCGAACATGGTAGAGCTGTAGAGAATTGGTACGCATTCGAAATAACTGTTAAGTGACTTGCTGTTAGTATTATAAGATCATTGAGATGAGTTGTGTGTGTGTGTGTGTGGGGGGGTTTTTTTTTTTCTTCTCTTACATTCGCCTGCAAGATAGCAGAAGATTAATACGATTCCGCTTCTGCCTCTTGTCTGGCAACGGTAAACAGCATATTGTATGATATCTCAAGCTAAGATTCTCGCCATGTTCGCTAACACACTCATACGAGTGAGTGCCGGTGTGGTCGATATGGACCAGGTTGGTTCCGGGGAAATGGAAGTACGCGACCCAGATTTGCTGGCGGATCTCAGGCGGCAGACGAGTGAGGAGCGGTACCGCATCTTGCGGATCGTCTCGTTCGGTTGGCGTGATGGGCTTGGGTTCGCCGAAGAGCAGGCGCTTCACGCGGGACCTCAAACCGCTGCCCCTTGGGGCCATCTGCCGCGCTGGGCCTGGATCGATGCGCGTCATGAATGATGCTTGTGGATGGAGATGGAGAAGGGGAGATGAGAAAATGACCCCTTTCTTGCCAGACAGATGGGAGGGCGAGGGGGAGGCTCCCCCTCTTATTGAGGCGAGGGTGGCCGGCGGTGGGTGACCAGACCCAAACGACGGCCAGCACAGGCAACCGCTGAGTCAAAGGAAGGTTGGTCGAGGAGCACACTCAATGCCAAGTCTCCACAAGAGCTGCTCAACGGATAGCCCTATACATACCTACCTGTACCTAGCTATAGCCTTAATCGTTTTCTGGTTAATTTTAACTTTTTCACTATGCTGATATATGTGAATATCCAGTTTTACCTGTACATTCTTTATTTACCGTTATTATCTAAACTCTATATGAATTATAGTAAGTTTCGCAAGTTTTACTTGGACTCTAACCGTATCTAGTGTATATGTAAGGTTATACGTATAAGTCATGTACTCTTCACAGATAAGCCACGCAATTTTTATTTTTGTAATTTTATTTACGATTTCTCTGGTACATAATTTGTAAGTCGTTGCAGGAAGGTTGGGTCGCAAGGGAAGATCTCAGTATTCAATCATCCCTCACATTCTACCCCTAGTTTCTGAGCTATATCATGAGACAAGATCACCAGATCACCGTTGACCGAACGAAACTCAAGCTGGAAACAGTCAGGAATGCCGTGGTGAGGCTTATGGGGACTAGAGTGGCTGCAACTCTTTGGCAAGCGCGCCCCCATTGACTTCTTCAAGCTTTTCGATGCAACCGTGGTTCATGAAGTAAGTTGTAATTCCCATCGCGATTCATCGAAGTGAAAGGAGGATCCTGTTATTAACTACATGTTTAGTTAACCCACACGCAATTCGGCGGTCCCACCGACGATGTGAAATATGGTATGTATGCTACCTGTTGCGGCCCAAGGACCAGGCAAGAATACAAGTGAACTGAGTTGAACCATTGTCATCAGGCTGGAAAAACTGCCGCGAAATCTCCACGCGGGTTTCACGGCACAATCTTCCCGAGGCAGAGAACGGACCGGTATATAATGCGGGTCAGTCTGCCCCGATGATGTTCCCAGCAGCAGGTGTTAAACTAACCTGTCTCCTAGACTCGTATTGCCTCTTTGCCGTCGCTTCTTGGTACGTAAATGAGGGCGGTACGGTTCACGAAGACGGAAGCATTGAGGGCCTCGAAGGTCCTGGGGCAAAGCTCTGAGCTGGTCACATTCAGAAATGCAGGCCTGCAGATGCGTAAAGTCTAGCCCCAAGGAGAAGAAAACAGGTCGCCCAAAGAAGGGATGCCAGTGGGGGAGAATAGTCAATTCGAGTTGTACCTGCGTCCACGCTTATTTCCAGGCATCTTTGTTCTCCGATCGGACCACTTGACAAGGCAATTCTCGAGCCCAATCGCCCACATCGAAAGGGAGGATTAGCTCGAAGTGAGACGGTTTGGTCACCATCTTCACTGGCCGTAGAGCCTCATCCATGTTCTTCACCCAGACACCTACATAGCTGTCATAACTCACGAGCCTCACCTCGAACCTCAACCATCGGAGGTTGGTCATTGCCGCCAAGGTTTCCCAAATTAGAGGCCATTGACGGGTTTGGCCGTTCTCATTCTCCTTGTCCGCCGGAGCTGCAAGTGTTTTCCACGTGGCAAGGATCAAGATGCTAACTTGGGAGATGCAGGCAAAATGATGAGCTGGGATGAGTTTTCGGAAGTTGCTGATCGTGTAAAGAGTCGAAGAGAAGTCAAACATAGTCGTCTCATACAGAAGAGGCGCACATTCGAAGTATCTTTTCGTTGTCAGTCTCCTCAGAGCCTTTGGGTTGAGTCTGTTCATGACGGAGTCCTTACATTCGTTTGCAGGTGAGTAGAAGATTTAGACGGTCACGCTTCTGCTTGAGTCGGTGGCATTCCAGATGGGACTTGGGGTGGAAACTCTGCTGGTCCTCGACAAGACACTCAGCCGCTTGCGTCGCGTAGCCGACAATATGGACCTTGACAGTGGCCGGGGAATAGAAGTAGGCGTTCCATATCTGCGAGCGAATCTCAAATGGGAGTCGATGGAGCAGCAGCACGGAAAGCTGCGGATTGTCCCGTTCGCTGTTGGGGGTGATGGGCTTGGGATCACCAAAGACGAAGCGCTTCGCGCGTTGGACCAAACTGCCCCGGTTGCTGCTGACTATGGGGGGTATCGTGCGTAGGAGGGTCATGGCTGATGGGGGAAGGGGAGATACGATTGAAAGAGATGCCGCTGCTCTTCCAGGCGGGTGCGGATGAGAGGGGGTTGCTCCCCTCTTATTCTGGCCGCGAAGGTGTGGCCTTGGATCATGAGACGTCACCCAACCACGACCTACATATCCAACCGCCGAGCCAAAGTTAAGCAGGCCGGCACACGCACACCGGCAGGGCTCCACAGGGAGTGCTGAAGCTGCATACTCCCAAGCATAGCCACAGCCGCGAGGGTTCCCTTCGATTGCGCCTCTTGAATCTGTGTGCGCGACCGTTGATAGTGATCTTCATTTTCCATCCTCGGTTATCAACCATCAGTGCGAATGATACCATTGATTGTTCGCCTTGTTTAGATGAATCAACATCGCTATTGTAGTGCATTCGAACAGTTGCCATAGTAAGGCTCAGGTAAGTGATTGAACATCGAGAGTGATGCGCTGACATCATACACAGCCAATTCATCTAGGCTGTTCCCATGTGTCGTACATGTGAGGAGCGCAGTAGATGGCTTGTCCGACCGGCCTTGATCACCATCCCAACTCACAGGGGGTCTACCCTCGATTCGCACCGACAAATATTGGTAGGAGTGCGAAATCGGTATTGAAGTTGTAGGAAGTACAGATGTAAATCAGAATACATGATCAAGTGGACTGACTTCCTCCCTGCCCATGGCCACGTCGAGGAGTGTGTGTGTCTACGCCTTGCGAGCCCTGCTCTTGCACCCGAGCTTGTAAGTCGAGTCGAGCTCTCCCCACTTGATCTTACTGAAGATCACAGCCGTATCAGGCTGCACTTCCTCGATGAAGGTCGGGTTCCCCTCGCCATCACGGCACGGTCCACTGCCGGCAGTCGCACCGTCCAGCCAGGTCATGTTACCGCCAGCATCCCACCAGATGCTCAGAGCAAGGACCATACCACGGGCCATGGCACCACCCATAGCCCCAGCCGCTCCGAGATCGTTGTAGCGTTCCGAGTTGCGCACCTCGCAGAAGTTGTCGTCGATCCAGTTCGTGCCGCCAAGCTCATCCGCGTGCTCCTCGAGATTGTACTCGGCCTGGGGGATCTTCTTACCGTCCTGGATGTAGAAGCGGCGGTACTGGAGGAGTTTGCCGTTCTCGTCGGCAGGGAACTGCGAGACCACAGTGAAGGGGCGGGTGGTGTCGACGGTGAAGTCGGAGCTCTGGCCGTAGTAGTCTGTATTGCCGAGCTGGTAGGGGTTCCAGCCGCAGCCCCATTTGTCGCAGATGCCTCCCCATTCGCAAGCTTCGCCCTCGCACTCGACGAGGCCGGATACGTTGCATGGGTGAGGGACGAAGGTGTTGGAGCGGGCGTTGGCCTCCCAAATATCCATCTCGTTGCAGCATGAGCCGTAGCCCTCGAGGTTAGGCTATGGCAGAGTCAGCGTTTGTGGTCCCTGGATCCAGATATACTTCAGACTTTGCTTACCTCGCCATTGATGAATGGAGTCGTGTAGCATTGCGCATCACAGTATCCGGTTCCGTGGTAGGCACCGCCCTTGTTGAGCTCACTCTTGCCACCATCGGCAGCCATCTCGGAAAGGTAGAGGGCGCCGTTCATGCCGCAAGGAAGCTTGGAGACGTCGACGTCGAAGCTGAACTCTCCGCCCGTGAGCTTGAGCATCTCATACTCCTGGCCATCCTCCTTGAGCAGATAGACACGCGGGGTCAGGAGACTGCCGTCCTCTCCCAGCTGTTCAAGCAGCAATGCATCACCATCGGTCTGGATGCCAAACTCAGAGTAGTCCGAGATGCCGCGCTGCTTGCATTCTGCCTGGCAAGACTCGATATCCGGGCAGGCAGTGGCATTGGGAGTCTCGCCCCAGACACCGCAGTCGTACTCGGGGGCATTCTCTTGGTAGATGGGGTGGTAGAGCGAGTCGAGGACGATCTTGTTCGTCTGCTTCACACAGCCTCCCTTCTTGGTGCACTGCCAGGTAGTGATCTTGGGGTGCACCTCAGGGGTGCCGTCTGGGGTCTGGGCCGAGACGAGACCCAGCAGAACGGCTGCGACGAGAGGGATGGAGCGGGCCATCTTTGCCATGGCGAGTATTTGGTAAGAAGATGCGAGCGTGCAGAAAAGACGAAACAGGACGTCATCTGGGGTTGCATAGGCACACATGGTATCTTATATAGGAACTGGCTGAGGCAACGCACCCACTTGAAAACCCCGTTCAAACCGCATGAACAGCCAACATCGTCCTCCATATCTCCGCGACCAAATCAGGCGCCTCCGAGGCCAAGGCGCTCAACAGGCCCTGAAGCCCGCGAGTTAAGAAGGGTGAAAGCGAAAAGGCTCGCTTGCTCGCCTGCCAAGGAACCCATAGAGTCAATTGGCCAACTCGAGGCCCGCACGGCGAATCGGGCCCAAAGTCCATGTAAGTGAAGCGAAGCCTGTTCTGTGGGTGCGTGAATGCATGGATCCTGGTCATTACTTGGCTCTCGTTGTGGATAGACAAGAAGCTCTTTCGCTTGCCCAGATTGAGAGAAAGACAGGGAGGAGAGTTGTGGGGAAGTTCTCCCGTCCATGTGGAACATTTGGGGTAAATTGGAGAAAATAAATCCAGAAAACAAATTGAACAGTCTTGTCTTTGTGTGTGCTTGGCTGGAAGGAGATGTTCGGAACAGCATCATCCGTGGATTGCTGCTGGTGGATCTTTGAGCTGAACGAGATCCTGGGCCGGATCACGGTGCCGAACCAAGGGGCAAACAAGAGGGCCTCTGCTCCTCCAAGAAAGACAAGATAGATTAAACGGGTCCAGGCACGAACGGGATGGCGTCTTCCTATTCGCTCGTAGGTCGATCGGGCCGTGAGGAGGGGACAGATGGCGTTGAGGCGGGGCCATGTGGTTTAAGGTTATTCTCGAATTTCTCCCACGTGAGCGTGGAAGAGTGTGTTGCGTTTCGACGAAGCCGATGGCCCTTCATTTCTTGCTTAACCTTAATTTCTCTTTGGTGAGGTGAGATTGACAGGGGGTGGTCGGCCTGGCAGATGGGATGGGATGGAGATGATTGGAAGCGATCAGCCGATTGAGCTTCACAGAAGTCCGTCGCCGGAGTGAATATACCCTTTTCACAGACGTAAGACTGTGCCTTGGAGACGCGTCGTTACTTGAAGTCAGGTCGATGTGCAGCACTGACGGAGTGAGGAAAGGTCGACGAAAAAGTGTTGGGGGATCAGAAGAAGAACTTGAGCCTTGCAGAGGAGGCCTTCTGCAATTGACAACACGCTTGGGGTGTAATCACGTGGTGCCAAAGACGCGACATACACTGCGAAATAAATGTAACCCAGATAATATGACTGTTTTTTCTTAAATGTGATGATCATCAGAAGAAGCAATTACAACGTCTATGCGACCAGAATTTTGGTGTTTCGAAGGAGAAAAACACCTCCCACGAGGCTCGGGTGATGTGGCACAGGTCGTAACCAAAACCATTCGTCCTCTTGGCAACATGTATTGACGCAGGTTTCGGCACAGTACAACGTCTTTATTCACTGCCAGCTGGGTGGTTGTGGCACAGAACACAGCAAACAGGCCGTCCCCGGAAAACGCCGGGCTCTGTGAGGACCATGTCTCGAAGTACATCCTTTCTAGCTCAGAACAATATGGTGGATTGTCAAGGGCTGGCCTGACGCAGGTGTTGTTGCCATCTGGTAGTAAGAGACGATCTCTTGTGTTGACTCTTTCGTCATTGTCGCCCAGAGGTAAAGCTGGGAAGTACCTAGCCAGCACATGGAATCTGCGCTCTGGCCTAGGATCCCACCGAAGTCTCTCGAGTTATTATGATGAAGTTCCATCGATCTAGTATCAGGCCTCGTTAAGTCCGACGACATCATTGTCGCGGTCTGTGGTAAGGAAGGAAGAGGGAAAAAGAAAAGTTGGAGATGAAGGCATCGCGAAAGTTCTTGTCAGTGGTCACTGCATAGTCCAGAGAGAGGCAACATCGTATAAGACAGCCAATGATGGCATTGCTACCGAGAAAGATCCTTTACGGAGGATATTCATTCCGACAGCAAGGTAACTCAAAGTCCCTGCAGCATATCGATCACGGATCGCAGTCTCGAAGAACAATTGTTGCAAGCAAAGAGGGGAGGATTCGAGACGATTCTCTTACGGCAGCAAAGTGTGCGTGTGTGTGTGTAGAGTCTGAGTTCCTCAGTGGTGACCTGCATCCCCAGTCGCCACAGTACGTCACTACGACCCCACGTGACGTACCAATATCAACAACTTCCTTGGGGGCCTAAATGTCAACCATACAGCAAAGGGGGAGAGTCATCCGTTTGTTTTCTGTCGGCGGGCTACGTTATCTCGCAGGGTGAGACAAGATGAGCTGCCAGGGCTGCCATGCCTGAGGAGGGTATATGTCGGGTTTCTCGCCTTTGGATTGGTCGGAGCTGTCAGAAGGATTCAGTTTCCATACGGGAAGGGCTGTTCAAGATCCATGAGGCGAGGCCAGAGACCAACTTCGCCGATCTTATGGCCGTGGATGCTTTGCTGGGTTCACGACTGACGTGAAGGGGTATTGGCTGTGGAGGAATGGTGAGCTGTCTCTGCTGTCTACCGAAAGCGCCCATTCAGAACTTTTCTAACACGGTTCAAGTCTAGCCCGGTTCTCAATCATCTCTCACGACCTCGAGCATGAACAAGAAAGAACATCACCGGATGTGTTAGCCGCCCTCGTTGGGGCATGACGGAAAGACAGGGGTTGTTCCCAGACCGTGTTCTAGGCTAGGATGGACCATCCGCTATGATTCGTTCAAATACACGAGGGTCTCGAATATAGGTCAGTCAAGTCAGTCTGTCTTGCTTTTCTCTTTACCCAAATGAAGAGCTGAAGATTTAGGGCTGAGAGGCTGGCGTGAGATTCCTACCCACCTTGTCGACATACTGCGCCACTGTGCGCTGGCAACCCCTGACCAAGTCAGCACTGAGGAAAGGTGAGAGTTGCCCTTTCGTTGGAGAAAGACTGTCGAGGGAGCACCACAGGTAGCAGAGATTATCAGACTTCATCATGCACAAGGTCGCAGACGACGAGACCTCGTATGACTCTGCATGCTGCACATGTCAGCATAGCACACATGCAGACTCTGGACCCCTGTCTTGCCGTTCAGTCATGTCCGAGGACCCTGCTCATTCGTGAAGCATTACCCCCCACATACCATCGCCAATCTTCAAGTCGGTTCATGTTGGATCTCCAATAGTGTCGTACCCATAGTCGCCATTGTGTGCCTAGGGACAGCTCATCCATGCTTTCTGAGCGAGCCTAATAACTAGTCTCGAGCGCCCAGCCTTCCGAGCACCTTTTCCCTCTCTCACTCTTCAGAATGTCAGAGTTGTAGTACACCTCAACTCCTCCATCTCTCATCATGGAACCCGTCGCGGAACACGCTGTGCTGCTCCCACGGTCCGGCTCGCTCGTCTGTCACAGCGATGCAGCCGGCGACTACTACGGTCTGGGAATCCGGATCGGCATCTACTTTGCCTGGCTGAGCGCCTACCTCGCCAACATTGTCGTGCCGGGCGAGTTCGCCGGAGCCGCGGCCGCAAACACCATCTTCCTCATGACGCTCTTCATCGCCATGACCAAAGACAGCATGACCGACGCCCTGACTCAAGTAGACGTTCTCGTCCTGATGCACCTCTGCGGCGGGGCGACGTTCGGCGTCCTCAGCATTTGGGGGTACCGCACGAAGCTCTACACCGACGAAGGACCAAAGGAAGTGGGCTACTTCGGTAGCTACGGCACGCATCTCCGCATCGCCATGAGCTTTGCCATCAGCGTGTTCGGTCTTTGGTTCTGGGCGTGGGGCGTGGCTGGTGGGCTTCGACAGCTGGGGCCGTCCGATGGCATGGAGTCGGGGAAGAACTCCACTGCATGCTCGAACGTGCATACGTTTTTCTTCACCAAGATCCGGGCAGATCAGGGCGTGCGGTACTACTACATCATCATCTGCGCGGGCTGTACGCTCTACTTCGGCTTCATGCTGCTTGCGTCGAGTCTCACATTGTGGTTCTCTGTCGAGAGGCTGCTTGGACTTGCGGGGAGCAGATGGAGCGAGGCTGCCCATGTTGACACGCTCGTGCGACCGAAATATGTGACTGGCTTTTCTGCTGGCGAGTAAGTCCTCTTCTGTCTCCTTTCCTTCTTGATAGTCACATGTCGAATGGCCATGCTGACCATGACTCCAACTACCCATAGGCTCAGGGCGATGTACAAATTCCTCCGGATCGCCAACCCAATTTGGCTCCTGTGGTCGGTCCTCACGGTCGAGTTCACCTTGAACTTCAACCACATAGAGGGTGTCCTCGGAGGACCTCAGAACTCCCTGTCCACACCCGGTCAACTTCTGCCCTTGCTGGTCGGTGGCTTCGGATTCATTCAGGTCCTGTATGTCATCCTCAAAGAGAAAGTCTTCCAGAGAGCCTTCCACGCCGATCCAGACAGCAACCACCATTTCGGCCCGTCCGTGCTGCGCTCCACGACAGACCTGGACACTGCGCAGCAGAAGCGTAGCAGAGTCCTGCGCTACCTCGTCGGATGGCTGCCCTGGCTGAGCCTTCTGCAGTCTTACGACCAGAGGTTAGAGGAACAGGGCATCTCGAGATCGAACACTGGTCTGGAAGGGATGCCCATGTCGCCTCGTCAGCATCTGAGCCCGAAGAACACCTTTACGTCGACAAGTGTCTGAAGCTTGTTCAGCATGTACAGCGATTGACTTGGAACTAATGGAGGATTTCTTATGACATTTTCTTCCTTCAATAGTTCGGCACACACGCCTTTGATTCCCGTTTGGCCTGCAACAAGTGGTGCCGTGTAAGTGGAAGGCGCAGAGGTTGACGATGAATACGGGCTCTCCACACCACGAAGTAGACCCTTGGATATGGACTCTTCAGTGCAACCAGATCGGAATGGCCTGACGTTCATATCGATATCTTACATGATTCTCCATAGGATATACGGAAGTTTGTCATTGCTTTGCCATCCGCCTCGGTGCCTTTGGCCCCTACGCAGTGGGTCAATACAACAAATCCACCTCGTCTTCTAGCGCACGGGGCCGTGTTCTAAACATTCTAGCCTTTTCTTCGATTTGCCCCATACTGAATGGAGAAGGCTTTTTTCCCTCTCGATATTCTTTGTATCATAGTCCAGGGAACTTCCCGTGGCTTTGACTCACAGGAAAGCATCGCACGTCCGATAGTCGGCCACGGAGGGGGGTTGAGCAACTCTTCACCACAGGAGTACAAAAGGCGACGTGAAGAATCTCCTACAGATCGAACTCTCTTCAGAATTTCTTGAGGTCAGCCTTTGTCCCACGCAGATCATGGCGACAAAAACAGAGACACTCACCACGGTTGGGGAGTCGGTGGAACGGCCCTCCGCCATGACCATCCCGTTCGAAGTCCTGGAGACGACGTTGACACACGAGTCGCGCATCTCACAACTCCATGTTGCCGCGCACAAGTTCTCGCGCCTGCAGAAGACGTCCATCGTGCTGCAGCTGTCCGGCGTGAACCTGTGCTCCAGCGCCATCAACGGCCTGGTCGTCATCGGCCTGCCCATCATCAGCGCAGACCTGTCCCTGCCGGAGTCGCTCGCTTTCTGGCCGACCTCTGCAACTAGCCTGGGGACGGCTGCGACGCTGCTCCTCGCAGGGTCGATAGCAGATGCGTTCGGACCCCGGGTCGTCGACCTTGTGGGGTGCGCCGTCACGGCCATCTTCATGCTCGGCGCCGCCGCTTCGTCTACCGGGAACCAGCTTGTGGCCATGCGGGCTGTCCAGGGTGTTGGTGTCGCGCTGCATCTCTCGTCCTCCGTGGCCCTCGTGACGCAGGCCTTTCCTCGAGGAAAAGGCCGCAATCTGGCGTTTGCATGTATTGGCCTGAGTCAGCCGCTGGGATTCTCACTCGGTCTCGTCTTGGGCGGCGTGTTGATCGACACGGCCGGCTGGCGAGCTGCCTGGTACCTGTACGCGGGCATTTGCGTCGCTCTCTTCTTCGTGGGCCTCTGGGCGCTGCCGCACTCCTGTGACCAGTTGTCGCTGAGGGAGCGCTTGGCCATGTGCAGGACCAAGATTGACTGGGTTGGTGCTTTGCTGGCCTCGGCGTTCATGGCCATCTTGTGTTATCTGCTTGCGTGAGTGTCTTCTTCCTCTTCTTCCTCTTCTTCCTCTTCTTCCTCTTCTTCCTCTTCTTCCTCTTCTTCCTCTTCTTCCTCTTCTTCCTCTTCTTCCTCTTCTTCCTCTTCTTCCTCTTCTTCCTCTTCTTCCTCTTCTTCCTCTTCTTCCTCTTCTTCCTCTTCTTCCTCTTCTTCCTCTTCTTCCTCTTCTTCCTCTTCTTCCTCTTCTTCCTCTTCTTCCTCTTCTTCCTCCAAACTATATATACTGAACCTCGCATCACAGTGTTCTGAGCGCCGACACGAGCCGCATCCGCAACGGGGACACAATCGCCCTTCTCTGCATCAGTGTGCTGCTCGTCCCCTGCTTCGGTGGCTGGATGCATCGTCAGAAGTCGCGAGGTGAACCCGCGCTGATCCCCAACTCCCTGTGGGCGAATCTCTCATTTGCCTCCATATGCATCATCACCGGCCTATCATTCTGTGCTGTCAATGCAATGGAGCTGTTCTCCAACCTATTGTGAGTCTTTGGGGAGAAAAGAAACCATGCGTTCAGCTTTCGAAACGAACCAAGCTTGCTGACCTGGGGCTTGGATAGCTTCCACAACGTGCAAGGTCTCTCGGCCATCGAGTCCTCCGTCCGCATCATCCCAAGCCTGACCATGGGCGTCATCACCGGCTTGTTGTGCGGCTTCCTCGTCGACCGCTTCCGCGCCATGTGGCTGATCAGCATCTCCTCGGCCATCTCCGCCACAGCACCGCTCCTGATGGCCGTGATCGATCCAGAGTGGTCCTACTGGAGAGGCGCCTTCCAGGCCCAAGCGCTGTGCTCGCTCAGCGCCAACCTGCTCTTCACGGTCGGGCTCAGCATCATCTCGGAGATCTTCCCGGAGAACACGCAGGCGCTGGCGGGCGCCGTCTTCAACACCTCGTCGCAGTTCGGCACCGCTCTCGGTCTTTCCATCCTGCAGACCATCTCCTCCTCGGTGACGAAGCAGAGTCCGTCCGACGATCCGAGGAGGGCGCTTCTTGACGGCTATCGAGCGAGCTTCTGGACCATTTGCGGCTTTGTTGCTAGCTGTGTGTTCATCAGTGCCCTGGGGTTACGAAAGACGGGAAGGGTTGGTGTCAAAAGAGAGTAGCCTGGCCAGACTACGGCTTTGGTAGAAGTAAGGCAGACTGTGAAAGCGTACGGGTCAATTGATAAAACGGTGTGACTATCCTCTGAGCAGTCATATGACTAAAGTACACTCGGGAATTCAGTTCCGTTCAAGATGTAATACGCCTTGAGTTGCCGAAGCCAATATATGTATTACCCCGGCTGCTTCTTGAAGATTTTCTTTCCTCTTGGCACGCTGAGTATTTATTAGAGCAAATTAATTCAGTGTGGCGAAGTAAACGGGTATAGTCATACGACTGTCCAGGGGATGCAGCATCCCCATTCTAATATACTTTTCTAAACAACGTTTTATAAATCAGATTATATCGTAGAGCATTAAATACTCTTACATAGCAATGAATATTGAGACATTTTCTAATACCAGAGAAATAGGCAAAATTGAACATAAATAAAGGTTTGTAGCTAGATTTTAGCAACTAGAATAAGATAGAAGCTCTTAAAAAAGAATTTAAATTTCAAATGTATGTTTTTACGAAAAAAAGGAACTTTGGGGTTTATTCTTAGAATAGATCAATAAAGTAAGGTCAAGCAATGCAAGTTCAATATAATTCCTAAGAAAGAATATAGTGGATGTTGCTTATTAGAATAGGGGTCCTGTATTAGTACCTGTTATTTCCGTTTCTAAGAGAAGAGAGTAGAATAGGCATCGAGAACTACCTTCAGAACACTTCTAGGTAATTAATATTGATTCAATTTTTAGGTAACTGTATGGTGTCCAGCACCTCTAACAGGGTTGTACTGTTCCACTTTCAGACACTGCAAACAGAGACTTTCAATCAATTTTGCTCATGATCTCAGGGTGCCCGCCCATCAGGGAAAGTTCTCTCATCACGAGCCCACCTGTGCAGCCCACGTCGATATAGAAGAGCCTGGATCAATAAAGAACAAGAGGAAATGTTCCGTGTTTCCTTTCGGATCTGCTTACACTCCCAGCACATGGCATGAAGCTGAGCACCCTTGTCACCAAAGCGTATCTCGACTGCGAGTTTTTGCTGCATTTGGCCAAAAAGAATCTTCTGCTGACAGAGCACTTATCACCGCGCATTACCAATCCCTCAACGCCGATATCAACATGACGTATCCTGCATGTGTTGAAGACGCATATGGCCTGATTGCTAAGTGCTGGTTCCGTCGGGCGAGGGTTTTCAGATAAATACAGTGTCTAGGTTCCCATACAGCTCCTGGCTGACAAGAACCCTTGACTTATCACGACTGCAATTGGCCATCCTACTTACTCTATTCGTTACTCGTGACATTTCCCCGAAAGTAACTGTCCCTGTTCGTGGATGCTACAGTCATCGCTCCCATCATCATGAGTACCTTCAACGACCACGGCATCCCCGTAGTCAATCTGTCCGGCGATGGATGGTCCAACGAAAACGAAGCGACAGCAACATGCTTCTGTGGAGCTGTACAAGTAGTTCTGGTCTGTCTTCCAAAGAGCCTCTTAAGATGCAAACTCCTTTCTCGCCTCCTCCTAGTCATCATTTCCATCACGCTTCACACGAGTCGCACTGCTGACAAGTAATAAAACACCGCCAGCCACTCAAGAAGCCCGGTCTGCTGAACCGCCACGTCTGCCACTGCACCGACTGCCGCAAGATCGGGTCCGCATTCTACCAATCCAACATCTCGGTCGCAGACACGCACCTCAGGCACGTCCGAGGCGAGGACAACCTGACGGCTTTCGGCGAGATCAAAACCATCCGCGCCAACGCAACCATGACCAACTACTTCTGCAAGACGTGCGGCACGCTGATGTACCGCCGCGGCGACAACTTCCCCGGGGTAACAATCCTGCGGACTGGAACTGTGGATGATCTCGCCTTGGCCGACACTGTCCTCCGTCCTCAGGTGGAACAGTTCGTCGAGAGGAGGGTTGCCTGGTCGAAGCCGATTGATGGTGCTGCGCAGGTGGAGGGTATGTTTAAGCCGTCAGATATAGCCGTCAGATATTGAGGGAATCCCTTAGGCTGCTGTTGATAAGGTCAAGACGAGTCGTTGAATTCACTGGATTGTGATGAGGGACAATTTTGGAATGTTCATCACCATGCAAGATGCCGATGATGATGAAAGCGAACATGAAGTGCCCATTCCGGGTTTCAAATCCCGATGGTCAACCATTGCAGTATACTGTACTGTTCAACTTTTGAGACGATGCATATCCAAGGAAGAGTAATTTTCTGTGATGCTTGCTTAGTCGTCGCAGCTCCTGTTACGTCACGTGGGTTTATAGCGACCTGCTATGGTGACTGTGGACACAGGCAGCTACTGGTGGAACTCAGACTTTACACACACACATACACACACTTTCTGTCCCTCAGTAGGTACTGAGTAGAATCGTCTCAATCATGATGCATCGCTTTGCGACTACTGCTCTCTGTGACAGCTCCTATCACGCAAGTGTGCACAATACTTGCTCAAAGACACTCCTCTCAACTCGTTTCCGAGCAGTGCCCAAGAGGAGGACCCGGTTGGAAGGCTCAAGACGGTTGACAGGTGCGCTACTAGTTATGCCTATCAAGCATGCATATTCTGATCCGTGGGGTAACTTCAACCTGGCTTGGCTGTGATGCCGATATATATTAGCCTAAAGCATACGGACACTTCGACATTGCCCGCCCGTCCATTGCCGTCCCAACTACAGCTTCAAGAAATGACAAGGGCCTCATTACCCTTGCATCCGGGCTTCATTACCCATGTTCAACCCCGCGTTGCCAAGGGTACTATATCCTAATGAAGGGCAATTCCTCCGTCGCATGTACAAAGCGTCGTTATAAAGGAGGCATTCTTTCCGATTCGTAGTTAAACTATGATAGCGGGAAGGACTACCGATCATTGAGAGTGCGGTGTCTAGCAAAACCATGAGACATCTCGTTGTGGTTCTAGCAGCGCTGGCTGTTGGGCATGCCCAGTTGCTTTTCACATCTCCGGGTGACTCTGGATTCAAGCTTGCTGATCAAGATGGAGTTCCGGATATCTGGGTCTCGAAGAACGACATTGTTGGAGTGGAACGAGCTGCTCAAGATGTCGCATGGGACTTTGGCCGTGTGATTGGTGAGAACAGCACCGTGGTCGTTGCCGGTCACTGTCGGAAAATCAACGGGAGCGAACCGGTCATCATCGCTGGGACTATTGGCAACTCATCGCTGATTGATGGTCTCATCGCCGATGACAAGCTCGACGTCAAGGGCGTTAAAGGCGAATGGGAGTCGTTCACTATCCAAGTTGTTGAGAAGCCGACTCCGGCTGTTCCGTGGGCGCTGGTCATTGCCGGCAGCGATCGACGCGGTACTATTTATGGCCTCTACGACCTCTCGGAGCAGATGGGCGTCTCTCCTTGGTACTGGTGGGCTGATGTTCCCGTCAAGACCAAGTCATCCATTTGGGTGTCATCCGAAGGCAAGGTCGGGCGCACACCGTCAGTCAAGTATCGCGGCTTCTTCATCAACGATGAAGCCCCGGCCCTCTCCAGCTGGGTGAAGGAGAACTTCGGCGGAACCTTCAACAGCAAGTTTTACGCTCTCGTCTTCGAGCTGTGCCTGCGCCTCAAGGGCAACTACATATGGCCTGCCATGTGGGGGAAGATGTTCTATGTCGACGATGAGAAGAACGGCCAGCTGGCTCACGACTATGGTGTCATCATGGGCACCAGCCACCACGAGCCCATGGCTAGATCTGAAAGGGAGCAGCAGCTCTACGCAGAGGGTGATTGGGACTGGTCCAGCAACAAGGAGAATCTCGAGGTATTCTTCCAGGAAGGTATCGACCGAGCAAGAGACTGGGACACCATATTCACTATGGGCATGAGAGGGAAGGGTGATGTCGCATCGCCTACGCTGACGGCCGAAGATCTTGAGGAGCTCATCGGTGTCCAGCAGGGACTCCTTATGGACACCTTCAACACAACCGATCCTAACGAGATTGCGCAGACTTGGGTCCTGTACAAGGTGAGAGCAGAGCAATGTGAAGTTTCGAGGAAATGGCAAAGACTGATGTGTTTTGTAGGAGGTCAGCGAGTACTATGCCACTGGACTCGAGGTGCCTGACTCGGTGACCCTGCTCTGGACCGACGACAACTCGGGCAACCTCATCCGCGTGCCAACCGCCAACGAGAGTGACCGCACTGCTGGAGCTGGCGTCTACTATCACTTCGACTACGTCGGTGCTCCTCGCAGTTACAAGTGGATCAACACCATTCAGCTCGTCAAGACGTGGGAGCAGATGCACCTTGCGTATACCAAGAACGCGCGTCGGATCTGGATCGCCAACGTGGGAGACATCAAGCCTCTGGTCCGTCGAAATGTGAATCTTTCTCTCCCTCTGCTAATACTGACCTCATCACAGGAGATCCCCCTTGCTCACTTCATGGACATGGCATACGACATGGATCGCCACCAGACGCCCGAGTCCACCACCGAATGGATCAAGCGCTGGGTCAGTGCAGAGTTTGACTCTGATATCGCAGACGAAACGACGCAGATCCTGAACGACTACGGCACCCTCGTGGGGCGACGCAAGTATGAGCTGCTGAGCGAGCTTCCTTTCGCCTTCAGCACCACCAACTACGACGAGGCCGAGAGGAATCTCGCACAGTGGGAGGATCTCCTCGAGCGGACACAGGCCGTGCATGACACTCTGGACGAGGCGGCTCGCGTTTCCTACTTCCAGCTCATCCTCCACCCCATTCTTGCTGGCAAGACTGTGGTCGACCTCTACACGCAGACGGCCATCAACAAGCTTTACGCGCAGCAGGGACGTGTTAGTACAAACTACGTGGCTCAAAAGGCCCACGACCTGTTTGCGGAGGATGCTGACATCACGGATCGATACCATCGCTTGAACGGCGGCAAGTGGAATCACTTTGTTAACCAGGTTCATATCGGGTACACTTCTTGGGATGACCCGCCTAACAACACGAACATCATGCCGGCGTTGGAGTATTCGAAAAGCCCTGGAGACGGTGGTTCCTTGGGTGTCGCTATCCAGGGGAGCACTGTTGCGTATCCTGAACAGGCGCAGTTGACCCTTCGATCCGTTGATCCGTACATGCCAGATGAAGACACTCGGCACTTTGACGTGTTCCTTCGTTCCAACACATCTCTGTCCTACAAGATCTCCTCCAACACTTCCTATGTGTCCGTCTCGAAATCGAAGGGCGTCCTGACCGGTCCCGGGAGCGACACGGACGCCAGGAGCGTCATCAGCGTAGACTGGGAGCAGGCACCGGACGGCCTATCATTCACCGAGCTCAGAGTCACGAGCGAAGGCTCTGCTGCTGTTCTGATCCTGCCTGTCAACAAGACTTCCGTGCCGTCGTCCTTCAGGGGCTTCGTTGAGTCCAACGGCGTTGTCGCCATCGAGGCGGCAAGCTTCACTGCTGCCGAGAGCGGCCACGGGGTATCCTACGTTGAGATCCCGCACTACGGTCGGACCATCTCTGGGGTCAAGCCGTGGCCTGCGTCGATGGACACGCTGGAACCTGGAACTGGGCCGGCGCTGGTATACAACGTGTACACCACAACAACAACATCGAAGCCTAGGCTGATTGTCAGCCTGGGGTCGTCGCACAACCATGATCCCACCCGGCTGATCAGGTACGCGTACTCCATTGATGGCAGTGCTCCCAAGACGGTGGCTCCCGTCTCGAGGGAACCTCCGTACAAAGAAGGACCAGCTTGGAGAAAGGCGGTCGTGGAGAACGGGTGGACATCTGTCGAGGCGCTGGCTGAAGGTATTGATTCTGGAGAGCATGAGATCAAGATATGGCTGCTTGAACCAGGCGTCGTCCTGCAGAAGCTTGCTCTCGACATGGGCGGCTACAAGACCTCAGCCCTTGGTCCGCCGCAGAGTAAGAAGGTATAAGATGACCGGATAGCTTCTTCGTAATTATCAATGGATTTTGTGCGCCCTCGAGCCGTCGCTTATCAACACCTCTGGACTGCGTCGTAGCAGCCAAGCTTATCATATGTATGGTGTCCATGAATTATGAGACTCTGCACTTTTACGTGATAGCGAACTCTTTTTTGTCTCACGTACTCCGTCAGGGTACTCAGCTACTGCATTTCTTCCATAGCCAACAGTCGCTCAAGCTTCTTCCGTCACGCTCGTCTCATCAAGCAGCTGCCAGAGCTCAGAGGTGTTGCTGCGGCATCTCAAGCTGTATACGTATAGCCGATCAGCTGAGGTTTCAGTGAGGAGTTCGCGAGAAACAATCATAGAGATGAGCTGCACACATGAATGAATTTTCCCCCGGTAACAGGTGAATGGATCTTTGTTTCCCCAGCGTACTGGAACTGTTGTGTCCTCAAGACGCCAAGAAATACTGCATTATATGTACGAAGGGCATATGCTCTCTGCCCTTGATAGTCATGGACGACTTCGAGCAAAATATGGTTGGCATACCTTAATGTATAAGTATTGAAGATGGCCAGTCCCAACAAAAGCTGCTGCATGACCTTGGGAACCTCATGATCCATAATGAGGCTCTGCTGCAGCAGGTGAAGTCGATCAAATTTTTCAAATCGGAGTTTCTGGCTATGCTTCGTTTACATGAGTGCACGACCAGAAAAAACATAGTCTAGGCTCGCGAGTACATTGCCCCGATCACGACAGTGTGGCTCTACTTTCGGGTTCTTCTTCAGCTTCACATTACAAGAAGAATTAACCAAATTGTTATCAGGGTCCTTCCTGATTGATAACCTTCAGTCGCCGACTTGAGCCGAGACAATTACTCAATGTACCGACTGATTGGGATCGCAACTAGAGGCGCTTCTGCTCTGCTGCTACCGTCAACTCTAATGTCCCTGCAGAGTTCCACTCTCTCCTCCTCCAAGCGACCCCAGGTTCGGTTCAAGATGCCCCGAGAAGACGGAGAGCCGGATCAGCAGCATCTCACTCACCCACGTCTTCCAATGTCGTCTTAATGAGTAGACGCTGCTTCACCAGGTAGCGTAGCTCGGCAGTCATGGGTCTCAACCACATTTCCCAAATGGCGCCAACGGTTCATCAACAGGTATTCCAGCAGCGGCTCTTCTGCCTGCGCATGCACTCGGTTGACTAATTCCTGTTGTGTTTCTTTATCATAGAAAATCATCAATCAGCTCCAAGCCAGTTGGATCTGGGTCCCTGACTGGGTTGACTCCTCGAGCCGCAACACCGCCGCGCGCATCGTCAGATTCCACCGCAGACTGACCCTTTCATCGCCGCCCACGCAAGCGCTGCTTCACTTCTCGGCCGACACGCGATACAAGCTGCTCATCAATGGTCGTCGCGTCGCTGTCGGACCAGCAAGAGGTGGTCCTCTGATATGGTACTATGACTCCCTTGACGTCGCACCGTACCTGAGCGCTGGCGAGAATGAGATATGTTTCGTCGTGATTCGCTACTTTGCCGCTTCCCGCGGTGGCATGCCCTTTGAGAGAACTGCTCTGCCGGGGTTGACTGTGGTTGGTGACGTTGAGGCTGAGGGCGAGACTCATAAGCTCGACACTCTGGAAGGGTGGATGGCTGAAGTGGATGATACGATCGCGTTTCCCATGGGGAGGCCGGATGATGTCTTTCTGCACGTAAGCTATCAGGCCTTGATTGGAGGTTGTTGTATCGATGCTCACTCGTGAGATTTATTCAGATCAACGAACAAATAGTGCCCGGTCCCCCTTCGCAGCCGGTCACGCCAGTGCCCTACAACATCACAACACGCAACGGAGAGCTGTCCCCATGGCGATTACGACCGCGACAAATTCCCGCTCCCGAACAGACCTCAGTGGGCGTCAAAGCCACCCGTAGCAGTCCTGGAAGTTGCAGCGTTGATGAGTGGACTGCGCTTCTCTCAGGGCACCGTCCGTTGACTCTCGCAGCCGAGTCTTCGCACACCATCATAGTCCAAGCAGACGTGCACTCGACAGCCTTCATCCGATGGGCCTTCCGGACCACACAAGAAAGCAGACTCCAAGTCAAAGTCACCTTCTCGGAGGGTTACGAACACGAACCCCGTTCATATCCCTTCCTCAGAACAAAGTCGGATCGGCTCGATGCCGTCAATGGCCACCTCATTGGCCCCTACGATGAGGTTGTTCTCCATCTCCCGGCCTCGGGCAGCGTCGTGTATGAGCCGGTCTGGTTTCGCACGTTCCGCCTCATGCGATGGGAGATCATGGTCGGTGCAGGGCCTGTGGAGCTGGTCTCCTTCGATGCGACGCAGGTCAACTATCCGCTGGCTGTCAAGGCGAGCTGGGATGAGCCTCAAAGCCGAGACAGCGCACAGATATGGGACGTGTCTATCCGGACCATGAGGAACTGCATGTTTGACGGATATGCGGATTGCCCGTTTTATGAACAGCTTCAGTAAGTCGAGCTTGTCACTGCATTGCCTCTGCCATGAGCAACAGGACTGACATGGTCATCCTTTCCCAGATACTCTGGTGATTCTCGCTCCGTCGGCTTGTTTCACTATCTTCTGTCCGGTGACGACAGGCTCATGAGGCAAGCCATCACCAACTTCGCCGCCTCCGTGACTCCCGAGGGTCTCACGCAGTCTCGCTTCCCCTCCCACGTGCCACAGATCATTGCCGGCTTCTCACTCTACTGGGTTCTCCAAGTCTGCGATCACCACCTCTACTTTGGCGACACTGCGTATGCTCGCTCGTTCCTACCTCGTATAGACGGGGTGTTTGAGTTCTTTGACTCTCACATTGACGCTCTCGGACTCATCAGCGGGTTTCCAGAGGATGTGTGGCAGTACGTGGACTGGGTTACAGCGTGGGGAGCAACGGACACCCATCCGGACAAAGGAGTTCCAACGTCTGGTCGAGAGTCGAATCGGCACACCTACTTCAGTATGCTATATGCATATGTCCTGAGACAAGCAGCGCGCCTGGTCTGTGATGTTGGTCGGCCAGGCTATGCAGACGATTATGAATCGCGGGCCGCGGCTGTCGTCAAGGCTGTTCGCACACATTGTTTCGACGGCAACTTCTTCACTGATTCCACCGCTGACATTGCCCGCCCCGAGGACGCCTACTCTCAGCACTGTCAGGTATTCGCCGTCCTCTGCGGTGCAGCAACAGAGACGGAACGGTCACGCCTGCTGAAGGAAGCATTTGCCGACCCCAGGTTCTCGAAATGCTCCTATGTCATGTTGTTTTATGCCCTCCGAGCATTTTCTCTGGCCGGCGACGAAGTCTATGAGTCTGCATGGGACACAGTCTGGGATCCATGGCGCAAGATGCTGGCAAACAACCTCACGACCTGGGAAGAGGATGACGTGCGGCAGCGATCGGACTGTCATGCCTGGGGCAGTGTGCCCATCTATGAGTACTGCACGGAGCTGGCAGGTGTGCATGTGTTGGGTGCAGGATCCAGTAAGATTTTGTTTGCGCCCCGGCTGAGGCTGAGTGCGGAGTTGAACGCGAAGATAGCCTTGGGGTCGAATAATGTAGCAGCAGTGTCATGGAGCGAGACCGCGGATGGACGAAAGGCAGTGGAGTTGCACCTGGAGCGGGCCGTTCACGTGTTGAGCAGGCTGCCTGGAAGAGGAGAGGAGGATCACGGAGTGACAGACAATCTGACAGCTGTCGTCTAGAGAATGAAGTACAAGCACGAAAGGATGTGTTTGTTGCATCGAAATTTTGGTCAAGAATATTCCATCGGGTACAGGATATTGTGTTGATACATAACGGCCGCAACATTGTCAAACGGGTGATGTATCACCCCACCAACGATTGTCAAAGTCTATGCCATTGATACCCACCTCTCTGTGTACACACGTCTCCCTAATCGAACCGACATCCAAGCATCGTCATTGCTGCATTCGTACGAAAATACCATCTCCACGATGTGCCATGTCTCAATCGAGAAACTTGGTGAAGGGATCACCATGCAGGGTACGTGGCTTGGAATTGTGTCCGAAAACAGACCAGCTATTGTACATGTATGAAGCCAACCCTGCCCTGCCAAGCAGGCCTTACAGCCACTACGGTGCATTGACCTTCCAGTAGGCGCCTCACTCACTGGACTGCCTGATTATCACAGTACTGTATGTTAGTAGGTATGTACCTGTCATACTGTACTCCGTGCCCTGCTTTGCCCTATGATACACGCCGCTCGCCTCAACTGCCGGATCGTCCCTCTCCCTGTGAGGTTCCCGCTTCGGTGGCTTCCATTTCGACTCCAGATGCGACTCTGCTCCATCTTCTCCCTCATCGAGTTCATTACTGCTGCTGTTCCTCTCATTGCTTCTTCCCACCCAATCTTCATCTCCTGCGCGTCTTGGTGTCAATCTCACCCCACGCCAACTAAGACCAACTGAGACTCGTTTCCAATCCTCCATCTATGCAAGTACCTCTACAGTACCCTCATCTCCTTGATTGCAGATCTCTCCTGCAGTGCCACACCCCAATCCAGTCCTGTCCAATCCCCTACGTCCCCCTTCTGTAGCTTGCAGTTTAGCTCCTCCCAACCTTAGTGAGTACCCAGCTTTAGTCTGTAACGCCTCGTTCCAGTTCACCGTCCGGTTCGTCGCCACTTATGCGACTAACCCATCCACCCCTTTTCCTTCCCTCCCCCTCCTCCAACCCTCCGGCCGATTCCAAGGATCATCAAAAAGCTTAACTGTGCCTTGGCTTTCGGTAGCGGCGGCTCGCTCATTGTCTCCGCCCCGGCCGTCTTTGTGATTCAATCCCACCACACTCTGTAATGTGGATTTTCTTTGTTTCATAGTGCTCTGCTCTACTTGGTTCCCAACCAGAGACATATTCATCATCGCTGGTAAATGCAATAATACTGCGAAACATCTCCAGTCGCATCCCTTCTTGCCCTGGTGTTGCAGGACACGGGATTAGGACCAGCACAGCCCATTTTCATAACCCTTGGTCGTCTTTATCAATTAAATTGCATCCTTTTCTTGGTCGCCAAGACAGCATCTTTCCGCTGTTCATCGACTTTCCTCACTCCGCCTCGGCTGCAGTGACTTTGTCCCCTTCTCATCCCGTCAGCACATCAGCTTCGACGAAAACGTCATCCAACCACCTCACCTCCAGGCACCACTTTCAACAACTACCATCGCCATTCCACCCCTTTCATCCTGCGCCTCCTTTCAAATTCTACTTCGGACGACAGCCTGCTGCACCATTGTGATCCTCCACCGGAACCAGCAGGCGCCGTCCTGTCATTTTCCCTTGACGGCCTCGCTCCGAAACACCCGTCGTCTCCACGTGATCCTCTCCTCCACCAACCGACCGACTCGCGGCCAAAGCTCCTGCGACCGTTGTGTGTACCGACGAAAGTCGACATTGGCTCGCATTATCTTTCTCCTTCTCTCGATCGGCAATCTTCAACTCAGCTTCACGCCTGCACTTCGCGAGCGCACGTTCGTTTTCGCACACTCAGTTCTTAATACCTACCGACCAGCCTAACCACGCCACCTGCCCCATCACCGACGCGCCCGCACATACCAAACGCAGCCTCCCCTAACTTTGTGGCACCGAACTCCCCGCCTTGCCGACCTTTCTCTCCATCGACCTTCTCAAACTACCCATTCTCGCTCGCAGATGATCTTCCCCATCTCGCGGCTCCATCTCCGCCCGCCTGCGATACGAAGCCGTCTATGAACGACACCAACGCAGCAAGAGTTGAGCTCTACTCCAAACCACAACACCTTCACCATGTCGGAGACGCAGCTGCAACGTGCCGTTGCGACTACTACACGAGCTCTTCCTATCCAGAGGAAAAAGCAGGAGCCTGTGAATTTGAGTCGCTTGAATGTTGAAGCCATCACGCCCGTCAGGGACGACGGATGCTTCGAGTTTGATCGTGTTATCAAGAGTGGTCAAGTCCAGAAGCGCACCACGAAGCGAAAGGTATACCCTCCTCCTCCACTGTGCTCGTGTCGCCCTTCCGTATATTGCCTTCTCATGTCCTCTTTGATATGCACAAGTATTGACCATTGTTTTCGCCGCCTGCAGAACTGGAAAACTGTCTTTCTCGTCCTCCGACCGAATACACTCTCAATCTACCGTAACGCAAAGGAAGATCGTCTCCGCCACCAGATTCACCTGTCCGACCTCACCGCCGTTGCCTACTTGAAGGACCCTAAACAAAAGCGCAAGAACCTTTTCGGCCTCTTCTCCCCCTCGCGCAACTTTCACTTTGAGGCCGCATCCGCGCAAGACGCGAAGGAATGGGTTGAGCTCATCCGAGACTACGCGCGCATCGAAGAGGAAGAGGAGGAAATGCTGCTAGCAAGTCCGACTATGCCTCCGATGAATGCGCCAGGTTTCGGGAGTGTAGGGATGTTAAGCAGTTCACCCGAGCCACTGGGGCATTTCCCGTCTTCCTTTGCGCAAAACAGCGGTGGAGGACGCCGCAAGTCATCCTTTATGGAGTCATCTGGCATGTCAGGAAACGAGCTTGCCTCACACTCTGATTTCTCCGATAACGACGTCCAGCGTCTCCATGGCGCGTCGATAGAGAGCCTTGCTGTGCAAGATCCCGCCAACAACCTCAACCGCCAATCCATAATACACAACCGCACGGCTAGTCAACTCAGCATCGCCGCAAACCCGAACAGTACCACTACCCCTGCGGACATCCAGGATCCCGACCGCGTCATCTGGCAAGGCTGGTTGTACCACCTCCGCACAAGACATGGTGTTCGTCAGTGGAAAGACCTCTGGGGTGTCCTCCGCCCGCGGAACCTCATCCTCTACAAGGACAGCTCCGAATACACCGCGCAACGAATCATTCGCCTCTCCGCGATCCTGGATGTCGTGGATGTGGATCCGTTGAGTAGGAGTAAGACGAACTGCATGCAAATCATCACCGAGGAGAAGAGCTATCGGTTCTGTGCGCACGACGAGGAGTCGTTGGTGCAGTGCCTGGGTGCCTTCAAGAGCCTGTTGGCCAAAAGGAGGGAACTGGAGGCGAGAGCTGCTGCCGCGACGGCATCTAATGGTCCTGCAGGCTCATGACCCTCGTCGATGGGAGACTTTGTCTTTCCCCTTTCCTTGAGAAACGGAGATGATGCCTTCCTCGCGCTGCCTTTCCTCATAACGATTTAACGATAAAAAGCCGATCCTTTCCTCCGCAATTTCCCTTGCTGTTTCTTCCCATTCCTACGCTGGTCGTCCACTACGACGGGTTATCGCACGCATGCCTGGTGTATCTTCTCCCCATAAATGGAGGACTTTCCAAGGCGTTGATGAGGCGGGCTGATATCACAAAACGGGAAAAAATGGTTCGTGGGCCATTTTGTACTATATAACGAACGGGTCTTGTTTTTTTCTAAAAAGCCCAATGCCACCTGTTCTGAGCGAGAACTACTGCTACATCTATTTTCTTGTTTTGGACTACTATCATAACTACAAGTACACTGTCAATAGGGTGTAATTTGACTTGAGTTCTTATTTTGAGTTCTACGCTGTATTCGTTGAAGTACATTCTCCTGGCCTTGCTCACTGTGATGAGGTGGGCGGGCCTACTTCTTGTTCTCAACTTTGATCCTCACTTGTTTCGATTTCGACTTGGAGAAGCGTCGAGCCAGAAGCGGACGTCCAATTCATGTTATAATCGTACAGTGGTCTTGCGGACCACGCAAATCTCAGTTACTCTCTAGCCTGTCGTGCTTTTATATATATAGTCATGTTCGTGCAACTCCCCCCGCATTCTGGGGGGTAGTGAGATCCCGATTGCCCGAAATCGATCCGCTATCGTAACATTTGAATAACTCAACTCCGCGCTCGTGCAGCATGCGCCCTAACAGCCCAGGAGATACCGCTGCAGCGAGGACGATATGCGAATTCGCCGAGCGGTAAGAAACAGGGCAATGGCTTGCAATCATCGAAGCGCATTGCAAACTTGCATGAATACCGCATCGAGGTGCGTGCTCTCGTCGCGAGGACCGATGTGCGGCAATCTGGAGGCGCTCGCGGTGAGACCTTGACGACGCAAATCCCACGGCTTAACATGGAGCCTTCTGAACCTCGACCAGCTTGACGTTCCTGAGTCCGTGTCGTAGTGGCGTGCGAGCTCGCCCCACGCCAACTCAAGGCGTTCATTTCCGTGCGTGCGCTGTCATACGCCCCATTTCTTCGGCTTTGCAAGACGCCAGACTGGGCAAGTCTCAAGATATCTTCAGCATGGTCGGTGTGCGAACATCGACCTTGTTCCGCTCACATACTTGGGTACGTAGTGCTTCAACTGCCGTCAGGTTTGCCCATGTTGAAAGGATCCGTGTCAAAGCCTCCCTGGTCCATGCTGAATTCACCATCTCGCTCGTTCATCAAAGTGTTGAAGGTGTCTTCACCTCCGATACTGAAGTCAAAGTCGAGCCCGTCACCGCCTCCCTCATTGCCTAGTGACCAATCGAAGTCGTCGAGTGAGCTGCCGCCTTTGTCGCCAGTGGCAGTCGTGTCTTGCGCCTGCCCGCCAGCATTGCTGTTGTTGGCAGTGTTCTGGGCGTTGTTGTCCTGCATGAAGCTATCATCATGATCGACTGACATTCCACCATTGTTGCCGTCAGCTGGAGCAAAGTTTGACATGTTAAAGTTCTGCTCTTGTGAATTGGTCGACATAGGTGCTTCCTCATTAGGTGGAGCGAAAGTCATGTTCGTGAAGTTAAGCTCATTGTTGCCACCGTCCATCGTTGTGATATGATTAGTATTTGCAGCTTGTGTTCCGAGCCCTGTGACACCGCCCGCGCCATCCTGCTCCATGACAGCTGCGGGCGCAGGGAGTTGCTGCGTCATTGAAGGAGCAGAGTTAGTTGGAGGTAATGGAATAGGTACATGCGTCATGTTCCCGTTGGTCATGCCGTTGGTGTCGCCATTCATGTTTGCAACCGGTGCCGGAGCTGTCGGTTCTGATTTGATGAGGGTAGGGCTTCCATTTGCGGGAGGTGACGACTCCAGGTCGATGACCATTGGCGACTTGGTCTGCGCATCCACAGGTTGAGGTACCGGAGTTTGGGACATTTGTGCTACAGGCGCCATGTTCTGTGCTGGTTCAACTTGCGGAGTGGTGACCTGTTCGCTTTTCTCACGGATCTGCTTCAGATCACGCTGTAGGACTGACTTTGCCGAAATCTAGCCATGGTCAGCTCCTCATGAATAATGGCGACGTCAAAACAGAAAAGCTTACGATGTCTGACTCTAGAGTATCAAGAGCCTGGTGGAAAGTGCGAATAGACTCTGACATCCTCCCTGAGGGCTCGCGAGGCGGCACGTTGAGCCCACGGCCGTCCTTGCGGGCTGCGCGCAGAGCCTTGCCTGTTTCAACCAACTTCAAGTCTTGGTCAGAGTGGAAGACTGCTGATTGAGGGCTATGAACAGACATACCACATTGTTCAGCATGGACTGAAGGGTGTTGAGAGCCTCCTGAGTCTTCTGTTCCGCCATGATGCACAAAACCCAGGTATTCGCCCGTGAGTGTGCAGAGTGATCCAAAGGGGTGCACAGGAGCTGCGTGAAAGCCTGGGGGCAATGAGGCCAGTACCTGTGCCGGAAGGTCGCGCTACCCAGAATAGGTCCTTGTCACGAGCAAGAGTGCCCTTGTGTGCGTTGCGATAGCCAGAGTGAGTTGAGCGACGAATGAGGCTGAGGAAGGGAGAGGCGCGCTTGAGCGAAGCCGGCGGCGCGGCGCGGAGGGACGTTCATTGTGGTTTCTGGTTCTGTGGAGGGAGGACGAAGAGAGTGGGGCTCGGCGGGTACCTCTGGACGGGCGTCGGGGCGGGAGTGGGTCCAGGCTACTTTACTACTTGGACGAGGAGCTCTAGGGAATGCGGCCTGCTCTCTGGGACGGAGCTTGACAGGCGACGCTTGAAAGTGACAGAAGTCCAAGGCAACTATCCAATGAAGTGAAAACACAGTATTGTGTGATAGCTGGGTCTGTTCTGCCAAGCATGTTCATTCGAAGCAGGGTATTCTCCCCAGATACCGCAGGACAGTCCACAAGCACGTCACCATACCTCGTCATAGCTTCGTCTGATATTTCACGTTTCGTCTCGATTCCCATGAACTCTATGTGAGCTTCGTCTGGCATGGACCGAACTCTCGCAAGAAAATACTGACCTGAGCCTGAGGTTGTGCAGTACATACGATACCTGAGCTTCCTGGCCGAACCTGTTGTCCTCCGTCTCTTCCACGATATCAGCCGCTCGATATCACGATACTGCCACTTCTCCAGCCACAGTGTATCATCCCCCTGTGGCTCATCCGCCACTTTGATCCCGTCCTGCCCCTAAAAGCACCCCATCACTCCTCAATGCAGGCCCATCCAGGCACCTGCAATTCCCGCTTGACAGGCGACCCATCCACTATCAACCTCCCCTAATTCAACGGGTCCCCTACCGACTTTTCCCACTGGGCCCGAACCTGGACCTTGGACACCTGGATCCCCTCAACCCTCCCGCCTTCAACCTCACGATTCGATCGACTCAAACGGGAGCTCGCGCACCTTTCCCGCCTCCTCCTCTTCCCCTCTCCTATCGTGTTTCCTTAGCCCGTCTTTCCTCATCGTCTGTTGCACGCGTCGGCTTCTTTTCCTCTCCTCTGTTGTCGTCCCGTCTCCGTCCTCGCCGTATCGTCCTCCGCACAGCGTTGTCGTTCGTCGATTTCGATTCGTCGGTTCCTTCCCACGACCCCAAGAACTCCAACTCCGCTAGCTTTCGTTGGCTGCTTCGACCTCTCTTGCTCGTCAACTCTACTTTGCGCATCACTATCAGGCTCTTGCTCCTGCGTGTGCTTTCTGCGCCGGATCTGATCGACTGGTTTCTTGAACTTTTGCCTGTAAGCAACGAGGCCGCCACGGCTCAACGGGCATAACCCCGCGCACCCATGTGCATGCGCATATCTGATTGTGTCTCGTCCAAACAGGTCCAATCGCCTAGCACGGCCACAAAGTCCCACCACTCCAAGCATCGTCATGGCTGACAACGGAGCTGCTGCCAACACGGCCCAGATGCCTCCCCCGCAGGCCAACGCTGGTGCGCCTGGCTTTGAAGCTGGCAAGAATGGTCAGGGTGCCGCCCCTAACCAACCACCGCCTCTTCAAATTCCGACCAACACCAACCCGATCCCCACGTCTGTCACCTCTCCGCTGTCAGGCGTTGACGGCGGCATCCTTTCGCCAACCTCCGCTGCTCGACGAGCTGCGCCCGAGCCTAACAAGCGTGCGCTGTACGTTGGTGGCCTTGACCAGCGCGTGACTGAGGATGTTTTGCGCCAGATCTTTGAGACAACCGGCCATGTCCAGAGTGTCAAGATCATCCCCGATAAGAATGTATGTGTGGATGAATGCTTCCCAGCTGTTGTCAGGAGGCGAGCTAATGCGCAAGAATCAGGCCAAGGGCTTCAACTATGGTTTTGTGGAGTATGACGACCCAGGTGCCGCAGAACGTGCAATGCAGACGCTCAGTGGCAGAAGGGTACACCAGTCTGTACGTATAGTCATTGTCACGAAAGTCATGCCTTTGCTAACGCTTGTCACAGGAGATTCGTGTCAACTGGGCCTATCAGTCCAATACATCTAGTAAGGAGGACACTTCCAGCCACTTCCATATTTTCGTTGGTGATTTATCCAACGAAGTGAACGATGAGATTCTCACACAGGCCTTCTCCGCATTTGGCTCTGTATCAGAGGCACGTGTCATGTGGGACATGAAGACAGGCAGGTCTCGTGGCTATGGCTTTGTTGCGTTCCGTGATCGTCCCGATGCCGAGAAGGCTCTCAGCAGTATGGACGGCGAGTGGCTGGGTTCTCGCGCCATCCGTTGCAATTGGGCGAACCAGAAGGGCCAGCCTTCCATCGCACAGCAACAGGCCATGCAGGCTATGGGAATGACGCCCACCACCCCTTTTGGTCACCACCAGTTCCCGGCCAATGGTATGGCTAGTTACGATACCATTGTTGCCCAGACACCGAGTTGGCAGACCACTTGCTACGTCGGTAACCTCACGCCGTACACTGCCCCGACCGACGTCGTGCCTCTTTTCCAGAACTTCGGATTCGTTGTTGAGTCTAGGTTCCAGTCTGACCGTGGCTTTGCTTTCATCAAGATGGATACGCATGAGAATGCGGCTATGGCCATCTGCCAGATGAATGGGTACAACGTCAATGGTCGTCCGTTGAAGTGCAGTGTAAGCTGAGCCCCTCTCTATCACCCAACCGTGCTCTTTCTGACTTCGACTCGCAGTGGGGCAAGGACAAGCAAGCTGGCTTCGATCCTTCCCAGCCTTTCTCTCCAGCGAGCGCCCAGACGCCAGGCGCTTTCCCCGGTACTCCGACCTTTTACCCTCAATACGGTGGTGAGTGATATGGCAATGGTATAAGGGACTTTACCAACGCTGACAAAGTCGCAGGCCAATACGGTGGACAGCCCGGCAACTTCGGCAGCCCTCAGGGCAATACCCCTGGCGGCTACGGAGGCTCGCCAATGGGATACGGTGGTGCACCCCAGAGTGCGGGTGGCTATGGTCGTGGCCAGCAGGGACCGAACCAGCAGCAGTGGCAGCAGCAGCAGCCCCAGGCCCAGGGCCAGAATTACGGGAACAACAGCGGCTTCGGCGGCTACCAGAGCTAGAAGCCATCTCGGAAGCCACATGAAGCGTCGCGTCGTTTTACCAACAGGCTGAATGGGATTTAGTTGGGCATGTATCGAAAGCTGAAAAATGGGAATTGAGGAGGGAAAGCTGAGCTGACGCCTGGAGCGAAGACGCAGGACTATCTTTATAGTCCACATTCTGCCTTGTTGAGTTCCTCTTCTGCGGTTTGCGTTCTTGGAGGATGCATGTGTTTGGCACCCTTTCTTCCTCTATTTCTTATTGTGGTTATGAACTTTGTCCCCAAGGTTGTCAAGAAGTTGTGGACGAACAAAATTCCCGTGTTCATTTTTTCTGTATCCCTCTTTCTTTCCACCCCCTTTTCAATGGTATTCCCGCGCAAGTTCCTCTCTGTCTCTCTATCTTTATCCCGACTTGCTTCTCATCTATCTAGTCTGCTTCCTTGTCTCAGCAAGCGATTCACTTCGTTCAGGCACAGCGTTGTTTGGAGCTAGGCTTGTCTCGGTTCTTGGCGTGCTTTACCTGCTTCTCAAGATTGGAACACGTGTTACGACAGCGATGGAAAATGACTTATGTGATGATTCTCTATTCTCTATTACTCTCCTCAAAACTTTTCTCTTCTTGTTGCCATTCTCGGGTGCTCGTCCTTTTGGTCAGTCGGCCACGCGGTCTATCTCCACTCTACTCTTATTATCAGCTTCACATCTGCTAATATCTGGCTGGTGTTGGGCGTTCTTCGACTAAGCCACACCCGGCGCTGCTCTCCTGTTTTCTCTCCTGTGTTCAGAGATCTTTGCTTAGTGTCCCTCGTTGGATTGGAGATTGCAGAGCCATCATTGCATAGGTAAATAAGATGTGAAGGCACATATAAGGCGATACGAATACGTTAAGTTGACCCAGGACGGGCCTCTCGACATTTGTTAACAGCGAGCTGGCACGACGTAGAGGTGGCCAAGCAACAAGTAGGCGAACGGAGTACTGTATGCTTCCACCATCTCTGCTGAGCAACTTAGGCAGTAGCTCAAGGACCGCAAAGAATAGATCAATTTAAGGAAAACGTAGGGGGAAAAAAATAACCTATCACGGGTCTGCTCAGGACTGAGAACAGTGCTATGAAGAAGACCAGCACAACACCACAACGGCCACAACCTGAGGGATCGGCTTCGACATGTGAAGGACACTCACGGTCGCCTTTTTGAAACAACTTGGCCAAAACCAGTAACAAACTTTCTTTGCACCACCTGGGACCTATCAGCGAATGATTATCTCCAACTGAGGATGAAGACTGGCAGACAAGGGGTGGTGGGGTCCTGAGCAGTCGCAAGCAGGGACTAGCAATGATGGAGGGGACCCTTCTGCGTCATTGCATCAGCAACTTGCGCCGTACCTTAGTTTTCCTAGGTATTTTGTGTACGGACTAGGTGCAGCCCTGAGTTGCTGTCGAGATAACACAAACTGTATCCGAGCTAGGTGGTTTGATGTCATGTCCAGGACGTTGCACATCTCGCATACTAGGTTGAACATCAGTGGAGGAGGTCGGGAAGAGGAGATGACGTCGTGAGGCGAAAAAGCAGCGCAAATGGGCATTGATAGGAGTGGGTTCTGGAAGCTGGAACTCGAAGCAGTATTGAAACCGGCTTTCGGATAGTAGCACTTGTTTCGAGCCATGGGGACCAATGCTGCAGCTGCTTTTGCGTTTCCAGAGAGGCTAGTGTGTGAAAAAGATCGTGTACGAGTCACGTCTGTATGTTGTATATCGTGGTGGTCGGGGCATGAGGGCAAAGCTCAAGCTTCCCCCAAGATGTGGCGCAGGTGCCCAACTCGCCATTCACCTCAGTGTGTCTGCTGTCTTTAACCTAATAGCATTTCCCCACAGAGGGTACTCGTAGTGGCCCGACCACACACCGACTGCGCGCCAGCGACTGTCCACTAAGATACTCACTGTGCCTCCTCCAACTCTCCCCGCTTTACGGAGCAGACAGAGCTGCTTTAGGCATTGCGGGCCCTTGCGATTCTGGTGGCTGCCCAAAGCCTCAGCCCAGCCCAAAGCAGCGATGATGGCAGGTAGCAACGCGGACAGCTGGGAGACGGAAAACCAAGACAAGGCTCAATTGGCGTAACGATTGGGTGGTAATTTCAGGTCGCATTGGGTTGGCGTAGAGTGTGTAGAATTGGACTGCTACCGAAAGAGACCAAGGCTCATCTACCGTTCAATTGTCGCTGAGGAGCCCAATCGAGGGACCAACCAAGCATCTCTCACCACGTCCGCGAGCACGACCATTAGGTACCTTGGTAGGTAGTTAAGCTTGGGTTTTGGAGAGGGAACAGCACCACCGCCATCAATCACACGGCACCACTGACAGTGGTCCTTCAGTGGGCAAGCACGCGGGCCCGTTGGTCTAATTCCAATCTTGTCCAATCCGTCGCCTGTAATCAACCAAGCGCTTCCCATCCTTTCCCTTCCCTCACTTCTTCCCTCCTCCTACCATTCGAATTCCTACGACCGCGTCCGACTTGCTTGCTGTCGCTGACAAGGCGCCAGCCTTCTCATCGTCGCTCTCGTCGACTTCGCTTTGCTGCCGGTAATCGTCTCCGTCCTTGGCCGCCGCTGACGACGATCACCGACGGTCGATACGATACACAGTCCACCCAGGCAAGCAAGCCGGCCATCAGAACACCCCAGCCAGCCCAGTACAGTAGCAGCCCACTCGCCCGCCGCGAAACCCACCTCCAATCCTCCTCCAACCGCCGCCTAGACTACTGCGTGCGCATTACTGCACGTTCCCACTCACCCGCGACCGACACGCCTTTGGCCACCAAGTTGACGGCCCCAGGAAACCTCGCACCAGGCAGGGTCTCCGCTGGGCGCTTGGCCCGTATTCTTCTTCCCTTTCTCTTCCCGAGACGATGGATCTCTGGCAGCAGTCACACCAACACCAGCTGTCGCCGCAACAACAACAGCTTCCCCAGCACCAACAGCAGCAACCCTACGTCGACGCGGCTGGAAACCCCTCGGGTCGTCCGAACGGCAGCGCTCAGCAGCACCAGCTCCCCAGAGACTACGTCCCACAACAGCAGCACCACCACCTCCTCCAGCAGCAGCAGCCACAACAACAACAACAGCAACCTCACCAATATCGCTCCGCCCCCTCTTCTGCTGTCAGCGCTCCTGTCCTGGCTACACACTCCTCCTACAAGTACGACCAGTATCACGGAGGCGCTCCCGTCAGCGCTGCTCACCCAGCCTCCGCTGGTGCTTCGGCCGCCGCATCGCCTCTATCTGTTGGCCCGGCCCAGCTGCGCGACGGCAACGGCGACGTCCCAATGCACGACGCCCACGACCCGCACGCTGGGATCAAGTACCCGATGCGCCCCCATCACCAGTCTCATTCGTCCGCTGGCCGCGTTCCCATCATCCAGCACCCTAGCCAGGAACCATCTGCTGCTGCCCAGCGGTACTCGCCTATGGAAGCTCTCTCTCCTGCCTCGCCTTATGGCTCGAAGCCTGCCCAGTATGGCGCGCCTACTTCCCAGAGACAGTCTCCGACAAAGCCAGGCGACTACCCTTCGAGCCCCTACTACGCTGGGCGGTCTCAGGGCCAGCAGCTCCCCCCCATCTCACCTTACACGTCTGCGCCTGACGGATATGCCTCATCAGCCGTGGCAAACTTCGATGGCCAGTTCAACGATCCCAAGTCGCCACGTCGGCAAATGCCGCCATCCATGCCTGCGCAAAAGAGTCCGGTGCCCGAGTTCAAGAAGGTGCGGGCATTGAGTGACCTGCGGCCAAAGAACAGCCAGCAGCCACCTTTCAGGCGAGCGGACCCCGAGGGCGGCTTCATCAGTGTAGGTGCCCCCCAATCGACCCTCTAAATGAGCAACCATCATCTAATGAAACTTTTGCAGCCATTGCAAGCGTTGACCTGCCATTTGCCCGCGACCTACCGCATCTGCAACCCTAACTTCAAATACGAGACGTCTAGAAACCCCCGCCGAGTTCTAACGAAGCCAAGCAAGGGCACCAAAAACGATGGGTACGACAACGAGGACAGCGACTATATTCTATACGTCAATGACATTCTTGGATCAGAGGAAGCGGGCCACAAGTGAGACCTCATTGTTGTCATCCTCGAGGTAATTCGACGCGCTAACCTCATCATAGGAACCGGTACTTGATCCTTGATGTCCTGGGACAGGGTACTTTTGGTCAGGTAGTGAAGTGCCAAAATCTGAAGACTCAAGAAGTGGTGGCTGTGAAGGTCATCAAGAACCGCACTGCCTACTTCAACCAGAGTATGATGGAGGTGTCTGTACTCGATCTGGTACGTTGCGAATGGTTTTGGTTGACTCATCGGGAAGAGGCTGACAATGCTGTAGCTCAACACGAAGCTCGACAAGAACGACGATCACCACCTACTGCGGCTGAAAGATACCTTCATTCACAGACAACATCTATGCCTCGTGTTCGAGCTACTGAGTGTGAACCTGTACGAGCTCATCAAACAGAACCAGTTCCGTGGTCTTAGCACAACACTAGTGCGCGTCTTCGCCCAGCAACTGCTCAACGGATTAGCCCTGCTCAACAAGGCTCGTCTCATCCATTGCGATCTCAAACCTGAGAACATCCTGCTCAAAAACTTGGAGAGTCCAATCATCAAGATCATCGACTTTGGCTCGGCGTGCGATGAGCGCCAAACCGTTTACACCTATATCCAATCACGATTCTATCGGTCGCCGGAAGTCTTGTTAGGCTTACCGTACTCGTCGGCCATCGACATGTGGTCACTGGGCTGCATTGTTGTCGAACTGTTCCTCGGGCTGCCTCTCTTCCCGGGTTCGTCCGAGTATAACCAGGTGTCGCGCATTGTTGAGATGCTTGGCAACCCACCAAACTGGATGATTGAGATGGGCAAGCAGGCTGGAGAGTTCTTCGAAAAGAAACAAGACGAGTTCGGCCGACGGACATATCATCTCAAACCCATGGAGCAATACGCACGTGAACATGGCACAAAGGAACAGCCAAGCAAGAAGTACTTCCAGGCGAACACCCTTCCAGAGATTATCAAGATGTACCCCATGCCGCGGAAGAACATGAAGCAGAGCGAGATCGACCGAGGTAAGAATGCTGTCAAAGATACTTTCCAAGACCTGACAGACCTGATGCTAACCCCTTGGTAAACAGAGATGAACAACCGCATCGCTTTCATCGATTTCGTCAGGGGTCTTCTCAACATCAACCCGTTGGAACGATGGTCACCTCAACAGGCCAAACTTCACCCCTTCATCACCCAGCAGAAGTTCACTGGACCCTTCGTCCCGCCCATGAACCTTAAATCTAGCTCGCTCAACAGGTCGCCTGCACCTGGCACCCAACAGCAACAACAGGCCGAGGCGCTTAGCAAGCAACGGGCGCAGGCTGCGCAGGCCTCTGCCAACTCAGCAGCCCAAGGAGCGTACGGCGCAATGAATCAATACAGTCAACCCATGCACGGTCAACCGCCGATGTACAATGCCACCAACGCGGCCTACCCGTCTGGAGCCAGTCACGGCAATGTCCCTCCACCCTACGGCTCTCAAAGCAACCAATACGGTCAAGTGGTTATGCCTCAACAACCCCAGCCGATGCCGCAAGCTCAATACGGAGGACCCAACTCGCAGCAAAACATGTACCAGCAGCAGCAGCAGCAGCAACAAGGCATGCGCACTAACCGTCAACGAGCCTCGACAATGGACCAACAACAAAGTGGCATCCCGGCTGCCATTCAGCGCGTTGCGAGCCACCTCGACCCCAGCCAGCCCATTCGGTTGCAGCCCAGCCCTGCGTACTACCCGCCAACCGGGGAGGGCATGCCTAATGCAGACCAGGGCGCGAACAGAGCTGGAAGGAGGGGGAGCCGTGCGCAGCAAGGGGCAAGGGGGAACAGGGACTTTATCCGAAACCTCGAAGAGAGGACATTGGAGGAAGGGTTCATGGGAAATCAGCAGAATCCGTGGCACTGATAGGCCGACGGTTGACGAACCAACACGTCTGGCATCTTATCTTGGGGGGGAAGGGAACAAAGCTTTCTCTATGTCATGGGTATGAAAGCATTATTTGATTATGTGAGGAGATGAGAAAAAGAGAAGTTTCTCTGTCTCTTGCAATGGATGGGTTCAAGGGAAGGGAGTGAAAGCTCACGGGGATGTGTGTACTGTCGCACCAGCAGAGGAGGTCATCTGCGATTTCTCTTTTGTAAACAACCTCATAGCGGGAGGCGATGATCAAAACATGTGCTATGGCCAGCCTTCGTGATTCTCCTTACTCGAGGATGCTATGATTCTGATATTGCGGGAGATTTGACGTCGTAAGTGGAGGATGGACAGGAGCCAAACTTGGTGGGCCAATGAACGGCCATAGAGAAGAAGGTGCGAAATGACCAATCTTCTGACGGCTGGAAGACCGAGATCTTATGAGACTGACATGGTCCCGGACGGTATGCCGCGGGACATGACTCAACTAGTACGAAGGCATGCTTGGTGCCACGATAGCGGAGCCTCTTCAAGCATGTAAATCTAGGTGTACCAACCATACGAGGGAGATCACTTCGGTACTACCAGAGGACAGAGCCTTGGTTCCCATACATGGACAATCCCTTGATCTCAAACCGGCAACGGTATACCCTATCGGCCTCTACTCAAAGATCTGGTCAACTCATCGATCTTACTGTCAAAGTCCGAGAGGACAGACCCAATGGCACCCGTCGAACCTGTCCATCTTGCCCACTCTAGCTGCCATACACAAATCCAACACATCCCTTTGTCAGCATTCGCAGAGCTCTGGCTGACGATAGCAGAACAGCCCCATGACGGTCCGTCATAGACGTCCGACAATCTGATAGACGAATGCGATGATGGGATGAGGACATGGGCCATTTGAAGGAAAAGAAATAGTAGCGCAGTAACATCCTGAGGAGTTATGAGCATGCCCAAAATGATTCACATAGGCATCCTAGTACGTTATCTTTTCCATATCTGCAAGTTCACGATGAGGGATTCAGGGAGGTAGCGAAAGCGCTCCAATCTCGGGTCAAGTTTCGGACAAGTACCTATGTTGTGGGTAATTGCAACACGTCTGCATGATAAAAGCCTTTCAGCCCTGAGATATCAGAATATCTTTGGATGTGTTAATATATCTTGCCGAAAAAGTGTTCTAAGCACAGCATCCCATGTGCCTATCCTAGAGCCTAACCGGAACGCCTTCCCTCTCTTCTTGTCCCCAAAAAAGCAAACCCTCAGTGGTACAAAGTGTCCCCCTGAGCCGTGTCTCTCGCGAACAGCCGGAACAGTCCCTTCGCTGGCTTCTCATTCCAAAGCACTACATCCAGCAGATGCGACTTCTCAGCCCCGACGTCCTCTCCCCCCTCTTCCACCTCGCCTACCGCCGCCTGAATTGCCATTGCCAACCATCTTATCGCTGTATAACCCACGCTGATCCCTCTCCATTGGGTCAGCAAAGCCCATAGTGCCGTCAACGATTTGTTCAGTGTTCTTATTGTGGTTGCCGTTCTCGTTCCTGGTGGCACGGGGCCCAGTTGGCGCACTTGGTCCACCAATCTTAGCCCATACTTTGATGATCTTGCCATCAGCCTGGCGATACAGTGTTAGTCAATCACCTCGGAGTTCAACTTGAGAGATGGAAATCAAACACACCGTTTGGTTGTTAAAAGTCTCAATGACTCTCTCACCTCCCTCCTTGGACGCAAACAGCATCTCCACCAAGATGAAAGGCTCCGTCTTCACAATCCTGCAACTCTCCATAGGGCCACCCACCGGCGTCATCGCACTCTCCACGTCTGCTGCCGTTGTTCCCTTCGCGAAGTTTTGTGCCATGACGCAAAATGGTCCCGCAAGGCCACGGATAGAGAAGCTGGATGAAGCAGCGACAGGCGCTGGCTTGATGGAAACCTGCTGAGCGGCATCGGCGGATGAGTCGACACGGGAGAGCGCTGACGTGAGTTTATTCTGGAGGCGAGCAGCAGCCTTCTTATGGGATGGAGCGGTGGTGATGCGGGAAGAGAGGTTGGGAGAGGAAACGGAGGAGTGCAGATCGTGTGTCCAGTCGCCGTTGATGTTACCCTTTGATGAAGCGGGAGTTGTGATGGCTCTTGAGCCAAGAGAGACGCGCTGGGGCTGAAATCTTCTGTCAGAAATCGCCTTTGCGACTCAGGCTTTTGCATGTCAAGAGTGCCTTACCTTCTTCGAGATGCGGCTGGCGAGGGAAGGTGCCGTAACAGGTGTCTTCAGTTTCGAAGGAGCGCTCTGACGTCGGTTACGCGAAAAGATTTGGTTCGCAAGCTTCTCGTTTGCTTTGCGCTCGCGACCTGGAAATTGTCAGAATGATTGACGATTTACGACGTGGTGGGTTGCAGAAGGTCAAGGGGGCATGCATACCCTCTTGGATGATCTTGTTGAAGTCAGGTGCGGCAGCTCCCTTGCTGGGCAGGCCAGCTGTCTTTGACTTGGCCATGATATCGAGGAGACCGCTGCGAAAAGGGTGGAAGGTCTCAATCGTTGGGCACTCTTTCGTCGGTCGAATATCTGTCGTCAAAAATCAATGCCGATACTATGTGTCGCTGCCATAACTCTCGTGCAGGAGCACGGTCGCGGCTGGAGTCGCGACGAGGCTAGAATTGATGAGGTCCCACTTTGGGACGATAAGATAACGCCGAAAAGTTACTGGCGTTGCTTCTGCATCGCATTACTTCCCAAGTCCCCTGATGCTTCTGACCACGAGGCTTCTCGCTTTTCTCCTCCCCCCAGGATCCGTGCTTCGTTCTGAAGAGCGTTGCATTCCGGATCGCCATGGCGAACAACATTCTTGCCTGCACGGCATGTATGCGCAGGATAGTCCTCGCTCCCCTGGCCGCGAGGGCCCTTTCCGAGACCACCTTTCTTGCCTCGACCCGTGCGATCAATACCCGCCGAGCTGCATCTACGAAAGCCATCCAAGCCAAAGATTTTGAAGAGACTTTCGGCAGCAAGCCAATGACGGAAGAAGAAAAGGAGTCAAGAGAAAGGGAGAGCAAAGAGAAACTCGCAAAGCAATACGCCAGGCGGAAGCTATCGAGGATCGATGACCCTTTTCACATTGGCCAAGCTGTCACAGCGGCATTGCGCGAGGGAAAGTTTGAGGGCGCATTGCTTTTGACGGAGAAGGCGAGCCGGACCATGAATGTAGTCGTGTCTTGGAATGCTCTGATCGAACATCAGTTGGGCAAAGGGGAGATCAAGACGGCACTGAAGACCTTCAATAATGTAAGTTGAGCTCTTGATGAAGCGTGACACTGGACCTTGCCGCTCTTACACATTAAACAGATGAAGAAAAGAGGCCAGATGCCCAATGTCCAAACCTTCACGATAATATTCGGCGGCCTCTTGAACTCGACGAACAAGCAGCTCGCAGTCGCTGAAGCAGTCAAGCACTACAACATGCTGCTCCAAGACATCCGCCTCGAGGCCAATATTGTGCACACGAACGCTGTGCTCCGACTTTGCTCACAAGCGCACGATCTCGACCAGATGCTACTGGTAGCAAGTTCACTAGACAACAAGACACGTGCTCCCGACGCCACCACCTATACGATCCTCCTTGACGGGATTCGTCACAAGGTATTGGCCGAGGTGAAGAACATGGAGCCGGCGGAGAGTGCGCGGTACAGGAAGCAAATGGCAGATAAAGCCATGGTCCTGTGGTCTGAAGTTACCAGGAAGTGGAAGGCGGGTAGACTAATCGTCGATGAAAAACTTATCGTCTCCATGGCCCGCACTTATCCTTTCCAAGAGGAGCGAGATACCAAGCCTGAAGACAGCAAGATTTTGGACTTGCTATCCGAGATGATGGGCATCCCCAACTACGCCAAGTTCCCTGACTGGAACAAGACGCAGGCAGAGCTGCGCAAGGCAGAACAGGTCGAAGAGGCCGACAGAAAGAAGAGTTCCAAAGCCCTGGCTGCTTCCAAGAGTAGATCCGGCGTTCAAGTACAACCAGGAACGCGCACTCTTGGCCTCATTCTCGAGGTCTTGGGACTTGCTGCACGCCGGGCCACTCTTGCCATCAAGTACTGGAACAAACTCGTCGACGGCTTCGGCATCCGACCTGACCAGGACAATTACTTCCGCATGATACTCCTCCTCAAGCAGACGAAGTCAAGTGCACACATCGTTTGGCTCCTCAAGAATAGTGAGAGAAGCATCCTGAACGCTGGGCACTTCAGCGTCGCGCTCAAAGCATGCATCAATGACAATGTCAACATGAACGCCGTCCGGAACGCCCAGGAAGTCCTCGAGCGAGCTACGGAAATCCTGCCTCCTGACCATGAGGAGCTTATGAAGTTTCACAGGATGTACCTCCGCGTGGCGCTCGTCTCGCACCATGCCTTCCGGCAACAGGCTATGCGCGGTAAGGATGAAGCAGCGGTCAAGGCATATGGTCGACAGATTTTTTCAGCACTCGAGTACTTGGGGAAGCCGTTCCAGAAGCTTCACCAGCAGTGGTTTGAAGCCGCTCCCGGGTCTTCCATCAGCGATGAGGCATCTGCGAACCTCAGTAAAGAGACCTCCAAGTGGCAACCTTCATCCAAGAAACCCAACAAGGTCCACAGGAGAGCACCACTAAGCCAAGGACAAGTCCGAAACGGCCAACGCGAGGTCATTGCCTTGGCCCGCAACATGTACGCGGCGTACAACAAGCTCATGCTGGAGAAGATGCTTCCAGGGGCAGAACTGGCCGCCGTGCGCAGGAAAGCCGCCAGCCTGAACCGCGAAATCCAAAGCTTCTACAAGGACCGTGCCGAGCACGAGCCCAACCTCCCAGAACAAGATCCGGACAGCACCCCGGCAAGGCGGAGAGGAAGGCTCCCCGGGGCGGCATCAGCGAGCGACCTCTCGTCGTCGGCCAGAGCCGTGCGAGGATCTTCCGAAACAGAGCATGCCATGACGACCCAGGACCAGGATTCGCAAGAATCAGACAGGCGCCTCGCAGAGATGGCCGACCAGCTAGCCAGAGAGCTAGCACCCGCGGACCAGGACCTTGCAGGGGTTGACCGTGTGGCCCGGGAGTTCGTGTGGGCATCAAGAAGCCCCATGGGAACCAAGGGCGGCCCAAGAGCGAAGCCGGATGAACCGAAGGCGACAAGTGAGAAGCGGCGGCAGCCTAGACAGGTATCTGCGTATAAGAGGCGAGTACACAGAAGCCCGCTCTGGGAGTAACAAGCGTTTCATCTATTAGGCACGGAGCTGGTGCATATCAGGAGGAAAACTGTACAAATTATGTATAACAGAAGGGCTTGGACCGGTTTAGAGAACGGCATCCTACGTCGACGTCACGAAGGCACATAGATTTCAAGCAAGTCGCCTGTAACAATACCAATCAATTTATTTTTCCTAGAACCGTGCTTTCTAGACACTACGGCAAGTTTCCGAGCCTTTCTTGAGCTCATGCATCTAAAGATAGACTCCACGAAGTCTCAGCGATGAAAAAGCACAACGCTCAAACTACCCATTGCCGTATTCAGCGACTGGATGCCCCTTGCTTGACCAACCGTAGATCGCACTGTCAACAAAGGCCTCTGTTGCTGAATCCCGTCCTCGTCGATTCACAATCATCCCTTGATGATACTTCTCTGAGCCTTTGGCCCGAACTCACTTCGACGAAGCAAAGCCATTGCCGTCACAGATACGTCGCTTGAGGACCTCGCCACGCATCAGGTTGGGAACGACTGGGAGGCCGACCGTCAGGAAGTACGATGGGCCTTCAGGCGCATCGCTTCGATCCATTGCTTGGTCAGAGCAGGCGGCTGTGGAAGTTATGCCCTCTGTGGTTGATCCAATCCCGAGTGAACAAGACAACTGTGGCCTGGTATTGTAGTCCACTTGTAGCTCGTGCCAAGTCTTTGAAGCAGACAAACGCTTCGTTAAAAGCTGGCGAACCTCATAGCATATCTCATTATGATATGTTCTCTTCTCCTGATGGAGTTCTGCAGACCCTTCGTGAAAAGTCTCAGCAGAGCCCTCTGGGGTGTGCACTTTGATCTTGGGCGAGAAGGAAACTACACGGCTAACACGTCCGCTTACCGGCTCAACCACACATGACGTGGTTTCCTCAGCCATCCCTGATGGGTGTACATTCGCATATTTTTGGTTGATGGTCATAGCTGCCTTCTCGCAGGCGACTCTAAATGCTGAGCTCGCTCGTACGCCAGGTTCAACCTTCTCATTACCCTGGCATTCTTTGAGCGCTTTGCTAATGTTGAGCACGTCAAGGTCAAAATTGGAAATGGTCGCGCTAATCGACCCGCTGCGTCGACTGCTGGTGTCCGATGACAGACGCGGCGTAGCGATGCGTGGAGGGTCAGGGGTAACAGGTGATGTTCCGTCCAGTTCAATTACATTAGATGAGGTTGTTGATGTCTCATGAGAGACGCCCGTCGACTTTTCAGGCACAGAAGAGCTGCTTGAAACTACCGTAAGGTTAGCTCATCTACTATTCCATCTCCCAACTGACTTGCCACACACCTATGGTATTCACATCTCCAGGCGTCGTCTCTCTCGCTCCTTCACCAGAGACAAGAAGAGGTTCAATTGCCCTCACTCCATTGAGAGAAAGAGCTCGTTTCCAAGTTGAAGGAGTTCCACGACCCCGTGGTTGAAGCTGTTGCCGTACGGCGTGCAAGACTCTGGTGATCCGTCGGTCCTGCCGGTGCGGCTGCGTGTCTGCAACCCCCTTATTTCAGTGACTTTCGGATGGCATTATTGATTCACAGGCGGTTTGAAGGTATGTTGAAGAAGCAAAAAGCATCAATGAGAAGAGAAAGCAGGGAACTGTAAGGTGAACCAATGGCAGACACTTACCTTGGACGTTACTTTGAAGTATGGCCGGTACCTTACGTCGCGTCTCGGAAGATACCCTTTGGACTCTGGCATAGATGGGACGACCACCCAGCTCATGTACCCCTCCGTGAAGGACAGCATCGTCCGGTTTGGCTGGATCCTCCTGGATAAGGTCAGAGCGACAGTGGTGTGGACGAAGGCGCTCAATGATTAGTCGCTCCGGCAAGGCTCGGACAGAGTGACGCAGGATGACATTATCAGCCAGATGCTCAGTGTAAAATCCTTCAGCATCAACATAATTTCGTGAGGCAACCAAATAGTCCTCTTGTTTGTGCGTCCGGTTCCTCCCTGGTGACCAGGTTCCGAATGGCGGGCGACGCGGACATGCCCTTGGAATTGCTGAGCTCGAGGACATATGACAAAGTCGAGGAGGCTCAGGGAGACCAAGTACCGGGATGTTCGTTGAAATATACATGGTGCTAGGAGATGTCTCGGTATTCAGATGTGCGACAGAAAGTATGCGGCAAGATACAGGCGTGTTCTGAGCAGCACTGCTGTATGGCAGGTAGTTCTTGAGTCACAGGAGTAGAACTCCCGAATGGCATCCTCTGTACAGTGAAGAGAAGTCAGGCTGCTGGGGAGCAGCATCACGTCGTAGAGGTTCGAATCTTGAGAGGGCTTGCTTTGACCCCCTCTTTCCGCAAGCTTCACGCCAGCAAGATGCGAGGCAGGAGAATCCATGCTCGAAAGGAAGCAGTCAGGTGCGTCATGTCTAGGTACTCAACTTCCCAGAAGAGTTCTGTAGCAGAGATGAGACTGTGGGAATGCTGGTCGGGTCCGAGGAGTTTCACATGCATAAGGGTAGAACTATGATGTTGCAAGGCTGCCAAGTGACTGATGATGATCAGAGCCAAATATAGGCTGTAACATAGACTATCTAGGTAGTCTGCCACGAAAACTGGGAGACCCGGGTCCGGGCCTGGTTATAGTAGTTAGCACCGCCGCTCTTGCTCAGGCTTTGATCACTTTGCTCAGTGAGCATCACCTTTAATCACCTTGATCCCCCTCTCCCTTCGACGGGCTGCATGCTTGCCATGGTTCAGGCCCGTGTTGGACGTGCCAGGGGCGAGGGCTGAGAGCAGATTGGTTGGTGAGCCCAATTTCTGGCAACAAATGCCTGATGCTCGGCCACTACACTCCGAGGTTGCGCAGGTCTCGGAATGCCCATGTCGCGGCCATGAGGGAGCTGGAGGTACACACGCTCAAGAACACGGTCCAAACAACTCATCGCCTATAAACACGTGAGTGAACTAATAGCGAATTTTTATCCATCTCCCTACTTAACCAATGCATCTTAGAAAGCCTGGCTGTTATAGTATTATGGAACAGCGTCACGGTGGTTTGTGACATTTTCCTGCCGATTCACCTCTATCTCAATGGCACTCTTAAGGAGAAAAGAGGGGCGACCATGTCCGTTGTCTCGGGAGGACATGTCACCCCCGAGCCAGCTGATCCGACTCAGCCGTGAGATCCTTCACTCGAGTTTTTCCAGTTCAAAATACATCCATTGCATTCTTTTCTTGCTCTAACCCTGCAAGCTTCTCTGGCTGTTGTTTAACTCAAGCAACCACCTTTGTCTGCAGGGCACTATCCGCCTGCAAGTTGAGATGATACGAGTGGATAATACTATCGGTATCGTCAATGGCCAACGGGCGGACTTGTAGGCCAAGCGCATTAGCAAACATGCCTAGCCAGGAAATGAATATTGAACTTACTGTCTGCCATCTGTTTGATCTTAGACGTACTGTTTTTTAAATGTCAGTGCAAACGTCACAGATCACCTTTGATCACGCTCCGTATATCCTCTAAGACGTGGAGAGAAAACATACACTTCCTTGATCTGATCATCTGTCAGATCGAGTCCAAGCTGCTGGACTCGGGACTTAACGGCGTTCCATCCGGTGATTCTTGAGGTGATTGAGATGTAGCGAGTCACTGGTAAGGTTAGCTGCTGTAGGCTAGGGCCGTTGGGGAGAAGGGGTGGGGGGGGGTTCACATCCGAATAACGCAGGGTCAATAATCTGTCAACCTATTAGCAAAGCGGTAGTGCGCGTTTCAAGAGAGAAGCTCACCTCGTAAGTCGAGGGATTTGCTAGGATAGCTATCAGACATATTAGTTTCTAATACAGAGACAAAACCTCAACGTCTGTTATATCAGCCTACCCTTAGCGTGGATTCCAGCCTTGTGTGTGAAGGCACAGAACCCGGTCACGGGGTTATTGAACTTGAAGACGGCAAGGTTAGCTTCTTCTTGATGATACAAGACTTGAGGGTACTTGCTGGAATGTTCACTTGGACAACACTTGCGACATATTCTTCGATCGCCTTCAACTGTGGCAAATTGTACTTAGACTTGGTGTACTCGGGAGATGTCACGACCATGCGAGCCATCAGGGCGCCGCTGTGGGGTTCTGTCAGTTACATTCAAGGCTCTGTTCTGCGGAAGACACCTACAGTGGGGTAATGCCGTTCCCTACAAGGCTGCACGTCAGCAATGACCATTATCAAGAACTGAAGAATGCAAAGGCTTCTCACGTTCACCAATTCCTAGTACACTCGTGTCGATGTGGGTAGCGCCTGCCTCGAGGGCTGTGACCGCATTTGCGACTGCGCAGCCGGTGTCATCGTGGAAATGTGTCTCTGAATAGTATTAGTAGAGCAGCATGCAAGTGAAGAATAAGAGACATGCCAATGTCACAGCCCACCACACCTGTATACTATTAGCACTCTACTTTATCAAGCTGGTTTCTTTGGTGTAGGACAACTCACCTCGGAGCGTCCGGACAAGATCGTAGACCATGCGCGGCGTGGCTCCTCCAACAGTATCAGCGACACCACTGCCCTTATTAATATGCTGGATCAACGCAATCTCTTTGAAGCTAAGAAAACTTACACTCGGTCAACACCAGCCTTATCAACGGCCTTGTAGAGGGTAAGGATATCGACGAGGTCGGATCGGAATGAGTCTTCAGATGAGAAGCGTACTTGAACTCCCTTGCTATTGCGGTTGTGAGCCTCCTATTCAGCCACATGCAACAGTCAATTCCACTAGAACAACTTACGACTTCACATATTCAATGACCTCGATTGCTGTCTTCTGGATAAGCTCCATACTCTTTCCGTGGCTGAACTCTCGTAGAAAGCTAGAGGTTCCGATAACGAGATCAACGCCGTCAACACCACACTCGACAGCCTTCTTAGCATCCTCCATATTGCACCTGACGTGTGTGAGAATCTTAGCCTGGTCCAAGTGTCAGTGATTGTTTTCAGCATCCAGCCTATCAGGTACAGACCTTGAGACCGAGGTTGCAGATGGTCTTGCAATCCTCGTACGACTTTTCAGACGATACAGGGCTTGTAAGCTCCAAATAGTCCACGCCGAAGTCGCTCAACATGGTCGCGATCTTGATCTTGTTTTCCGTTGTGAAGAAAGCGTTCGCGAACTGAGCACAAGTTAGCATTATGGTAAAAACCCATAACAAATATCCTGCCCGGCAGGGTAGGTCACTCGCCTGCTCGCCTTCTCTTAATGTGCCTTCGAAGTTCCATGTTAGCGTGACCCTGATAGACAGACTCGGAATTTAATATACTTTCAATAATTCTATGGATTGTCAGTATCTGGAAAATTGAAAATAACAGCGACGGTTGTGACATAGACTTACTGATAGCGTCCAACTTGGCTGATATAATCCTGAACTTGGCTGTACGGCGACGATGTTGGCTTCTGAGCCGGGCCAGCCCTCTCATTCTCGGTACCGCACATGGTGAAGGATCGGTCGCGCGTGAGCTCGATTTCGACGTTCGGGGGATGTAGGGGGAGCGGGGGTTTGGATAACGCAGGAGGTGCTGTTGAAGTCGCGTGCGGGTTTCGGAGTGTCGTTGAAGGTAGGCAGGTTCTATTCCGACCCTTCCTTGTTCTGGAGGGGTAGAAGATTTATGGACGCTGGCCATTTGTGAGTCAAGGCTTGTTTCGTTGCAAGGGTTGAAGGGTACAACCCCACAAAGTGAAGCTGGCCAATCGGCGACCGTCTTTTTAGCAAACTCTTCCTTGAATGACGCACCGCACAGAAAGCTTGCCTCGCCGCCGTCTCCGACATCGCTTCACTGTGCCACCTCATGCAAAAAACGGGGCTTGTCAGAAGTACTTCACTGTATCTGTACTAAGGTAGTGCATGATGCCCTTCAATGACTGTGATACAGCGAACGATTCCGATTCTCAACTGTACGAGATATTGTAAGCGGGAAAGAATGCTACCTGGTGTTAGGCCCACCACTGTGATCAGAATAAGTACAGGTATAAAGCCTGACATTGCTAAGCATGGACATACCGCATTAGTGTTCTCTGAATGAGGCCCCATGGATTTAGATATCTTAAGCTTCTTCTGATTCATTGTCTCCGACGTTACTCTCTTCGTCTTCGCCCTCTGTGCAATAGCTCTCATTGTCTTCGCCCTCGACTCTCAATGGGCTGACAAAAGTGCTCAAACGCATCGAGCACCAGCTTCGTCTGCTGGCAATCAATGAGCGCAAGATGATTGCGGCCGCAAAGGGAATGAAGGGGGTACAGGACGCGGAATAAGACCTCCAGTCTTAGCGGGAAGCTATTGAACCCAGGCGGTGGTTTTATCTTCTGTTGACGATAGATGGGGATAAGAGGGATGCAATTGTTGTTGCTTGGAAGCATGTTCTTGTAACCTCCAGTCGCAAGGAAGTCTCTCAGTATCGTCAAGTCAGTCTTTCCATAATGCTAGACAAGAAAGATCGTGTTCTTCGAGATCCCGGCTTCCAAGAGTTTTCGTGCAACTTCATGAACATTCATCTGGCCGATTGATGAGCCAGCTCGTGAGTAGACTCTTTTTGCTATTCGATTACTCAGACGTTCTTGGAACAAGTCCAATAGCTCATGAGAAGCGTCATCTCTATCTTTCCTGTGGCAGAGTCCGGTGGGGTGTGTCACCGCGGTGTTAACCAAGGTATTACCATGAACGCGATCGATTATCGAAAACTCGAACAATTGATGAGTAGTAGGAGAAAACTCATCGTCCAGGATAACAAGGTCTGCTGAAGGTCGTTCTCCGCTTCGAATTTTTTCAGCACGATCTATAACGGCCTGGTAGCTATCCGGACATACCCATTGCCTTGTTGCTGCATACTTCAATGCTGTCTCGAGAGCTGGATAGTTCTGATACTGCTTGCTCTTCCAGCATTCCAGGTTAGTGGCATCAAGGTGATCTACACACCTGTCCGAACCAAAGAGGGTTTCTTTGTTACAGGCCTCAACGCCACATGTTTCACCTTCTGACATCGGCCGGATCCTGCACTCAGAGACAATCTCCCGCAGGATCATGTTCGTGTAACAGCTCGCGCAGCGGCTTGGAAGCCTTATCATAGCTCTTTGTGAGTGTAGGTGCCCGGCGTGGTAAGAATGAGCTGAGCAGTGTCAAGATCGATAGTGACAGCATCGGGACATGGCTCGAAGAGCTGCGGCTGCATAACCCCCGGCGGAGCTCTCCTGGATGGGCCCCTTGCTGGCCCTAGACACCTGAGGCCCAGTTTGCGAAGTGACACTGTGTTGTGCCTCCTGTCACCTTTCCTCCAAAAGTCAGCCGGGGCATGCTCTAGGGAGCTGTGAGACAAGAAAGCAAGACTTACGCCAGATCGCAATATTCCGAAGATATACCCTTTTGCCAAGACCGCAATCACTCAACCTGTTCTTGTCTCTTCTAGGTTTGGAAGCCATATCTTAGAGCGCAAATCCCACTCATGTCGACACTCTGCCTTCATGGGAAAGCTAGTTGCCGCAACATCCCTTAGAAGATAGAAGAACAGAGGATAAGGCTCAGGACCTCCCCAACGCAGTTTCTGTGATCGAACCATCTCGCCCAGCGCACTGTTTCCAGCAGCTTCTGGCCTCTTGTGCTGGGTTTTCCAGTGTGCGCAGGCGCCAACCCTATCTAGCTGCAATCCTGCGACTGCCGTGGCACAGGTCCTAATCGGGCAAACATAGACCGGTCTGAACTGGTGAACTTCCTTTAGTGTGTGATCCCAAGCTTCCAAGGCCGTTTCGAAGCGCTCTGTGCAGTGTGGACGCAGACAGGCAAAAGGATAAGTGTGAGATCGACTATGCATGGCTGCCTGCTGTTGAAAGCTGAACGTTTTTTTGCAGTTGGACTGGTCCGCTAAGGGACAAGGGACCCTTATCTTCAGGTGGACCGAGTCGTGATGCTTCTTTGCAAAGGTCCTCGAACTGAATGCCTTTTCGCAATCGAACTCCTCTGCACCCGGGCAAGGGAAAGTCTTCCCCAGGTGGACGTTTTCGTAGTGAGCCTTGGCGGCTACTACCTGAGTGAACTCTTTGTTGCAGTTGAATTGTTTTGCGCCGAGACACTTATGCCTCCGCCCCTCGTGTGCCGTTCTGTAATGGTCTTGTGCTGGGCCCTTCTGTGTATGCAATCAAGAAAGACGAAGAGTAAAAGCCTCGTTTTTTAAGTAACTTGAGCCTGTTGTCATCCAGCGCTGGGAGTGCATCCTCAGCACCACGATTTGAGTACCTTAGTAGTTAGCACCACAGCACCACCGGTAGCCGCTGCAAGCAACGCTACAGGCAATTGTTGAGCCGTATCATATAGCCACAGATAACCGAGGACGAGGTTGGTTCAGATAATCCGAGCCTTGGGTGGTTGATCCGGAAGATCATGAGGAACCCCCTCTCGTAGACTGAGAGACCTAGGAGAGCAACACAATCAATTCGTTCGTTCCAATTACAAGGTCTAACAATGACTATTGAGGTAGTTGGTGTTTTAGTGATGCAATGCGCACAACTCATCTCTTTGACTGTGCGAAGCTACCAGGTCCCACCTTCGCCAAGACAGCGTTCCTAATTAGGCAGGTACTTAGATTATAACAATATACGCATTCATAGTAATTTACCTATAGCTTTATCTTGCCGTAATTATATCAACTAATAAAGAGATACCTGCGTCTGCTGCGCAGTATCTTGTAGATAGGCTAAATGAGGCTATTTACGAATAGCCTTGTAATAATACCTTTAGGCTAGTTGCGCTGCTAATCTCAGCCTTAACAACCCCTTTCCAGCTATTTAAATTAAGGGCTAATTAAGAGCCTATTATTATAAATAATGCCTATATGCCTATTAATCTCTTTTATAAGTTTATTAGTAGTTTACTAGTAACCTTATAAAGAGACTATATAAACTTAAGGCCTTATAAGGTTAGCCTATAATAATAATATATATAAAGCTATAACTAAACTAATATAATAACTAATAAGCTATATATATAGCTTATAATATATATTTATATAGGGATTTATAAGGAACCGCGTTTTAAAGACTATTTTTAAAGCTTTAATCCTATTACTTAGCAGCCTATATATTTAATTATATGCTATATAATATATAATAGACTTTATCTTTTAAATATAGTTATTTATATTAGTCTAGCTAAAACTAAAGGCTATAAGATTACTTAGCCTTTCTTTAAGGCTATATAAGCAGCTTCTTTTATATACTAGCAACTAGGCATATTTATAGCTATAAATAAGTATATAATTTACTTTAAAGGCTAAGTAAAAGAGAAGGTTATAGTTAAAAATAAGCCAACGCTAAAGGGTTATAAAATATAAGTAATAGCTAAGGCTAGTTATATATTATAATAGCTTTATTATAAGCCCTATTAGCTGCAATTATAAAAGTAAAAGAGATTATAGGGGACTATAAATAATAAGAAGGCCTTAAACTTAATGCAGGCTATTATAATATTTCTAATAGAGAGGCTACTAAAAATAATATACTACATCTTTTTAAATAACCTCTTTATATTACCGTCCCTATTTGCGGCTTTATATAAGGCTAGGTATAAGGCAACTAGGATAGCTTATACTAATTATAGCCTAATTAAGGAATATATAATTGCAAAAAGGATGATATAGCTGGCCGCAACTTATAGCCTTAAAATAAGCTTAAGGCTATACTTATTAAAGAAGGTAAGGCATATATATTTAAATTAAATAAGAAGGAAACTATATACTAATTTACTAGTATTTAGGTTAACTAAATTACTTAAAAAGATAATGCTTTAATATTATTATTAATAATAGTTTATATAAGCACTAAATAAGACTAATGCCTATAGAAATGCCCTTTAATATAGTAGCTATAAGCAAAACTAATATAGTATTTCTTTAATATAAATTATTTAAAAAGTATTTTAATCCTAAAGGTTAATACTACTTATAATAACTAAATAGGGGCTATTAATAGGGCTAATTAATTATAGTCTTATTAGGCATTTAAATATTATATAAGGTAAGGAGGTTAAAGGGCATAGGTATTTAACTTTTTTCTTAAGATCGCCCTTATTAATACTTATTTAATATAGCAAAAAGGACTAGTTTTAAAATAAGGCTAATGCTATAAGACCTAATAGGCCTAAAGGGAGGCTATTTTAAATAGCCTCTTTAAATAATATAATTAAACTAGCGTATAATGCTAATAATTTTAAGCTAGTAATATTTATATACTAGTTAACTAGCATAATTATATTAACTAGAGAAAACGCAGCCATTGCTTTAGCTATTAGGGCTTATAGGTTAGGTAGGTTTAGTAGCAAAATCCTCTATCTAAGATATTTATAAATAGCCTTAATAAATAAAAGGAGGCACTAAATATATATTAGGGCTATAATATGTATAATGTATTGATTTGTAAGTTACGTGAATGTTAGGACTTTTATTATCACGTAAATTAGGTGGCTATCTAAGTATCTTTTTTTCCTCTAATCTAATTGGTTGATAATCCCTGTCTGGTAGCTTCGCATAGTCAAAGAGATGCGTAGGTGGGCACCCTCTGCCACCGCCACATGTACGCCACAAGGTGAGGGGCCCTACTTTCCTGGAGCGACGCGCTACGCGGGACACGCGCGCAGCACTGAGACGCGTCGGCGAACGAACCACTTTAACCCCTTCGACCCAGGCAGGTTGTAATGGTACGGCCCTTCGGTTGCATGGTCCATGTCCAAATCAAAACACTCTTTGCAACTTCTCCCACCAGCTCATTGACGGATTTCTATGCCATTTGCGTTGGCTTCGAGTCCTGTTATAACGAGTTCCATGTCTCGCTATTGATCTTTGACATCTCTTAATATGCCTAGGGTCGATCACCGGGCTAAGCTCGCTGAGCTGAAGGCGCTTCGACAGTCCGGCAAAAAGGCTTTCGAGAACTACCAGGTTGATGACGCTGACAACCTCTATGATGAGGTCGATGAGGATGGCTACAAAAAGATCGTTCGCGAACGCCTGAACCAGGACGACTTCGTTGTTGACGACAACGGTGAAGGGTACGCCGACGATGGCCGCGAAGATTGGGACCGCGTCCAGCGCTACGATTCTGAGAGCGAGGATGAAGCCCTGCCGGCTCGGGGTCGTCAGAGCAAAGCAGGTCAGACTGATCACGCATATTGTTTTGGGCTTGCCCCGTTCTGATAATTCTTAGCGAAGAAAGCACGACAAGATGAGCAGGCAGCTCGCGATGCCAACGACCGGGATATCAGCGAGTATTTCACCAAAGGCGCCGGCAAGACGCAACCCAAGACAAAGGTAGGACACTGGAACATCCATTAAGCGGACGCTTTTTCTTATTGACGTGCCTGTCTAGGTCGTTAAGACGAAAGCAGACGATGACTTCCTCCAAGATCTCTTGGGCGAAGTTGACACCAACATTCCCGCACCAATGCCCCGCCAGTCCAAGTATGAGAGATCAGGCGAGCGAAGGAAGGCGAGAAACCTTTCACCGGCGCCAGAACCAGCAAGCAAGAAGAAGAAGACTCTCGATACTCGCCTCCCAGCACTCTCAGCACCAGGCAATACCCTTGAGGATGATGATGGCTACATGCCGCCCATGGATGACGACCTGCCCAGTGCAGCAGATGTTCCTATGAGTGATCCAGCGCCGTCTTCTCCCGCCGCCAAGGCCGCTCAGCGCAAGATTCAGATCAAGCAAGAACCCAAGGAGGACGAAGAGGAGGAAGACATGATGGAGGTAGCCCATGCCAGCGCTGTGAATACCACCAACGTCAACATGGCTGGCGCTCGCCCGGTCAAGAAGCTTCTCAAGACTGAGCCGTACCCTTCACCAGCAACATCCTCTCCTCTCAAGCCGACACAGAATGATGTAGATTCTTCATCGTGGAATGCGCTTACCGACAAGTTGAACGTCATGTCAAGCCCTGCCAGTGAGACCAGGAACGTGGGCAAAATCGATCACAACGACGCAATCGAGGCCGATGGTAGCATCAACTTCTTCTGGACCGACTACACAGAGGTCAATGGTAGTCTCTGCTTGTTCGGCAAGGTTCTTAACAAGAAAAACGGCAATTATGTCAGCTGTTTCGTCAAAGTCGACAATATTCTGCGGAAACTCTACTTTCTCCCCCGGCAGCATCGTGTCCAGCACGGAGAGGAGACCGATCAAGAGGTTGAGATGATGGACGTCTACAGCGAGGTCGACGAGATCATGACGAAGATGAATGTCGGAATGCACAAGATCAAGCAGTGTACCAGAAAGTATGCCTTTGAGTTGCAAGGCATCCCGAAGGAAGCTCAGTACATGAAACTCCTCTATCCTTACACGAGTGAGTTGCCAAAGTACCGCTCTATACGCCATGTGACGCTGACGGACTCGCTACAGAACCCCAAGTGGATGCCAGTGTGACTGGAGAGACCTTCTCACACGTCTTCGGGACAAACACATCGCTCTTCGAGCAGTTTGTATTATGGAAGAACATCATGGGCCCTTGCTGGCTCAAGATTGAAGATGCTGATTTCGGTTCCATCAAGAATGCGTCTCACTGCAAACTCGAGGTTCTTGCAGAGCACCCCAACATGGTCTCAATTCTGACCGAGTCCGACAACCTGGATGCACCACCATTGACCCTCATGAGCCTGGCCTTGCGAACCGCATTCAACGCCAAGGAGAACAAGCAGGAGATTCTTGCTATCAGTGCGAGAATCTATGAGAAAGTTCTCCTTAGTGACACCACGCCTGCGGACAAGCTCCCTTGTCGGACCTTTACGGTGATTCGTCCTCATGGACAGACCTTCCCACTCGGCTTTGACCAGCTAGTGCAGAAGCGCAGAAAGGGCCTCATAGCCACGAAGAAGACTGAGGCAGAGATCCTCAGTTTCTTCCTGGCCCAAGTCGATGTTGCGGACCCCGACGTGATTCTTGGACATCAACTTGAAGGTGTTGACTACAGCATTCTTCTCAACCGCCTTCATGAAAAGAAGACCCCTCAGTGGTCCAGACTTGGTCGACTCCGCCGGACGCAGTGGCCTGCGTCCCTCGGCAAGATGGGAGGCAATGTCTTTGCTGAACGTCAGATCATGGCCGGTCGTCTGCTCTGCGATCTGGCAAACGATGCTGGAAAGTCCGTCATGTTCAAGTGTCAAACGTGGAGTCTCACAGAAATGTGCAGTCTCTACCTCACAGGCGACAACCGAAGACGAGATGTTGACAATGAGGCTGCTCTGAACAGCTGGGCCAAAGAGAAGCAAGGCTTGATGGACTACATCACGCACATGGAGGCAGACACACATTTCATTGCTGCTCTGGGCTTAGGTGTGCAGATGCTACCTCTTACCAAAGTCTTGACCAATCTTGCTGGTAATTCTTGGGCTCGTACCTTGACTGGTACCAGGGCAGAACGAAACGAGTACATTTTGCTGCACGAATTCCACCGCAACAAGTATATCTGTCCTGACAAACAGACTTTCCGTGGTCGTCAGAAGGCCGAAGAAGAACGTGAAGGCGAGGGTGCCGACTCAAAGAAAAAGGACAAGTACAAGGGTGGTCTAGTGTTCGAGCCGGAGAAGGGTCTGTACGACAAGTTCGTTCTTGTTATGGACTTCAACTCCCTCTACCCCTCCATTATTCAGGAGTTCAACATTTGTTTCACGACTGTTGACCGTACGCCCACCGTAAGTCTGCCTGCTCCCATCTCACTTGCCGAGCGACCCTTATACTAAATGGCTTGCAGATGGAGGATGATGACGCCGTCCCTGAAGTTCCCACCGACCAAGAACAGGGCATCCTGCCGAAGTTGATTGCCACGCTCGTCAGCAGACGTCGTCAGGTGAAGAAGCTCATGAAGGATAAGTCTGCAACGCCGGAGCAGCTCGCCACTTGGGACATCAAGCAGCTCGCTCTGAAGCTGACTGCCAACTCCATGTACGGCTGCCTTGGGTACACCAAGTCACGTTTTTATGCCCGTCCTCTCGCTGTTTTGACAACCTTCAAGGGTCGTGAGATTCTGCGAAGCACGAAGCAGCTCGCAGAGGAGAAGTCGCTCCAGGTCATATACGGTGACACAGATTCCGTCATGATCAACGCCAACGTTGACAGCGTCGCAGAGGCTTTCCGCGTCGGTCAAGAGTTCAAAAAGGCCGTCAACGAACAGTACAGGCTACTTGAGATTGACATTGACAATGTGTTCCGCCGCATCCTCCTGCAGGCTAAGAAAAAATATGCTGCCATCAACCTCGTTGAGAAAGACGGCAAGTTTATCGAAAAGATGGAGGTGAAGGGTCTGGACATGCGAAGACGTGAGTACTGCGCTCTGTCTAAGGAGATCTCTCAGCACCTCCTCGATGAGATTCTCTCTGGAGACGAGACCGAAACCTCAGTCGCTCGCATCCACGAATATCTCCGCGACATGGCCGCGAAGATGCGGGAGCAAGCGATCCCCGTTCCAAAGTACACCATCTACACGCAGCTCGGTAAAGGACCCAAGGAGTATCCCAATGCCGACTCCATGCCTCAGGTCCAGGTCGCCCTTCGCGATATTGCCCGCGGCAAGACAGTCCGCAAGGGTGATGTTGTCGCCTACATCATCACCGGAGACAAGTCATCATCAGAGCCAGCTCCCAAGCGCGCCTACGCTCCCCAGGACTTCAAGACCGACCCATCCCTCACTGTTGATGTAGAGTGGTATATTGGCAAACAGATCTTCCCGCCTGTCGAGCGTCTATGTGCCAATATCGTCGGCACGTCATCACCCCAGCTCGCAGAGCAATTAGGCCTCGACGTCCGACGATATACCAACACATCTGCCCACAGCGGCAACGGTATAGGCGAGGACCTTGAGATTCATCCTCTTGAATCGCAGATTCCAGATGAGGTCCGCTTCGCAGAATGTGCACGTCTCCTCCTCCGCTGCCGCAAGTGCAAGGCCTCCTCCACCTTTGAAGGCCTCCTTCAAGATGGCGCCACTACTCGCGTTACCGCAGCGGGTGTCATTTGCCCAGCTTGCGAGGCCGTCATTCCCACACTCTCCGTTGTTGCTCAAGTCGAAACAGCCATTCGTGCCCAGACATCACGGTACTACGAAGGCTGGCTCATGTGTGACGACGCCCAATGTGGTATCCGTACCCGCCAAATGAGTGTCTACGGCACGCGCTGCCTCGGCCGCAGCGGCCTTGCCAGGGACTGTCTCGGCAGAATGAAGTACGAGTACTCCGAGAAAGCGATCTACAACCAGCTGGTATACTTCGCCAGCCTATTCGACGTAGACCGGGCCAGAGCCACAGCGTCCCCAGCGGGTGGTCAGCAAACCCAGCTCTCTGGCCAGGACCGTGATCGTATCCTCGCGCTTGCGGAACACAACCGCGTGAGATTTGGCACGGTCAAGGGTGTAGTGGACAAGTATCTTGATAAGTGCGGCAGGCAGTGGGTTGCGATGGACACACTATTTGCAAAACTTGGTTTCAACAAATTGATTGCGGCTGCCTGAGGCCTTGTGTTGTTGCATGAGGGTTTGCGTTGGATACTATTTTAGCGAGGTATATCTCGGGGTGTTCTTGGTTTTGTGTCGTTTGGGGCATTGTTGAGCAAATGATTTCCGGTGGATTGGGCATAATGACTCTTAAAGAGAATGAGGAACTCCAGGCGGAGCGAAGTTCCATTGATTGAACAACATGAGGCGTTTCGGTGCACAAATCATTTCGCGTCTTCATGTCTTCCCACCACGCAGCGTATTGTCTGATATAGTGAATGTATTCATACGGCTAATCTTGTCCGAAAAGTCACGTCTGACTTCTGCAACGTGCCATTTGCATGAAACACCAGTATCTTGGTTTGTTGTCACTTCAAAAAATGTGCAAATTGCACAAAACAAGGCACAAATGCGTGAGAAATACGTATATATTTGCTATGCTGCACAGAAAAGAAGTGAGCAGAGAAAAAAACAAAAGCATTCATCACCTTCTCTTCTCTTCCTTTCCTTCTTGCAAGACAAGAAACAAGTAGATGATGTACAAAGTCCAAACCACAGGCACCCCAGCCGCGCGGTCATTTTCTCCCTCCGAGACTATCATCACCGGAGGGTGACCTAGAGGAAACTGCTCAATACCTGTGAGGGCAGCGGGAGCAACGCTTTAGACACAAGCACACCGGTGGCGAGGCGGTGTGCTACCTCATGTGTTGCTCACCATCATCATGCTGCTCCAGTCTCAGCTGACGTGGACCCATCAATCCTTTGCGTCGTTCTTCTCGTCTGAGAAGGAGCACGCAATTCCTTTTCCTTCCCTATCACCATATCACGCATCGAGGTCTCGCCATTTGCGGACCCAGACACGTGCTCCCTTCCGAAAGCCTGCTCTTCGCTATTGGAAGAAAGCAACTAGAAACAAGAATGGGTGAGGCATGTGTGCAAGACATAAACAATTAAAAGGTAGGAGGACGCAGAAAAATAATGAGCCCATCCATGGGACGCAAATGCCGCTGCGATAACAGCAGTACGCGGGGTACCTCGAACATGCTCGAGATCAAATAGAAGAACGAATGATCCCGCACCAATGAATCAAAGGCAGGCTTCGTCTCGAGGGAAACAGGCAGCCCAGGTGAAGTGAAAGCATCAATCTTCCGACCTTCATCTTCCAGGGAGTAGCAGGGTCGTATCGTCTGTAGTGCTCAAATGGGATCTATCAGGGGATGCGTGAAAGATGATGGTGGTGGTTGTGATTGATGTAGAGGTATCATTGGGTGCGACTAGATGCGCGTGCAACAAACTTTTGGAGAACGGAATCGCGACAGCAAAGGACATACTTCCTGCCGAGACAGAGTCCTTGTAAATGCAAGAAACAGGAAATACTGAGAAAACGCGACGCCGCCTGTCTATTTTGCCGGGAATATGCATCACACTTTTAGAGTAATCGTAGCAGAGGATCATTCGCCTCCCTTCTTGTCACTGTCAGGGACAGCCTTCGACACAGCGGGAGACGCGGCAGTAGTCGGCGGAGAGGTCGGATCCTCATCACCCATAGTTGCAAGAAGGCTGGTCGGATGTGTCAGTGCGAATTTGCGCAACAGGATGATTGGTAGCAACTTACCCGAATGTGTTGGACCGGGACATGTTCTCGCGGGTGGGGGGAGTACCAGTACGAGACGAGGCGCCCGAGTCCTCACCAGGACGACCCAGGGAACCTCCAGGACCCATACGCCTTCCGCTGTTGCTGCGGGAAGAGAACATCGAAGTCGGGCCCAGAGTTACGTTCTGGCTCGAAGTGCGGCTCGCGGAACCCTTCAGCCTCCTCAGGTCATCCAAACCAACCTGGTTATTATTCTGCTGCTGGTACCCAGCAGAGAAATTGCGAGCATCGCCTCGTCCAGCAGGGGGGCGACCACCACCACGCTGGTTGCTGCGAGCATTCTCCTGTGCCTTAGCGGCCTGTGCAGCCTCAGCCTGTCCGATGTTAGTTACACGTCAATTGCACCTAGATGGGATTTTGGGAAACATACCTCGGCGCGAACCTCATCCAGGGTCTTAGGACCCTTATTGCCATCCTTGGATTGCCAGCCTGCCCTGCGCAGATCGACCACGTCCATGAGCATGAACTTCATTCTGCTTGGCAGCTCTGGCATGTCGATAGCCTGCTGGATGCGAGTGAAGTAGGCGTTCATCATGCCATTACCCCTCTCGCTCTGGTCCAGGTTGTAGCCGATGGTGCGGAGCAACTTGCAGAGGGATTCGATTTCAGCCTCGTCGGGAACTCCCTTATAGTCGACGAGTCTGTGCACGCACTGGTGCATGATGCGCTCCGTGAGCATACCGAGCTTGAAAAGCTCACCAATGAATTGAACGAGACCAAGACCACGGCGCTTCGCCGCTGCGGCCGCATAGTACTCGTCAGACATGAGGGTGGTGTCGCCAAGCTTCTTCTCGCCGTCCTTCTTTTCGGCCTCTTCCTTCTCAGCCTCGCCCTCGGCAGCATCAGCCTCTTCCTTCTTAGAGACCCAGCCGTTTTCAAATTCCTCTTGACAGCGGTTCAAGAGATACTTGCGGAAAAGGTTTCCGCCACTGACAACCTGGCCGTTCTTGTCCTTGATGCCCTCATCCCGGACCTCGGGGCTGATAGTCTCGAGCATACGCTTGCAGAACTTAGCGTACATAGAGGCCCAGTGAGCCTCATCAGTAGCCTTCTCGAAGGTCAGCTGAATGACTTGGCGCAGCGTTCGTCCGTCAGACTCGTCCTTAGACTGCGATGCAATCTCGAGGATTTGATCGGCAATCCTGTCAAACTTCTCGGGTGTCATCTTGTTGAGAGCAGCCTTGACCTTCCTCTGTACCATCTCCGGCTCCATATAAGCACCGGCTCCAGCTGGCGCAGTGGAAGGCTTGCCAATGCTGGTTGGCTTCCAGCCACTGGATGTGACAGCGATAGGCTTGACCTCCTGGCCAGCAGTGAGGGGCATGGTCTTTGCGGCTTGAGCTTCCTTACCATTGAAGTCGCGCCGACTGCCTCCTCGGGTGCGCTGGCTTGACTGCCTGGGCGAGTTGGGGAGACCGGACTGAGAGGGGTTCCGAGACATTGAAGAAGAGCTGGGGAAAGCACCGCCTGGACGTTGGAATGAGGCCATTGGGTTGACCTGCGGCCGGGGCATGCTACCACTAGACATGGCGAATCGATCCTTGGAGGTGGTGCCAGCAGGAAGAGTTCTTCCACCGATAGCGGTATTGTTGAAGCTTCCCATTTGGAAACCACTGTTACGAGAGTTCTGTCTAGCAGAGCCAGGGGTTTGGGCTCGGGCAGACCCGGCTCTGCCACCCTCACCATCTCCCATCAGGCTCTTGATCTGCTGATCGAATTCCACGGAAGGCTTCTCAGTGAAAACCTTCTGGAATTGGAGCAGAAAGTTGGCGTCGTAGTGGAATGTCTTGCCCTTCTTAGCGACAGCGGCGTTGAGAGCAGGGTTAGGAGAGCTGATTCCAGCTGGATAAATATCCTGGCCCATCACGGTAAGGAAACGCGCCGACTTGAGTGATTGCAGCGCAGCGCTGGGTTGCGGCGCCTCAATGGGCTTCGTGTTGAGGGGAGCAAGATCAAGACGCTGGGGTTTCGCGCCGCGCTTCTCAGCGGTGGTCTGCTTTGCATCGGCTGCGGCCTTGTCTCCGTCGATCTTCATACCAGCCAGCTTGTCGGTAACATCATCGACCTTGGAAGAGTCCGAATCTGCGGGCTCTTTACCAGCTCGGGCGGCAGCGAGAGCCTCCGCGACGCTTAGAGTCTTGCCACCCTCGTTGCGCTTACGCTCTTTTTCTTCCTCAAGACGCTCCATTTCACGCTCTTGCTCGCGCAACCTGGCATCTTCCTCAGCTGCCTTGACAGCGCGGTTCTTTTCCTCTTCAGCCTTTGCGGCGGCCTTGGCAGCGGCTTTCTTCTTGTTGAACTCCTCAGCCTCGGCCTCGCGGCGTGCGTCTTCCTCTTCCATCTCACGAATCATGCGCTCCATCTCCTCCTCCTCAGTCTCAGCAGGCTTCTCAGGCTCCTTCTTGGCATTCTCCTCCTCTGCCTTCGGAGCGGCCGCGGTCTCCTTCGGTGCCTCCTTCGGTGCCTCCTTCGGTGCCTCCTTGGGCGACTCCTTGGGCGACTCCTTGGGCGACTCCTTGGGCGCGGCCGCAGCGGGGCCAGGAGTCTCCTTCTGGGCAGGCGCAGCAGCAGGCTTCGCTTCAGCAGCAGGCTCTTTGACGGAGGTGTCTTCGGTGGACTCAGCAGCGGTAGCCGCCTTGATCTTATTTCTAAGTTCCTCTTGAATCTCCTTGGCCGTCTTGCTAGGCTGCTGGCTCTCAGCGCGTGCGTGGGATGGCGTAGAAGTCTTAGGAGGTGGTGTGGGTGTTGACGCTGCGACGGGCGGTGTCTTAGCAGCCTGTGCAGAAGGGGCAGGAGATGCAGGAGCTTTGAAGCTGGAAGTGTCCACAACTTCGCCAGCCGCATTCTTGATCTGAATGGCGGCACTCTTCCTAGGCTTGACGAAGCTTGTGCCAGCGGGCTTCGCACTTTGGGGCTGGGGAGTGGATGAGACAACCATAGGCTGGTTTGGTTGATTAGCGCTTGATGGGCGCTCCGGTTGCGAAGGAGTTCGTGACATAGAGTGGGTAGCCTGGTGGAAGGCAGGCTGGGCAAACTGTTGGTTCATGCTGGGAGAGTTAGCTTGCGGAGGTCCGCCCATGTACGGCATCTGGTTGTAGCCGCCGTACTGCATGGACAGAGGGCGCCCGTAGCCGTCGAACTGCTGCGGGGGATAGCCGTAGTTCTGGGATTTCATAGTTAGCAGTTGCTCAAATTGGCCACTGGCAGGCGAAAGGTCCAAGGAGGCGGGGAAGTTTGGTGGATTCAAGGCGACTGCTGTGGACACTTGAGACAGCGTTGTCGGGTCTGGGGGAGAATTGTAGGCATTGTCGGTATTGTTGACAGTGGCTTGTACAGAGTGCTTGCTGACTTCACGAAGAGGTTGACGTATTGATGCGCTTTCGTTGTCTCGAAGAGAACCTGACAGACGAGAGGCACGTTGAGGCTTTTTGTGCTGAGTTTTGCACTTCTTGCTCTTCAAGGGAACTTTGGGTGTAGACAACGCAAAGAAAGGGTACTGTACTTGTTGATGCTGAGGTCCCATAGGAGGAGGATAGTGATACTGGGGCGGCGTTTGCATAGGCATGCCGGGTTGCATGTTAGCCTGCTGCATGTTGGGTGTGCCTGGCATAGAACCGCTCGGCTGGACCCGACTCGGCTGAGGAGAGCTAGGATAGCCCATATTGCGAGGCTGAGGCTGGAACGCGGGGGGCATGCCACGTCCTTGACCTGGGCCATTCCGGAACTGGTTGTTCGGAGGGTATCCCATTTGGTTGTTGTACTGAGGATTGTAGCCGCGGCCGCCGCGGCCGCCCTGAGGAACAAAGCCTCCTCTGCCCTGGTTCTCACCGGAAACGGAGTGACCAGACTCGCGTCGGAAGTGTGTGCTATGGGGTTGAGGCTGACCCATCGCATTGGGATTCGGGGGCGCGGAGCCCTGTCTCATGTGACGCTGTGAACGACTTCATGTCAGTGACTTGGGCCACATACTAAAGATCACGCCTGGTGGCTAGAGGATCCGTCTCGCGACTATGCAAAACAGGTTGCGTATCACTTACCTCGCCATCACTTCCGAGGCTGCCAAAGAGCATGGGACCTCCAGGTTGCTGCAGACCAGAGCGAGGAGGGCCGCCACTCGCGGAAGGTTGCGGAATGGGGGCAGGTGAGGCGGCAGGTGAAGGGACACCGCCGGAGTTCCCACCAGGGATCGGGATGGGAGCCGATGAACCTGTCTGGGGAGTACTGTGTGTGGGAGCTGGGGAAGATTCAAAGCCAAACTGGATACCAGGCTTTGCGCCGCCGACGGGGCCACCGTTTGCGACGTAAGAGTTAGGGCCGTTGGCGGCCATGGTGACAGAGCTCTTGCGAGAGTGGTCCGAAGAACCGTTGGGAGCGCTGCCTCTGGCGACAGCAGGGACTGCAGGGGTGACGGATGGTTTTCCGTTCACAGGGGACGTCGAGGTCCTGTTAGCATTCTGTGCGGGAGACGCAGAGGAGCCAACGACGACGGGGGCTTGGGACCCGGTTGCGATTACGGGCGCCTGAGCTGGCTGCTTGTTAGGCGCACCTGCTGCGGAGGCATACGAAGCCGTCGTCGCGGAGGAGTTGGTGGCCGGGATGGGGTTCTGCTGATTCGCAGGCGACGTCATATGGGAATCGTGTTTGGTTCGCGGGAGACGCAGGGGCGACGCGAAAACTTGATCGATTCAGGTGTTGTCGGAGAGACAGGTCGTGGGAAGGAGCGCAGACGCGACAGGCAAAAGCGCGGAGGAAGAACTTCGGGGGTTTTCGTCGAGCAATTAAGGGGGGCGTATCGAAGATTCGGCGAGGCGAAGTCGATAGGCGTAATGGGCGAGAGCGAAAACGAAGTCGACAGGCAGTGCTCGGTCGAAAAACAACGATGGCTTAATCTCAGAGTCCCAAAGGAGTGTCTGGACGAGTCGAGTCGAGTCGGTCCGAGGATTCTGTCCCAGGCGAAGTGGAAGAGAAAAAGAATACAAGACGGGCGCAAGCGGCGATGGGCGATGAGCGCAACGGGAAGCCGGAAGAGAGATCTTCGCTATGTGCAGTAATGAAACGACACGGTAGAAGAAGAGTCTCAGCGTGCTCCTGATGGGGAGGTCTTTTCCAGAGTTCCAATCCGAAACCTGACCAGAAGGACTCTAGTCAAGGTAGTGAGGGAAAGGAAGGGAGGCGGAAAAGACGGGACCGGTGTATTAAGGAGAGAAAAAAAAGGGAAAGGATTCCACCTGTTTTTTTCTACTACCACACGAGGTTGGTGATGTGTCGTGGTTGAGAGAGGAAAGGGAAATTCGGGAGGAGGAGCAGGTAAAAAATTTTGGGCAGCAGGATTGATTACCTCCCGGTACGGCAGCCAGTCGCACAGCACCACCACCAAGCAACGGCTGGGGGCGCAATATCTAGGTAATGGTCAGGGTGGTGGGAGGACCCAACAGCGCCCTGGAGAGGCGGACGGGCCCTGGGGCAGAGCGAAGAGCGGGCCGGGGGGCAGGGGTGGAGCCTGGGTGAGGTGATGGTGGTGTTCCGTGCTGCCTCTCACATGCGAGCACTGCGGGTTCAGCAGTTTATCTACGAGCACTAAAGCAATTCAAGGATGACGATGGTGGTCTGATGGGCCATCGATTTTTGATCTGACTGGCAGTGATTCACGGCTGGGGCCAGGGGCGGCATCGTAGTGCTTGGATGACTCCTTTTCTCTTCTCATTTTGGGACAGCAGGCGCAAGACAAAATATCACGTGGACAAGGGTGAAATTCAAGCCAAGAGTGACGAGCAGAAGCAACAAGTAGGAAGGGGCCGGTGCAGCAGGTGCAAGTGCTTGCAGGAAGGTGCAAGGCAGGCTGGGTGGTATCGTAGGTAGTCTAGGTAGGTACTCCGTACTCCGTACTCCGTACAGTAGGCAGACAAACGGTGCGTCGACACAGTGCAGTCACACAGTGCACATAAGGTCCTGATATTACATCCCACTGGGGACGGAGCACTGTACACGCAATGCTTGGGCAGTCCGAATTGCTCCAACGGAAGAACGCGTCGGCCAGAAGGATTCTTGAATGGCTCAACAAAGACAAGAGTGAATAGCTGCCCTCCGTGGCCCACTTCGTTGCTCTGCCTGCTTCGACCTGGCCCAGCCGGGCTCAGCTCAGATCAGCTTGTTCTATCTCGAGAGAGCTGCAGTCGGCTGTAACTCGCTACTCACCATGGTTTGTTTCCCTCTACTACCCCCAGGTAGCCAGCCAGGTTTGTTTGCCTTGCATGTTTCCTGCATGCAGCTCTGTGGGTGACACAAGAGCCCACACCCTTAGACTGAGTGTGTCATGGTTCTGACCATGACGAGATGCCCGATGGCATTTTAGTTGTAGTTTGAATCTGCTAGTGACCCCCCATCGACTTCTACCATCCTTTTCGCCCTCGGTCTCTCCCGCCACCTACGTTCGCCCGACTGAGTCACAAGTGTCCCCCAAACCCAGCTCTCCTCAATTTGACGGCTTATCTACTCCGTATCATGGTCACAACCCTCGAGATCAGTCGGCCTTCCTCGACGCATGGTCTATTGCATCGCGCGAACGGCCAAGTGGACCATAGGAGCCCCTGGGCACGAGGGCCAAACAAGCTCCTGAACAAAGGGAGTGCTCAACGCCACAGCTGCACACTGTGTGGCTCGCCACGCCCCCTGTCTGCTTGAGTTGTGGCTAAAGAACCCTCATTTCATCTCCCATCTCATCGCTCAAGAATACGATGGTGTTGTGGTTGCGTATCCGTGAGACCTGGACCCACGATGGGCAAGACATGGGGTGTCTAGGTAGCTGCCGGAGAGATGAAGGGCGGCAAGGCGAATAGGAGACGCGATCCCGACGTAATCTTGCATTCTCTGCCTCCGCGATCCCGAAACGGGAGCTGCATGCTCTCAAGGGCCTGCCTCCCTTCTTCGGTGACTCGATTCTTACACATCCTTCCCTACACGCCCCTGGTCCGGAGCCTGCTACACTTTGAACCTTGGCGCGAGTCGGTGCGCGTTGAGTCTCCTTTTAATGCTGTCTGTTTGAACCGACGATGGAAGTCAACTGCGAATGAACCATTCATCGCCTTGCCTTTCCAAGCGGCGCCAAGGTAATCGGTCACACCCGCTTGAAAAAAAAAGGAAACAACAGAAAAAAAAACGCGCCTGCGCCAGATCTCGGCTGTGAATGCACCCGCTGCTACCCTAGGTTCAGCGGCACTCCGTAGTTCTGTGTTAAATGATGCATGGACGCGCCTATCCGTAGAATAAAAGAACAATATGAGAAGTCCACTGCGTGGGCCCTTTCAAAAGGCTTACGGCCCAGCTATCCTGTCGCTGGGCTCCTTTGTTTCTTGGGGATCACATTCCAGAGCCCCATGCCTAGTATCGGTGAATATAGCATACTGCGCACGGAGCAACACATCCGTAAAGGGGCACCGAGGGCCGGGTGTCCCAAGACCCTTATTATCGTGCTATCATTTTGCGACGTCCTCGACTACCCGGTAATTCCAGAGTGATTTGCCATGTCCTTCAGCATTGAATCATTCCCTGCAAACCATCAAAATAATTGAACAGCTTGTATTGCAGGATATGGGACACTATTTCCTTGGATTCAGAGGGCATGAACGATTATCAGAAGGTGAATGCCATGCACACATGTGGTGCTAATTAATTTGACAGCCCAGAGGAAGATATGATCAATTCACAGCTGTTTGTCCTTCTTGAAACCCTGTGCTATTTTTTTCTAGAACTATTTTGCTTCCATGATCACCTTCGAATATTGCCCATGTTCACGGAGCCTGTTCATTTGTGCACAGTACGCAATTGTCCCCCGTGAGCTACAAAATCCCGAGCTGACTCAACCAGCCTCATAAGAGACGCCAGCCGTGATACAGGACCGAATAAGATTCCAATGATTGACATCCATCACGACACTGTGACTGGCGCAGGCTTCTTTTAAACCAGAAGACTCTTGGTCTAAGCATCAATGATCTCTGCCTCCATTGTACCACAGGTTTGCCAAGTTGTCTTGGTCTCTGACTTATAGTTCGCTCGCCACTCTGATGATGCTTGACTACTCTCTTGTGTTTTCCCCTCTTTCTCATTCCAGAACATCTGTTGCGTCACGGTACATATGTACCGACAGTTCATGCATCCACACACGCACAGAATCGCTGGAATATCAGAGGCAGAGCTTCATCCTTTGTATAGTGTATTCATTGAAGCATCAAGATGGAAGCTCCTCATGCCTCTCCTTCTCTGACCTCCAAAATATCCGGCTCCAAGGGGACATCTTCATCACCCTCTTCCTCATCATCCTCTACCTCGTCCAGCTGCTCTTTAGCGATCACCTCCCCGCCCATCGGCAGGGAGTTCTCGCCCTCCAGTTGCTTCATCCTCGTGCCAGTCATCTCATACACGTACTTGCCAAGATGCTCGACGTTTTCCATTGCTACTTCCCCATCGACAACACCTGTGTCATCCTCCAGAAGAGGTCGCTCTGTAGGCCACATCTCTCCGGTCACCAACATGAGCTTGTCCGGCCTGCTAAGCAGAACGTCAAATGCGGGTCGCAACTCAGGGCACGCCTCGAAAACCTCGCGACGGCCAAGAATGTAAAGTCCCAGGCGAGCGCGGGACACGGCAACGGTCATTCGACGCACATCGCGCAGGTATCCAACACGAGACGTACGCGTAAGGGAGAGGATGATGTCTATGCTCAATCATTAGCTGAGGGTCCATGTCTAAGAAGCTGTTGTCGGGTTTAGGGTGTGGTGTTACTCACAATCGTTCTGCTCGCCTTGATACTTGTCGACCGTGGCAACTACCTTCGGCAACCCAAAGACGGGGTTCCGAGCGCATCTGTGATTCAGAACATCCTTGACCAAAGCTCTTTGACCAGCGTATGTGGTGAGGATGCTGATCTTCTCCGCAGGATACCCCAAAAGTCGCATATACTGATACATTGCAACCGCATACTCTGCCTCTCCGAGGTTCTGGATGAAATGAGGCGTTGGCTCTGCCTCGCCCTTGCCCTTATAATTCGGCACGTTGATGAACTGATAGTCAAATTTGAAGCCCGCGTTCGCGTGTACGAACTGAGGATTTGTCTGCACAGATGGCAGGCTCTCAAGCTTGGGATACCTCCAAGAATAGAGGCTCGCGATGGACGGTCTAGCGCGACCTTGTTGATCGAGCGTGATCGCTGGCACGCCTAGCCGCACAAGTCGTGAGAACAGTGACTGTTCGAGATTTGCATAGTGCCTGAAAGCAAGACTCTGAATCACTGGAGAGTTCTGGAAGTGGTCGCCGCACAATACCACTCTTTGCAGTCGCATTTCACCATCAATGGGTTTCTGCATTGCTAAGGGTAGGAACGTCTCGATCTCAGTGATCTGAGCTGCTTCCTCCATGATCACATTGTCGTAATGAAAACCGAGCGCTGCGATTTCTCCTCTCCGCATCGCTGCGTGTGTTGTGGTCATGGCCACGATACGTGCCTCGTTGGTGAGAAGATAATTTGCCTTATCCTTCTCACGGCGCAGGATCTCGAAAGGTACGACGTCCGCGAGCTCCGAGAAGATCTTGGAGATGTGATAATGACAACCGTGAGCGATGTCGAGCACTTGTTCACGTGTGGACTCTTCTGGAAACAGAGGCTGCGGTGCATCCGCAAAATATCCGTGGAAGGGGAATGCAGCTACGATCTCGGCCGTGTCAGACTCCTGTGAAGACGCTGTCTGGAGGAACTTCGCCCATGCTGGCTCAATATAGACCTTGTGGAAGTAGCCAGCAGTCTCTGCCGAGTTATCATGTGCACCCGGGGCACCCAAGCTTGCTGCCAGTTTCCTAACCTCGAGAAGGAATCGATCTCGGTTTTCAAGGAAAGAGTCAACTCTGCCATATTTGCCAAAGTTGCCATCTGTTCCGAGCTCTTCTTCACCATGCCCGAGCCTCAAAAGGTGCCTTTGATCGATATCAAGCGCGACGATCTTGGCAAACAGCTGGTTCAGCGCCTGGTTGCTGTGTGCAATCAAGAGCGTCTTTTGCTCAGGAAAGTTGTGGTAGATGTTATTGATGATCTGGGTGGCCACATCGGTTTTACCCGTACCAGGAGGTCCAACAACGACTGTTAAGCCAGGCTGTGATCCCGACATGATGGCGTCGGTCTGTGACGGCGTGAAACGAATTGTGTTTTGTCGTGGTGCATCTTGAGGGTATGGGCCTGTGTTAGGAGGCTTATACGTTGACACTTTCAATGTCTCAACCTCAGTCGACAGCGGTGGCTCTGCATCTCTCCTTCGCTTCTTGGATGGCTTTGACTCTTCTGGTTTATCAGTAGTTCCTGCAGTCTCGAGGACATACGGTGGGCCAAAACTGCTTGAAACCTCGAAGCCTGGCTCAACCGTCTTGCCGGGCAAGCTCTCCACAAGATGCTGCCAGCTCAAGAATGTGTCCCTGTAATCCAGCTTTTGTAACCGATTTGGTAGATTCTTATAGCTAGCGCCAGCTGGGTCGCCATAACCCAGAAAAACCTCATGCAGCCAAGAGGGTAGGGGAACTTCTGAAAGCACCAAGCTCCGTATAGACTCAAGCACAGGTTTGAAGTTGTTCTCTCTCCGTCCACGACGGAGCAGCAGGTTGATGCGCCCGTACACATCGGGCTTACCCGCTTCCGTACGATCCACATCCTGTTGGTATGTGCGTGCATCGAGTTTGAGCTGGATCCTTCGCTTGTTGTCTAGATGGTGTGCGCCGTCACGGACATGGCGTCCACGATCATCTGTAATCTGGATAATTTCTGCAGATCGAACAACGCTCACGCCATTGGACTCTGCCTCGGCGGCCTCGCCGTTAGAAGACGCATCGACTGGGCTGGCAGCGAGGAGGAAGACAACGTCGTCAGGCCGTAAGGAATCCCATTCTCGGCGAACACCGTCACCCAGTCCCCGTACATCGACCACGACCTCAGCACGGACGAGCGACGGCTTGTCGTCGCCAACAAGAGCTGGAACGACTTCCAGTATCGAGGGCTTGCTGATCGGGAGTGCCATCTTCGAGAAACCGCCAAATTGAGTTTCGCCCGACTTCTTGGCCTGGGGCTTCAGACGGCGCAGAGCAGTCTCGATATCCTTTCGAATTCCATAGAAGGCCTCAGCCCGATACAAGATCAGAGCGCGCCACAGGAAGTCTCCAATGGAAAGATATTGGAGGTTCAACTTGGGAAGCGCCAAAGGGTGGGATCCGTCGTAAGAGTCTGCTCTGCGGAAGCCAGCGTCAAACAACGATTCTTCCGTAGGAGTAAGTATCATGTTCTCAGCCGTCTCCTGAAAAGTCTTTCTCCGCTCGAACTTGCTGAGGACAACCTCCATCAAAAATCGGCGATCTACCTTGAGCCTGAGATCCTCAGGATATGTGGTCCGGATATCCAAAAGCCCAACCAATTGGGATAGTTGTTCGTCCGAAAGGGGTTCAAGAAGAGTCTGAAGCTCATCCCGTTTGTCGATTGCACCATAGTTGGACAGAGCCAGCACAGTGAGCTGCTCCTTGAAATGCTTCAAGCTGACACGCTGCAGCTTGCCGAGTGCTGCGCAATGCTTATCAAATGCTTCCGTACGGTTTAGCTGCACGCCAGTCTGGTCATCGATGGCGAAGAAAGCGTAGTGTGACAGGAGAGCGTGGAGATCACGGAGGAGACTATTGTCTTCGTCGTGATACATCGGTGATAGCTTGATGGCGGCTAAGAGGTTGAGATCGTGGACGAGAGCATTGACATAACGTCGCGTGGGCAGCTGGCTCTGCAGATCGGATAAAAACTCGAGAAAGCGCTCGCAGTAGAGTGCAGATTCTGTTCACGTTAGTCCATGCCTCGTGCATGCGCACAACAGCTTCGAACATACCGGGCTTTGACCTCTCCTCATAGACAATATTCAGGAAGTCCAGAAGTAAAGTGTATAACCAAGAACGTTCGAACCTGAGCCTGGCTTTTGTCGCATCATCTGCCGCATCGTATCGTCGCTGTGCACCCCTCCACGCTTTTCTTAAATGGGGAGCCTGATCAAGGTGGGCGTCTCGCATCTTATCCGATGACAAGTTGTGCCAGATACCGATAGCTACAAGAGGTGCGCATTCTTTCCTAACAATTGTACAGTCGAGACTTTGGAACGCATGAATGAGGAAGGAAAGCAGCTGTGTTCGGATCGTGGTCGCGAGGGTTCGGTCGAGGGACATGGAGAGGACGCGGCGGAAGAGTGACGAGAAGTCGATGGGCTTGTCTTCGAAGAGAGCTGGAGAATATTCAGCAAAGAGCGATCTACAGGGTTTTGGCGATACTTACACCAGGTCTCAAGGTGCTCTCGTCTCTTGACGTTGGCGATCAGCGCAATGAGAAGAACGTGATAGTTTGAAGCATCCTCCGTGTAGCCAGGCCATAGGTAGCTGCACGGGTCAGATAAGTGATTCATGCCATGATATCCAAGTCCGGATACAACTCACATTTCAAGAGTTTGCAAGCTTTCCAGTAACAGCAGCGACTTATATGCGAAGCCCTCACGCTCCAACTGATCCCAGACGTTCTGCTTGAGGACATCGTTCTTGACCTTGACCTTGGCAGGCTTCTTGCCTTGCTTCAGCCAATTCTTGCGCGCGACCTGAACAAACTGGTGCTCCTCCTCCTCAACCTCTGCTGGTGTCGGTCGTCCCTCATCTTTAGAGGCGTCCGGAGCCGGCGCAGCCTTGGGGTGCGCTTTGGAAGCACCGCTGCTTCGCAGCCTCTTCGCATTAGGCATGGCGTGCTGGTGGCCACGTCATGAGAGATTCACAACGTCTGTCTACTGCGCCTCGATGTTCGGTTGTGCTGATTGGAAACGCGAAAGACGGCCTTGCTGAATCGCTGTTTATTGTGATGCGATCTGCGAGCTCGATGTTGGTCTGGGAAATTTCAGCCTCGCGCCTCTACGTTACCTGACGCGGATTGGGATGGTTGTGGCTGAAATGTGGCTAGTGCATAGTCTACCTCTGAGTTACCTCGCGTGCTATTCTGCACCAACTTTCTGAACCTGCAGAGAGCTAAATTGTGTGAGAGTGCCATCTGAAAAAAAAAAAAAGCTTGGAGTATTGAGGAACTAGTTTATGTATGTATGGAGCAAGCTTTCTGAATACACGCTGTGTCGGCATTGACCATACTATGTACTCCGTAGTGGGTAGCGTTACGTCCTGAGGGAACCAAGGACCCTCGACTCCTTAGCTTCAGCCTCGCGAGGCTTCGTTGTTTGGAGGGACCTGTCAAGTAATCATCTCCTCGCCAAATCCTGTCAAGTCTTCTGTCACCCGCAGAATCGAACACACACACATGCTCAGTGCTTTCCATCAATAACAGTCATTCACAAATAGGCCACATAACCGCATCGGCGTCCATGTGTTCTGCGCATCTCTTTTCAGGTTGATAGCGAAATCCGCCATACTGCGCCATGCCGGCGCTTCAAATCGATGATGCGGGCGTTCCCGATGTCGCGTCCTTTGGCACCCTGCTCAACAAGCTTCTGGTAGAAGCTGAAGCTGTCAAGCAAGTCACAACAATCGAGCTGGCACTTCAAAAGTCACAGTTCGACGACCTTACTGGACGGGTCGCAGCATGCTTCGCACGCGACGGCAATGCGCCAGACACACAGCCCGCCGAAACCTCTGCTGCTGTGGCTAGAACGCGAAGAAACGCAATCATCGAGACAGCGGCCCGAAGCTTGTTCGACCAATTGATAGTATGGACTCCTATTACCTGCCTGAACCCGGGGCTAGAACTGACCCATGGCGCAGGCGTCTACGTCGATCGACTCTCCCGATTTCGTCCAGATGTGGAACTTCCTCGACCTTCTCTCTATTCTCTCTGACGACGAGCAGTGTGATCCAGCACTTATTTGGTGGCTTCTGGAAGAGCTACTTGACAGTCAAACTATCGCCGGATGCCGCATCATCTTCGACTACCTCGAATCTAGGCGGGAGCAGCTTACGGCGAAACATTTCAAACAAAAGAACCTGGTAATTCTGCGTTCATGCAATGAGCTTTTGAGAAGATTATCGAGAGCAGAAGACACAGCCTTCTGCGGTCGAGTGTTCATCTTCTTGTTCCAAAGCTTCCCTCTCAGCGATCCAAGCTCGGTCAATCGACGCGGAGAGTTTCATATCGAGAACGTGACCGACTATGAGTCCACCGCACCAGAGCAGCCCGATGGAATGGATGTTGATACGCAACCTGAGGTAGAGCAGTCAAAGGATTCCCAAAGTACCAAGGGAGACGGACACGACAAGGACAAAGCAACGGACATGAATGCGCTATACCCGATGTTCTGGTCTCTGCAGCAAGATTTCAGCCAACCCTTGCGACTCTTTGAGGCGGACAACCTTGCCAAGTTCAAGGAGCATCTCAGTGCGACTGTGAAAGAATTTCAAAAGTATCCTGGCGACGAGGGTTACCGATACGGCGCTGCAGACGACTCAAAGAAGGACTTGAAGCGGAAAAGAGGGGAAGATGGAACAGAGCCCGAGGCAGCATTCAACCCCAAATACCTCACAAGCAGAGACTTGTTTGAGTTGGAGGTTTGTTCGGTTCTCGGTCCGCGATGACAGGATCCATAACTAAAACTCGTACAGATCAGTGACCTCTCTTTCCGACGACATATCCTTGTCCAGGCTTTGATTCTGCTTGACTTTCTTCTCTCGCTTTCCGCAGCAGCCAAAGAGAAGTATACAAGCTTGATGCCCACTAATCGCGCTGTTCTGTACTCATCGGAACTTAGTGAGGATGATGTGCGTGATTCCAATGAGCTCCTCTGGCACTCCATGGCTAACATCACCCTAGACCAAATGGGCCACGGATATGAAGCAGACAATATCAGATTATCTTCGCCCTACATCAGAAGGCCAGTACTTCTTCCGCATGGTCGATACAGTCCTCATGCGCGACAAGAATTGGGTCGTCTGGAAGATGACAGGCTGTCAGCCTTTTCAGCGAGATCCCGTCGACCCCGACACATTCAATGAAGCTAGAGCAACTGCACAGAAGAACGCCACGAGCAAGCGGTTACGGCCAGTGCCCATGGGCTCAGTGTCTCTAGATTTCCTTCGCGGGATTGAGGATGGAGACGGGGCCATGGAGTCGCTGAAGAAACGGGAAAGATACGAGCTTCCAGAACTTGACGATTTCAAGCGCAAGATTGCAGACGACGACTTTGAGGTCGAAATGCCAACGAATGAGGAGACAAAGGCTGCTGCAATTGCCGGCAAAGCCAGCAAGAGCTGGAGGGCTCTGCGCATTGCCGGACGCTACAAAATGGCCATGTTCGACAGGATCGATGACCCAAAGAAGGTGAACATCATATTTGAAGAAGCGACTGACGTCGTCGATGCGAATGAAGATGCCGAGCCTGCTGCAGACGAGGATAAGATGCCTGCCAACAGAGACCCCATCATCGTTTCTGGACCACCTGGCGTCGGCAAGTCCACTCTCTTGGGGAAACTCTTCGAGCAACACCCAGGTGTCTTTGGAACTGTAGTGCGACACGCTGCCCGGGATCCAGCCGACGGTGAGACGAATGGACAAACTTTCCACTTTGTCAAGGCACAAGAGTTCAACCAGCTTCGTGATGGTGACAGATTGGTGGAATACGGCACGAGGGACGGAGTAGACTACGGCACAAGCACGAAAGCGGTCGAAGCCGTGGCAGAGTCGGGCAAAGTCCCAGTCATTGAGCTGGACCTAGAAGTACGTCCCCTCCCCTACCCATTCTCGAGCCCTCCCACTTACTCCAACCTTCTACTTGTGACGAGGACCAGACTAACCCATTATGGTTCCAGGCGGCCCAATTCGCCAAAGATATGGGCTTCTCTGCGCGCTACATTAACATCAAGCCGCCATCTACCACGGAAGCTTACATTGAGCGCCTGAAGGCTGCCGGCAAGGACGCGGAAGCCGCCAAGGCCATAGCTGAATCCTCGGCTGCGACAGTGTCAGATTCTGCCGCGGAGTTATTTGATGTGTTGTTGGATAATTCAGGTGATGTAGATGAGGGAGCAACGAAACTTGGTGACTACGTGTTTGGCAAGACAGAGGCAGAAAAGGCGGACGGGGAGAGTGGTGGGAAGGACGGCGATGAGGCTATGGAGGATGTCCCGGTAGAGGAAGCTGCGGATAAGACAGCCGAATCGTAAGGTGCACGACAGGCGTGTACTTTTACTTAGATGACTATAATACTTCCTCCATATGGCCTACTAGAACAGGACCAAAACAGGACCGACAAGTAATTGGTAAGGGGGGCAACAAGTAAATGACGATTCTTCTTCACAGTCACGGGTTCGGGGAAGCATAGAAATGTGTAGCAAAAGCACGTGGACTTTTCTTGTGGCTAACGAGTGTCTGCAAAATCACCAGAGCAGAGTAGTAGAGGAACCTCTTACGGCTCAAACCACGTATCAATATGCGCGATTGACGAACAGTGATGCAATCCTTAAGAGGTAGGACGAGGAGAGAACCAGCTTGTATCAAGATGGACAAGCGTCCATGCAGCGGAACAAGTAAATGGTTTACTCGGAGTCATCGTCATCATCGTCAGAGCCCTCAGACTCGGCCTCCTTGAGCAGCTCCAAGAACTTCTTGGCACCGTCGTGGAACTGCCTGGAGGTCTTGGAGTTGTCGTTCGGCCCCTCCTTGGCCCACTGCCAGATCACCTCCTCAGAGACAACCTCGTGCAGGTAGTACAGCTGCAGAACCTTGCCGGACAGCTTGCAAAATTCCTTGTTGACCTTGCGAATGCCTCCGAAAAGACGCTCTGTACCCACGATAATAGCCATCTCCAGATCATCATCGTCGTGAACGACCTGCTATGTATTAGACAAGCTCTCAAATAGACGTGTGAGTCAGTAGCAACATACCTTTTGAAGAAGATCAACGCGCTTGGGGATCTGCGTGACAATGTTCTCATCGAAGAGGGTCTGAGCAAGGACCTGGACGGTCTTGAACTCTCCCTCGATTCCGAGCTCCTCGATTTTGTCGAGAATGCTTTGAGCGTCGACCTTCAGGGGGTCACCCAGTGCCTCATTCTGCTCTGAGATCCAGAAGCCCAGCTTGTCGAAGCCGCTGACACCTGCGATCTGCGCTGCGCGAGCCTCGACACCTTCTTTGGTGGTGTCAGTGGCCCACACATCGCTTGCCTCAGGCGCTGCCACTTCCACACGAGCAACCTCGGCACGCAGCTTCGCCAGCTCCGGGTCCTCATCCTCATCTTCTTGGTTGGGAGAGCCGGTCGAGTCTTCTTTGCCATCTTCGTCATTGTCATCGGCGTCGTCGGCACCGGCATCAGCGTCATCGGCCTCAGTAGCAGTGCCATTCTGCTTGGCCTTACGTGCCAGTCTTCGCTCAGCCTTTGCCTCCATATCCTCTTTCTTCTGCTTCTCCTGCAGCCTCTTTACAACGAAGGCGTAGAGCTTGTGTCCGGGCAGCACTGGCAAGGTGTAAGGACAGGCCTTGCACGCAAGCTTGAGGGTTTTCTTGTCTTTGCTGTCGAGCTCGAAGACAGTCTCAGGGTTCTTGCACTCCCTGCAAAGAATGAACTTCTGGATGAATCCATCCAGCAGATCTTGCAGCTTAGCCGCTTCGTGAGCGCCGTTGATGATCCACCGCTCGTTCTTCTTGTCGGCCGTGGTCTGAGCGCCGATTTCGAAACCGAAGTACTTCTGGATGATTTCAGGGTCGCGTTCCAGCGATGTGGCCACGCTGTTGAGGTTCACGAGAATGGTCTTGATACCATTTCCCTTGCCCTCAATCTTTGTCTGGAGAGGCTCCATTTTGTACCGGTAGTGGTCATCCACATAGTCCCGGCGGATGTTGATAGCCTTTGGCGCCATGATTGCGACGTGGAGGAGCGACGGTATTGGTGGTTTAGTTTGTGTTGACTCTGGATGATGTCCTCTGCAGAGGTACTTGGTGGACTTTTATTTGTCGTGAGAAGAGCCAGGCACAAGGCAGTTACTCTTGGATTTGGCGTTGGAAGCGGGAAAGGTTATTGCAAAGCTGGCGAGAACCGAAATTTGACATCAAGACAAAGTGTACAAAGTCGAAATGCGACGATCGTAGACATGAACTCGAACTGTGTCGAAGGATGACTTCAGCCGTCAGAACTGATGTCGGGGCTGGAAGGTTGCCGCGGTATAGAAAATAACGGCAGCTTGAGTTGGTGTCTGGAGACGAAGGCTCGGTCGTGCTGATACATAAACAGCAACTTTGAAACGCAAGATTCGTTGAGGTGGTTCTCGAGGCAGTAGCCGCGGTTGATTCAGAGCGGGTTTTGTCTAGCAGACAGCGTTGTGTCAAAGCCAAAGGTGATGATCGATGCGATCAATATTTCGTAGACTCGAAGGATGTTGGGTGGAAGTTGTGGCGCGAAGCAGGCGGGGCAGAGGCGTAATAGATGCAAAACGTCAGCAGGGCCTGGAAGGTGGGAATTAGTTTCTTCCGAACAGGGGGGTGGTTCGGTGTTGGAACAGGACAGGGGAGGGCTATTACAGTACTTGTGCCAGCGTTGGGAGATTCCGATCTTGCTACGGACGTAGGCGGGAAACAGATTTTTCTGGTGCGGGTTTGGAGGGGGGAACGAGACCAACCGACTGGTGTGGCGGAGTGGGTATATTAGTGGATGGAACATCTCAGGCGACCGGTATTACTCCGTAGTCAGGCGGCTTCTGGTACCTGAGAGTCTGAGACCGAGAAGTAGAGAATCCCGTGATCAGAAGTCTCCCAACGACCCTTACGTAAGCTGAGATCTCTCCTGATTTCTCGCTCCTGCACAGTGGCTGAATGGTAGACCTCGTATGCCGGCGCTGAGAAGCTGTCAATGCCCTTATGATCCGATAAAGGATTCAGTCATGTATAACACACCAAATGAGCACAAGCGAAACTCTCAACCAGACCGGACTTGAAAAATGGTACATTGGAGTAGAATCGCCTTCGCGGATGGCTCATCGACACTAATTACCGTCACTACCACGGTTCTAATCAGCTCCCTGGCTCCACTTTCAGCCTCACGTCCATCGCAACGAGCGTCACCGTCGGAGGTCTCCTTTCTCAACGCTCTTCGTATCCATGTAGGGAAACAATCAGCCAGCTTGAGATGGCCTCTGGTGCTCCTTGATCTTGATCTGCATCCATTGCTATACAAGACGTAGAGGTCCAAACCCGCCTGAGACCAACAAAATGCTCTGGAAACCAAGGTCGATGAGTTATTTACCACATCATGTTGTCCAGGCTGTTCTATTTTGGTGCCGGTATTCTGCTCCTTCATTGCCTGACGACTGCTTATTGATGAGTTTGCGGCGTAGATGCAGTGCTGGCATTCGCATTGTATCTATCAAGTTCCAGTCGACACATTTCGAGAGACATCGCTGGAGAGGCTGTCCGACTTATAGGATTGCCCTTCAATCTTGTTGCGCAGAAGCATCCTGTACAATTGGGTGGAACCGAAGGAGGCATCGTTGTCCCAGTGGCCGGGAGGAGATCAGCTGATCAGACATGGCCATTGACTCAGGCTTCATTGACGGATCAGGCGTGGTACTGAACTTGGAGTATGTATCTCGAAGCAACGTCTTCATTTCAGCCAATGCCAGGCTGGAAGCCGGGGGAAACATGTCAGCAGATTGGCCATAGAGATTCCCTTCTAAGAGTGAGGCAAGTAGGGCTCGAATGACTTACTGTTTGCCGACACAGCCTCGCCCTCCATTAGAGAACGCAAACAAAAGCCGCCTCCTCTCAGCATCGCCATCTGGTTGCAACCACCGCTCAGGATCGAAAGTATCTGGGTTTGGAAACACGTGAGAGTTGATGCGGTGTACAGAGTGAGCCTGGCAGCTAACGACCGTTCCCTGCGGAACCCACCTATCATCAATATGCCGTCCACCTTCAGGGACCAATCGAGGCAGTGACATTGGAATCGCAGGAAATACCCTCAAGCCTTCATTGAGCACCGCATCAAGGTACGGGAGCTGATCCAGCGAAGCCTCAGGGTTCTGCCTCAACTCCTCTTGAAGTCTCTTTTGGTACTCCAGTGAGCGTGGCTGAGACAACTCCCACATGAGGAAGCAAAGAGCGTCGCCTGTGGTGTCGATCCCAGCGACCATGTGATCGAGACACTCAGCTGCGACGTCGATATGATCCAGCTCGCTGCCTTCCACAGCAGTCTTCTTCTCCTCAAGGCGGCTGAGGAGGGTGAACTGCGCAGGGTCGGGCTTCTGTGCGGTCGAGATGACGTAGTTGTCTGCCAGAGGTGTTTGACGGGGGCTGTAGAAGAGGCGTGTCACGCGGGAGAGAAGTGAGTGCAGCGTTGGGACATAGTAGGATATGAGGCGATCTGGTTATGGTTAGGGGTCCAGGGGTCCAAGGCCAGGGAAAGCGGTAGAAGGAGTACAGAAACGAACCTTGTAGACTGTCATCACCGGCAACCTGATGCATCATTTCCTCATCGGCCTTCTTCCGCAGACAATCTGTGCCGTAAGGATGGAAGAGATGGTGAGTGACACAGTCGCAGGCATAAGCATGCAAAGCTATTCGTCGTTCGTCAGCCGTCATATCTCTCATGTTGTTGCTACTGGGCAATCTTACCCATCTGTCAGAACTCTTAGTCAGTAATCTGAGAACGTCAAATGGTCGGGGCAGGTTTACCTACAAAGATATCGGGGGTGCTGTTGGTAGCAGCTCTGCAGCGTTCGACAAATTTGGCAGACCGCTCTTGGATGCCTGCCATGGACACATTGCGCATGACATTGCTATTGGCATATCGATCGGCAATGATGCGCTTTCTCTTTGCGTGCTATTCTCAGTCAGTATTTGCACACCAATCAAGCCGGAAACAGACTGCTCTCGTACATTCGTCTTATCCAGCGTGGTAAACATGGTCCTGAGCATTGTCAGTTCTGACTGCGTCCATGCCTCAGACAGGTTCTGGTGTAGTGCTCTTACCTCCTCCCGTAGATTTTGAACAGATCATAGAAGTCGGTTTTGTCATAGCCGCTGCCACTGGAGCAGTAGATCTCCTTGACAGCCGCCCATGATGTGAAAGACAGCTCGTTCGGTGCGATCCTCACAACAGGCCCGTATTTCTCGTGTAGAGAGTGCACATAAAGTGTGCGATTGGCACGAAGTTCCTGCCATTTCAGATACAAACCTGTGAATCTAGAGATGGCTGGGCCAGGGAACCAGGCTATTGGACTGGACAAGCGACGGACGATATAGATCCCTAGGACATAGAGGCCAATGCCTGCAAGGAAGGCGGGGTGTAGGAACAGCATCGTTGTTCTGTCTGAAGTGGTTTCTCTCGAGGAATCATAGGCACTTCACTTGGCCCAGAAGTGAATGAAGAGTCACGTTGGTCGATTCGGACCGGACGGTGGTAGAAAGATGAGCTGGAGTTCTTATCATCTAAGAGTTAGCAAAGCGTGCTGTACGATTGGGCGCCCTCCGGTGCCGGCCGTCCTCAGCCAACTCTCTTCCCCACACTGGAGCCATTACAGGGATTGGCACTACTGCATGTCTTATGATAAGAGACTTGAAGAAGAAGCAAGAGTTTCCATACCAGATAATGACTCTTATCTTTCTCTCCAATGGCAGTACATGAAGGTTCTGTTTGTAATGAACTCATAGATCACCTTTCTCCTTTCGTGGCTTGTTACCACCACCAAACCAGCCAGTGATCCAAGAGTAACCTGGAAAGGCCATGGCTGCAGCAGCGGGGTACTGGCGGCCATTGACAGTGACGCGGGGTGGACAGGAGCACCATTCTGATTGAGGGACGTTGGCGAGGGCTTGTGGAATGTGGGAGCCGCAGCCACGCCAGGAAGCTTTTGCTGGGGAGGACATCAGTGGACATGAAGACGGTGATGGATAGGTGGTCGGACGACATACAGCATGTTGGGCAAGTCGCCTTGAAGCACATGGTGAGTATAATATGGGTGATGGAGACGGACCGAGACTTTTATGATACACGAAACAAGAGGAAGGGAGCCAAGATGAGTATGGTTTTGAGAAAGACCTGTTTCCTAGGCAAATTCCTTCAGTACTCTGAGACAAAAATATGTTCGACACAGTCGCCGACCTACTGCAAACAGCCCAAGCTTAGGTCGGCGACTAATTAGTAGCGAGCCTACCCTGGAAAACTAGGCCAGCTCTCGGCTTGAGACAGAGAACAAGCTGGCAAGGTGGCGTCTAGAAGGATTCGACTCTGAGTGAATTGCGGTTTAATGTGATATTAACACAGTAAAACATAGCCTTGATCTCCATCGCATCACCCGAATGATCGGCATAAGGTGGCTCGCCGGAGAACTGCCCGAAGGCACATCGCAGATGGCCGCACCAGTCACATCATTGAATTGATCAAGGCCACACTGCCTTGTTGTAATGTTGAGCCTTGAACGCTGGACTGTAGCACCGGCCATTCGGATCTGTGGGCAGCGAACAGAACATGCAGGACGGCGAGCACCATGCGGTACGTCAGATGCACGGTGACCTCGCCGGCCGACAGAGTACAGCACAGTAGGTCTAGTACTGCATGGTGTTCTATGAATAGTAACAAAGACAGGGTGCCAGGCTCAAACGTTCGGAGATGGGACGGCAGGGGACTGACTGTTATGGGAATTGGGTGGATCGAGAGCTTCACCTCATCTCTCGTACATACCGGACTTTCGATCATGGGGACCCTGTCTGGGGAAGTATGAGTTGGGGGAAAGAAATGATGGCGACGGGCACAGGCACAGGTAAGCAACCTGATTGACGAGCGTCGTATCATGGCAGGCGCGTTGGGGGTGCATAAGACTGTGGCACCTGCCTTAGATACCTACTTACGCAATTGCCTGAGGTCGGCTGCCAGGATCTGCATCATCGTCTACACCACTGCACTGCATGGAGTTGTTGCTCCTTTATCAGAGACTGCACACATCGCTTTTGTGTTCAGCACTGTATGCGACACGTCCGTGCATTTCTTTAGCATTTCTTCGGGCCTGGGACAATTGGCTTCTCATGTCAGACCGGCAAGCATCTGAACGGCACCCATAAATCTGTCTTTCTTTTTGTGCTTATGAAATAGTCTAGTCTATCGCCTGCACAGCCTCCTTCCTCACGGAAATTCGTAAACTCCGTCTTATTTTCACTTTGGAGAGGGCTTGCCGGACTGATTACCAGCGCAACGCCGTTGCAGCGGAGCCTGCAAGTCGATCAATTTCAACCCTTGAGTGCGTCGCATTTGCTTGCATTCGGCTCAGTCTTCTTGACCATACCCAATCCATTCATCTCATCTCCTTTCTATCTCTACTCCTTCGAAATGCACCCTGGCTCGGCTTGAAGTCACGCAGCGTTTCTCAGTCGCATCCATACGACACGACGCGACGCAGCATCGTCTATCGCCTACTCACTCTACCTTGGTCATTCATCTCATCCACGCTACTCAGCTGGCGGACCCTAGTTAGCATCGACGTACAGCTCCTCTGCTGGCTACAAGGACCTGACCTTGCTATACCATCTTGACTTTGGTCCTCCACTACGCACAGCAGCTCGCCCCAATCATTCTCGGTTCCCAGCGTCGGTTCTGCGTCTCCTCCAAGTCTGTGCTGTCTGCGTCAGACACCACCGATTCCGTCCGTATTGTCCGGTCGCTTTTTTTAGTGACGCTTGTGCCCCAGCAAACGCCCGCTTGGGGCGTGCACTACAGCAAAGGTCAACAACCACTTCACCTTGCTTCCTGAAGCTGCCTTGACATCGGCTCGACCCATTTTGCCTCGACTGGGCTGAGCTAACCGGACCTGAGAGCTGAACAAATTGACCAACGTGCGTGGTGAGGGGAAAGCTTTCAATCCCATCTTCCTGTTGTTCACAGCCACACCTACTGCACGGCAGCTACCTTACAGTGCCAGTTCCTTGTCTGTCCCTTCCCTTTCTTGTTGCAGACAATTCACTCCTCGACAAGAGGATACATCTCTCCCGCCTTGCCCCCGGCAGTGGTGAGGACTCATCTAATAAAGGATGCCCTCCTTTGGTCGCCTCTCTCACCTCAAACACAGCAATCGCTCTCAGCACGGCCTGCCTGTTGACACTCCGCCACCATCTGCTGCTGATCCCGGCGCTGGCACTGCTGGCGCTGCCCTTCCACCTGCATCCTTCACCCAGCAGGGTCGCCAGAACGCAGCCACCACTTCCGCGACCACTCCCCGCACCGACGCTGAGTCGCCTGCCAACACCAGTGCTTCCACCCCTCATTCAGCCTCGTCGACAGCTTCATCGTCTGTTGCGATCTCGCAACAGCAGCAGCAGTCTGCTGATTCGACCCCGCGTCCTCAGCAATTCTCTGGGTTAGCTGCCAGGACCGCCGGCTTCCAGCAGTCGCAGGCACAGTCTCAAGTGTCCTCCCAATCACCACTACAAAGGCAGCAGGGGCCCCTTCCGCCGTCTGCCCAACTCTACAGCACTGGTTCCAATCTTTCTGATCTGCAAGATAGCGTTGGCGGAGGCTCGCCTCTCTACGACTCGGCTCGTCACCAACAGCACGACCACGACCAGGATCTCGACGCTGCTGCTGCTATAGGTCGCTCTCAGAGCCAGCGCTACAGCACTATCCTACCTGCGCCGCAGCAGCACCACCGTCCCCTTTCCACCCAACATCACCTTCACCACCAATTCGCTACCGCCTCCAGCTCCGTCGACGACCTTCCCTCGACTGCTGCCTACATCAGCCCGTCTCAATCCCAGCATCTTCCACCTTCCGAACAACAGCAGCCGGCACAACCCGAAAAACGCTCTGCTCGAAAATTGATTAGAGGCATATTTTCGAGCGGCTCCAGTCGATCATCTGCCGCCGCAACCCAGCCCGACCACGCCAGTAGCCAACCCCCTCCTCCCCCACCGCCACATCAGCAGCTCCCAACTCAGCAGCAGGCGCAGCAACAACAAAATTATCAAAGCCACAGTCAACAGAATTCATACGACAATACCGCTGGCCTCGCCCGCAGACCATCAAAGCGGGTGAGCAATAGTGCCAACTTTCCCCCAGCCATCAGCACCGCCCTCCAATACAATCAGCAACACCAGCAGCCGCAAAACATCACTGACCGCGATTGGCAGGCACAGGGCTCATACAGCAGCCAGCTCAGCTCCCCTTTGCATGACCTCGGCGAAGAAGAAGAGTACGATCGTGTCGTGCATCCCGACTCCGATCGAGACCAATCCACCAACGAGACGGGTCTAGGCCGAACCAATACCATCCGCCAGGCGCAACAGGACGTCAATAGTTCTGCTTATCGAGGATCGCGTTACCTTGACTCGCAATTTGATCAAAACCGCCGTCAGGACTCGTCTCAACCGCAAGTACAAATTCACCCCGAGAACGAGCCTCAGCATTTCGAGACAGGCAGTTACGATCCCCAGCAGGAGCAAGATCCCACAAGCTTCAACCAGCGAGCGGCACAGTCGTCCCAACTCTCACAAGTTGGGCAGCCATCTCAGGCACAAGTATACCAACAACAGGGTGAGACCTCGCAATTGGGAAGCTTGTCACCCCAGGGGAACCCCGAAACAGTCTCGCAGCACTCGCACGAATCCCCAGTGACGGACCCTGAGCATCGCCCCAGCAGCCAGTTGGAGCGCTCCTCTTCGGCAGTACAGTACTCCAACAGCTCTCAGGAGTATTTGCCCAATCAGACGGCTCCGTCTGCTCATCCGCCCCAAAGCCAACACCACTCTGTTATGGCACCGCCTTCTGGAGGCCCTCCCCCGAATCGAAGAATCCAGGAAACCGAGAAACTCCTCCGCGGCCAGGTAGAGCCGCCTGCTGGAGCCCCTCCAGGCTACCGTCATCCCAACTCGTCTGCCAACGCAGTGAGCCCTCTTCCTTCAGGGGCACCGGGTGTTGCAGGATCTTCAAACCCCACCTTCCGCGGCGATCGGCCATCGGCATTCGACGTCCAGACGGATCACGGCCGAGACAGCCCACAGCCCCCGGCACAAGCTCCAATGGCACTGGACACGGAAGGCGACAAAGCCTTCAAGGATCTCCGTAAGTACCCCTCGTGACGTGAGATCGTGGAGATTTACTCATAGTTCCGCGCAATTAACGATTAATTCGCAGTTGTAAAATACAAAAACGTCAAGCGTCTATACTTTGATGGCAAATCGCAGATTGAAGCATTGTCAGGCCAAGTGGAAACCCTACAGAATGCAGTAGCCAACCAGCGCATGTCGCAGTCAAGGACAGCGTGGGACGACAACGAGTACTCAACGCGTTTCAACAGACTCAATGGCGCTATCAATAATCTTTCATTCAATATCCGCAAAGATTGGCGCAGTGTACCGCAGTGGCTGAACAGTTACGTAAGCACAGAGGCACTGAAAACAGGGAAGCAGGAGATGACAGCTGTGGGAAGGGCGGTGATCTCGCGGTGGTTGATGGAAGAAGTTTTCAACAAGTGCTTCCACCCAGGGCTCGATCCGCTCCTCAGTGCTCAGCTCAAGGAGATTGAGCTTAGCATCCGCGGGAACTCGTATACGCTACATAGCCAAGAAGAGTATGATGCTCTGACCACCAAGGTGGTGAATTGGCGTATGGCGACGCTGGACGGCCTGCAACAGAAGCTCAACTCGAACAGCACAGCCGACAACCGGGCAATGTTCACGACGAAAGCCACAACAAACCTGACAGCTTGCTTGTACCAATTCTTATCGAACCCGCCACCTGCAGGCGTTGAGGGTAGCACGACAATGATAGTTGAGCTTGCAGTAGCCATTGCCGCGAACATTCCTTTGGAGAGTCGTGACGTGGCCATCACCTATCCATTGCCAGGAGATCCGATCACGCCGCACCTGATGGAGGTGGAAAAGGGTGGGCTGCCAGCAGTCGAAGGGCAAAAGGGAGAAGGTAGCGAAGCAGACGCCGACGAGGACGGCGACAGGAGCAAGAGCAAGACCGGTACGTGGCCGCTTGGACGCGAAGGCCGCCAGGGCAGTGTGGTATCAGCAATGGGAACAGGTGATACTGACATGGCCAACGTTACAGCAGGCGGGAGCAAAGACAGCGGCAGGGTTAGGTTTGCCGGGTTTGTGGCATTGGAGGTTCGTGGGCGGCAAGTTCTCATGAAGGCGCCAGTGTGGCCACTGTAGTGATCAAGGGCAATCCGAGTTTCAAGATAACTGCATCTCTAAGCAGGGCCGGTGGAGGAGGCCAGAGCTATGGAGCCACGACCGTGATGACAGCAAATATGTGGATAGTCAAAAGGTAGAGCGATGATGGCATATGTTCTTGGGTAAGATATACCAAGAGATCAGCATATTCCCTGAGAGAAGATTCAGCATCGGAACTGAGAAGCTACGAGAGGACACGACGCAACATGAGTGAAACCTATAGATGTAGTAGATGCCGGGGTTGCTTGCAGGGGAAATACCTATTTGTTTAAGAGGGAGGTGAGAGGAACCGGTATGTGCACCTTTTGATGTCCGAGTGATATGGTTAGACAAAGGGTGGGATTGTGACAGATGGATCAATTTGATGTACTTGTCTTTGTCATGGATCATCTGCATCCCGTTCGACGAGGACAAAACGCGACTTTAGACGCGTTTCCAGCAACAGCATGTGGTATTTGAGAACCCCGAATGAGTCAGCATTCTTGCGCCGGGAATTATTCCATATCAACTTATGTCTGCTCGGCTATCTCCAACTTCACGTCTCATCTACCGAAGCGCAAAGCATGAACGGCGAACGAGTGAAATGAGAGTTTCGGGGAGGGAAGGAGGGTACGTACTCTACTTAGTGACACGGGAGTAACGTAGGCGGGGAGGATAGGTAAGTGGAGTCCTTGGGAGGACCAGCGCTGCCACCACGGAGGATGGTGAAGAAAAAAAGCAGGCTGAGTCACAGTCGCACAGGTACAGGGTTCTTTTTGCCCCTCCTGGGGCTGGGTCGCCATGAGACAGAATGATGCAGATGGGGCGCGATGACTCCTCATGATGGATGGAGTTTAGTGCTGGTGCTTGGTCAACGTAGGTACTTGCTGGTGGCATATACAGGACAGAAAGTCAGCTAGAGGAGGCCGTTGCTTTGTGTGGATGGTCAGGTTGAGGATAAATAGGTGCTTGGATTTCCCAGTGTACTATTTGCTGCTCAAGTCCAGCTTCTCTGTCGTCTTCGAATTGAATCTTCCCCGCCATCGAAAACTCTTGTTCCTTCGCGGCTGTTGTTAATAGATCGTACCCGTTTGCGGCCAGCACCTCATCAACCGGTGCTTACCTGAGCAAAGAAAAAAAGGCGAACCGCCGCCACTTCGATCCTGTTTTAACCTAAGACAGAGAGACCACTGGCAGGACCCCTCCTTCGTCACTACTACCTACTATTACACACACTACACTACAGAACCTTCTCTCTCCACCAAGCAAACCACTTCCAACCACCAAACCACCCTTTTCACCATTACAGACGTCCTGGTCACGCAGACTTGTACTGTTGACAATATGGCTGTTCGCGCGCAATTCGAGAACTCTAACGAGTAAGTTTCCCTTTTTGCTGTGGTTTGGTCTTCTTTTGCTGCTTGCTCTTTTTACCCCTCCTGGGTCACTTTTGCGCTTGGAGCTCTGCCCCGCGAAAACCCTGCAGAAAAGGCACGAGGACAAGCATCAGGCTGCGCTGCGAGGCAAGAGCTCAGATTGCGTTTCATATATCCTCCAGCTCTCTATATGGGCCCTTTTTGGGATGTAGCTGGCGGGTGGTTCGAGATCCAAGTGCCTTGTCGGGAGAGAACAAGCACAAGACCCATCTTCGTGCCCAGAACTCTTCAAGCTGACGAATGCTACCCAGGGTCGGTGTCTTCTCGACTCTCACAAACTCCTACGCCCTTGTCGCCCTTGGCGCCTCCGAGAACTTCTACTCAGTCTTCGAGTCCGAGCTTCAGGATATCATCCCCACCGTCCGCACCACCATTGCTGGCACTCGCATTGTCGGCCGTCTCACCGCCGGCAACCGTAAAGGTCTCCTCGTCCCCACCTCCACCACCGACCAGGAGCTGCAGCACCTACGGAACTCCCTGCCCGACTCCGTGCGCATCCAAAGGATCGAGGAGAGGCTGAGCGCGCTCGGAAACGTCATTGTTGCAAATGACCACATTGCGCTGATCCACCCAGACCTGGAGAGGGAGACCGAGGAGATCATTGCCGACGTTCTTGGCGTGGAGGTCTTCAGGCAGACCGTGGCGGATAACGTGCTCGTGGGTAGCTACATGAGCTTGAGTAACCAGGGCGGTCTTGTGCATCCTAAGACCAGCATTCAGGATCAGGACGAGCTGTCAAGTCTGCTGCAGGTCCCGCTTGTGGCCGGCTCGATCAACAGAGGAAGCAATGTTGTCGGCGCTGGCATGGTCGTGAACGACTGGTTGGCTGTGACTGGTCTGGACACCACGGCCACGGAGCTGAGCGTTGTGGAGAGTGTCTTCAGGCTGGGAGAGGGTATGGCGCCAGGCCAGATCAACACGAGCATGAAGGATACCATGGTGGAGAGTTTCTACTAAGACGAATGGCGGCTCTCCTTTCGTTCTCTTGCTTCGAACCTCCCATGGAGTTGAAGCAGACGTAACGGGTGGATGTTCTGCTAACAGCGTCTGGGTCTGATTTCTTTCGTTCTACCACAGCGGGGTTCCATATTTCATGACTTGCATTTTGATGAAGCTCACAAAGGAAGGGAAGAATGTGGCTTTTCCTGTTTTTTTCTCTTGGGCGCTTTATATACTTTCTCCCATATTGTTCTGATAGATTGGACAATTTGGGGGCGCTTCCCCTTTCTCTACTGGCAAACCTGACATTGGGTCTCCACGGTTCTGGCGTTCAGGAGGGAATAATTGATCAGAGGTGATCTGAGAAAAGGGAGAGGAATATACTGATTACTCTGGATGTGGGCTGACTATGAATGTGTTTGAAGTCCTTGAAGCAGCCAATTCTTTCCCTCAACTCGGGCTTCGCTATTGATGAGCTCCCACGCCATGGTAAAGAAATTCATGTCGAACAGCAGGGATATATGAAGCTCCCTTCCATTTTGGAGCTGTCTGGCCAGCTTGTTTCGCATGATTCTTATAAGAGCTATCACATAGGTCACATAAATGCACCATGAAGACAAAAGACTATCCTGATGCTCGAATTCTCACCGCCTACCCCATCCAGTTCACCCCACCACCCCGCCATCTGCCACTCGCGATGAACATCATCCCGTCGACTTTGGCACCTCGCCATTCAACAGCCAGATAGCCACAGCGCCCTGAACCCCAAGCTACTAACGTCTTCACCTTCTTCAACCTCACGAAGACCTCATACTCAACACACTTGGCCTATTTTCAGTGTCTCAATGGCAGACGAGACCTCGCACCCAACACACCTCGAGCCATCCCAACTCGGCACGAAGGAATAGTACGTCCTGTTCATTCGGAACCAATTCTTATTGTCTCCTGTCTTGTTTCTCGTTACGAGAGAAAACTCAGAAGAAGAGGTGATGGCTAGATTCTAACATGTGGATTATTTCGCTCTCTAGCTGGGATTCCCTCTACACCACCGAAATCTCCAACCACGCCGCCAACCCATCCGACACAGGCACAGTCTGGTTCTCCGACTCCAACGCCGAATCCAAGATCCTCTCCCACCTCTCCTCCCTGAGCAAACCCTCCGCGAGCTCTACACAACAACAGCAGCAGCAGCAGCAGCAGAAACCAGTACTCTCCAAAGAAACCACCTCCTTCCTCGATCTCGGCTGCGGCAACGGCTCTCTGCTCCTCGCCCTCCGCTCGGCAGGCTGGCAAGGTCCCTGCCTGGGTGTAGATTACTCTCCTCACTCGATCGCCCTCGCGAAACAGGTTGCTAGGACAGAAGCGGAAGAGGAAGGGGAGGACATCCTGGACGGATTAGACTTCAAAGAATGGGATGTCATCGCTGGCGAGTACGATTCTGTTCTGGAACCGACGACGAGGAAGGAAGCGGAGAAGGGCGGCGTTGCAACAAAAGGCTGGGACGTCGTCCTCGACAAGGGAACTTTTGATGCCATCTCTCTAAGCGATGAGAAAGACTCGCAAGGTCGTCGTCTCTTCGAGTCCTACAGGAACAGGGTATTGCCTCTTGTGAAGCCGGGCACGGGCTTATTCGTGCTCACAAGCTGTAACTGGACCGAGGAGGAGCTTCGGAAATGGTTCGTGACGGAAGGAGATGATGGCTTCGAGGTTGCGTCAAGGGTGGAGTACAGAACATTCAGTTTTGGTGGTGTCAAGGGCCAGACAATCAGTACGCTTTGCTTCAGGAGGAGAGGGTAGGCATGGAACTCTCGCTCAAATTAATTCACACATAGAATGGTGACATCAATAACAAGAAGAACAGTGATACCCAACCCTGAGGTTTGTTGTCCACAAGCCGCCAAGGAAATAAAAAGGATTGATGAGGGATATCATGTATCAAAAGCTCTCTTTACTTGCTTTTTTTCGTTTCGTGCCAACGGAATTGCTTCATTACGTCTCTCATCTATGGTGATGTATTCATCGGCTCGCCCGCCGCTGGCACAGCTGTTGTTGCCGGAGCATCATCCTCCTTCCCCGCCGTCGTCGCAAAGTACCGCACATCCACATCATCATCTTTCTGCAGCTTCTCTAGGTTGGGCATAATGCGCTGCTCGATCAGCTCCTGTCCACGCGGCGACGGCTCCACTGTGCTACCCTCCTTCTCGATGGAATAGAGCGTGCCTTCTTCAGGCAGACGGCGGAGGACTCGGATGAGCTGTGAGTAGGTCTTGGCGACGTTGAAGCGGATATTGGGAATATCATCCTCAACCATCTTGTCCAACATAGGGAGGATGGATTTGGAAATGACGTCTATGCTCACGACGGAAGCAAGAGTCTAAGCAAATGTCAGCATTGATGAGACTCATATTATTGTCAATCGAGACTCACTGAGATGGCGAAGCAGGTTGTCATCCTGTAGAGGTAGTTGGGGTGGTTGCCGAGGGCCATAACCTTGGGGATGATGGCCTCGTTGGCCCAGTCCACGCCAAACACCTCTGTCAGCTTCTTAAGGTTGTGTGTAGCAGCCTCACGGATAGAGAAGACAGTGTCACCGAGCCAGCCCATGCACAAGTTCGCCAGCTTCTCATCGAAGAACTGAACGCCCAGCTGGCTGGCCAGAAGAGGGATGTACTCAATGATGGCCAGACGCACTCTCCACTGCTTATCCTCAGCAAGCTGCACGATAGCTGGGAGGAGGGACTGTGAGAGCAGATCGATGCCGATAACTAGACATGATATTAGAAGGGATATTGCGAGCAAAGAATGGGAGTTACACTGACCCTGATTGACCAGCTCAAGCTTCGAGATGATATGAAGACGGACTTCTGGGAACTCGTCCTTGAGCATCTGGAGGAACATGGGCAGGAGGTGATCGATGGTCCTGCTATCAGTCAGTTTACGTTCCGACTCATGAACACGTGATCAACGCTTTATCAACATACTCCTGCTTGCCCAGGATGGGTGCCAGCCCGCTGATCTGGGTTCCCAGTGCTGCGCGAACATGCTGTGAGGTATCCGAAACCAGGTCCTCGATGCTGCTCATGATGTCACCAAGCAGAACAGAGCGGTCGACCAGGGCGCAAAAGCCAGGAATCTGGCCAGCAATAGCTGTCCGAACCTCAGCCTCGTTATCCTTGAGAAGCTTGACAAAGGCTGGAACAAGATCTCTGGAGACGACCTCCTCATCGACAGCCTTGGCGATCTGTTGAAAAAGTCAGCAATTTGGACACGTCATTACAACACAAGTCATCCCTACCTTCTCGAACCGATCCGCAATCATGTATCGCACTCTCCAGCTCTTATCCTCGATCAGGTTGCGCAGGGAAGTGAGGAGCACACCGTGACTTGACTGCTGCTCCTTAGGAACGACCTCGGCGATCGAGATCAGAATCTCCACTGTGAGAAGACGGACGCTATCCTGGTCATCGTTGACAAGATGCTGGAACAGGGGAATCATCTCTTCAATCACTACAGGCGCAGACTGCTCTTTGACGAACTTGGCCAGGTTCGTGGCGGCCTGACGACGGACCATGGGAGTCTCGTCGTGAACCAGCAGGCCAAATTGCTGACGGAGCTGCTCCTGGACAGGCGGAGAGACCTTCTTGTATGGGGCTGTGAAGAGGCCACATCCAGAGACCTTGGATGTGAACCAGTCGGCTTTCGCGAGACGGATAGTGAGCGGAATGAAGTATTCCTCGACTTGTTGAGATGACAGCTCTTCGCAGATCTTGTTGAGAGACTCGACGGCCTGGGCAAAGGATGGTGGTCAATGGCTATTCGCATGAAGTCAGATAGATAGGCTGATCACGCGACGTACCTTATCCCGGACAACGGGCTCCTCGATCGCAGCGAGGTTCTCGAGGGGGGAGAGGAGAACGTGACCCCATTGGGGACCACCGACGTATTCGATGAAGCTTCCTAGTTCCTCGCTCAGGGCGACGAGTACCTCATCCTCGTCTTCGACGGACTCTGCACCAGGGAAGATTAGATGTGAGCCATTCTCAACTGTTCATTGATAATAACATACCATCGAGAAAAGGAATCAGTTCGTCTCTTGTTCGCTCAGCGCCAAGAGCAAGTGCAATGGTTGAGAGCCTGTGAATAGCATTGAGGCGGAGCAGGACATCATCGTGCTGCGCAATATGTCAGCTACAGGAGTTCTTGTGGTAGTGATGCGGCGTATCAAAACACGGTGGGGAGGAGCATGGCGGACCTTGAGCTCGTCGATGAGGACGGCAATGGGATAGAGCTCGTCGTTTGCGTTTTGCGCGTCAGACATGATGACTGGCGAGGCTGTTGATGGACGGCCAGGCACTTGTGTGTTGACTCGAGACGTGGGTACGATGTGGTCGTGAATCAGATGCGTACTGGTAGGGGAAACGAGGCGAGAGTGGGTTGAGTGGTGTGGCGGGCGGGCTGAGGTGATTGATTGGTTGCGCAGACACCGCAAGCGCACACACAGAGATCGAGTTCTTGAGAGAGGGGAAGGAAGATGGCAGACGCAGGAAAGGAGAGAAAATACTGGCGTCTGGGGTTGGTGGGCGTCGCGTGTCGAGGTGCCCGTGGGATTGTTTGTGTGAGGAAGGGAGACGAGACGAGACGAGGCCGCAAAACGGGGGGAGGTGGTGTTCAGCTAAGGTCAAGTAGGAGATGATGAGTGCTAGACTAGCTGGCAGTGGCATTTAGTTGCAGTGGTGGGTGGTGGTGAGGTCAAGGCTCCGCACCATGAGCAGCAAGCGCCAACACATCACTAACGGCACCCACTGAGCTGTCGATGGGACAGGCACATCGCTACTGGTTCAGTGCCATGTGAACGAAGAGGGGAGGGGACTACGTTCTATGGCAGCATCTTGGGCTGTAAGGCAACAACCCACATCAGTGGCTTCCAATCCATCACATTCTCAATACCAGTCGCTGCAATGTGCTCAAGTTTACGTAGTATGCAATCCTATGTTTGTCTGCTTCTGCTATTCATTTTCTAAGTGACCATGGCTTTCCCAAAATACTCCCTTTGACTGATCCGCCGCCAATCCATCGGTTGCAGTATAGATATAGGGTAGCTTAGCCTCTGAACAGTGACCGCCACTTCCAGTGAAACGGAATCAGTGCCTACAGCAACGGCCTAACCCCTCCAACTGTCCTGAGCTTCAACTGTTACTGAGCTACTTTGCACCCTGTGCATCCTCACCAAAACCGTGCGTATCTCTTACCGCACGTCGCATCCCACTTCCCCCGCGGCAACCCCCCCCCCAGGCGACATCACCGCCCAAAATATTTCAAGTGACTCAAAAGCTTCAAGGGTCCTGCGCCTCACCACCAAATAACCACCTCTTCTCCCAACCACCCTCGACATCTTCACTGAGCCATTGAGCTTCAGGCGACACCATGCCGACCATCGCCGTTGACAAGTACAAGCTCTACGAGGCTCTCGGCAAAAAGTGCGTCTCCTAGTCCACCCCTCCTCCCGACTATAACCCCTCCAACAAACGAAAGCAAATCAACTGACCGATCGCGCCTATAGGTTCACTACTGAGGAGTTCGAGGACCTTTGCTTCGAGTTCGGCATCGAGCTCGACGGTGACACAGAGAATGAGGAGCGTCCCACCGTTAATGGCCAAAAGGCCGCCCCGGAGCTCATGATCGAAATCCCCGCCAACCGTTATGACATGCTCTGTTTCGAGGGCATCGCCCTCAACCTCAATATCTTCCTTGGCCGTCAGAAGCTTCCCAAGTATCGCATCGTCGAGCCAAAGTTCCCCGAGCAGAATGTTATCAACGTTCATCCCGATACTACAAAGGTCCGCCCTCTTGTCGCAGGAGCTGTCCTGAGGAACATCAAGTTCACACAAGACCGCTATGACTCCTTCATCGCCCTCCAGGACAAGCTGCACCAGAACCTTGCACGTCAACGAACGCTCGTCTCCATTGGTACCCATGACATGGACACCATCAAAGGTCCATTTACTTATGAGGCTCAACCACCAAAGGACATCTCCTTCATCCCCCTGAACCAGACCAAGAAGATGAACGGCGAGGAACTTATGGCCTTCTACGATCAGGACAAGCACTTGGGCAAGTACCTGCACATCATTCGCGACGCACCAGTATACCCCGTCATCTACGACAAGGACCGTGTCGTGTGCTCACTGCCTCCCATCATCAACAGCGACCACTCTAAGATCACTCTCAACACCACCCAGGTCTTCATCGAGATCACCGCTACGGATCTCACCAAGCTTCAAATCGTTACCGATATGATGGTTGCCATGTTCTCCATATACTGTGAAGAGCCATTCACCGTTGAGCCTGTCAAGATTGTCTCAGAACACAATGATCTCACACGCGTCACGCCTACTCTCAAACCCCGTCAAACTACTGCCGAGATCGACTATATCAACAGCTGTACCGGTTTGAGCGAGTCAGGAGAGGGCATTTGCAAGCTCCTTGAGAAGATGGCTTACGAGTGCAAGCCCTCCTCATCCGACTCCAACGTCCTCGAAGTTGCCGTTCCTGTTACCCGCCCCGATGTTCTTCACCAGTGCGACATCATGGAGGACGTCGCCGTCTGCTATGGCTTCAACAACCTTCCTCGTACGTCCCCTCATCGTGGCGCCACAGTCGGTGCTCCTCTCCCAATCAACAAACTCAGCGATGTCATCCGCATTGAAGCCGCGATGGCTGGCTGGAGTGAGGTCATGCCTCTGATCCTCTGCAGCCACGACGAGAATTTCGCTTGGATCAACCGCAAGGACGATGGCAATACCGCCATCCGGCTTGCCAACCCTAAGACCGCAGAGTACCAAATTGTCCGTACATCCCTCCTCCCCGGTCTCCTTAAGACCATTCGCGAGAACCGCAAACACGCCCTCCCGATGAAGCTTTTCGAGGTCGCAGACGTAGGCTTCAAGGATGAGACACTCGAGCGCAAGGCCCGTAACGAGAGACACTTCGCCGCCGCCTGGTGCGGCAAGAACAGCGGGTTTGAGATCGTCCACGGTCTGCTCGATCGCGTGCTCCTCATGCTGCGCACTGCCTTCATCACCCGTGAGGAGGGCCTCCAAGGCGGCAAGAGTCAGGACTACGAGGTTAAGGAGAACCCGAGCAAGCCTGATGGGTACTGGATCGAGGAGCTGAATGAGGAGACTTTCTTCCCTGGACATGCTGCATCAGTGCATCTCCGTCTAGGTGGCAAGGAGCAGAGGATTGGAGAGTTTGGTATCTTGCACCCATCCGTGTTGGAGAAGTTTGATCTGAAGTATGTTCCCCAGCTCTTTTCTCATGATTTACGAGACTTTCATTTCAGAAGACTAAGATACTGACATATTCCTGCGTATAGGTACCCCGTCAGCACTCTGGAGATTAACCTTGAGGTGTTCTTATAGACAAATCATGTAGTAGACAAAAGATGAAGAAATGAAATGAACCATGCATCATGTCCGCACAAGCCACTGTATACTAAATCAGGCCTTATTCAGACGCCAACGATGAGAATATACAGGTGATGAATGAACCCAGAAAAATCTACGGCATGGCTTCAAAGTTTATATTCGTGATGGACAGAACACAACTAACTTCTTCACTATCAATCGTGACCTTGTCAGGGACGGGACAAGTAGAAACAAATGACCGAAGGGGGGGATGATTGTTCATCTGACTCATGAACTCTACTTGGTATACGCCGCTTTACCACTCCAAATGACGCCCATGAACGCGTTTTGACCACTGCAATTGTTCGCCAAACACATTTAACAGCATTCTCTGTTCCCGCTAAGTCCCACCCATTCACAGTAGTGAAGCCCCTTAAGCACATGTGAGTGAATGGCGTTTCCTTGACGCATGGTAATTTGTTCGTGCGTTATGCACCTGATTCGGCCACCAATGCACGAACTTACAATTACCTTTGAATCCGCATCCTCACCAAATATATGGCCTTTACTTAGCAATAAGAGGCGGCATCTTCGTGGAAAACTTCTCCCTGTGTTGGTTGAGTCCACCAGTGGAGGGTGGTGATCCATCCTTACTCCCACAGTCATCTTCGTCTGCCAGCGCAATGTGCGACAGTACTTGCTTTCCATCAGGCTAAGCGGATTTCAGAGGTGCTCAAGTCCTCAGCAGCCTTGCTCAAACCACCGGTTGACATCGACGGACGAGCCGCCCGCCCGCCCGGATAGCGCTCGTCGACCGAGTCGCCTCATACGGTCTTTCAGAATCGTTGAAAACTCTGCCGGCTCAGACCTCTTTGAGTGCAGCGGGAAAGACGGTCGTCTCGGAAGACGACGAACTCTTCCAAACAAGTCTCGAATGGGAAACCGCTTATGCACAAGCGGCCATTCTTCGAAATCAATGCAGCTAGCCCGACAGCTGCTGTAAATGTCAACTCCATCGGCAGATGTGCCCGACACTTGGTCATGCTGGACGCGCAAGCTCACAAGAGTGAGCTGCGAGAGAGCTCACTCATGTGGGCTATGGGGTCGTCGCATAGTGTCCTCCGTCATCACGATGAGATACGGTCGTGGCTCTCTTATCGTTGGAAACATGATATTCTATGCCATCTCTCGGAGTTCTTGATCACTGTGACTGGTCTCTACTGCGGGCGACGATGACTGCGCTGGAGCCTCTTCGCTGCGGCGGATGTTGCCCAACATATTTTTGCCGAGGTTCAGATTGGCGATACCATCGCGAATACTGGAAAAGGCGTTGGCCCCGTTGGAACCCTCAGCTGAAGCACTCCTTCGAAGTGAAGATTGGCGATCTTCTGGGGTCAGAGTCTCGTGAGCAGTCTCTATCGCAGTGAGGACTGATTGGCTCTGAGCGAGACTTGGTGTTCGCTGCGCTTGAGAAGCGAAGCCTGCTGGCTCTTCGGTATGAACGACGCTGGGATATTGTAGGCTGGATACAGCGGCCTGGCGGTCGTTCTCAGCAGCGGCTGCAGCGTTCAGGGCCCCGTTCATTTCGTCCTCAGTTCGTCCGAAGAGTTGATGCCACCATCTGATTTCTTTCAGCCGAGGGAGTAGGATACGTTCCCTACCCTTGACATGATCGTCTATGGTGGGATCATACTCTGGGTTGGTGAACTCAGCCTTGCGGCAAAGGAAGTAATCCCAGACGGAAGATGTCCTCTCCTTGACCCGAGCATCGTGCCTCTGCTTCTCTGAGTTGTACAGGAAAGTACCGTACTGACAAGAGTACAAGTGGTACAGTAAACGCCTCAGGAAGCGTTCATTGTACTCGAAGCGGGTCGGATTTTGCCTCAGAAGCTGATATGTGCAGTCAAGGAATTGGTGGAAGACCGGGCTCACCATCTTGGGCGTGGTAGCCTCATCATCGACGACCATTCCTGTTGCGGCCTCACTCGCGGTATCCAGGTCTCCATCATCCTTGTTCTGATTGAAAAAGCGCTTCGCACCACTGATGACATTCTGGAACGCATCATTCCGCCCATCACTCTCCCCAGGCTGAACTTTCGAACCGGCCAAGCCGTCTTTCTGCACTATGAACCAGTCTTCATGATTGAGATGCCCCGATCGCAGACGGAACATATGGCCAAATGATAGCCAGTCCTTCTCAACCAGAACAACGAAGCCCTCTATCGTACGGAAATAGGGATCGAGCATGATTTGCGACAGGGCGCTCAACTGACTGGTTCGATCCCATCCGTCAGAACAATGGATCAAGACATTGGAATGTTGGATGCCGATCTGTCGTGTGATAATAGCCGATCCATCCAACACATCATGGATATGCCTTAGCCACCCGCTCTGATGCAGCAATTCGCGGTTCGGGGGCAGCGGCGACAAGTCCGCGTCTTTCAACGCCTCGACTACCTTATTCAGCGAACTCCGCATGACGTGAATGTTTTCAATACTAAGGAAAATCTTCCGAGCAAATCGATACTTGTCCATATTCTCGGAGCCCATGCCTTGAACCTGATTCACCATGGCGTTGATAGTCGGGCGAGCATCCACGATAAGATTCGCCTGCTGCGCACCATATATCAAACGCTTGCCAGTCTTCTCGTCGAACATGGCGGCAGACTTCGAGATAAGGTCATCCTCGAGCTTTTCCGTCTCCGACAATTCGGTGTCAATTGCCGGTGCCACATTTTCGACTGAGTCCTGCTGACTGGACATCGGTGTAGAGTTGCCGGAACCGGGAATAACGGCCGAGAATGAAGCTGCTACGAGCTTCTCATCTTGGATATTAGTCTTTCGCATGACACCTGAAAGAGGTTGCGAGCTGCGAGTAATCGTGCAGCCATTGACTGGGTGATAGTAGGACAGAGCGGGAATACGATTTCGTGAGCGAAAAGTCCTCGCGTACTTAAGCACATTGTCTGATATTGAGCTCGGCACACACAGCACAGCAGGATAGGTGTCGCAGAAACTGTAGTCTGCGTTGATGTTTGTGAGCCTCCAACCTTTGTCAGACAGCTTTTCGCTGATACCCTGTCGGCGAAATTCCGTCTTTGGATCGTAAATCTCCCAACCGTTGACAGCCTTCTCGTTCTTCAAAGGGCGATGACTGAAGGCATAGAGCTTCTCCACGGTGCCCAACTTGCACGTTCGTGTTTTGACGAAGTCGAACACCTCTTTTGCAACTTCATTGTCGGAAAAATTGAAGGTGACGAAGGTGAAGTCTCGACATCGGATGCGTATCGACGGTGCCTGTCTGGAGCCTGGAGGAACTGGTCGCAGAGCGCAGTAGCTCAGCATCGGGTACGTGATCCATCGCTCTCTGACTTTCGGAGGAGGTGCAGAGGGATCCCGAGGAGCTGTTGTAGTGGACTGGTCGATGGGAGCACAGAAAACCAGGTGAAAATCTGTCAAACGCAGGGTTCCGTGGGTTGTTTGGCCACCGTAGATGCCCTGAACTGCATCGATGATCTATGCAATAGTGAAGGTCAGAGGAGGCAATTTTCTTCTAAACAACGCGAGATCTTGGGTGTCTCTGTACCTTTTTCGCTTCCATCTTTGCGATTGGGTGTTGCGTGTTTAATGAAGGAAACGAAGGCCAGCAGAGTTCCAGGGATCTGCAGCCAGACGTTCTGAAAGGTTGAAAGAAGCCTCAAGTTTCCAATGCGCGCAGATGACCCCCCCTATGGCGTTCTGGGTAGTTCGCGGTTCTTAGAAGCTGCTGGAGAATCTTCCGCGGCACTGACACGCTCCTAGGATGGTGGCAAGTGACTGCGATATAGATCTGAAGCTCAAAGACGACCTGGATTCGGCATGTTCGGCGGCGGGGTTCTAGTAAGCTGCGGAATGCCGTATGGTATAGTAGATTTACTCGAAAGGGAGGAGAAGCTCCGGATCAGAAGCCACGGCCAAGGTTGTAACGCAAGAAAATAACAGTGACGCGGACGGGAAGTCGAGGCGAAAGTGGACTGGGAAGTGTCGGGGAAATGGAATGGAAGGCGAGGGACCAGGTGAGGTGAGGTCAGCGCAATGCCCGCATCGTCACAAGCCAAGGCAGCGGCCGGGGAGCTGCTAGCGCGGGGCTTTGCTGGCCGCGTGCCACTGACAAGAGCGAGTGAAGCAGTGACAGCTGGCGCCAGTCACAAGTTGGATTTCTGTGCTTGGGAGAGAAATGATTCAGTGCTGTGGAATCGCCATGTTATCTGATTTCGGGGTAACAACGAAAATCTGTAACACATGGGAATGTGCGTAGATTGGACTGTCGTAACTGCTTTCGAGTCCAGCTTAGACCTATACTCAGCATCACGCCAGCTTGGTCGAGCCAGGTCTTACAACTAGGAGGCCATGGAAAGGTGTACAAAGAGTCGTCCTCCATTTCAAACGACGATGTAGTTGACTTGAAGGATCACCGAGAACTCAAGTTCTGTGATTGAACAGCCATCGTGCCCTTACGTTGCGCACGAGAATCGTCTTGGATCGATCACCTGCCTGACTCTGAGCTGTGTCCAAGCAGATCAGGAGGTATCTCAGCCACATGTGGCTGAGACTCGACCAGCACAGACCACCTCCAGTCCTGACCCCGTCTCCAGGTAAAATATGAGAATCCCAATCCCTTGCGACCAATTCAGCGACCACAATCTACCCTGCATCAAAACCCAAAAGGTATCCACTTTTCTCACGTCCTGCTCTCAATCGCAAAGCCCTAGATGACCCACATTTTCCACCTTCCCACGAAAATTAGCAACGAATCTTTGCACGGAAGTAACGCTCTGTGTGTGGCCGGGCCTCCACCAGGGTAAGAACATCGCGAAACAGTCCCTCCTAAGTCCTTTCCCTCAACCACTTCACGCCGACCGAATCGATCACGACAACCAACCCCTTTCGACCTCCTCCTTCGTCGATCGAATACCGTCATCATGGCTCACCCCGGTGCTCAGATGTGAGTTTTCCTAATACCATCATTTCTCGTCCTTCTCACGATTCGGGGTCTCGCCGCGGGGCCCTTTTTTCGTGACGGCAACTTTTTTCCCCTCTGCCATGTTTCGCCTTTTCGACCGCAAGGAGTGAACCTCTATACTGACAATTCGTCACCTACAGTTCCAAGCGCAAGAAGTTCGTCGCTGACGGTGTCTTCTACGCCGAGCTCAACGAGTTCTTCCAGCGCGAGCTCGCTGAGGAGGGCTACTCTGGCGTCGAGGTCCGCGTCACCCCCACCGTTACCGATATCATCATCCGCGCCACCCACACCCAGGAGGTTCTCGGAGAGCAGGGCCGCCGCATTCGCGAGCTCACCTCCCTCATCCAGAAGCGCTTCAAATTCCCCGAGAACAGCGTCTCCCTCTACGCCGCCAAGGTCCAGAACCGCGGTCTCAGTGCCGTCGCCCAGTGCGAGTCTCTCCGCTACAAGCTCCTGAACGGTCTTGCCGTTCGTCGTGCCTGCTATGGTGTCCTCCGTTTCATCATGGAGAGCGGTGCTAAGGGTTGCGAGGTCGTCGTCTCCGGAAAGCTCCGTGCTGCTCGCGCAAAGTCCATGAAGTTCACCGACGGCTTCATGATCCACTCCGGTCAGCCCGCTAAGGACTTCATCGACAGTGCTACCCGCCACGTCCTCCTCCGCCAGGGTGTTCTCGGTATCAAGGTCAAGATCATGCGTGGTTCTGACCCCGAGGGCAAGGCCGGTCCCCAGAAGTCTCTCCCCGATGCCGTCACCATCATCGAGCCCAAGGAGGAGCAGACTGTCCTTCAGCCCATCTCCCAGGACTACGGTGCCAAGGCCGTCCAGGCTCAGGCTTCTCAGGATGCCAGGAACGCCGAGGAGGGTGGCGAGGAGGCCGCTGCTGAGGAGCAATAGGATGGTCATCAGCAGGAGGCTGTTGTGGCCGGGGATAGCGACGATGTCACCTTTGTTTTGGCTTAAAGGATAAGAACCTGACCAATTGCAGAGAGTGGGGTTGTGTAGTAGCTCGCTCGAGAGAAAAGGATCACAGAAGGGTCTGAAAGGTGGTGGACAATCAAATGTGCAAGGTTCCGCACGAGGATTGCGGGCTATCGGTGGTCTACTAAGGCGTCAATTGATCATTTGCATCTACTACCCCCATGGCTCCGAGAATCGGGCATCTATCTCTCTTGTAACGGTATATGTGCTAGACAACGAAGTATGATATCTGACCATGTATGAGGAAGTCGTGATATGCGATATCACGATGTGTTCTACACCACCAAACTTGACATTTCCTGCAAGCTATGTTTCGATGCTTACTTTAGGCAAGACGAGCGGATTTAAGAACGCAACGCTCATGGTAACCATCTATGTCATTACACTCCTCTCTACTCATACACCAAGATCCCCCCTGGCCTCTCCAATTCCTGCCTTCCAAGGCATATATACACCACCACGACTTCGCTACCGCATCAAAACCCATGGAGAGTCCGTTGTAATCAGGAGGAAGAAATAGAAAACCCCTCCCCGAAGAAATGTTCCCTTTCCACATGGAACTGTGTTAAAACGCCTTATGACCATTGTCCGGCCAGCCGAATCGAGACAAAAACATCAATACCACGGATCCTTCCCTCCCACCTTTCATCAACCAGCAAAGGGGGGAGACGAATTGCCCACATTCTCAGTGAACCCCCTCTTACGTCGTCATGGAAGGAGGGGACAGTACCCTGCATCAAGCAGTCAAGGAAATCTCTCCCAAATTCTTTCTTTGGAGGAGAGAAAGCAGATGATGATGGTACTTCCCTTGGTATGCAACGCCGCCCTGTGCAATAGAAGTTATAATCCATACATTGGCCCATTCGTAATCGGGGCCCCAGCGGGATTCGTTATGAAGTGAATTGAGCAGACGATGGAGATCTCAACCTCTGTTGGCCTCATCTTCCTTGTAGCTCAATATCCTCTTCACGTTTTTGTCCATTCGCCCTGCCATTTGGCCTCCCGAGGCCATCGTCACCATCGCTATCCTCTGCCAGATCCGTCAACCCAAATCCAGCCGCCTCCTCATCGTAGGCACGAATGAGACCCTCCCGATCGCCGATGCTGTGCCTGGCGGAGCCAGTACTCCTACGGGCCTGCATGCTGCGACGAGTCTGGAAGCTGGATACCATATCGGTACCGACGGCATCGTTGCCACCTTGTTGAGCGATCATGTTGCGGCCGTCGGGGTCTCGTCTTGAGAGATTGAGGAGGTAGACGCCCGTGAAGGTTACGAGGAAGCCACAGAGGAGAGAGAGGGTGCTGACGGGGTCGGCGGTGTTGAAGCCTTGGAAGAGGATAAAGGAGGCACACAGCGTGGCTGTCGTGAAGGTGACATAGTAGAGTGGGTTAACACTAAGATGAAGTCAGTACCTATTGGTCAAGTATTGGTACGCAGGGAAACCGTACATGTTGGTGGGGAAAGATGCGAGAGCCTTGTTGAAGTAGTTCATCTGGGTGAGAATGCAGACGGTTGTCAAGATCATGAAGACGTATGTTGAGGGGCTGGTGAACTGGTTCTTGCCCGCGAAGGTGAGCTTGAGGGCAATACCGAAAGCCTTGACAGACATGACAGAGATAGAGCCGACAGTCGAGCAAATCGACAAGTAGATGAGGGCGTTCTTCTTGCCGTAGAAGGGAGCGACCTTGTAGATCATGACGACGGCGAATACCACGACGGAAAAAGCGTACAAAAGGAACCCTAATATTCAACAAGTCAGTCGAGATGATCCCCATATCTACAAGAGTTAATCCAATCCAACGTACCTGGCTGGATTGCATATTGCAGATACTGATCAATGGTCTCGATCTCCTCGTCCGGAGGCGCGTGAAGAACGATGACAACAGCTCCGATCAAGCAGATAGCGCTACCGAGACGCCCCAGAACTCCAAGCGTTTCCTTGAGGAAGTAAGAACCAAGTACGGCACCGATGAGAACACTGAGAGCACCAAGCGGTGTGACGAGAATGGCGGGAGCGAATGCGTATGCAGCGAAATTGCAGATCTCGCCAAGAGCCACTATTATGCTTCATTAGTATTGAAGCCCAGATGGCTAAGCGTTCTGAGGGCGCTGCCAAACTTACAAGTAGAGATACCTGCCCACCACAACGGGTTCTTGAGGTAGACGAAGCCATCACCCTCGAAACCATGTCTCTGTTCTGCCTGTATCAAACCCTGTCCGCACAAGCTTGGTCAGTCTAGAGTCTTGTGGGTGACATCAAGATCGGCATCTGGACTCGGACTGCACAGAAATTGCTCGATACAGTGCTTGGGTTTATGTGTCAACAGACCTTTTTTGTGATAACGAAACTGGTACCTGTTCGCCATATGTCAGTAAAGAACTGCCCATCCGTGCAAAGCGGTGTAATTGAAGACATACCAATCGCTAATGCAGACATCATGGCCAGGCCAAGGCCAATGTACCTTCAAGGAGACATCATGTCAGCAACCCTCATCCATCTCGCAGCGCCGAGGTGCATGTGCGCACGCAGCGGCGCGTATTCAATGGCTCCACGTACTTGTCCTCAATCATTTCGGAGAGCGGCATTGTGACGGCTGTTACTTCGCGATGCGCGCGGAACCTTTTGCGAAAAAGAAAGTCTCGAAGAGCTCGCCGTCCCTTCGGTGGGCCAAAAAGCGCCTAGAAAAGCAGCGCGACTCGAGGCACGGCGCGAGTGGGCGACACCCTCGTTGATTGGGGCGGGAGAGGTTCGGTAGCGACTCGCTGAGGCAGGTTGAGAGAGGGCTCGCGCCAGGCGAGGTTCAAGATGATAGCGTGTCTAAAGACTGTGGACGAAAGCGTGTCAAGGAGGAAAGAATGTTTCGGTAGCGAATGCGCTCTCGTCGTTCGTCGTCCCGTCGTAGTTGTGGATGCAGCTCTGACCGTCTCTCGTCTTCCTCTCGTGGGTTGTTGAAGCGACTGTCGTAGCAGGGCTGAACTGGTGTCTGGACTGGCTGGGGGTATCTCTATTTACCAGTGATTGGTCGTATCGGAGAAATCGCGTTATCGTAAGGAAGGGAAAAGTCGCCCAGGTGGAAGAAAGGTAGAGGGAGGGCTGGGCAGTCAAGATGCAAGGGTTTGGAGAGGAGGGTTAAGGTTATGGAGGCAGATAGATCACGGGAAAAAGACAGCTGGGCGAAAGCCAGGTACAGGGACGTAGATGGGGTGGGTGAGTGGAGGTGGATGAAAGCCGCAGCAGTGTTCGTGTAGTTGTGGGTGGTGGTTGGGATGGAGCTGGGGTGGCAGCAGGTAGACAGACAACACAACACAGAAGCAGATGGTCGAAGGCGGGACTACGTGCTGACGGCCACCATAGCCAGCGAGCGGACCACAATGCCTGGGCTCCAGCCCTTCAGCAGGACCTAAGGTTGGTAGTAGGTACCGCTAGATACTCTGTACACAGGTATAATAATAGTCCTACTGTAAAAGCCAGTGCCAGTCAGTGGTTCGTGGTGGGCAATACCTACTGGGGACCCAGGGGGCGCTGAGGGGCGAACCCCCTCGGCCATTTCACCTTGTAGCGCACTGCGAGTTCCAGACAGCGGCTACCCAAAAAAGACTTTAGTGGTCAACGTGGCGCAGCAGCGAAAGTCTGAGCTGGCTTCAACCCAATATCCTCCGACCAAACGCTGTCTCCTCTCCTGTTTCCCTGTGCTCGTGGCCACCTGAAAGCTTAGTGAGAATGATCTGCCATTAGGGGGTTCTAGTACGTAAATCGTCTCGATGGGGGCGCATTCCGATCCAGGCCTGGATTCCAGATCGAACAAGCCTGGCCTGAGCTTCGACGCCTCCGGCCAGCTGGCTAGCCGTCAAATCCTGCACCGAAATTCGAATAGAAGCCGATCAACGGAGAAATATGGAATTGACTTTTCGCGGATATCGCCATCTGGCACATACGGAGTACAGATCCAGCGTTTTGACAGTCGATGATGCTCTTAAGAACCGACCTCGAGCCCTTGTCACAGCTCCATCTCGACGTCAAACCAGCCTGTTTCAGACGCGCAGAAACACGCCGTCCCCTGTGCCCACTTTACACGTATGCTCGCACGCGTGTAGGCTCGAGGTTCGATTCAGCGGCAGTCAGGGGTAAATTCCCATCATCCGACCCGTTTTCAATACATTTCTGCACGCGCCCTTCATCATCGGTTCCTCGACACATGGAAGTTCCGAGGGACAGACCTAATTGTTAGATATGCTCGAAACACTTTTCTCGCCCTTGTTTCGAACTTGGCCCAGCTAGGCGCACACACCACATGTTGGCCTCTTCCTCGGTATGTACAACACTTTATGTACTCACAGTAACCTTGTCTTCCTGTCTCCCTTTGTTCACTCTCTTCCCGTGCTTTCCGTTGCCGAATTCCATCAGCACATCCACAATTACGTGGACGGTGGCACCCAACCTTTCCCACAGCCTACTTGATTTTAGTGTCTCTAACGTGCCTCTGGCGTATCTTTTCTCGTATCCTCATCCTGTCGAGATCGTCACAGGCCAGACGCTGGCCACCCACACACCCCCTTTCCAATTGCCCCTTTCGCCAGGATGGGCCCAGTATTTTCAGGTACAGTACAAACGTACTGACCAGGAAGGGGGGGAACCCTTGTCAGTCCAGCTTTGTCACATCCGACACGTCCACCCTAGTCTGCCGATGTCACGGCATTTTGACACGCCCATCTGTCTTAGTCACAGCAGATGAGAAACCCAGGCACTACTCAAAGTGTCACAAAATGCATTCTCTCAATCAGTGACGGCAAGTTATCTGTAGTTCCCTCAATTCAGATATTGCCAGGACGTCCCGGCGTTTCGTTCCGACAACATGATCAGATCAACCCTCTTCACCTCACTCGAATCATCACGAATCGCTCGCGAGACGTCCTGTCTGCTCACCCCGTATCCCTCTAGTAGCACATGTGCCTGCAATACCCTTTCGGCCCCTTATGAGAAACCCTAACTACACTCATTCTCGTAATAGACACGTCGAGGCCAAGGGCTCGCCTCCGCAGGAAGTATTGATCCTGAGTGTCATCAACGCAGCCTTATGGCTATACCTGACAACGACAAGACTATGAAATGCTAATGGAAAAGCAAAAGGCCGGAAAATTCTTTGAGGGTATGAGACAATGGCAAGATGACTGAAAAACAAAGTAGCAAAATATGTGAAGCAGCGAGTGTGCTCCGACTGGATGCGTTCCGGTAATGGGTTGTAGATAGTCCCTAAGTGTTAGTGCGCTGCCATTCTTACCTATGTAGACGTGAGCAACGTTGTCGCCAGCAGAGGTTGCGACGTCTAATAGCGAGGCGTCGGGCCTAGTCTTGGCTAATCGCTCACTCAATTGCACATGGTGCCTCCTGCGAACGTGGATTGTGGTATCAAACGCTGCTCAAGACTCTGCTGATAGCGAAAGAGGCGGTAGGGGGGAAGGGGGGTGCTGAGGTTAGTCACGTTTTGGGAAACAAGCTATCGCTCATGAAGAACGCTGACGCTTGGCATCTGCAAACAGCAAATGTCAGCTGTGCATCTGAAGGATGGTGCTAGGGGTACTGACCGTTCTCCTTGTCAAAGCCCTGGTCGTCATCAGCACGAGCACGTTTTGCAGGCGTCGTCTGATTGTCCGCTTCGTCATCGCCTTCCTCTCTCCAATCAATTTCGACCAAATCTTCCTCGCCTTCGAGTGATGACACCAAGGGGTTATCAACCTCACCCTCGACACTCTCATCAATGGCAGATGGGGGAGGAATTTCGTTGCCATCGACCGTGCTTGAAGTGCTCGTTGCCGTTGTTGGTGCTTCAGTAGCTTTGAGATTGTAGTCGTGATTTTCGGCATGATTGCCACCAAATTCAGATTGGCAATTTCCACTCGTCTCGACTTCATAATCATCAGCACCACTTTGTTCTGCAAACTCTGCAAGAAAAGTTAGTCCTACTTTTCGAGAACAAGCTATCATGACAGACAGATAAATTGAGGGATAGAGTGGCCGCGAAATGGACAAGAACGGGTAGGACTAACCATTGCTGGGCTCTAGCTCGACTGGGTGACGTGAAGCTTCTTCATCAGTCGGCTCTGCCGCCGCTTCTGCTTGCTCGCTCTCACCCGGGACAACCTTGGGCTCTTCAGTCGATTCATTGGTATCGATGGTTTTCGCGTTGTCAGGAAGAGGGTTCGCAATTGCCTCCTCTTCATGCTCATCTGCATTGGCATGTTCAGGTTCTGGCGTCCCATCATCTCTTGCGTAGTCACCACCATCGCCTCCAATCGGCTCGTCACCTGGGCTGGGATAATCGTCGCCCTGCTCGTCAAGAACGCCAGGCGTATCGTTTGGGCTATCACTGACACTATGGTGTGTCATACCCGGCTCAAACAGATGGATGACTTCATCCAATCCTCTGCCATTGGCTGCACTCTCCGCCAGGAACTCCAGCCGCTTACTCGTGCTTGATCTCGTGAACAAATATGTGTAAAGAGGCTTAGTACCGGCGTCATGATCATGATCTTGATTCTGCACCAGCATCTCGTAGATTTCCAGAACATACTGAAGACTTGTTCCCGCAAGGATATCTTGCTGAGTAGACTAAGATTATGTTAGCGTTACGCATATGTCCTTTTGAACAAGGGTATATATACCTCTGCAAATTCGAGCCCAAGTTCATCGACGTGGAAGACAAGTTCCTCGTCCGGAGCCAGCTCAGCTGCAAGTTCAGTGCGAAATCCCGCCAACAAGCGCTCCATAGACTCTTCTAGAACCGATGTACTGGTGAAGAAGCCATCTGATCCTGCAAAGCATGGGAATTCCTCCCCCTTGTACTGTACTGTAATGGAAGGATATGAGATATCCTTGTCGACTGCTTTTGGGGAAGCCTTCTGTTGCTGACTGATTTCGTGTTCTTCAATGGGTGTTGCCTTACTATCCTCTTGAAGGGTTTCTTGTCCGTTACCCGTTTCTGCAGTTCCTGCATTGGCTGTTACTGCCTGCAGAGGCTGCTGCTCATCATCATATGGATTGCGAGTCGTCGCTGAATCATCTGGAAGTTCTTGTCCCTGCCCTTTCGCTTGCCCATCGCTTGTAGATTGGACAGTTGCAGCTGCTTCGTTTTGTTCATCATCATCATCATCCTCCTCCTCCTCCCAAGTCAACTCTTCCTCAACTGCTGGGACTTCTGCTTGCTCATCTGATGTCGCAACAGCAGTATGGACATCATCATCAGGGTTGACAGCTACCTCTTCAGCCTGCTGTTCTTCTTTCTGAGTCGAAACACCAATCTCTAGTGAATCTGCGCCTACAGTGTCCTCGGGAACGGTGCCAAAGTCGATCTCTTCCACCTCTGCAGTCTGCTCGGCTGGGGCTTCCTCAATATTGCCACCTTGCTGATCGTCTACAACAGATATATCCTGCTCAGTGGTTGTGACCTCCACTGCCGGTTCTTCCAGTACGTCAGCATCATGTAGTTCTTCAGTGTCTTCTTGCGCCAGGTGTCCTTCAAGTCCCAAGTCAGACAGCATTTCAGCGTCGTTGGCCGGAGTCCCCGGGAATGGTAACGCATCGAACGTATCCATGGCATCAGTGGGTTGGTCGGTCGCGTCATCCAGCAGAGTCTCCATTTGAGCATGCGTGTCCACATCGTTGTCTAGATGGCTGTCCTCGACATCTTGGATTTCGAGGTCCTCTTCTGCCCACTCGTTGTTTGTGCCTTCCATCACATCTGTATCCAAGTCGTACTCGATAAGGTCCTCGTCGACATGGTCGTCGTGCTGTCCTATGCTCCTCGATGGGTCGAGGTCCATCTCAACGTCGGCCATTTTCTACTCTTGAGTTAGGGCCTCCAGATCTTGAGAATACTGAAGCGTTATCCGAGGACTGGCAGTGCGTTTCGTGCACCCTGCTCAAAGCGCGTGGCTGCCGCGGAAGCAAGCTGTGTCGTGTTTATGCTTCGCGACCAGGCATGTGTGACTGTTCGTCTCTGTATGCGGAGTTGGGCATTTGCAGGAGGGTTTACTTCTGTATCGTTTCGAGAAAGGTTGGTTATAGGCATGAAGTAATATGGCGGTGCGTCGAGTGCAGACGAAAAGAAAAGCAAGTTGACTGAAAGCTGGGGCAGCGGCAGACAACTTCAACTCGCGTGAAGCACAAAGTGATGACGGGACGGGTTGGTCAGGGTGAGGTGCGTTGCCTAACAACTATAACCCCTACAAAGGCTGCTGCGAGGCACGAATCTTAGGTGGAAACAACAGCTTGGGCGACTAGGCTGGCAGCTGGCAGAATTTCGACCGCCTGCCGCCTTCGGCTGAATCCCACCTGCTGTGTGCCACATCCCCCAGCTCCAATATTGGACGACCCAAGGAGAGGACAGTCATCAGCCAGGCAAGCCCGCCACTACTAGCGACTTGACCGACCCCTTGCAACGCAACACCCCTCGATACCCCAACGCCGAAACCACAATCTCAGAGAACAGCTCGTCAATATGGTGCGCATCACTTCTAGCGGAATACTGCTTGGCCTTATTCCTGGCATTGGTGCATTGGCTGACCCCATCCTCACAGGTCGTTCTCGCGGCTTCGATCTGCACCCGCGGGGGGAAAGCTGTCCTCTCAAGGCAGTTTCGAGAGATGCCACGCTCGCGCATCGAAGCTCTCCTCGCCTCGTTCCCCAAGCTCGCCGATAGCGGCACCCAACATACAACTGTAGAGCAAGACAATGTTCGATTTGTTTACCAGCCCCTCGACGAGCTTTACATGGTCCTCATCACGAACCGTCAGTCCAACATCCTACAGGACATCGACTCCCTCCACCTGTTTGCCCAGGTCGTCACCAGCACATGCAAGACCCTCGACGAGCGAGAGATTACCCGGAATGCCTACGAACTTCTGAGCGCTTTCGATGAGCTCGTGACACTCGGCTACCGGGAGAACTTGACACTCAGTCAGATAAAGACATTCATTGAAATGGAGAGTCATGAAGAGCGCATCCAGGAGATCATCGCGAGAGTAAGCAGTCCTGGATTGGGAGGATATGATAGGGAGGCTGATTGATTCTACAGAACAAAGAACTTGAAGCTACCGAAGAGCGCAAGCGGAAAGCGAAGCAGCTGGAGATGCAGCGAAAGGAGACCGCACGAAGTGGCCGCGTGCCTCGCGCACCTAATTACCCGACCTACACACCCCCTTCACAGCCGAGCACCACTACCTATGATTCCTATGAGGCCGAGAAGAACAAGACCTACAACAAGTACGTGGCAGTCACTTTTGCTGCCAAATGTAAGCGACTTACTGAATGTGTACAGGCCCCTTGCACCCAAGGGTAAGGGAATGCAACTCGGAAAGAAATCGAAGACCACAGACATGTTCAACCGCGTTCGCGGAGACATGGGCGGTGAGATTGACGATACACCCCTCGTGGCTCCTACACCACAAGCAGCCGAGCCTACCGAGCCTAGAGTGTCGTCAACACTCGATCGTGACGCGATTCATGTCACAGTCTCCGAGGCAATCACCGCTAAGCTCTCTCGCGAGGGTGCCGTGAACTCCCTCTCCGTCAGTGGTGATCTCACCCTTCGTGTTTCTGACCCAAGCTTGACCAAGATCAAGCTTGGTCTAAAGGCCGTCGCGTCACACGGTGCTCAATTCCGGACACACCCTAACGTAGACCGCAATCTCTTCAACTCCTCGAAGGTTATTCAGATGAGCAACACAGCTAGGGGCTTTCCCGTCAACAACGCCGTCGGCGTCCTGCGATGGAGAGCAACGCCCAAGGTTGATGACGCAAGCGCTTGCCCTATCACCTTCACCGTATGGATCAACAAGGATGCCGACAAGTTCAACATCACCATTGAGTATGAGCTGACTGGTGGCGATGCGCTTCACGATGTGAGCGTGACGGTCCCCTACCAGGGAAGCGAGCCAGTCGTGTCGAGCTTCGATGCTTCATACGAGGTTTCTGGTGACGCACTCGAGTGGAATGTAGGCAACGTGGACGAAGATAACCCCAACGGCTCATTCGAGTTTGAGGCCGAGACTGTCGATGAGAATGATTTCTTCCCCATGGTCGTGAGATTCAACAAAGCCACGCCTTACATCGACGTTGACGTGAGTTACCCCCTCTATCGCAGTAGCTCCTTGTCCATGTGCTAATTAATGTAGGTTTCGAGTGTGTCTCTCTTGGAAGAAAATGAGGAGGTTACCTTCTCGAAGGATATCAAGTCAGTGGCGGACAACTTCTTGATCGAGTAGGGTTTAGATATGAGGTGACTTAGGGGCAAGCGGGTAGCAGGTAGCGGGACTATCAAAATGGACGAGAAGTTATGATTGCCACGAAGCATTTAGAAGCTCATGGCGCAAAGACATATTACGTTCCATAATAGAGTCGTCTTCATATGAGCCGTTCTGCAGTGACGGGCTTAAGTGCCATGGCAATGTGGTGAAGTCGCACCGTGTATTGATTCAGTTTGTGGTGGTACAGCACAGTGTGTCTTCCAAGCTAGTACTGTATCCACCGACGCGTTAAGACATGGAAACCGCGACCACAACACCCTCCAATGCACAGACGCTTCTGATGAACCGCAACATATCCGCAGCGACGGGTTTTCTCCTCAAATGAACTGAAAATCTATCATACTAACCTCTTCTGTCATGTCATCAAGGTGGGGTAAGCATGGCCACGACAATACCTCTTCTGAGTGAGGTCGACTTTGACCATCGAAGCCCGGACGGTTTCCCTGTTACCTGTCCGACCCTGGATCTAACTGTGACATGGGAAAATGGCGGGAAGAACCTCTTAATCATCCGGCCTCCCGGACAGATAGTGTCCAAGGTTCACCAGCTTGGCCAGCCTGGGGAGAAAGCCCCCGATGTTTTAGCCGTTAAATGGAAGCAAGATGGTATGCCGCATATAACGCCCAGATTTTCGAGACTTCAGACTGACAGTAATCTCAGGGCAATTCCTGGCCGTTGGATGGAGTGACGGTGTTGTGCGGCTGATGGGCCTGGAGAGCAACAAAGCAGCACATCATATCAAGGTCAGCGAGTCTGCTGATACGAAGATCGTGCACATTGCATGGGCTAGTTGCAACATCTCTGGCAGGCATTCTATGACCCCTAACAATGGCGACATCAATGATGCCGTCGCAAAAGACTTCGGACGGCGTCATGACGGTAGTGTGCTCGACCTACCACAGGAGCTCACGTTTGTAGAGGTGGACACGGCCTTGCCAAAGATCAGCCCCTTGCCGAGTGCGAGTGCAGGCGCTGGGTAAGCAGCTTCGAAAACCTCTGTGTACATTCTGGCTGACTTTGGCTATAGAGAAGATGCGTCAGTGTTCACGCTGAGATCCGGCATCGAGTTCCTCTTCCAGTCCCCAAAGGAGGAGGACTACGATCGTGTCAATGTGATGATCGTGGGCACGGATGACGGAAAAGTCCAACTGAGTATTTACGACTCGTTCGTGATCGGCTCTTTTCAGTGCCCTCAGGCCAATGCTAGCGATCCACCGCAGCTGCTCTATCATGCTTCACATCCATCTATCTCAACCCACATCCTCGCTCTGGCACCACAGCAGAAGGAGCCCATTGAGATGCACCTGGTGCCTATGGACCTCCCTTTTATCTCGTCCTCGCCCATCAACATGTCGCTCCTGGCATCGAAGTTGACAACTTTACAGAAACTCTTACGGTACCTCAACCAGACCCAGCTTCACATGCAGGTTGAGTGGAGGAACACGCGAGAGCTCCCGAACCGCTTCCTACGTAGCGTGGAAGGAGACCTCGACAACTTGGAATCAGGTCCAAGAAATGTGGTTGCTGCATTGTACCATACTGTGCTGACAGGGCATGCACACGAACCGCTCCGCGAGTGGCTTGTAGACAGCCTAGCCGAAAGAGTGAGTGTTAATATCCTTATCTACTCCCCAAGCTAACTCTTTGACCAGGGTCACAAGAGATGGGATAAGGCAGTCACATCTGGACTCGAGAACCTTAGAAGCTTGGTACACGAGAACTTTTTGCCAGCACTAGACAGATGCTCTATCATCCTTAGTCGCTTACGAGGGCTTGCCCGCTTTTACGACACGAGGGACGACATTGGGTTTTCAGTAGTCCAGATCAATAGGGTGATGGACATTGTTGCATCCCTTACCCTGGTAGGGCATAAGATCCTCATCATGGTGATGGACGAGCTCGAGACCTTCACCGCTTTCTCCACATGGCTACGCTTCCAGATTGACCGTCTGGCCAGTCCTGAATCCGCAGGTGAGGAGCTCACCGAGAAGGAAGCCACTTTGGACATTGGAAAAGTGCTGGCATACGTCGAAAGCTATCTGATGGAGAGCCCAATGGCGATCTTTTTCGACGAGATCTCAAGGGATGATTACAAGACAGACTGGGATCACCTCGAAGATGGCAGAAGCCTCTTGGAGGTGCTGGACAGGCAGTTAAAGCGTCGTGAAGAGGGACAACCAAGTATGAAAGCACTTCCACACGTGGAATTCCTGATCAGCTACGCGACGGCACGGTCAAATAAGATATTTGAAGGGATCGCGGAGGCTCAGAAGAGGCGCGTTCGTTTTGGAAAACCAGTGGCGCTATCTACAGGAAGACCCATTTTCCATATGGACATGAAGATGCGCGAGGCTGGGGATGAGGTAAGTCCCCTGCCCATGTTTGATCTCCTACTGTGCTAACGCCACATGACAGGGAGCGGCATTGTTTGTCGCTTTGGCAACCAAAGAAAACGACCATCAACGTGGGTTCAACAAATGTCCACTTCCTGTAGCTCTGGCTGACCTGATCAAAAGTCCACGTCTTCAGAACGGGTATCAACGTCGTCAACGGAATCAGCAGCAACCTATCGACCGCGGCATGCATTCTCAATATCGGACCACGCTCATTAGTCGACTTCCGCTTCCTCGACGCAAGGACCCTCATCATACTCTGCAATGAGTCAGGTACGTGGCGGTTTCATTCTTCACGATTGTCCACCGCTGACCTCACAAGATGGAACACCGGCCATGTTATCTGTACCGGTCGACTCAGACAAGCTTCAATACGGGCCATATGACCCTTCCGCGCCTGATCAAGCACCACACGTAGCCGCAGATGGATTCAGAGAGTATAAGCTCCCAGAGGACCAAGCCCTGAAGCCGGTGCGCATGGAGGTCCACGAGGCCAGGGACGTGAGGGGCGAGACACCCGCAAGGATCAGCTTGTTGGGCCGAAATCGTACAGCGCTGCGGACGTTCTCTTTGCCGAAAGATACTGCATGAAATTGGGCTGGTGTGTTGAGATAGTTACACATAGAGAAAGACCAGTGAAACGGCAGGGAAGGTACCTATTGCATGATCATTGGGAATCCACGTGATATTTTGCGCCGCCTCCAACGCCGCATCGCCCTCCCATGAGAGCCCGTTGCCTCGTAGTCTGATAAACATCCACTGCCGCTCGCCGTAACCCTAGCGCCCGCTCACTTCCTCGGCTTGGTGATGTTGAAGAACTCCGTCAATCCTTCTACAACTGCCTCGACATTCATGTTGACCAACGGCATCCGATCATACGAATCCTCCTTCATGATCGCCACGAGAGCCAGGTACCTATCCACCTCCCGCAGCATGATGGGCTTATTGCTATCATGTAGCACCAAACAGCTTTCCGCGGTCCCACACCCAACCTGATCTTCCAGTCGTGCCGACCAAGGCTCCCCTTCCAATTTCGCCCGTCCCTCATCGCTCCGCTGCCAGGTTCCATACACCTCCGTCATGTCGATAATGACGTCGATGTAATCGCTGCAGATCTCATAGCTTGCCATGTCTGCGGCGTTTCCATCGGTAGCGATGTAGATCTTGGAAAGGACGTCGAAGAGGTAGGCTTTCTCGAAGCGGCATGTGCGGCAGAGATTTGTGAGCATGCTTTCAAGTGTGCCGAGACGGGGGATGAGTTTCTGAATGACCTTTGAGAAGGCTTCGAAGATAGAGTGGTTGTAGATGGAGGTGAGGTGGAATGTGATGGGGGCGTTTTCGAAGCCGTGGTCGCTGAGATCGTCTTGGATGCGGATGGTGATGTCACGCTGGACGTCGAGTTTGTACTCGTCAGAAAGGGAGTCGACTTTATGGATGAAGACTTCGATGTTGATGGAGGGGTAGGTGCGTTGGAGGGTGAGGATGGTGGTGGTGAGGCGGGCGAGGGATTCGAGGTATTCGTCCTGAGCATCGATGACCCAGATGAGAGCACCAATTTCGCCGAAGATGGCGTCCATATCGAAGTCCGGGTTTTCAAAGACGTCGATCTGACCGGGGAAATCCCAGACTTGAAAGTCCATGAAAGAGCTAGAGGAGATGAGCTTGAGAGCGAGTACGATGCTGAGTAAGTCAACTTACGCCATGGAGTCCTTCTGGATACGTGCCGTTGACTCCAGGAAAAGAGTCTCATTTGGTGGTAGCTTGTGGAAGACTACACTTGAGATGGAAGACTTGCCACTCCTGCGCCAAAGGTCAGTTCATCACAACTCGTGAACCGGAAGCGAGCAGGAGGACAGCATACCTTCTTTGGCCCATCAGCATTAACCGTGGCTTGCCCTGTGGTGGTGGCGCAGTGATCCCATCTCCAGACTTGCCAGCGTTCTTCTTGGTCGGATCAACCGACCCTCTCCGATCCTGGTCTAAGATCAGCTCGAGGTTCAGCTTGGCAGAACTGGCATAACGCGGGAGATGATTAGGCTCAGCCAGCCCTGCGGCTGGGTGATCGTGTATAGGGGTTTTAAGAGGCATTGATGTTGACCGTCAGAAGAAAGAGAAGCAGTATCGTGAATAGGAGAAGGTAGGATGGGTGAAGGCCCAGTGAGGTGCTCGTGGTTATCAAGGCGACCAGCTGGCCACCACTTGGCAACCAGCTGGTGACATTGCACGCTTTGCCCATCCGCGCCGTCGCTCACTTGAGCAAACTGACATCCTTGCCGACACTGTCGAGATCCATGACCCAATAGATAAGCATACACAGGAGCAAATGAGACAAACGATAGCCACCAGGCAAACTTGCCACCCCTTCCCATGCCAATGCATCTACCCGTCCAAGGATTGTATGGCCGGCCGAAAAAGCCGGTTGCCGACGCCGACAACCTGGTAACGAGGGCTTATTTACCAGGGGCGAATTTCACGGAGGTCTTGAAAAGTCGATGCGCCAAAAGCCCCGAGTCCTCGCCACAGCTTTGCACGGACCCTTGCGCGGATGAGGATGCTGCCTGGAGGCGATGCGAATGACAACAAATGCCGTGAGCCTTGGCTAGTCGACACCAGGCACCAGCCCACGCGAGAAAGCCTCCGGCGAAACCGTTGCAAGCCCAGGTTCTCAGACGGTTTATTTGACAGAATCGAATGTCCTCCAGAGCAAGCGCCATGTAGCATGTGTCCCAAATACTGGGTGCTTGGGGTCTTCCATTTGGATTGGTGTGGGAATTCATAAAAGATAAGACGACTGAAGAAGCAACATAAAACGCAGTACAGAGCGCACCAGGCAAAGACAATACAGATCAAACGTACCTCCATGCCGTTATATGACAGCACCAGCGGTGCGAAAACTCCGTATCAACAGGAACTCGATAGCGGCGACACGACAACGATGTCCTCGATGGCGGGGACCGATGAGATCAGAGGTATTCGGAATCCCCTCGTTAAGCCGTCCGCTAGGGCGAAGTGCGCGCGCCACGCACGCAAAGAGTTCTGACGATCGAGGCGTGGAGAAGCAAAAGATACTGAGGGAGTTGGAGCAAGGTTGCTGCGAATCACGAGACAGGATACTCCGATAGGTAGATTGGGAAATGTCGTGATGGAGGTTGAGCCTGTGGATGAGCGGGCGAATGAGAGCGGACTGGGGGTGGTTGCGCCACAGTGTCGCGCATGATGGATTGTGGCGGGATATTGTGGCTTAAAGCTACCTTATGCAAACGGAGCGTCTCCTTTGCGTCTTCACAACTTGACAAGGTAGCTCACGGCGTCTTTAAGATGACGAATTGTACATGATTCTGTATTTCGCTCTCTTTTTATTTAAGAGGCTCCGAATGCGAGCCATAGTTGCTATGCATCACCACGCTGTGTCTTGGCAAAGAGCGAATGGATGAAGCTCTTCTTCTTGCGTAGCCCTCGACCAGCTTGTGCTTCTACGTTGTCAACGCCAACTTCTTCTGCAATCACCTCATTGCTCGCTGCCGAGGTCGAGGGTGCTTGGAGGTTCCTCTTAGGTGTGCCAGTCTTGGCGTGTGATCTTTTGATGGACAGCGACTATGTAACAGGTTCGGTCAGCAACGTGGTCAGCGGTGCAATTCTTTGCGTATCGCGAACATACCCTCACAGCCCTTTTCCTCTGCACCGGACTTGCTTGACCCTCTTTCCCACCTCCGTCGACCTTGTCCCTCACGCTTTCTGTTCCCTCGTCCCTCTTTCGCTCCCTAGCACCAGCAATTGTGTTGCCTTTCCATCCACTGCACTCTTCAGAAACAGGCACAAACCTCACGAAGCCCCTTGATGGTCCCACCCGCATGGCCTCTTCCACATGGCTCTGCAAGAGCGCAATATTGCGGCGATTGGTGGCGTGTTGAAGGAGGGAATGCGGTGCATGGATGGCTATGGAGTAGGCTGGATCGAAGGTGCCGCCGAAGTGTAGGCAAATGCCGTGTTGAAGGGAGATGGCTATGTTGGTTGATGGCTGGTTGTAGCGCGTGGATAAATGACTAGCTAGGTCAGTGATGAAGTTGAATTCGTCCGCAATCTGTAATTCAAAGGATCAGCTGGTTCTTCCTGAACTCATGTCCATGTCAACGGAGTGAACCTACAAAGACGTTGGTCCTTACTTCAGCGAGTATGAACGAAGACATCTGCGGCCCTTCCTCCTGTTTTTCTGCCAAGGTCTTGGGCCGGAATGCCTCCTCGAAGTACTGGCTTCTCTTCTTCGACAGCCCTGGCCCGGAAGCTTTCCTCCCAAGTCGCCTTACATCCCCTGGAGGTGGGCTATGGACATCTCTCAAGAGTCTGCCATCTCCTTCCATTACAGGTTCTAGATTCGTCTTCATGGTTCCTGACGCGGTGGGGGATGCTTTTCTGCTTCCGGTTGGCCTTCTGGTTGATATGGGGAGGCTTGAGGCTGGGAGAGCGGGCAAGGGGCGTGACGATGCGTCGGGCGAAGAGGCAGAGGGTGTGGGAGGGCGAAGGGGCTCGGCTTGAGGTATCATTTCGATGTGATTGCAGTGATGTTGAGATGTGTATGGTTGAGAACGTCGCGTTGGGAATGACGATGAGAATCGCGAATCGACCGTGGTAGCTGGCAAGGACTGCAGATCATCGATTGCCCCAACTGAGGAATCATCAAAGCGGGATCACTCTTGAGAGACTTGGCAGAGATAGATATGCGAGTCAAAGAGCACACTGAGCAAATACCTGAGGTGTGCGAGAGCTGGATGCAGGGACGGTAGACTGCGGCCGCTTGCCATGGTTGCACGAGACAAGTTGTGAGCAAACTCTGATCAATACATTGCTGGTTGCACTGCGTGAAGAGAAAGCTGCCAGTTACCGCCGCGCGCGCTACAGGCACCCAACAAAGAAGATGGGATGGCTCCAGGTGCGCCGTGCAGCTGCCGAGGTGTGTGGTGGCAGTTGCCAGATGCTCATTGCAGGTGTGAGGCGGCTGGGGCTGTTCACTTTGTCACAAACCTCGTCATCGGTACGATTTTTTTGGACAAAAGAAAATCAAATCAGAAAGCAAGTCAATGTATTGGACTGTCCAATTATACAGTCACCTAACGCCGTCACCCGAGCCCTAGCAATCATCAAGATCCCAGCGCCGTTCAACACAGCGTACAGTTCCGCCTGCACTCCATCCTCTCTTCATCCCGATCCTCCCTCAATCATCCATCCACTCGAGTCCCATCTTCTCAATCTTCCCCACTCTAAGAGGGAGTAGGGCTCTTCCTGCTCCCGTCGAAATTGGCCTTGAAGCCCTTGGCCATCACAATCTGCACAACCGCCACGAACGCCACGGTGAGCTCGAGCGGCACCAGCGCAACCACGAGAGCCACACCGGCCTTGCTCTCCCTGCACAGAGTGCCAAAGTACGGCTCCTGGAGCATGACTGTGTGGCGCCAGCGGCAGGACCAGCTGTGCACGGTGTCGACCTCGGAAGAGGCGCCGACAACGAAGTGGAAGATGGTCGCTATCACGGCGACAGTGAAGCAGATGGCGGGCACGAGGAGGTTGGTTGCCGTGGTGAGGGCGAAGCTGCCTCGGAGCTGTGGAGGTGTTAGTCAACACGACTTCATGTTCCCTCTTCGTTATTCGACACGAAATAGGATGGTTGAAGAGGACACTTACAACGCCGACCTTGCTCACGAGTAAGACAGCCGTCTTCGAAGCCACAACGACGGTCCCAGCAGCCACCATCGCCTTGATCGGATTGACATTAAACGCCTGCGGCCAGAGCGGGAGGTTAAAGTCCTCGGGCAGATGAGTGCTCTTGTATACCACCAACGCATCAGTGCTGACACCGAGAATGACGATCCCGAAGGCGAGAGACAGGAGCGTGATGGCCAGGCGGGTGGTGTCGAGGAGGCGAAAGAGACGAGTGCGCTTGGATGGTTGAGCGAGGGTCTCAGCTTCAAAGTCGGGGAAGTCGGAGGACGAGACTTCGGTCTTCAGATTGGAGGACATGATGGGCGAAGAAAAAGGAATAGAGAGAGTGATCTACACTCTTTGTTGATGTGTTTCTCGGTGTATGAAAAGGAGGGTATATAACAGGACTGCTTTTTATTCAAGGATAGAGAGAAATAAGGTGAAGATGAAAAGAAAACACCGGACTAGGAGATGGAGAGAGGAAAGAAAAACAAGGAGAAACGGGAACAGCTTTGAGAAGAGACTTCTTCCAGACGTGATGAGGAAGGGGGCATCTGCCTCGAGATATAAGCACACGGCACAGGATCCGACTTAGACGCCCAACAGCAACCGGCGGCCAAGTCCCCAAACCCGCCAAACCATCTTGACCCCTTCGCAAACAAACCAATGACCATGCCCACCCAGCCTCTCGAAGAACTTAATAATAGCAAAAACCATCCTCCATCCCCTTCTCCCTCCAAGCGCCCATGCAGCACGCACGCTCCTAGCCGCGCCCTCTCAACCCTACATGAACGTAGTAGTACAAAGTACAACCACAATCCAGGTAGGGTCTGCACGGTTCGTGGCCCCGGCCGGCACTTGGCCTGCATGGGAATGTCTCAAAGATAGAAACAAAACCCCAGTGCCTCCTCCTCTGTCTGTCCCGCCCATCCCTCTCCAAGATTGGTGACTCGGCGGAGGGCGGTTAGTTGTAGCTGGCGGTGATGATTGGATGGTTTGGGCGGTTAAGCGCAGGAGCGTGAGCGGGAGCGGTAACCAGGATTTGGGGGGGCCTATCATGGACCAATCAACTGTGAGAAGACCTGACCCGCTGTTTCGATCACTGGTGATTGGGGGTGTGGTGTCTTACAGTTACAGTACTGACTGCTCCATGTAGACTAACTTAGCATGCAGATGGCTGATCGACATGTCTACCGTACAACAAGAATAGTATAGTGAATACTGCATTCATCCAAGACTAAGACAGACTAGTTTGTTCAATCTAGGAACTGGCAGTCGTCAAGTTATTCCCATTGCCTTTGCCCGAGTGTCCTGTCCCGCATGGTGCGTTGCTCCACCCGTCCGGCCTCATTCATGCGACCGCCTACCATTCAGCGCTTAACACCCTTTCTGTGATCGAACATGTTTGGTCAAGTCCGACAGATAGATAAGCTACCTCTTACCCTTCATCTGTTCATCAATGGAACAACTTGAGCGGTTGATAAGAGAAGCTGTTGATCGTATTGATTCACCGGCCATGTCTATGTACATTGACCATGCTAAACTCATTCGCTGTTCTCTATGCATCGGGGGTATCCTATGTCAACGCTGAACTTCATTCCTCATAAAGACTTCTTCCAGCATGCACCCTCATCCCTCCTTTACCTTCACATCACTTCCTCCCCGTTTTCCTCCCTCGCCTAATCCGATTCCTTTCGCCCTTCCCCTCCTCAATGCCCCCAGTGCTCTTCCTACTGCTGGCAGGTCGCCCAACAGAGTAATATGCCCTCTGTCCGACAATACCTTGCCTCCCTTCACAACGCTGTATCCTTCAGGCAGCATTGCCTCTTTCGCAAGTGTCACACCATCTCCTGCCCTGAACAGTAAATCGCTGTAGGCTTCCGATGTCAAGATGCTCTCTCGACTTTGCACTTGTGCTGCGTACACCGTCGGAATGGATTTGCCGTAGAGTACTGCCATGGGCGGGTATACATTGTTTTTCTCGTGCTCGGGGTTATGAGCGAGTTCAGCGCGGTACCGTTTGGTGCGCGCAAGGGTCCGTGTTAGGTACTCCATGTAGCGCTCACGTTCTTCACTGCCAGGTGCGGGCGATTCCTTCCTGTTGTGATTCAGGTCTGCGGATACCTGTGTCCCCATCTGCGGTGCGATAGTATGGTCGAGAGCCTCGACGCCGTCGGGCCCCTTCTTCTCAGACTTACTAAGTCCCCTTGGACGAAGCGAGCTGGGCAGAAGGGAGGCGAATGACGAGGATTGCGGCTTTGCAGGAGCCGGTCGCAGTGGTGTCGAAACGCATGGACTGAGCTTCCATCGTGCCCATTCTTCCGGATCGTAGAAGTCTACGGGATATGGCTTGCCCGTTACCTTGTCCACGAAAGCGAAGCCGTCTTCGGGCAAGAACACAAACGACGTGCGGATGGAGAAGTTGACTGACGCTGAAAGAAGTTTCTCGTTGAACAGAACTGCGTCGCCGTTCCTGAATGGCCCCAGAATGTTGATCGTCCGTTGCGGGACACCAGCGTAGAGGACGCCACTGAACAGTTCTGGCCGCTGGTTCACAGCATGCCGCGTGATGAGCCCTCCCAGGCTGTGCGCAACGACAAGCGCGCCGCGGGATTTTGTGTCCACTCCAGGCTGATTCGATGGGAGGGAAGCGAGGAATTCGCACAGCTGCTGTGAAAGCCTATGCGGACTTAGACGCCAGTCGTAGCCATAGTTCCAGACCCGAAGTTTACCGTCCCGCCTGTTGTCACATGTTTTCAAACGACGGATAAACTTTCGCGAGATATCCACTGGGCCCATGTTCGTGAGCATGCCGCTCGGCCGTATTGTGTTAGGCATATTGTCCTCATCTTCGTCGTCCAGGCCGACTTCGAGGTTCACCTTGCGCATGTTGAGGCCGACTTTGACAGGAGCCCAAAGCTGTTGGTAAGGGGGTTCTGCGGAGCGAAGGATGGAGCCGCGGTAGCCACCAAGGATGACAATGTCGCCGGTGAGATCTTCCAGTACCGAGTCCAGGGGATCCTTGGGCAATGATAGCGAGACTGCGCTAGCAGCGGTCTCAGTGGGAACAGGAGACTGGTGGTTGGATCCGCGCGGAGTAGAATCAGTAAATGGAAATCGGATGGTGGTCGAATCACTGATGCTGTTGAACGAGCTGAGGTTGAGAGAAGAGCGCCAGTTGGGGTTGACTTTGGGAAGGCTGGGCAGGCTCTCCTTGATCGCCCTGAAACGGAGGTTGACCATCTCGTGGACATCGTTAAATTGACCTTCGTCGATGGATGACTGCGGCGATAAGACATGATAGAGAACACTGTCGTCTGAAGCTACTCGGCGAAGGGAACCACCTGTTCTATTGGAAGGCACCGTCTTGAGCCCTGGTCGTCTGGCAACCATGGTATCCATGTTTGTCGGTAAGGTCGAAGGGATAACAGCAGCGGCTTGTCCATGTTTTCGGTGTTCTTCGGTTCCATCTCCTTGGGTTGCTGTTTTGCGCCTCAGTGGCCATGCCGATGCCAACGGACTTCCGTACTTCGTACCATGCTTGGTATCCTCGGAGGGGGCGCTGTCTGAGCGAGTTGGACCTGACCTGAATGTCCCGTGGAATGAGGGGAGCATGTGAAAGTTGAGCTGAGTTGGGGATGGAATGACTTCCCGGAGCCTTTTCAGGGCCTCTTGCCCTGCTGAGCCGGATCGTCTTGGCCTCGGTGACTGCTTTTCGCTCCCGAAAGCTGATTCAAGGAATGTACTGGATGGACGTGGACGTGGCACAGTCGACTTGTTGGCAACCGAGGCGTCAATGACAAGATCCCGAGGCCCGGATGTCCAGGGTGAGGGCCAGCCAAGAGACGTCTTTCCTGTGAGTCGCGGCTCAGGCAACTTGCCCAGACTCAAGTCATTCTGGGTGCGTGGCTTTTCAACAGCTGGAGGACTCCCCTTGGGCGTATTCGCAGCATTGGGCGCCGAATCGTGCGTGTCTTCCGAAAGAGGGTCACTATCCTCCCCTTCATCATCATCTTGGTCCTCAACACCTGCAGCTTCATCGGGAGAGAAATAGCCGTCATCGCCAGTAGGACGCTTCTGAAGGGCAGCAAGCTTCTCGTCCTCACCGGTCTCCAAAAGGGTCAGGTGCGTGGCAGCAGAGCTCAATGCAGGCTGCAAAACTGCTTGGGCGTCATCGCGATCCTCGATGCCGGAATCGGCTGAGCGCTCATCGTCGTCGTCCTCGAAGTCGAAGCCATTCATGCGAGGTGGTGGTGCATCGAATGTGGTGGTGGAGGTGGTGGTGGTCATGCTGGGCCAGACATGTGGCGCACAGGTGAGTGGCTGCAGGTACTTGGTGGTGGCAAGGGTCTGTCTGTTCCTGAGTTGGCATGTGTAGTGCCAGAAGATGCAAAGTTGACAGTCAATCCAGGATGATCAAGGCAGAGGCCCAAGTACTGGTCCTCGGTCAGGAAAATCGTGGGGAAAGAGAAACTGGGCAGAGGTCGGGCTGCGAGTTCTTATGAAGTTTGGCTATCTACAGCAGGAAGCTTCTCCCCTATGACGGATGGGGCAACGCGCCGAGGGCTTCGATCCATAAAACAGATCCGGCTGAGCCGCTCTGGGCTGAGCAATTGGCCGAACAGGAGAATATTAGCTGATGGTCAATTGACCAGGTTCGAGCCTACGATTCTATGCTTCTTGTATTCCTCTGTTCTTCGACCTGGGAGCATGGTTCGCATCGCATCGTGGGTGAAACAACACGTGCTGTGTCGCTTGGGGGTGGTTGCTGTGACGGTGTTGCGGCCCAGACCAAGTCATGACGTTGTGAGGTGGTCTGCAAGGAACCACGATGACCACGCCGCAGGACGAACACGATTCTTGTCTTTTCTTTTTCTGTTGGTGAGACACATCACTTGGAAGCCAGCATCAGAGGAGGAACGATCAATGAGGCGCCTTGATTTCGGTGGTTGTTGACGCCGGTCGCATGCCTTGTCCGTATTGTGATGTAGGTCCATCGAAGGTTCTGCCTCCATTCCAGTGGCTGAGCATTCGCCCGGCCAGTCAGCTCGATCGAAGGAAGAAGACTCCCTATATGGCCATGAGATGAGATTAGAATGCCATATTGATCATCGATGCATGCTCTCGTAGATTATATTCTTGTGTCGTCTTCGATTCGGCAACTTGTGTCGACGGGATAACAGGTATCGATAAGGTACCTAGGACTAGGGCCCAATGTCATCCTTCAGCAGGCCTGGAACGGATACCAACATCAGCTTACCTAGGTCTGGATTCGACCATCTCAGCTGTAAGCTAGCTTTGAGGCAGACAGCCCTACACTGCAGCATGGGGTAGGACAGTGACTTGTGGCGTTTGCATCGAACGAGGCGAGAACCTGTCCTTTGGCTGAAGCTAGAACGCAGATGGCGGCGCTATGAGGATAACGTAAGAGCTAGGATAGTATCAGGAGGCGATGAGCAGCGCCCTTTCATTCATTCGAGCGCACCAACGACATGTTGTTGCTCTATGTGTCGCTGGAAACAGGTCTCTCCGAGGAAAAGCCCGCCAAGTTGGGCTTCCAGAACCTCAGATGAAATTGCACAGCAGGATTGTCCAACTATCGTTCGTTGACATGTGATAGTGGGCATCTCCTCTCTGAGCTTCGGTCTTGGCAGGGACACGGCCGTATGGAACACAACCACAAATTGATTCGGCCGAATCGCCTACTGTAAGGAACAAGGAGGGGTCACGAGAAACAGCGTGCGACTGATCTACTCGGTCCTCGTCCCTGGTGCATCCATTTAGATCTTGAACCTTACGAATCTTACAACAAATTGACAAAACACAGTGCACTTTTCATCTTGTGGATAAGAGGCAATATGTTCTTATGTAGGCCCATCCCCTCAGCAGTGCATTACCTCCGGTATCCACATACATAGGCGGATTAATCAGAATCCGAGAGGTACAGCGCAACCACCAAATTCTTAGTGTATCGCATACTGTAGATCTGCCAAGAAATGTGTATCTTTGGCTTGGGGTTCCGAAAGTCGGTACACGCTTCCTCACCCAACTTAGGTGCATCGCCATGTATCTCATCCATGACTGGCTAATATTCCCTGTTCGGAGGTAATGCACTGCTGAGGGGCCAGAAGCAGGAGGGGGGTAAACACAGGATGATGCTCACTGAGCAAGGGTGACCATAGCCTGGCAAAGAGTGGCGGCGGTGGTGCTGACTGACAAGCGCGAGGCACCTCTGGCTGCGTCTCTCGAGTAAATAGACCTAGACACGAAACTACATGGGAAATTTCATGGCAAATGAAAGAGGGAGGAAATACGATGATCCCTACCTATGAGTCGACATTTCGTGACTTTGCGGGCCACCACCCTGGACCCCACCAGAGCTCCATCAGCTCTTCGACCGCTGCTGGTCCTATGACGACTGACGACATCCTCAACACCTCCATCGCTGTAAACCTCACCACCTGCCTGCGCCCTTTCTCTCGCCATCGACATCCCATCATCTCCCCGCTCCCCCTCAATCAAGACTGGAAACACCTGGGCAGAGATACAGACCTCACTTGGCCGCCAGACTACCTCGACATGGCAACTCATCATCCCCCACCGCCGTACACGCCAGACCAGCTTCAGTCGCTCTACCCTCCCAACCTTGATCTCCAACTCGTCCAGGTCCTCCTACGCCACGGCGAGCGCACCCCAGTCAACGCACGATTCGTAAATGTTGGTCTTGCTCCTTTCTGGCCGTACTGCAATTCCGTCAAGCAGCTACGGTCTGCAATTCTCGATTCGAACAACACCTTTACCTCGCTAGAATGGAAGCGCCGGCTCGAGACTTTTGCGGACAAGGATGATAGCCCTGTCGTTGCAACGGGCCCGGCTGGGGAGTTGGATGCTGTCTGTGACATGGGCTCCTTGACAGATTTGGGGAGGCAAACTACACTCAACCTAGGCCAAAGGCTGAGACACCTCTACGTTGACCAACTACGCTTCCTGCCTCCCACGATCGATAACGCCGACTCCCTCTACCTCCGTGCGACGCCCATACCCCGTGCCCTTGAGTCTCTCCAACAGGCTTTCCAAGGTCTGTATCCATCCTCCACACGCGCTCCCGATTTCCCGCCTCCGACGATCCTCTCTCGTACGCCGGGTGACGAGACCCTCTTCCCTAACGACGGGAATTGCCGTCGTCTAGCTGTTTTGGCACGAGCGTTTGCGCAGCGTACCGCAGAGCGCTGGAATGACTCTGAAGATTTGAAATACGTGACGAAGAAGATCGGCAAGTACATGCCGGATGAAGGGGCTAAAGTAGCCGTAGATGGGAGACCAAGACTAAGCGGTGTGATGGATACCATTAATGCTACGGATGCACATGGGCCGGCTACCAAGTTGCCTAGGGAGTTTTATGATGAGAAGTTGCGCGCCATCATTGATAAGATTGGCGTCGAGGAATGGTACTCTGGATACAAGGAAAGCAGAGAGTATCGCGCTCTGGGAATTGGAGGTCTCCTCGGCGACATCGTGGCCAGGATGGTGGGCAGTGCCGAGAGGACAGCAGCAGACGGTGGGTATGAGGTCGTTAAGAAGGGAGAGGTTGCACCGATCAGGTTCGGCATGAGTGGTTGTCATGATACCACCCTCGCCGGTGCCTTGTCCAGCCTGGGTGCATTTGAGAACGAGAAATGGCCGCCATTTACAAGTCACATCGCAATCGAACTGTTCAGGCAGAAGACTGTGCCTCAAGCTCAACCCATCGCAGCCGCTGCACCGCCAGCACCGATTCCAGAGGCGAGATCATGGTTCAGCAAGATCTGGGGAGGCGACGGTGGTGCGTCTGGAAAGGCGGGTGTTCCTCCAGCAGGTATCGGGAGGAAGACGATGAAAGAATTGAGTGAACAGGAGAAGAGGACGTTGCAAGGGTATTTTGTGAGGGTCAGGTATAATGATCGAGTGATGAGCGTGCCTGGATGCAAGGCGCCAGGGAAGCATCTCGAGGGTGACGAGTCGTTCTGCACATTGGTAAGTACTTCCTTTTCTTTCGTCTCACGTGGTGACAGGCCGATCTGAGAGCTCAATCTTTCATGGGATGTACCTATTACTGACATCGATGGGATAACAGGAGGCCTTCAAATCCATCGTGGACAAGTTTACCCCGAAGAACTGGAAGCATGAGTGCCGCTCGAACAAGGACGCTCCCTTCTTCCCATCCAAGCCGGAGCCGGCTGGTTACGAATAATGGCAAAATTTGATTGCTTGAGGACAGCAATGCTGCTCTGCTCCCGCATTGTACATGAAGAATCGGCATCGGCGCTTGTGTCTCGATTCACTCACCTTAGCACATAGACACCTAGATGAATGTGTATTCTCATCCATGAGCAACTACTTGATACAATTTAATACAATCTTCTCGAACAATGCTTCTGCATAATTTACCCGGCATGGGCCTGTATTCATCACCAGTATTCTAGAATAGCTTATTACATAGAACCGATTTCCCTGGCCCGTGAGGCAATATCGAACCACCAAACCCAAACCGTGGGATAGACAATAGCAAGGGATGCACCGACCACCAAGCTTAGAGAGGCACTAAATCAAGCCCCGCCGGCCACACCGCAACGTCAGGTCGAGAGGGAGGAAGCTCTTCATCTGAGTGCCTGGTACAGTACTGTATGTGACAGATCATTAGTCTTTTGTTGGACGGAGGTCCGGGCGGTGTCGGGTCGGACGCTTGGACCGACGGGGTGCGGTTTCGAGCGCGCGGGGGGAGGCCAGGGAGGCTCAGCGGAGAGCCTGTGCTAAAAAAGGGGGACCTGTTCACGAGCAAGGACAGGTGGAGTCTGGACGGGACAATGGGTCGTTTGTGAATATGAGGATGAAGGGGATCACGAGATACAGGAGATGGGCTGTTGGATTTTTCTTTGACCAAGGTGGCTGTCGAGGTTTTGTGTACATACGGATGGTGGTGTTCAGAATGTTACTGCAGACTCCTATTTCAGGAGGCTTTCGGCGGCTTCAGGGGGGCTTGAGAGAGTTTGAGAAAGAATGTACTTTATGTACGTTGGAAGGTAAGCAGGGCGAAGTGAAGCTTTTACGCATTGAAGACTGTGAAAGGGCTGGGTTGACATTGGTCCGGGATCATGAAACTGGAAGACCAGCCAATGGCTAGGATCTTGCATCTCAAACACGTGGAAAGAAGGGCACAGCGACGCCAGCCTGGGGCAATGCTTGGGGAGAGTGATTTGCTCATGTACATACGTTCATCGGGACATGCGCATAATCTGTTGTTCATGTCAGATCAATGTATCAATGTCACGCGACAGAGGAGTTTCACGATTAGAGATCGTTGGTCTGAAAGATATTGCTCTCTCCGTACTCCGTATGTAGAGAGGGTGAGAGATCCTTTTTAGCCGTGCGGCTCCACCCCGTATCACGATTCAACTGATCCCAGTGGGTAGACGAGGGGCTGCAGCACACTAGCCCAGTGGATCCACAGGCTGCAATGCCGCTGCAGGCACCGCTGGTCGCTATTTTCAGGTCGCTCAGGTACCTTACCTGGTGCATCACAGCGTGCGGGATCAGTTTCAGGCAAGAGAAAAGACTCAATGTGAATGTCTTCGTCTTCTGCAATTGTCTCGTCTGCCTGTTAATTGCTTCGATAGCATTGTCATGACGATGCCCGGATTCAGAACATGAGAAAAGTGAACACTGCAGGACGGGAGAGAAGCAAAGACGAGGAGAAAAAAAGGGGGGTATTGGTGGTGATTTGATATGATATGTACATACAGTGGCCCTGCATGTATCGAACTTGACTTTGACTCTCTTCAGGCGCTGGTGGAGGAAGCGGACCACCTCAATTCAATCTCGGCATACTATCACGATCTGGATCAGGGGTCTCACTTCCTGGGTGCTGCCTGGCTGGCTTGCCTATTCCCCCCGCTGCTGCATGGATGCATTGCTTACGTGCAAAAGGCTGTAGAAAGGGAAGAACTGCTAAACTGGGTAGCCCGGCTCCCTCGAAGTCTCTCTCGTTGGGCTAATTAAACTCCCGCCCGGATGTGCAAATTCCAACCACCAATCCAACCCCAGTGATCGACCCATCCACTACTGACTGTGGCAGTTGCACTGGTGAACACACAGTGTAGACTTTGGGCCTATGGACGTTAACAATGCTTATCCTTCGGTCGTTGCTTACCCCCCTCCTCTCCTTGCGTTGCTCACCGTTAGGAGCCGTTTTTGAATGAATGAATCGTGTCCAAGAGTGGGTGGCTTTTGCATTGTGGTCGTGGCTCGAGCAACAGATGCACCTCGTATGGCAGGAGCGGCAGCCTCGTCCAGATGTACCTGCCGACGGCCCTTTCAAGCTCGCTTCACGACATCTTTCTGACCAATTCATAGCTTCGCCTCGTTTCCCGTGTCTGCCTCTCCCTTCTTTTCATCCAGTCCAGTCCAGTCCAATCCCCATCCTCTTACTCGTCCTCGCCATCTTATTCAAGCGTCCTTCTCCACTTCATGCCCGCCCTCTCTCTCATCACTCCCCCTTGTCTCGTCTTTCTTTGTCTTTCGTCGCTCCCTAAAGTCAAACCCTCTGACGCGCTTCTCGTGCCTCTTCCGCGCTTCGCCTGCCACCTGCTGCTTTCTATGGTGTGGAGCTGTCCTTTGATCCTATCTATAGTTGTTCAACAGCCCGTCTGTCCTTGCCATCTTCGCTCTCAGTCGTCCTCTTGACGTATCGATTACATCGAACGACGCCAGCAGTTCACCCTCAATGCGGAAAGGCGCCTTCGGGACATCCCTCCATTTGCTCCATCGGTCCATCCATCCTCGCCTACTGTCCCTTGGCACCGGCCCTGACCCTCCAGCGCTTCTTTGAGGTCTCGCACAGCAACTGGCGCGTGAGCAACCCCGTTTCGACTCCACACCCTCCTCCAACCCAGCCCGTCCATCCCATTTGGCTCTTCTCCTCCAGACGGCCAGCACCAGAACCAGAACAAGCCGACACGCCGCAAACGCCAATTGCACGCCAGCAGGAGCCACCCCTGGTCTAACAGGACGCCAGCCCAGGAGTTCGACAAGTCTACAACTCTGTCTGCCCCAGTCCCGGCCCACTGGCCCTGGCAAGCTTGCAGGGGTTCCAAGGTCCCTTGTCCCTATTCTGTTCTGTACCTGATCTGGCTTGAACTCTGGGGCCCTTCATCCCCTTTCTTCCCTGTCCTCGGGCCCCTGTTTGTTCTGGCTCTGGTCTGGTCTCTGTGCCTTTCTCTGCTGCGTCTGTCTGTCCTGCATTGCGCTGCTCCTTGCTCCACACACGCCCACGCGCCATTCTTCACCATCTCCATTCTTTTTCCCTCGCTCTGCCTTACCTCTCCTTGACTTTGCTTTGAGCCTCGTCCTACTCTCCCTCCTCTCTCTCTTTTCCCTTCCTCACCAGTGCCACTGGGAACGTGATCCTCGACTTCTTCTTCGGGTGCGCTCCTTGGATACTCGGCCTTGTCCTCTTTTCTGGCTCGACCTTCTCTTCACTTTCTTTTTTTCTAACATCTGCATCACTTCATCTTCATTCTCGAACGGGACCCCTTAACTATCTTACCAACCAACTACTGCTCCTCTCGCAGTACCACACTCGCTTACCCCTTGCTTCTTGCTCGACTGCAGTTGGCTCTCTCTTGCTTCACCCCAAAGCACCAGATCTTCTTCAGTCTTGCTTCCGACGCTCGTTTCTTCGGATCTCGACTCCGTACCTTCAAACCTACACTTCTCAGTCACTCGCTTCGACCGCCCTCGGCTACCGACTCCGTTTCATTGTCGTGGTAGCTCGTCCGTTGTCAACACGACTTTCATACGCTCGCTCCTCGCTCGATTCGATTCGGCTCCTGCTGGATATTCCACCCGGGTCTTTGTTCCATACATACAATTGACAATATACCGTACGACATATTTTTAAATACCCGTTTCCGGCCGATTCTCAACATCGACTTTCTAGTGCGAGCATTGACAGCCATCTTCACACTTGGCGGCCATTGGTATCCGTAGCGAACGCACGGCCTTTTTCGTGCTCAGTCCATCTGACAACTTCGTCCTTTGACAACCGTTCCGTGCCTTTCACTAGGCACGCTCAATCCTTCAAAACGGCTGTCCTATCGCACACTGGGCGGGACACCCTAGTCCCCCCTCATCTGCTCAATATGCAGGATCTCAACGGCGCCCTTGCACAGGGTGCTCACAACCCAGCTCCTGGTGGCAGTCGGTTCGGCCATGCCTCTAAGCCCTCCAACAGCGACACCGGTTTCTCCCACGGTGCCTTCACCTCCAATGTATCTGGCTTTGCTGACCACCGTCACCCTCGCCGTGGCAACATCCCTCAGCTCAACACCCAGACTATGAGCCAGGCTCAGTCCGTGCCTCCCGCTGCTGTTGCCCAGAACGACATGACGACCCCTGGAACCGGATTTGACATGCAGTTCACTCCCCTCCTCCCCTCTCAGCTTCTGCTCGGTAGCCCTTTCCAGCCTGGAACGCCCGCCGCTTTCAACAACTCTCAATTCCAAAACATGCCTAGTTTCCAGCCTTCCCAGCAAGCCAACAGTCAACAGCCCCAGAACGCGGGCATGACCAGCCCCGTTCCCCAGAACATGTCGCCTCAGACGTATCACACCATTGTGTCTCCTTCCACCTACGGCGCTCCCCAGTTCTTCCCTCCCCAATCCCCGAGTGGCGGATACAGCCTCCAGACGCCTCTGCAGCCCACCTCCCCCATGTCCATGGGATCAGCTGGTGGGGTTGTGACCGGCACAAGCAGGACAGTTTACCTGGGCAATATTCCTCCGGACACTTCTGCTGAGGAGATCCTCGGTCATGTCCGCAGCGGCCAAATCGAGTCTGTTCGTCTGTTGCCCGACAAGAATTGCGCTTTCATCTCCTTTCTCGACGCTAGCTCCGCCACTCACTTCCACTCTGATGCCATCTTGAAGAAGCTCTGCATCAAGGGTCAGGATATCAAAGTTGGCTGGGGCAAGCCTTCACAGGTACCGACCTCGGTTGCTCTGGCCGTTCAGCAGTCTGGCGCCTCACGAAATGTCTACCTTGGCAACCTGCCTGAAGACATCGCGGAGGAGGAGCTCAGGGATGATCTAGGCAAGTTCGGAGCCATTGACACCATCAAGCTGGTTCGCGAGAAGAATATTGCCTTCGTCCACTACCTTTCCATCGCCAACGCAATCAAGGCTGTCTCGCAGCTCCCTCAGGAGGCCAAGTGGCAGGCACCTCGCCGCGTATACTACGGCAAAGATCGTTGTGCCTATGTTTCCAAGACTCAGCAGCAGAATGCCGCTCAGTACCTTGGAATCGCTCCTGGCTACGCTCACATGCTTACTGGCGCTGACCGCGACCTCATCTCTAACGCTCTCGCTCAGCAATCTGTCGCCGCTGCTGCCGTTGCTACCACCGCTGGTGGCATCAACAACTTGGGCAATCGAACCATATACTTGGGCAACATCCACCCGGAGACCACGATTGAGGAGATCTGCAACGTTGTCCGTGGTGGTCTGCTTCACCATATTCGCTACATTCCGGACAAGCACATCTGCTTCGTGACCTTCATTGACCCTACCGCCGCTGCATCTTTCTACGCTCTCAGCAACCTGCAAGGCCTCATGATTCACAACCGTCGTCTGAAGATCGGCTGGGGCAAGCACTCTGGTGCACTCCCCCCTGCTATTGCGCTCGCCGTCAGCGGTGGCGCTTCACGTAACGTGTACATTGGCAACCTCGATGAGACCTGGACTGAGGAACGTCTCCGCCAGGACTTCTCTGAGTACGGTGAGATCGAGCTCGTCAACACTCTGAGGGAAAAGAGCTGTGCCTTCGTCAACTTCACCAACATTGCCAACGCCATCAAGGCTATCGAGGCGATTCGCGGAAGAGAGGACTACAAGAAGTTCAAGGTTAACTTCGGAAAGGATCGTTGCGGTAATGCTCCGCGCCAGTCATCACAGCAGCCCCAGGCTCAGTCACCACGTGGCGACGGTGTACCCTCTCCGCCGCCCCACGGGTCTCAACACAGCGGCTCTCCCGTCAATGGCTCAACCCCTCAACAGTCCGCTGCCTTGTTCAACGCCAACAACAACCCCTTGACTGCTTACTTGAACCAAGTTTCACAACAAGCTCAGCACCAGCACCAGCATCAACAGCAGCAAATGAACGCTCAGCAGAGCGCCTTCTTTGGTACCGCTCAGTCTTCGCCCAACGAGCTGACCATCGAAGTTCCTCAACAGGGTATCATGCACGGTCAGTCAGCCAGCATCTCCAACGGCTACCCTACCAGTGGACCTTCCCCTGGTCCGACCACCATTGGGGGTTTACTCGCTCCTAGCAACGCCCGGGGCCAGCACAACCGGGCCGTGAGCCTGCCAGTCCTCGTTCCCGGTTTTGAGAACGGCGGCAACAGCCCGAATAGCGTACCGGGAAGCAATGGAAGCGAGTCGGAGCGTCGAGGCCACCAGTACCAAGCCAGCTACGGCGGCATGGGTGGCGCCGCCTTCGGTCTTGCCATTCAGGGCGGCCTGAACGGCTGGGTGGAGGAGGAGGTTGCCAACTAGGGCCATCTCTTTCTCCCTGGTTTCGATATTGCCATAAAATGGCTTCCCAGCAGAAACGTCTAGTTGTTGTAATATGTCTTCTTGTTGCTCATCGGCTTCGCAAACCCTGGTTATGTTGGGCTACCTTCATTTTACATCGCAAACGCCCTGTTTGCTCTAATCTCCCTTCCTTCGGTGTACAATGTTGGTTTTGTGTGCTTCTCTGTCTACTTTGCTTCGTATTTCCCTTCTTTTGCCCCTCTATGGCGGTCTTGATTTGTCTTTTTTTACCTGTCTGTCTGGGAGCCCTGGCACAATAGGGTCGTAAGATCTGTTGAGGAGGAACGACATATTGGATGAGAGTGAGGGTATGACGGGGAACATTATTCTTCCTGTATCTACAAATTTCAGGGTCAGGGACACGAAGTGCCGGATTTGGAAGGGAGCATCTAGCTCTACCAACAGCTGTTGTCAGTGGAAACCGTCAATACGGTGGAGGAGGAGATGTGGTGTGTGATGCTTCACAGTGGAGTTTGGTTGTTCTCTGCAGGAAAGTATCTCCAATGCACTTTGATTCAAGATGGATGTGCGATCCTTTGTGGTGTCCTTAAGTGATGCATACGTACGTAGCCAAGTCCATCATAGGAGTGCTGTTGTGGGCAGGAGCGCCTGGGGATACCTGTTATATACCCCCTCTTCCCCCTCAGGCTTGAGATGAGAGACCATCACTTCTACACATCACGGTTTGCTTGCTAGCTTTGCACAGAGAACCTCGTGTATTGATCACTTTACCTCATTTGACCTTCTCCTTTGACCGTGACACACAACAAGTGCCCGTTTGTTCGTTAGGAGATCAATTTCTCCCTTACCACCATTCTTTCATCGTGGAGTCAGATCATTGAATTCGTCATGTGCTAAGCAGGGTTTTGCAAGCCGGCGAATGCATCGATCGCGAGGTCACACGGGTACGAGTACAAATGGATGGGGCACGCAGTCTAGGATGCAACGAAGACAACCGGGCAGCGAACAACTCGCTCCTTGATCTGCTCTCCACGGCTCTACCAAAGAACATGATCGCAGTCAAGAGAGTCATTGCTCCAAATGGCTGCCGCGGTGGTGACAGATAAGGCCAGTTGGGTGATGGGCAAGTTCACAGCGGCCATGATGTTGGGATCAACTTGTCCTCAGGCTTTAAGGCCGATCATTATACCACCGAAGATAACGAACTACATTCTGGAATCCAACTGAACTCCCAAGAGATTGTACGATTCCAAGTGTATCATCTGTACTTTCTACTTCACTTTCTTCGGTTGTTGCTTCACTCCTCCTGCCCCGGCCCCGTCAACCTACCTCTTCATCTCTGTCCTCCATCGTCCTCCCCTCCCTCACAAACCTGCCTTTCCCTATCCCACTTTGTGCTCCAACCCAACATATCGAACCTTTTTTTTTTTTTAATTCTCTGCTGTCATCATCAACACCGTGCCGAGGTTACAACAACCCAGCTACGAGAACGGAACTAAGCAGCCTATCCATAAACGTCTGGATAAGGAAAAACGTGGCGGAAGCTTGGCCGAAACTTTAAGCTCCATAACCGGAAGTGGGCTCTCACTCCCCTCCTTGACTTGTCACTTCTTTTCCTCTTCTTCTTCTCTCTCGCTTCTCGGTTCACCTTCCCTTTTTCTGTTCTCGCTTGAACCCTTGATATCGTATCTGCGATGTCTACTCTTGCAGTAGTGGTAGAAAAGGACCCTGCCAAGAGATCTATCGAGATGATTTTCCCCGAGTGGCTGTAAGAGGAGCGATGCAGTTCCTATCTAACCCCCCGTCCCCTCCCCTCCCCTCAGCAGATTTGCGAGGTTTCCATCTATGCTTTATTTCTTGGCATGTCCGTTTCTTGATTAGCGAAAATCGTCATGTATAGCACTCCGTTCAAAGACTCGTCCGCTCAGAGCTATTTTCTCTGGCGCCGGTATGTGCCCCGGGATCCGAGTTGTTGGTAGTGTGAAGTCTGTGGCTGGCCGTCACACAAACCCAATTCATGCAGAGGAGGGTGTTGAGCCAGAGTCGAGTCGTGTGGAGCTTCCTCGCCATGTGGCTACTACCGCCACCCGGAAGCCTGAATGGAATACTCCGTCTAGAGGGATATACGCTCTGTAGACATACGTTCACACATTCACAGAATCGCGAGTCATGCCCACTGACGCATTCTCAAAGTCTTGTCGGACCATGGGGCGAAGTTTCGCGTGGTCAGAGATGGAGTATAACATTCTATCAATGTTTACGGACACACGACAGGGAAAGGTTGTGAGGGTATGTATGTGCAATGATATGGAGGACTGCTGGCTTCACCATATGGCATGGCAGAAAAGTATGTGAAGAAACAGAAAACATTTTGCCCCAGCTCCGTTCAAGAAAGAAGTCAAAGAACAAAAATCTGCATCAAAATAGAAGCAGCACATCTGAAAGAAGCTTTGTGCCGGCATTGGGACTCGCCCACTTCCCTCTTCTCTCAGCCCGCCATCACTGGCAACTGTATGTTCATCTTCCCCTTGAACCATGGCCTCCTTCCTTGTCTTCCCCTGTACTCTTGATCTCAGGCCCACCATTGGGTAGCCCTCAGATGGGAGGCAGAATGTCAAAGTTGGGCTGAGACGAACTGAAGCCCCAAGGAATCTGTGCTTCTGGCCACTGCATCATGGCCACAGCCTGCGTGCACTGCTGCCCTCATCCTCCTGTTCTAAAGTGAATAAAAACGATTGCCCTTCGCGCTGTCTATCCATCAAGTCAAATGCTTCCTGCAGTCAGGCCGCTCTGGCTGCACGAATTGGCCGCTTGTTGTCTCCTCCGCTGTTATGGCCCTCGCCCGCTCCTTGTCCATCGGGTTGCATGTAAATATCCTGTTGCGCCGGGCTCCTGTTCCAATGGCAACGGTGCTGGTGTAGACAAATGTCTGATAATCTGACCGTCGCGGCCGTTATAGCACAAGGCACTTTTTTGACTTCTTCTTCGGGGCTGGGGGTTCCAGTGCAGCCACGATTGCCTAGCCGAAGCATTGTAATTAGTTATTTGCCACACAAGCATGCCATCTGCATTGATTGCATCGTCACTCACCTCGTCAAATACATCCTTCAACTTGAACTGCGTCAAGGCGCTGCACTCGACGTACTTAACGGCGCCCAGCTCCTTAGCCATCCGCTCGCCGTCCTCCTTCCTGACTGGTGACATCTTCTGCTTTGACAGCTTCTCACGAACGCTTGGGTCATCGCGCAGATCAACCTGAGTGCCGACAATGAGGCAGGGCACACCGGGGCAATGGTGGTGAACCTCGGGGAACCATTTCTCGCGGACGTTCTCGAAAGATGCGGGGGAGGTGACGCTGAAACACACGAGGAAGACATCAGTCTGCGGATACGAGAGAGGTCGCAGACGATCGTAATCTTCTTGACCAGCGGTATCGAAGAGACCGAGCGTGTAAGGCTCATCACCGATCCTAACTTCGATGTCAGCAAGTCGTGATCGGCACAGTCCCGGGCTTCACTCCGTGGTCACTGTCATCGGCATGACGGCGCGGGGGGAACGGGTCCCTTTGTTGAGGATCGTCGCCCAGCCACCTTCATGGCAGTCACCGCCTTAGACAAGCAGACTCCCCACCAATGGGCAAAAGGGCGACGCAATTGGAAAGCCGATGAAAGATCGTGCCGAGGGCAAGAAGTGGTGAGCGAAGGATAGGACTCACATGACGGTGACGGCATAGTTATCGAAGACGGTCGGGACGTATTCGGAGGGGAACTTGTTGGTTGTGTAGGAGATGAGGAGGCACGTTTTGCCCACGGCACCGTCACCGACGACAACGCATCTGGAATTTCACGGTCAGTATAGAGACTGAGGAAGGTGTCGCGCACTCGTGGCTTGTTCTCCGTCATGGGACAGACGAGCGCAAGATACCAGAGCAGCGTCATGCAGCATGGTTGCGAATATAGACTGTCTGCGCCGCCGTCCGATCCATCCAGAGGATGGCTGGGCACAGCAACATTGGGCGGCAGAAAGGGCTCCGTGTTTGCTGCAGGTGCTGCAGCAGTGGTCGCAGTGCTAGCGAAGGGGAGAGATGCGCGCGTGCAGCGGGGGAGAATGCCAGGCTGCGAGAAACATACTTGATAGTTGCGACCGTCATTCTTATGACTGGTGGTGCGCTCCGTCAAGGAGAGCGGAGGGAAATAAAATGGACCGGCAGTATCGCAAAGTGAGCGTCCGAGGAAGGAGAAGAGAAGGACGGACGAATTCGAGGGTCGAGGGTCGAGGGTCGAGGTGCGAGGTGGTGGCTAAGGGGCGGTTGCTGGTTGTGGTGGAACTTGGAGACGAGAGCGTTTGGTGAGGAATCGACTACGGGGATTGGATTATGAGACGGGGACGGCTTGGGCTTGGGGGGGGAGTAAGGTAGTCGAGATCACGAGATTCTGGCTGTTTGGTTGGATGGAGGGCCTGGACTGTTGCTCTGGTGGCTGCAAACTGGGACTAAGTACGGAGTAGGCTGGGCTGGATGGTTGTGCTGTACTGTGTGTTGTGCAGTGCAGTGCAGTGCTGCACAATGCTGGGTCGGGGTTGGGGGGTAAAGGGCGACCCGTTGTGGTGAAGGCACGCGCTCTCTTATCGCAGTGCCTGCCTGCACTCCTCAGTTGAAAGGCACTCGCGGTATCGTCTTGCCCTGTAACGAAGATGGAAAGGCGGCAAACGGGGGTGGAAAAGCTGGCCGCCACTAGACTGGTGACAAGAACCCCTTAACAGATACTCGCCTTGGATGTCGTAGGCCGTCGTTAGTAGATACTTGTCGTGGGTCGCCGCGGGAAACCATTAGCAGGTTCAGCCATAGTGGCTGTTAGTGGGAAAGGACTTGGAGCGTGCGACGTGGGAGGGCAAGTGCGCCAGGCGTTCACTTCTGTTCGCTCCGTCCTTTTCTTCGCTGGACAATACTCATCATAGTCTGTCTACCTCATGCACAGTACCTTATCGTACCAACAAAGAGCACTTCCTGGGATGCAATGGGTTGCTTCGTCATTCGTGTCAATTCACCAACGCCACCGTCTGTTCCAGGTCTGCTCGTCTTCACTCATTAATCCTCCTGAACGTTCCCATTCATGCGTGCGACATGAATCCTCCAGCGTCACAGCCGCTGCCCGTCCCTGGTGAAGTGGTTGGGCCTCGGACCTTGCTCGACCTTGATGTCTCCCTCCTCGCCAACACCAGTCCTGTCCCATCCACGGCCCTCGAGCACCATCTTTGAAAACCCCCATTTCCCCCGGCTCTCCTGTTGGACAACAACCCTGGTCTTCATGGCCTCTGTCCTGACCAGCCAGCCCTGTTCAACACTGACCGCGCCTGCCTCTGAGCTGTTGTCTGCGCTGAGACGTAGTCTACGTCGCACCCAATTTCGCGAATCCAGCTTCTCCTCTCATTCACAGTGCTCGCGCCTCCAGAATCAAGCAAAGACTTGAATTCTTTCGGCTCCACCCGCTGCACAGACCAGTTATGATATGGTCCACTTGTTCAAGGCTGGATGCCACTTACTGCTCCTCCTGCTCACCTAATCTGCTAAGGCTATTTTGTCTCTCTGATGCGTCGTCCAGCCGCAACGCGTCGAAGCTTGTCGGGTTTGACTTCCTCGGTAGCTGGTTTCTCCTCTGCCACGGCCATGATTTGATGTGTTTTGCTACTAATGACTACTGTCGGACGCAGGGCATAATGGGTTGTGGTTACCTGCATGAAATGAGAGGGTTGACAAGCGTGTTTGGTATCCCTGCCTCCCATTCCCACCACTCGTTCATAACACAATGCCCTTAGAACTGACTATGTGTCGGCATTGTGCATGCCCGTGACGCTTTCTCCTCCCTTCTTCGTCAGTTTGGTCTGTCGTTTGGCCATGAGGTCATCTTTCAGGGGGGGTCAGCGTCCGAGGGGGTGATGTACTCTGCCTAAAATTCCTTCGCCCTTCTTCAAGCGTCGCGACTGTCCTTCCAATACGTCACCTAGGTATTGTTATTGTTGTTTTGTCCCCAGACTCTGTGGTTACGCGAATCTGGGCATCCCTAGTCGGCGCGACCAGTGCGAACAAATCTCCGGCGCATTGACAAGTCCCATGGTTTGATCACGACGATCCCCTATCAATCAGGCCCGTTGCCTCGCCCCTTCACCACCCTCATCCCTGCTCCACGTGGCCCTGGCATCTTCATCTTCATCTTCATCTTCACGAAGCCTAATCTAGCGACAGATTGACTACCCTGCACAACGACTGCGTCACACCACGCGATCACGAAGAACTATTTATATGTACTCTGCCTGAACAAGCGGTGACTTTGTTTTCAGGTTTACAGCATTAATTTCTCCTGTTGCTGTCCTACGCGATGTAACCGTTCGTGTTCTGTAGATTGCCACTTCGACCAGCCGGCTAAAAGGTAGAGAATTATTCTAGCCGACTCCGAACCTTGTCGGTATTGTCTTACATCGCAGATAGCCGCTAAGTGATCGTGCCTCGATCAACTATGTATGAATTATCTGGGTATGCGGGTCATCGATACTAAGGCTTCGTGATGGATCCGAAGTTTTGCGAGCTTGAGAACGAGATGAATCGATAAACTCCAGCTAAGTCCTCGGTTATCTGTACCAAGGGAACACGCCCGAAATTAACTCCAGCTGATCTAAAGCTTCCCACATAGCCATCAATAGGGAAACAGCATCTAGAAAAAGGTGAACAGAAACTACGCCTTCGAAAGAAGCAGGTTCAGAAATTAGGACTTCCGATCCGATTGACAGAAACCATCCGAGATATATACACTTCATGCATGATCAGATGTATCTACGAACTGTGTGCGGGCCCTAGGAGAATTCATTGAGTTAAATCTAGTGGCCCGTATGAAGGGAATGAAGTCCAAAGCCTAAAGCAGCACGAAGTTGACTTACGTGAGTCGAAGGCCCATAAGTCGTTATTTCCCCAGCAGCTCCCCTCTATAGCACCGTGAGTATTCTGACAATTGCCAGCTCTTCGGATTCAGTCCGATCCTGCGGAGGCACTAATATCATTTTGAGTTCGTTCCCGTTGATCGAGGTGCAAGTGGTCCCTGAGAGAGCTTTTACATACAACTTCAAAGAAAACCCCACGTTGTATGGCGTGCTTGCTAGGGGCGGATTCGCGATGACTTCTCTGCACAACAGTTGGCGTGTTCTTGCTGGCTATAATTGACGTCGAGGGCTCTTTGACCATTGCTGCCTCGACAGCTTATTGACCAATCCGCTCACTGCAATCCGTTATGAGTGAACATAACAGGCTGCCCGAGGGCAGCAAGAAGAAATGGATCATCAACGCATTCTTCATGAACCAGCCAGCTTTTGTTGCGCCAGGTCTGTGATCGTCGGTATGCTCAATGTGCTGCTATGCAGGTACTAACTTGAATCTGGAAAGGTATTTGGAGACATCCTCGAAATCAGACATCGCGTTACAATGAACTGCAATACTGGATTGACTTGGCCAAGTTGATGGACGGCAACTTTCACACCCTCTTCCTTGCAGACGTACTTGGGCCTTATGATGTGTACAAGGGGCCTCGGAACTTCCAGCCCACCTTGGCGGGAGCTGCACAGTTTCCTGTGTCTGATCCTTCGTAAGTAAATGTGTGATCCTCAACCGATGCCGCTGTGGGTTCTAAAAAGAAACTCAAGGCTGCCGATCACTGCAATGGCTGCAGTGACCAAGACACTCACCTTTGGCGTCACAGCCTCTACTACCTATGAAGCTCCTTACACCTTGGCTCGTCGATTCTCAACCTTGGATCATCTGACCAATGGCAGAATCGCGTGGAACATCGTGACAAGCTATTTGGAGAGCGCGGCAAGAAACTTTGGCCTCAAAGACCAGATTCCACACGATGAACGATATGCCATCGCGGATGAGTTCCTCGAGGTGGTGTATAAACTCTGGGAGGGCTCCTGGAAGGACGATGCTGTGATCAAAGACAATACCAGCAAGCAGTATACTCATCCCGATCGCGTCAGAAGGATTGACCACGAAGGGTATGTTGCCGTTGCTGCACGAGGTTCTTATACCTGGACTTCACTGCTGACATGACGCATAGAAAGCATTATCAGGTTGCAGGCCCTCATATTGTTGAGCCTTCAAGGCAGAGGACGCCCTTCATTTTCCAGGCGGGTGCGAGCAAAGCTGGCAAAGCTTTCGCCGCAAAGCACGCAGAAGCTATGTTCCTTCCCGGCATGGACATCAGGTTGGTGAAGAAGCTGGTCCAGGATATCCGTCAAGCCGCCGTCGAACAAGGGCGTGATCCTCGGAGTCTCAAGCTCATCGCGGGTATCCACATCGTGCTTGACGAGACAGACGAACTGGCAAACAAGAAGTATGAGGAGTACCTGTCATATGCAGATATTGAGGGCTCGCTTGCTCTCTTCGGTGGATGGACGGGAACAGATTTAGGACAAGTTCCTGACGATGCCGATCTCAAGTTCACAGGCCCGCCGGCCATGCGGAGCATGGTTGAGAACTGGTGTGAGACCATCCCGGGGAGTGATGGTATCAAATGGACCAAGGCACGGATGGCGCAGGAGCTGGCCTTCGGCGGTGCTCACGCCCGAGCGGTTGGCTCTGCGAAGACCGTTGCTGACATTCTCGAAAGATGGGTCGAGGAAACAGGCATTGATGGATTCAACTTCTCCTACGCCGTTGTACCGGGAGACTTCGAAGACCATAACAAGTATCTAGTACCTGAACTGAAGGCTCGAGGAGTGTTCTGGGACGCGGAGGCTGCCGAGGGCAAGACAATCCGAGAGGTCTACCTTGGCTCCGAGTTCGCCAAAGACGGCAGACTCGGCCCCGATCATCCTGGATACCAATACAAGTGGCTGGATTAAACAGGTCCACATGGATAGCTAGAGTCAATAGATGGGTTGCATGGCCGCACAAAGGAACCACGACATCCGACAACGGAGCAGACTTCGACTCTGGACGGTGGACGTAGACTCTTAGTCAGGGTTGTAGAAGCTAGATCAAATTCAGGAATCCGGCTCTATGATCAGAGGGTCTGCGTGATTTGCTGGATCTGAAATGGTCGGAAACGAGGCTCTGCGGATACCCAAGCCACAGCACGTGGGCGCCAACATCTAGATCAGCGTTAGAGCCAACGTCAACGATGCTTAAACCAAAGATCCATCTCCCCCGAAACCCGGTCCCGAGGTGTCAACGAGCAGCTGTGGATGTGTTCTGCAGTAGCTTGGCATCGGAGCGGTGCAACAGTCTGATAACAGCACCTAGCGCAAGATGACGATTCCAGGGGTCTGGATCACGCAACCGCATATCCATTGGGAATGATTGAGCACCGTCGAGGCTCGCTGTCAAAATACTCCGAGTGATCGGTTCAAGTATCCTGAGCGGAAACCGATCCACGCGGGTTATCCTGTTTGACCCTAGAGCTTCTGTCATCATTGCTGGGGTCGAGTGATGCCATCGTTCGTCCAAGTCCTAGTCCACGCGACATACAAACCTACTTATTGTGCGATTGAAGTATCCAGCAAAACTCGTCTTCGAATAAAGCACGACACACATATTCACCCAAAGATAAGCTCCGTGTCTCTGCGAAACGGAACATTGATCAACTGGAGAGTTCCTGGATCGTGGACTTACACAGAAATCATGTCCGAGTCGTCTGAAAAGCGTCCTGCCGACGACGCAGCCAACGCCGAGGCGAGCAGGACTTCACCGATCAAGCGTAAGATACACATTGACCATATTCACTGCACAAAAATAACCCCAAGTTAGCGAAATGGAACCGGTCGCCTATTTACAACGCCACCATTCTCGGTCTGTGCAGTTTCGCTGCGCCCGGTCTGTGGGGTGCCATGAACTCACTGGGTGCGGGTGGCGCCCAGAAGCCGTATCTCGTCAACACAGGCAACGCGCTCACCTTTTGTCTCATGATTATTTCGTGCTGGTTCACCAGTGGCATCGTGAAGTACGTCGGCATCAAGGGTGCCCTTGTGATCGGCACGATCGGCTTCGCCCCGTACAGCGCAGGCCTCTATCTCAACAACCGCTACGGCGTCGAATGGCTTGTCATCTTTGGTGCAGCCTGCTGTGGTGTGTCTGCTGGCATCTTCTGGGCTGCTGAGGCTGCCATCGCCATTGGCTATCCCGAGCCGCGGAATCGAGGGCGCATGGTTGCATACTGGCTGTCCTTCACTCGACTGGGCCAGATCCTTGGTGGTGCCATCAACTTGGGTCTCAATGCTGATCGTAGTGGGGCTGGAAAGGTCTCCTACAAGGTCTACCTCATCTTCATTGCCCTCCAGGCGTTGGGACCTTTCGTCGCTTTCCTCTTGAACAAGCCTTCCCAGGTCCAGCGAGCTGATGGTAAAAAGGTCGATTTGAGCATCTTCGATCATCCATGGCAAGAGTTCAAGGCCACGACAAGAACATTCCTCAAGAAGGAGTTCCTGCTACTCGTCTTGTGGATAGGCCAAGGAGTGTATTCTGAATCCATCTTCTTCACATACATCGCCTTGTGGTTCAGTGTCCGTGCTAGAGCCCTCGGATCCTTCATCTCAGGCATCGTCGCCGTGATTGCGGGAAACATACTTGGGGTTTGGCTTGATCAGAACCAGATCGCACTCAAGAAACGGGCTCGATACGCATATGCCGTGATCATGACGCTGCAAGGAGGATGGTGGATCTGGCTCACCATCAATGTCACCAAGTTCCGTCGCGAAGGACCTCTCTACGACTGGAGCGACCCTGGTTTCGGCGCAGCGTTCGGGGTCTTTGTCTTTCTCGTCACTGGCTTCCAGCTCAACTACAACTTCGCTTTCTTCATCATCGGCCAAATTTCCAACAGCCCTCAGGAGACCGTGCGACTATCTGCACTGCTGAGAGGCACCGAGTCGGCCTGGCAGGCTTTGAGCTATGGACTGAACGCGATTCCAATCTTCGCCACTGTCGGAAGCACATATATCAATTTCGGGCTATGGGGTGCTGCTATTTTCCCTGCGTGGCTGGTCGTTAGGAAGCTGGGCACCGTTCAGAGTCATGCCAGCGATACTGATGAGCAGGTTGCAGCGATTGAGGCCAAAGAGTAAGCTTAAATAGGCCAGAATCATGTCTTCAGTAGTGAGGGCCTGAAAGCCAGGCAGTTCCACACTAGAGCGTTCATGGTAGGGGTATGATCGAGGAAGCCACATAATGTAAAAGTCGTCTTGGTGAAGCAGATCATACATTTTCATGACGATATTCAGGGGCTAGGCTGGTGCATAAAGATCCTCTCTGTTCAGCCACTTTTCTTTTGAGCTGTTACATACCTTGTGGAAGAAGTTCGTGACTCTACAGGCGTGGGCGTGCTCGCAAATCTAGCGGAATCCCATCATGTTCGTAAGATGATGTTGTTCAACTCAGGAGCCACCATGGCTGTTATCGGCGATACTTCAGAAGATGTGCCAAATGGTCTGTCCGGATCGTCGTGAATTCTAGTCTAGGTAGTGCCAGCCTTCGGGCCAGACGTAACGTTGTCCCACGATGCGGGGGAGTGGCCACTGCACGCAGCACAACCATGTCATCTCTTCCGCGCGATTGTGGCTGCTTTCTGTTCTGTTAGCGTCTTGGCTTCTCTCAACGTAATTCCAGATACCAATCCAGGGTCTTTGCTCCGTTCCATTGCGCGTGCGCAGCTCAACTCGGTGGACGCGTCTCAAATAAGCCTTGAAGTCACGACAAATGGTTGAAGGATCTTGAACGCTAATGCACAGGACAGTATCCAAAGACGAGTCCAGGTTGGTGGTTCTTTTACCCCTCCCGAGCAACCGTCACAGTTGTTACCTAGGCCTCTTGATGGGTGCAATTCCAAACTGTGGCCAGGGTTCGTCGTCCCTTGAACAACTTGCCCTTTGTTGCAAGTCACCTACTTGGTGTTTGTTACATCATGTCAGGGATCTGATGATGCCGCCAATCACTCATCCATCATCGTGGGTACTGTTGCGTGCCACTCAGTCCATAGCTATCTCTACGAGAGAGACAAGATAAGGTGCCCTTGACTTCATCACGAGCTGCTGAAGTGAGCCCTGAACGTGTCATTGTATGCGAAGCTACCTGCTTCCATGGTAGTAGTGCAGCATTAGGAGGGTTACATCTTTATTATCAAGCGGTTCCTTCAACCTCGTTCTTTACGCGTTGGCCATCTGGCGTGTGGAGCTTGCGTAGAGCTGCCCTGCGTAATGCATGCATGAGCCACACCAGCGTGGGTAGCATTGAAGGAAACTGGTGACCGCTGTTAGGTTCGACTGATGGTTTGTGTTTGAGTTCTGCGCACGTTTTCCCACTTGGTTCAGTGACTTGGAGGCACGATCGTCGTCCGTGACTTTGAAGAGCTGTGGAGCTAGCCTCAGCACTGCCATATCCTTGCCAGAACAGGGAACATAACTTTGGGCGAAGCGGGCAGATGAATTGCGAGAATGATGGATGACAAGGTGCAGCTCGACGGGATCAGGGATGCGCCATGGCCAGAGGAACGTTGACTCGACAGAGTCACATCGTTCAACTGTTGATGACGAGGATAAAAAGACGGGCAGGTGCCCACCAGCTGTCGATCGCTGTTTCCCAGCCCTGCAGCAGTCACGGTGTACGCCAGCCTAACAGTACCAGCAACAGCGCCGGCACTATTAGCAACAGCATGCCTTGCACGTGAGACCCTGAATCAATTCTCCAAGCTTTCTTGAATCCAATTGACGGCACAGTTGCCTCTGAACCTACCTTACTGCATCGTCACCATCGCCGCTCCCCTCCTTTCGCCTTTGCTGCGTCCGCGCCTTTGGTCATCGGATTTTCCCACCCAGGGGCAGCTCCTTCCCACAATGCAGCTCCAGCTCCTTCCAGCCTTCGCGGCGTTAGCTTCGGCAGTCGCTGCCGTTAAGGTCAACCCCCTGCCAGCGCCACAGTCCATCTCTTGGGGAAACTCTGGTCCAAAGAACGTTGGATGGCTCGAATTCCGCACCAATGGCAAAGGCGCAGGAGGCGACAATGCTCGCGTGCTCAATGATGCTTGGACTCGCGCCTACGATACTATGCGCCGCCTGGCCTGGACCCCAGCTGCCATCGAGAAGCCAATTCCCGAGTTCGAACCCTTCCCCACACCTGGAAGCGATTCTCACTCTAAGCGCACCGAGACGCCTTGGCTTTCGAGCATACACGTGCAGATTAACGACTGGGAAGCCGACCTCCAGCACGCTGTCGACGAAAGCTACACCTTGAAGATCGAGGCTTCATCGCCTACTGTCGAAATAACCGCCAAGACTGTCTGGGGCGCCATCCACGCCTTCACCACCTTTCAGCAGATTGTCATCTCAAACGGTCAAGATGGACTCATTGTGGAGCAACCCGTCACCATCAAGGATCACCCCAACTTCCCCTACCGCGGCGTCATGCTTGATACAGCCAGGAACTTCATCTCACCGGAGAAGATGAAGGAGCAGATGAATGGCATGGCACTTGCCAAGCTTAACGTTCTGCACTGGCACATCACTGACAACCAGGCATGGCCAATTGAGATCAAGGCATATCCTCAGATGACCAAGGATGCTTACTCTCCGCGCGAGCGTTATTCAGTCGACACTGTTGCTGAAATCATCGCATATGCTCGCGCTCGCGCCATTCGTGTCATCCCCGAAATCGACATGCCCGGCCACTCTGCTTCTGGCTGGCTGCAAATTGACAAGAACATCATCACCTGCGAGAACAGCTGGTGGTCCAACGACAACTGGCCCTTGCACACAGCTGTGCAGCCGAACCCTGGCCAGCTCGACGTTCTCAATCCCGACACCTATGATCACGTTCGCAAAGTCTACTCTGAGCTCTCCAAGCGCTTCACCGATGACTTCTTCCATGTGGGAGGCGATGAGCTGCAAACCAACTGCTTCAACTTCAGCAAGACAATTAGGGATTGGTTTGAGGAGGATGACTCACGCACATACTCCGACTTGAACCAGTACTGGCTTGATCATGCTCTGCCCATCTTCACCTCAAAGAACGTCACAGGTGGCAAAAACCGTCGCCTCATTATGTGGGAGGACGTGCTCCTTTCTCCCAACTCTCCTGCACATGACGTGCCCAAGGACGTTATCTTGCAAGCTTGGAACGAAGGGCCCGTCCATGTACAGAATATCACTGCGAGGGGTCACGATGTCATTGTGTCGAGCAGTGAATTCTTCTATCTCGACTGCGGCGTCGGTGGTTACGTTACCAACGACGCACGCTACAACGACCAACTTAATCCTGATGCCGAGACTCCGAACTTCAACTACGGCGGTGGCGGTGGTTCTTGGTGTGCTCCCTACAAGACGTGGCAGCGCATCTACTCGTACGACTTCACCGCCAACCTCACGGCGGAGCAGGAGAAGCATGTGATTGGTGTTACCGCTCCTCTGTGGTCTGAGCAGATTGACGATTCGGTCATTAGCTCTAAGTTGTGGCCTCGTGGTGCGGCACTTGGCGAGCTTGCCTGGTCCGGCAACAAGGATCCAAAGACGGGAAAGAAGAGGCTTACCCAGTTGACACAGAGAATCCTCAACTTCCGCGAGTACCTACTCGCCAACGGGGTTGGGGCGTCACCCCTCGTGCCCAAGTATTGCACCCAGCATCCCCATCACTGCGACCTGTGGTATGATCAGGATGCGGTTGACAAGGATCTCCGTCTTTGAGTCGTTAGTGTCTGCAAGACTTGACATAGCGTGATTTGAATACGATTTTGACCTTAAATTCGTATATAGTACTCCATGACGTTCCTCCTTGCAATATCAGTCACTGCGCGGCCGTAGATATCAAGCCAAACTACTGGTATACCTCGCCCTCATCCATGCCATATGCCAGTCCCATCTAATGTGTGCACACCATACGCACCATCCGCAACGAGTGTTGTTCACCATGTATACCGCAGGAACAGCACTGTTTGCCGTGCGGTTCATGAGGTAGCTTTTTTCCTACCCCAAAGTGGGCATGCTTTCCCAGTGACTGTCTTGGGGGGGCACCATGCTGAGCAGAGCTCACAAGCGCAGCCTGCAGTTCTGCTTGAGCTTCTGGGAAGGACAGGGCAGATCCTGGAGCATTGAACATATATCTCGAATCCTGAGTAGGAAAGCTAGGAGGTACGCCGAACTCATCCATGAAGCCCCCAACACAGGTCGAGCCAGCCAGCAGTCTCTGAGCTGGCGACTGGATCCTCATTTCTGTATACTCGTTGGCAGTTGCTAAATTGTGTAATGGCTCACCTACTCTCTGACCTGCGAATCGGGAACGGCACGCCAGATAATCGGGAATGGGTGAAGAATATATCTTGACAGCAGACACCCCTGTTAGAGCTCTGCTGCGGTTCTTCGAGGCCTCTGGCGGGTGGCAATACTTTAATCCTTATGTCCTCGATAGCGTTGTGGTTGCCGATAAGTTCTCACCACGGTCCATGATCGTGCCCCGGTTATGCCTGTGACGTGGAATCCCGGTCACCTGCCTCGGGGTGTACCCTCACACGAGTTCAGCCGGGCTTGGTAGATTGAATCGCTTTCTGTACCGACGAGATTATTGAACCCACGGTATCAGACATCGTGAGCTGGATCAATATCGCGCCTCCGCTGTGGCCGCAGACCAACATGGATGCCAGCGATGATCGCTAGCCTTTCCCATGCTTCCAGGCTCTAACATATAATCGTCAGCTGTTTATTCATGGGAGCCTCTCTATCTCCGATCAGTCCTTGGCCCTGGCTATTCTGGTCTTCCTCTTCTCCTCAGTGTACTGAACGGATCCTCGCAATGCTGCAGGGCTCACAGCCAACCGACTCGAGGATGCAGTGCAGGAGAACTGGGATCGGTATCAGTTGCAAACCATTAGGGATAAGTCAGTACTCTGGTCCTGTTATATAGGGACCATGGTGTCGGCCGAATTTGTTATGTCTTCAGCATTATACACCTCATGAAGTCCCCGTGAGGAACGAAGCCGAGGTTATCAGCCTACATCGGAGCCACCTGTATATTCCCATAGCCACCAAAGGAACTGTGCGAAGGATGATACATGAGTTTTAGAGCAGAAGGCGAGTATAAAGAAAGAACATCGGACCTTCGAATTGATGCGTATCTAGGACAGCGGTCATCTCTAGTGGGAGTGAAGTGCCGACGATGGTGAATGACGGTATGCCTCACCTTCCGCAGCTGCCCGAGAGGCTCACGACTACTAAGATTGAACTTGAGTTCTGCCTTCTTCTGCTACTTGACAATCGGAATTCAGAAGGCAAACTGCACCTAGTCAAGTGAGGACTTCAGAACTGCACCCCGGATTCATACCACAAAGACCAGGGAAATCCAACGACCAAGCCGCTCCAAAGTCCTTCCTCTGCAACACACCTTCCCCATCTACAGAATACGTTCTTTCTCTCGTTTGCGTCGCAACCGAGTTGGGAACGCAGAGGAGCAATGTTGTTCATGCCTTGCTCACCTCGCGCCTTTCCGGAGCAGGCTCGGCGCGTGTCTCCTTATAGAGGGGCGGACATTGAGCATCCTTTCGAAGGAACACATATCGCCGAATAGCCCAAGGAAGGACCGTTCCAAGATGATACGAAGCCATCTTGCGGTCTGGCACTGCAAACACATAGTCAAGCTCCTCGAGAGTTTTCTGCTTTGTCTCGGGCAGAAACAGAAAGATGAGGAACCATGCGACCAGATTGAGTCCGGCATAGAACCCAAATACGCCGGTCGGCTTCATTTCTCTGAGCATGCGCGGCAGCGAGATGGATAACACAGACGCCCAGAAATTGTTGGTTGCAACAGCCCAGGCCATACCGACTTCTCTATGCGAAAGAGGGAATACTTCGGCTGAGTATTGGAATGGGACCGGTCCCTCGCCTGTTCGCGATCAGTTTCATGAATCGTATTGGGGAAGAGAGAGGGTCAAGGTGCGCTCACCCGGTGAGTAGAAGGCCGCGAAAATGTAAATGAATGTGGCGACAGCTGCTAGTCTGGGGGTGCTCTTCTCCTGATCTCCGTCGATGAGATAACATAGACCAGCTACAAGAAGACTCCAGAACATGTTTGGGAAAGTGAACAGCAGCAGTGAGCGTCGACCGAAAGTATCAATCGTGTAAACCGCGGGCCACGCGAATAGGAAGTTGATGAGGCCAAAGCCAAAACTGGCCCATAACGCAGTGTAGGCATCAATGCCACTAGCTTCAAAGATGGAAGCGCTGTAGAAAGCAATAATGTTGATGCCACACATTTGTTGTGCAATCATGACGATACCCGAAGCCCAGGTTGCGCGACGAATTCGGGGAACAGTGAACAGCTCAACAAATCGTGTGAACACGCTGCTCTTGGCACTCAGACCGGCCTCTTCGATCATGATACGCTCCTGGTCTAAGAGACAGTGCATATAATACAGATCGCGGGCTGCCTGTACGTGAGTGTTACGCAACCTGCAAAGCGAATTGTACGCATCCACATAGCGGCCCTTGCCTATATACCACCGTGGCGACTCTGGACAGAAGAAAATGCCAAGGCAGAGAGGAATGGCGGGGATGAATGCAGAGCCGAGCTGAAGCCTCCAACTGATAGATCCCGTCTACGGATTAAATCAGTCAAGATGACCAAGGACTGAGGGGCGTTTGAGAAGTTACCTTTCCCACTGCAAGATTGGCGCATGTACCACAGAAGATACCTTGGATTGTCAGAAGCTGGTTTGAAAAGTTTTTAAAGCTAGGGGCTTACCAAACGCTGTCCATAGCTGCCAGGACATGGTGAGTGCGCCTTGGGATGTCTCATCAGTACCCCAGTCAGTCGATAATGGTCGAGTAAAAGCATACCGCGTATGATAGCTGGTGCATTCTCTGCCGAGAAAACCGGCACCGTCACTTCTTTAAGACCCATACCAATGCCAAGAAGCATACTAAAACTTTTGTGAGCCGCAAATTTTAGCGACGAAGAGGTTATCCTAGACTCACCGACAAGCAAGGAGCTGACCCCAAGTCTGAGAAACCGCCATACCGATAGGTGCCAGTAGCGAGAAGACAGCACCAATCCAAATGGTAATGCGGCGCCCGAAGAGATGGTTCAGGGGGTCAGAGATCCAGCCAGCGAAGATCCAGATTGTGATGTATGGCATGGCGTTGATTACGCCCTGAATCCACTGGTTCTTGGCACAGTCTCCGGCGTTCCCATCTGGACCGCAGGCAGAACCTGCTGCGTTTGGGATCCCCAAAGCCTCGGGGAATGATAAATTGGCGCCATTGGACCCGGTCTGTCTAATGTCAGACAGTCTTCATGAAGTAGCTTGATCATTAGCTGATCATCAGCTTATTCATAAGTACTGACCTGGTCCCAGCCTTGAATAGCAGCAGCAATCGAGTTCAATATAATAGTGTAGTAGAGAGGCCAAGGCTGGTGCCAGCGACGTGTTACTTCGTCTCTGATTGCCTGGCGGTCTACTTCGTCCAAGTCCTCTTCGTTTTCAAAGCCGGCAGGGTTTTGAGCTATGATAGCACCCTTGCGGAGAGGGACCAGACTTTCCTCAGGCAAACCCTTGGAGCGGTGAAATTCAGTGACGTTCTTAATCAGCTGAGCACGAGAGATGTCTTTGAGCGGATTGCGGATCTCGCCCTCGAAATTGGCCTCAAGCGTAGCCACGATAGACTTGTGGCGCTCGGGTGCAAGTTCGCCCTTATCCGAGGCTTTACTCACGCCATCTTTGGTAGGGACCTCGAGCTTCCTAAGAACTATCAGTGTGGTTCCAGGACAAGGCTTGTGAGAGATGTGCAGTCGCAAAAGTTAAGGAAAATTATGGACTCATTGACGTACTCATCTTGCGACGTAGTCGCAGTCACGACGTCAATGCCAGTGCCATCACTGGTGTCCTTCTTTCCAGGAGTTTCACCAGACATGATGGCCAGTGCAATGAGATCAACAGCAGCAAAATTGGACGAATCAAAAAGACAAATTAGCCAAGGGGAAGTTGGAGATGGATCACAGAAGTACGACGTTTGGTACCCTCTTAAGAGGAAAGGAGAATGCAGCAGCAAAATATCATAGCAGGGGATGGGAAAGGTGTTTTATCTTAAGAGCCGAGCTCGGACAAATGAGAACCTTCCTTCTGAAGCTTATTGGAGTGGGATTCCAAGCTGTGGTAAACCTAAGCTTCTGGCCGGGGAGGGGAATGGAAGTGCCTCAAGGAGGGTTGCAGTGAACTTTGGTGAATTACAATTCGCGCAGTTGCCTTTGTTCGTACGCCTGCTGTGGGAATGTACTCGAAAATATCGGATGGAGGCAGGTGCAAGCGAGGATGTCGGTCTATGGGCAGTTGCTGGCAGATGTAGGCTCACTCAGGCAGGATTCACACCTTCCGAGCATTCAATGCAGTGGCTTCTGACAAGGACACCAGTGCCGAATGACGATGATGCTTGCTGACCCCAAACCGGAACGGCAATGTCACCAATGCAACGTCGACAGGGATAGCTCAAGCTCTACAATCCCATAAAAAAGTCACAAGTGGTAGTCGCCGTCACAGGTGGTGGCACTGATGAGTGCTGGATACCAGTGGCTACAGGATAGGTCCTACATCCCTGTCGTTATTCTGCAACTAAGACGCACGAGTGCACACACCTTCGGCCGCTCGCCTGAGGGATGCTATTGTACTTGAGCCCCAACACAACAGCCTACTGATGAAGCACTTGCGTTCGGAGTTCCCGCAAGAGTTGAATCCTCACTGCCCAGCCAGGAGACCAGAGACCTCATTCGTCTAGCGCTGCAGTCTCTTCATTCTCACTGCCAAGCTTCTCTGTCATTGGAGATGGGATTTGCCATTATTGGCAGAACCGGCCGGCGATGCGTGGGCCACTGTTTATGACCCGAAACGCCACCGACAGCTTCTCTCGCCAAGCGGCAGGGATCGACAACCACATTGCGCTCATGGACCGGGCCCAAAGGAGGAGAAACATGGACCTCGATCGGCCCATGTCTACTTGTCCTAGCTAAAGTGCATCGCCCAGCCAAAAAGCCCAGACGCTATCCGGGACAAGCCCGAGCAAGCTTGCCAAGGCTGTGGTAGGCGTGCACGGATTTTAGGAAATGTCCACTTTTGCTGTCAGTGGTCCAGTCTGATTCTCACGAAGAACAGGTTCGCACTACCAGCGACGACGCACATCACATCCAGAAATCCCGTCTAGACCGAACATGTATGGTACCATCACACGGTCCACATATTGGGTGGAGGGGCAACTGTTGAATCTGGGGAATTAGCGTTGTGAGAGGAACACATCGAGTTTGATCTGTTGGATAACGGCAACTTCACCGCCACAGTATATTACTCCGAGTCGCACACCAGGCAAAACTATCCTTGCGATCGAAGCTGAATCCTTTTCTCGGACGTTTCGATGCCTGCATGTCAACAACACTAGACCGATTTGGCGCACAGCAATTTGCGCCCCTAGTAGTGCATTGAGCTTAGAGTGCAGTGGACGGATGTTTTTTTTTTGATAGGCGGGATACAGAACCTTGAGGAAACTGTCGCATATTCCCGGCAGACGCGACCATTCCTCGGCTTATAACCACCCGCTGATTGTTACAATCCGAAGCTGTTTGGGCGTCCCTGCTTCATCTCATGACGTGTGCTGGCCTCCAAATCGAGCACATCACCCACATAACTGTTCTCAGGCAGCCTCCCTGAGCCATATTCACTGGCCACTCGCGTGGCATCCCCTACCACCACCAGGTTCGCTCCAAGTCTTCGGCCCATGACGCGCAACAACCTCGACAGGGTAAATCGGCATGGCGCTACCGATATATGGCTGCCTACGGAGTGCCTTAACCTTGTTTCGATTGGATGTAACACAACTTTAGGCACCAGCTTTTCGAGTCCCTCGTATCGCATGAGACGCTCAAACTGGCGGGACCGGCGGATCAGCACTTCATGTCGTTGGTCTGTTACCTGTCTGGGGACCAATGAATCTCGTGCTGACTGGTGCAGTACAGCCGCCTCGCACATCTCGGAGTGCGGAGGCGACACATACCAGCATAAGACTGTCGGTGATGGTGAAGCTGTCCGTTGCCCGAGCTGCTGAACGTGCCCAGACGCTCATGTATGGTCGAATTCTGTCAGACCTATCTGACCAAGAGTGATAGCCGATTATGATGGTCACGTATGTCTGTAAATTCACCGACCACTCATAATAACTTCGCTTATATTGGCGCCGCTCATTGCACGGGGACGAGCCCGCATTCACTGCGGGTTGCATTTCCTGCGCAGGTCCGTACATTCTTCAACCTGAGGAGGTTCGGACCCGGATACAGAGTTCATTTGTTCGATTCCAGAAGCCTGGTATAGCTCGATTGCTATTTAGTCTGTCACGCTCTTGTCAACAGCGTCGCAGTGGATGAATTTCATGATTTGATCATCTCGATCATGAGCACTACCGGCAGCAGGCTTCCTAAGCACCGATCAATAGCAGAATTTCATTCATTGAGCCTTTGTGACAGCAGTAATGGAATAGCTCTTGTTCTCAGACCTTGTCAATCATGAGGTGGGCCTGTCTCCTCAGACTGATGAGGCAGGCTGTCAAATTGTGGTAACAGAGGGGGAAAGGAGTCGAGGTGCTGCAGCTGGGCTTTGGACGGAAGCGTTTTGTTTATGTACGGTGCTTGCTATATGACACCTATGCAGTGGAGGTATAGGAGTCAATGAAATCGGATACTACATACATAAGATCATTCGCACCGATATTTGATAATACCGGGAAACATTCGACTTCGTCTGTATAATTTCCATGTCCCTTCGAGTATGACTGACTTGAGACGTGAGATTGCCTTAAGAGGTGTTGGTACCCCCATAACTCTAAGCCGACTCTGTGCCTACTGGAACTGACCCAGTCCTCTCATCGTTCATTCCGTTGCCCCGCGGCGGCTGTTGCTGTACTTCATGATCTGCTCTCTCTTTGCCCCAACGAAGCTTGAACTCGAAGGAGAAGTACCCAGGGGAGATCGTCCAGTTCGGGTTTGGCTCTGTGCTTCTGGCTCGAGCGATGCTGAATGCGGTAAACACGAAGACGATCGAAAGGATTCTAGAAAGTCCGCTGAGTTAATGACCTGCCGTCTCAGTGCTAAGACAAACTCGTGTAACTCACGCATTCAGGCCCAAAGTGACAACCATGGTGAAGCATACAGCCATATATGCGGACTCCCAGCGCTTACACTCCTCCCACGTCCCTGGATACCACGGTTCATTAAGTCTGTCGCGGCTGCAGTACCATCCGTCAAGGTCGAGATAGTAGGGTGCGAGGCTAAAAGCTGCCACGGGCGAAATGCAGGCGCTGGCAATAGCAAGAATCCTCAGCGAGGGCAGCTTAGCCAGTTGGAACTTGAAGAGACGAATAATGTTGTATACCCCGTGACCAGCGCCAGCGAGGCCCTAAGCATCATATCAGCTTCAGAATCTGCATGAATTCCGTGCAACCAAAGATAGACTTACGAGGACGGTGAGCCCGGTAACAAGAGCGCCATCGATGTAGTAGTCGGAAACACCAAACCGACTTTCACCAAAGCGCAGCATGAAGAATGCTGCGATGGAGAGGCTTGCGAAGGCTAGAGAAAGCAACAATGTTGCGAATAGGAGAGCGATGAGGAAGTTGCGAGATGTCGGACTGAGGATGTCGTTCGGAACAGGTTCGTCGTGGTCTCTGTCAAAGTCCTCATGGTCGACGGCGCCCCTTGCATTGTCATCATGGTCGACCAGGAGAGGGGTGTTCTCGGAAGTGGCAGAAGCCTCACGATGACTGGCAGAGGACATCTTGAGCGGTGTTGATAATGGCGATGGGACTTGAAAAAGTATTGGGCATGAATAGATGGAATGATCGAATGATGAGGTTGATGACGGTAAGGAAGGCTTGGCGTTTCAGTACTATGCGTACTGGACGCGGACGCGTTGATCTTCAGGCAGCGTGCAGTTGCGTCGAAGTGACTCTTGATGAGCAGTAATGATAAAGAAGTTGTTGAGGACACTTCTGCAGAGTATGAGCCAGATCAGAAAATGAGTCACTTCAGTCACAACATGGGGCGGGTTTGAGATGGATCGAACCAAGCATACGGCTCTTGGCTGGCTCACGCAGATGAGGGGAGAGGCCAAAGTGTCCCATGCTGCGCCTCCTCCTTTGTCATGTCCAGTAATTACTGGGCATGGGTATGCCCGTCCTCATTTTTCTCTCTCATTTTTTCTCTCTCTCTCTTTTTGTCTTTCGTTTTGCTCGCGATTGGGCGGAGAAGCAACGGATTCCATAACCTCTAAAAACCTGAGCTGTTGGATTGACTTTGGAGAACTATGCGATCGACACAGTGATTGAGCATCACGTCGTGCTGAGCCAGAGTCCTCCGGCACCATTGACTCAAACGATGAATGGTATTCGTAGGCGAGCTACGGTGCCATATGAATAAGTTCAGAACCCAAGTATTTGTCTCCAAGGAATTCGGGAGAAATAAAATTTAGATGGATAGATCCTCTTTGCCTTTCCTTACTTCGGGCTTGATGATGACCCGGACTTGGCTATTCCGCCGTGAGGCAGATGCTCTGGGTCAGAAGGGGAAATCACCTGGAACAACGTAACGATGGCGAACAGGGTACACTGAGGCTCAGTCTTGAGCCGGCAGGCCATCAGAAAGAAAAGAAAAGATGCTGGAAAGGAGATCTTCCAAGTGTTTCAGCGCGTTAATCGAGTTTTTTTAAGCGGTGTTTGGCCTGAGATAAAAAGATGGTGGAATCGTTTCGGGCAGGACACGTCCAACGTCTGGTCCGTCGACCAAAATTTGCACGATCCGCCCTCTGAAGCTTCGACGGTATCAGATGACTTTGCGACCTTCCAAGCAAACTGACATCTCTAGTCTAACAATCTCCGAAACTGGGGCAAGGTCGTCAACCGAACCCCATGGGGAATTGACAGAGGGGGTTTGATTCCGTTCAGGCTCCAAAGTGGGGAGCCCTCGACAGTGAGAATGCGGTTCGGCTCGGTTCACATCACTTTAGCCTCCTCCAAGCAGCTTTCCCCATCATTTATTCGGTTCTCGCAAGGTGGAGGAGTATTGCCTCCTCGAAGGCGCAGCAGCTATAGATGTATATCTTTTCCGTGTGGTAGATATATTCATCGTTATTTCGCGGCTCGTGATTCGTGAGGTCATTCGTACTGGTTTCGCCTGTTGTGTTGTGGCAGCATCAGCAAATATTGGGAGCTTCGTTTCGTTTCGCCCGGGCAGGATCATTACTACACTTCCTTTGATCAGCTTCTTATCTCGACTGCTTTGTCAGCCGCTCTCTCTTTTTTTACTCTCGTTTATTCCAATTTCTCCAACCACCAGCCATGGAAGCCAATCCTCCGAGCATTGACAAAGCATCAACCACTACCGAAGTCCTCCCCACAACAGGTGCCAAAGATCCCACGGCCAACCTTGACGCATGTGCATTCCAATGCGGAATCTGCAAGCAACAATACAAAAGAGCAGATCATCTTGCCCGTCACGTTCGTTCACGTGGGTAATCTCTTTTCTGAACTAGCTTATACCGCCGCGAGGTATAATTGCTAGAGTCGGGACGTCCAGCTAATGGTAGTGTGTACCTAGATTATCGTCACAAGCCTCACAAGTGTCCTAAATGCGACAAGGCATTCTCACGAACGTAATCCATCCCATTGATTCTTCTTTTGGGTCTAACAGCTAACGTAGATCGTCTTAAAGGGATCTTCTCAACCGCCACATTACCGGCCATAATCGCGATCACGACACACAGGGCAATCCCATCCGAGGGACGCAAAGTCGTGTCTCCAAGGCCTGCAAGAGCTGTGCTGTCAATCATCTGCGCTGCACCGAATCTAAGCCATGCAAGAGATGTGACAAGAAGGGTCTTGAATGCATCTGGGATGATCAAGCATCCGTCTCGGGGAGCCAGCAAGGTTCTCCTCCTTCACCAAAGACACTCTCACATACTGCCACCAACGAGCGCGATAGCGACCTGACTACCGATACATCGGCCTACAGTAACGCACCTCCTCTTCTGACACCCCAAAGTCAGAATCATCCAGACGCCTGCATGAATCGAACGCCCTTCCCGGCACATGCTCAACACATCTCGACGCCTCCTATACAACATGCACGTTCCGAGTACGGCGTAAATCCTGAAGCCGGGCCACATTTTCCTATTCCCAATGGAACCAGTACGCCACGGTTTCCAGACTGGAACTTCCTGCCTGGTTGTCAGACCCCGGCCGAACATGATGTCGACTTTGGTGCTTGGAGCATACCTGACTTTCAGCTAGACGAGGCTGAACTGCAATTCTTGCAGGTATATAATCATGCTGTTCCCTTTGAACTGGGGGGTGGATCCCAATCCGAGACGTCGTATGGCATCGCTCCCAAAGGACCTGATACTATACCTGCTGGCACGTCACCAGAGGCACGTCACCTGGCTTCGTCAGGGCGGGAAGCATTCCGAAGGAGGCACTGGCGATTCCAACCGAGCGCAAGGGATCGTGCTGGCGCCGAGGAGCACAACCTGTCACTCTCACTCAATCTACAGGAGCAAACCTCAGCTGAATCTCGCGTCTCCGTTCACGCTCATGTGACGGCGGCAAGACTCGACGCCACGACTAGGGATAAAATACTCACCATTGTCGTGAAGAACTGCCATTCCGAGAACCTGACGAGGGCGCTTCAGTGCTTTCCGAGTGTAGCCCTGCTGGACAAACTTCTTCAGTATTACCTGACTTCACCGCTGGCAATGGCTGACTCGTGGATCCATGTACCAACATTTGATCCTAACACTAAACGGCCTGAGCTGCTCCTGGCTATTGCTGCCGCCGGGGCCGTCTTGACCTCTGATGTTGCATTGACCAAACTTGGCTATGCCATGCAAGAGGTCGTGCGACCTGCGGTAGGCAATGCTTGGGAGTCGGACAACACTTTGACACGCGATCTCGAGCTCTTGCAGGCCTTCCTCATCTACCTTGAGATGGGTGTGTGGAGTGGTCACAGCCGCAAGATTGAAATTACGGAGAGTTTTCTCCAAGCGCCTCTGACGATGCTTCGTCGCTCTGGAAAGTTCAAGAGCACAGGCTATTCTGCCGCATGGTCGCCATTGTCACTTCTGGATGGTGACCCGAATCTGAGTGGGCCAATGTTGGAAGCAGAATGGCGCTCATGGACTCACGACGAATCTTACAAGCGCACTGCATTCCGTCTTCTGGCACACGACACAAACTCTTCCATGTGCCTTGTCGTGAATCCTCTTCTATCTTACGCAGAGATCAGCCTTCCTCTCCCTTGTGCGCCCACGTTCTGGTCAGCCACGAACTGTGAACGGTGGAAGTCAGCACTGCTGAGCGCTCAGAGTCACATCGAGACACATGGGATGCAACCCCATCCGGAGACGGTCGCGCAGTTGGCAGATGAACCTGGGCTGTACCTGAATGCTTCAGCGACGGTACCAGTCCCATCTTTCGACATCACACTGGCCAATAAAGCCTTCGTCTCCTATGCATGGGGCCTGTGCTGGGAATATACCCAGCTTGCGAACCTTTGCCGAAGCAGGGCCACCAATGAAGCTTCATTGCACGCAAGGAACCCCGGTCGCTGGAGTTCCCTCATACTGTCATCTCGAAAGGATGAACTCACGAAGCTCCTGCAGCAATTTCGTATCGCCAGTTACTCGTACCAAAACCACGATATTCCTGGAGCGAGTGCTGAAAGTGCGCTACATGGTCCGCAGGGTACGACTTTCTTATGCATGAGACTGGAACATATACTCTTGCACATGCATGCGCCCATTGAGGCAATTCAGATCTTCGCGGGCATGGAAGGCCCCGAGCAGGCAGCTGAGGCGCACAGTATTGTTGTCGACTGGGTGTCCTCTGAGACCGCGCGGTCTGCCGTATGGCACTCTGGTCAGATCGTGAGCGCTGCGAAGAAAGTTCCCCATGCATCGATCCAAGGGCCCTTGGCGTTCAGTCTGTATCATGCAAGTCTGGTCTTGTGGACCTATGCTCTTGTCTGGCTAGGGGACCACCTGAGTTCGCCGCACCGTCCGTCCAACAGTGCTTCGAACCCCGTATATATCGATGATGACGGTATGACTATGACTACACAGCGCTTCCTCCAACTCGGAGCTGGGAGGCCATGTTTTCGCGCGTCACTATGTGCTCCTCCGTCTTTGGGGAGGACAACGGATACAGAGGGCCAAGGCGAGGACGAAGTGTTTCTGGAGGAGCCGGATAAGGTCATGAGAGCGCTTGTCGACGTACTTTATGCGAACTACCGGGGTTCAAGGAAGCCCAACCTGATTGAAAGATTGATTCAGCTGATGGAGGCTTTGCAGAGATCACCAAGGGCGACAGGCGACAGGATTTCCGAGGGTCGCATGTCAGCCTAGCTTGGCAGAGTCAAGTTACATGGCTTCAAAGACATGTTATGCGTTCACATAATCGAGATCTTGTGAACACAAGGATTTGAATCCATTTACGCAAGCTGGAATCCAACCTCTCGTTTGTCATTGGCGTCCAGATTGAGATCATCGGCAAACGCCATGAAGCCATGCCTCCCCGTCTACGCATTGATCTAAGCCTAACGCATTTGAAAGCAGATTTACTACGTGAGGAACAACCGGGCTGTGGTAGCAACCATGAATGCATGAACACAGCCACAACGTAGGGCACCCAGCCAGAGCTGACTTCACCCCGCATAAGCCCATGCATGAGACAACACAGATGACTGATTTAATTCCAAGCGCCTTTATCAGCTGCTACAGCCCGGGCCTTCTGCCATTGAATTCCCAGCTCCAACTGCATCTCAGCCTCTGCAGTCATGCGGCTCATCAACACACAAACCTTGAAACTCTCAGAATTCTACGGCGACGACGTGCCGCCATATGCTATACTGTCACACACCTGGGGTCAGAACGAAGTCACATTCCAAGAGTGGACGGCTTGGCAGAATGGCACGGATCCAACACAAGCTGGGAGAGAGGGTTTCGTGAAGATCCGGGGAGCCTGCAAACAGGCCCGCAGCGACATGCTCGATTGGTTGTGGGTTGACACAAATTGCATCGACAAGACAAGCTCTTCTGAGTTGACTGAGGCAATCAACTCCATGTATACGTGGTATCGCGACTCGGAAATATGCTACGCGTTCCTGGCCGATGTACCGCCGTTGCGCTTGCACGGTATGGAAGGCGATCCCTTCAGAGCCTTTCGCAAGAGCAGGTGGTTCACCCGTGGCTGGACTTTGCAGGAGCTGCTTGCTCCCAAACGCATTGACTTCTTCGCGAATACTTGGACTAGGATCGGGAACAAGTCACGATCCCTGATGCGTGTCGTCCACGAGATCACGACGATAGAATTGTCCTATCTGTTAGGAATGAAAGATGTTGCGATGGCTAGCGTAGCCAAGAGAATGTCTTGGCTTTCGCGAAGGAGGACCACTCGTACGGAGGACATTGCCTATTGCATGCTGGGTATCTTCGAGATCAATATGCCTCTGCTTTACGGCGAGGGGGTGCACGCGTTCACGAGGCTTCAGAACGAGATTGTCAGACATGTGCATGACCATACTCTGTTCTGCTGGACTTGGGACAGTGAAGTTCCCCTGAATTGGGTCAGTATACTTGCTCCGTCTCCACACGTGTTCCAGAACTCGGGAGACTATGTAAGTCGCGAACGGTTTGAAAGTCTCACGCACTACTCAACTACCAACCTGGGGCTATTGATGAGTGCACCTGCATTGTACACACTGGGAAGCCGCCTGCTCGTTATGCTGGATGCTGGTCTTTCTCAGTACCCAGCTGATCAGAGAGCGTGTATTCCTTTGCGACGCCCAGACGAGCGAGCCATGGTCTTTGAGAGGGTTCACTTCCCGGCGAAGCCCCTTACCTTCCCGTTCATCTATCCGCACAGACACCCTCGATACAGCATATACGCCTTGAGCAGACCCAGCCCGTCTACGCTCAAATCCCGACCAGGCATGGTCCCCTCTAAATACGGTGTCCTCTTGCTCATCGAGCCTAGCGCGAGTCGTTTTATCGCACCCGTCAATGAATACCAATTAGGCTTACCGGCCAACCGGCCGTTGTTGACCAAGTCATGTCAGATTTCCACATATCCTCCCGGTATGTTCGATGAGACGAGAGATTTGTTCTTCATACCGCTCTCAACCTCTTCCGCATCAGTGGCTACCAGGAAAGCAGAGCGGCACACACTGACCGTGAAGGTAACGGTTTATGGCCCGGATTGGCGGTCCCCCTTCGGTGTACAGCAAGAATACTACATCTTCTTCGCGATCCAGTCTACTGATAACCCCCAGTGGCATTGCTCCATAGTCACCGGGCTGCAGTTAAAGCAAGAAACGGGATGGGTCTCCTCGGCTGCTCTTGAGGTAGAGTACGCGGATCGCTATTTCCACTACAAGTGTTCTGAAATCTGGAAACTCGGGACGTCACATCTCCGTTGCGACTCGTCAGACCAGCTGTATATAAGTATTGGCCAGCGAATGAACGCCCACCCTGACGTGGAGACTCGATGGTGCATGCTTTCGGAGAGGAAGAATGTGGGCATCGACTTAACGGATCAAGATGGTGAGAACGACTTGGATGGTAGTGATAATGATTCGACCTCTGCTCAGGCCGAAAGGAACTGAGAAAGAAAAAATTGCAGGTGAATAGGCTGCACTTGGTTCTTAAGCTTGCTACAGTGAGTGGCTAGAGGATAGGTCCAGCTAGTTCCCGAGGTCAAGGCCAAGAACTAGTAGATAGAGAACTCGTCATTGCTATCGATGCTATCTTCACAATTCTTCCATTTGTCAAGTTCGATTTCGAACACGTCATGCAATTTGTTGCCACAACACAGCCTAGACCTTGATGTAAGGAATGCCCGTCAACTTGAATGCCCTCTCGCTGAGCTTGGGATCATGGAGAGGCCTGTCACGGACAATCTTATCAGGCTGACCATTGCGTTGGGCGACGTTAGACCCGGTGTGCAAAGCATTGGGCCAGTGTGTGGTGCCGACGCGTCCTACAAGTTCATGGTCAGCTTTTCTCCTTTCTCTCTTTGTCTTTGAGGCGTTTTCGAGAGATATGCATTTGGTGACTCACTCTCGAAAGCATCCTTCTTGCGGATAAGGTCCTCCTGGGAGGCATCTGCCACAGGCATGAAGCAGGTGTAAATCGCCAGCCGGTCCTGCTTCCCCTTGGCAGGGACGTTGTAATGGGGAGTGCGGGAGTCCCACAGCAGGAGGTCACCAGGCTCAGCCTCGACTTTGATCCATTCCGCGCCGTGGTCCTGGAGCCACTGCATACCCTTCTCGGTGAAGCCGTACCACTCCTTCGTCCATGCCGGGATTCTCTCCTCATCCTTCATGTCTCGGTGGAAATCCTCGCTGAGAAGATGGGCACCCTTGCAGACGATCAGACCACCGTCGTTGGGCCCGTTGGGAAGAAGGTTCACGAGGCCCTGTAGGCAGCGGAAGCCCGGGCGGTCCGGATCCTGGTCTTGATGGGGCCATGGTTTGTTGGCTGGCAGGTTCTGGCGGTTGGAGAAGCCATAGTTGATGGCGTCGAATGATACAATCAAATCCTCGGTGTCATAGACCTTCTCGAAGGCGTTGACAACACCGGGCTCTGAGCGGACGTCCCAGACGAAGTCCTCGTGAGGAGCTCCGTAGTTTAGAAGCATTCCCTTTTCATTGATGACGGGGAGCTTGTCAGGATGGACAGAGGATGGATCATTGCGGTTGTACCCAGTGTTGCTGCGACGGTGGTGTTAGAAACGAAGTTCTGGACTTTGAAATGTTGGGGGCTAATGGTGTTTGTGAACTTACAAAGACTCCAGAAGCCCGAGCATGCGGTTGGCATAGCTCAAGGCTCTTTCTCGGGGAACGGCACCCTTGACGACGGCAAAGCCATCGCGGACGAGGTCATCACGCCAGTCACCGTACTTGGGGTCAGTGCCATCGCACTTCATCCTGCCACCGCCAGTAAGGCCAATCTTGCCAACTTGGGTTGAGGTAGTCTCCGTCACCGTTGAAGACATTTCGGGGTTTGTGTGTGTAAGTGAGGTTTTGAGAAATAGTGAGAAGCGAAAGTGTCCTAATCAAAGAAGCGTGATGAACAAGGAAACCAATGCTCCTATTGATGGTAGTTTGGGAACAGATCAAGTGCTTACACTATGATGTAGGGAAGTATGAAACATGATGATGTCTAGTCGGAGTGCTCACGCAATTCAAATAGCTGTTGAATGCTCTTCAACCCATTGTCTGATTGGACAAACATGGAGTATCATGAGACCCGCAGCAATTCTGGGGTCGGTTCGGGGATCGCCACTGGCCTCGGAACAACAAGCGCTTATTCAAGGTGGGGATGTGCACGAACCGAACCGAGACGACTCCCCCCCTATCCGTAGTCTTAAGTGGATAAAGGTATCTCAAGTACAACAAGACTGTGCGGACAAAGGTACACGTCGTCGGGGTGACTCGTACTTCGTGATAGTCGCTTAACTCATGAAACCTGATCCCATCGATCGCCCATATCATACATGAACATATCCGTATCAAGCATATTCCAAACATCCTCAAACTCCATACTGAAGGCATCCACACCAGACTCTCCAGAGTATGCCGAGTTTCCCATGCCAAGTGGCATCATGAACTGGTGCATAGAACCATCATTCAACCTCTGAACCGCTTGCGGCTGGAATGGCACATGCAGGCCATTCCTTGCTCCCGCAACCACTTCACCTGCACCTACCATCCCGGCAGACCCATTTGCTACATTGCCGACATCATCTTTCCGGGATTCTATCGCACGCAACTTCACCTCACCCCTGAGAACAGCACCAGCCCTCTCCCTGAGCCGTGTCAGAATGGACAAGAACGCAGGCGGGTATCCCCAAGCCTGGTAACAGCTCTCTACATGGGCCGTCGCGGAAGTGAGTAGCTCGCCATCAAAACGCGCCAGGCGACTGTTTGGTGCGCGCAGAATGCTGATTGCTAGCACGACGCTGGCCAGGAAGATTTGCGGGACGCTGATGAGCACGGATTGTACGCCGGCATCTGCGAGTTGCAGCGCCTGCATGGTGGAGCTTCGGGAAGCGTTAACACATAACGTGGCGCTGCCGAGAAGTCGCTTGATCTCGGGATCTTTGGCGCTGCAAGTCTCGACCTGGTCGCGAAACCCCTTGTGGGGGAAGACCATGGCTGTGCGTGAGACCGCTATTTGGGCCTGTGGATTCATAAATGAGTCAGTCACTGTCATAGTAACTGAATCTCCATATGGTTTCGCATGCCCAGGACGAGGCTAATTGCAGTACGTCGCTCTTCCGGTGAGAGGTCGAACAAAGGGTGGGAAGCAGACTTACGTGATGGAACTGCTGTGCAAGGAACACAGCCATGACAAAATTGCCGTCAGACTCATTATGTGGCTTGAGGCTCTCTGGAAGAGCTGCTTCCCACAAGCTCAGTGATCGCGCCAGCCGAGCGGTCTGCCCGAGCATGTCAACAGCGCCATTGAAGCGGTGTTGCGAGTAGAGTCTATCAGATATCTGGCCCATGATGCTTGCTAGCGAGACCCAAGCTGTGAAGAAGGTCATTTCTTCTCCATCGCCTGTCTCCATCCCATCCTCTTCTGGAATGGGTGTACCACGCTCACCATATGTCAAGCCGAAGATATGAGCCGAGCCAATACTTGATGGTCGGCCTGATTCGAGCTGCAGCAGCATCTCTAGGGAAAAGCAAGCACCCCAGAGCCTGCGTCGGGAGCTCTCAGCATCGCTCATCTGAAATCGCTGCTGGGCCGATAGATCCATCTTGTTAAGCTGTCTTCTCATGGTTTTGTGAAGCCCAAGAGATAGTGCGAGCCGAACGGCCTGGCCCGACATGTACCATGACTGGCCATCTTTACCACAGCCTCTCAGGCTCAGTGCTATGAGAAGCAAGGCCTGAACACTGGTCTGATACGGAGCCGCGGTGAGATGTGCGTGGAGGCTATAGCAGGCGGTCAAGTACGAATCTCTCATCTCAGGAGATATGTCATGCTGTGTACCTGGGCGAGTCTCGTTCATACCAATACACAAGATAGCATACAGTACTGCCAAGTTAGGGATCCGGGTGTGATGAACCTTGGTCTGCAGGCGCCCAGGGGTATCGTTTTGCAACTTTAAAAAGGCTTCCACCTCGGATTGCAGAGCCTCCCGGCTGATAATGGGGAAGAGCGGCCAGATACGATCGGCATAAGCATCTATGCAGCGGAAGATTACTGCTTGACTGGGGAGATCAGGCAGAGTGGGCAGAAGAGGCATGCTGAACTCCTCGGTCATGGATAGGCCATGTCGAAACAGGGGCGCTGTGGCGTCGAAACCATAGCCAGCTAACCAAAGGTCTGCAAAGTTGAACAGGCATTGCAGACTGCTACCACCAAGAACCTATTACGTGTGGCTTGCGCGTTAGAAAAAATCGTACAGGTGCAAATGGGCAGCACAGTAACAGCACTGCATTCCAAGAAGGAGGGACCGACCTTGGACCTGTTGGGAGAGCCATCTGTGTTCACTACAACATCAGGCGTGACTGCGGTTGGGTCTGGCTGCTCTGGGTCAGTGCCTGGACGGCCATGTTCCTCTGAGATCTCCTGGTAGGCTCGTGACAGCCATGTGATGTTCTGGCTTCGGGTAGTAGTGGAGGCATTGCGGTTGCTGGACGCATTGGATGCATGCGTACGCACAGAGCCGGGGTCTGCAATCGGTTCATCCCTAGTAGGGCCGCCCACGGAAGGCCGATGATGAGCTAGAGGTAGTGGTGCCTCAGCGCGGGAGACGGGAGCATGAGAGAAACTTGCGGAGCGGGTATGGGTAGGTGATGGTTGTTGCGGCTGCTGTGGCGGCTCAAGGGGCACGACAGCGACTGATACCGGAGAGGGAGGTAAGCGAGCAGGTAGATGGGGAACGGACTCGTCCACGAGCTGCTCATCTAGCAGACCTTGCTCCTCATCTCGGCGCAACTGATCTGCTGAAGCTTTGGCTGAACCGGACTGTCGCCGCGTGGCCCTTTTCCGAGTAGCCAATGGTGCTCCAGGGCGTCTAGGGTCGGAGGTGATGCAGACATCCTGGCGCACGGTACAATTGTGGCACTTTGGCTGCTTAGCATCGCATCGGACCTTGCGCTTGCGGCAGGGATTGCATGCCAGGGACAAACGAGCAGGCTTGCTCCGAGGTGCACGAGGAGCCGTCGTCGCCGTGGCAGCGATGTCCGGATCGGTCTCGGCTGGGGCGTCTATGTCGCCATACGCTGCATGGTTGGATGCCGCGGCAGATGATGTGGTGGTGGTGGTGGCAGTGGTGGAGGAAGAGGACATGGAGGCGAGGCATTGAGCAGCTTCTGTGAGAGGTTCGGCCCAGGATCGTGATGCAGGCCGGTTGCTGGTGGCGAGAGCCATGCTCCGAGGCCGTGGTGGATCCGAGACCTGGAACAGAGAAGAGGCTGGGGTTGATATTCGATGGATGATAAGTTGGCAAGCTGACTCTTTGTCTTCGATGCCGGGCTTCGGGTCAAGAGGAGCACAGCGATCGATACATGCTTGCTTGGGTCTGGCTTGGAGAGGAGAGGAGAGGCCAAAATCCGGGGTATGGCTCGGCTGCGGTGCGCGAGGTCTACTTTTTGTGGGAATCGTGAATGGTGGACGGTGGTGGTGGTGGTGGTGGTGGTGGTGGGTGAAGGCTGATGGCTGATGGCTGCCGGGGTTTGGGTGATGAGTGAGGGGGGGAGGGGGAGGGGCACACAGGCACCGAACCCCAACCGACGAGGAAGCGCGTCAAGGATCTCGGATCTAGCAAAACTTAGACTTGACACCCACACTCCCGATTCCGAGCTACCCCAGAAAAATGACAGACACGACTCATTTCTGGTTCCAGTCTACTTGAAGGCAAGAAACAGGAGTGGCGTCTGAGAGTGCGCATTTCTCGACTGTTTGTGAAGCTCGCTCGCTACCTGATACTGAGTACGTACGTTCGTGACTCATGTCGTGGAGTGCACATACGAAATACCGGTCTATCAGCGTGGTCCGATGGTATGCTCCGTACTTCTTCATTGAGACTTCCATCCTGAAATCATAAACAGATAGCAATCACAGCACATCCCTCGCCAACACTCGAGAACGGGCTCAATCCCTCGTATTCGTCGCATTCTCTCTCTCACGCACCACCAACTGACTGACCCTGTCTGCTCGCCACCCATGCCTTCGCTCCATTGTAGTTACAGTTGTAATCCATAAACTCAGCAGGGTTCAACGCCGTCGCACCACCTCCATCGGTCGCCTTCGGAGGTTTCGCCTGGTCCCGACTGTACTTCTGAATCAGACTCGCCCTTTCGTACCTCGCATCGAACACCTGCTTCAGCGCACCCTGGATGTCCTCCGACGAAGGCGTTGAAGGAAGCTCAGCCAGATATGCTCGCAGTGCCTCTGCATCCTCGAAACTCTGTGATGCGCCCTGGCCTTGGGTCGGCAGCATCGCGTGTGCTGCGTCTCCAATCAGGATGACTCTGCCTCGGGTCCAGGTTGAGAGAGGATCGATGTCTCGTAGCTGCCAGAGGGCGTGATCGGGTGCTTTCTTGAAGATCTCCAGGAGCCATTCTGGGAATCCTTGGTAGACTTCCAGGAGGCTGTCGAGACTGCCCTCTGCAACCCAAGAGTCGTCTCGCTGAATGCCCTCACAAGTGCTGTCGGGCACTAGCGCCACGATGCCAAATACGTTTCCGTTGCGGCCTGGGCCCATGATCACACGACGGTCCGCTCCCACGACCATGGTGGTCACAGGCGAGGCTGGATCAAGCACCTCATTGGGAACAGCAATGTCCGACAGGAGCTCCACTGGGACCAGCATCCGGTACGCAGAAATCCCAGTGGGTAGTGCTGGCCAGGGCCGGCTCACGACGTCTGTTCGCAGGACTGAGTGAATCCCGTCTGCTCCGATGATGATGTCGGCCTTCACAGTCTCGCCACTCGACAGTGTCACAACACCGCCCTCCGCATCACACGACTTGACTGCGCAGCCAACGCGGATCCCGGCAGGCCGCCCAGCCAATTCCGTGCTCGTCGCGGCATTTCGCAGCGCAGTGTGGAGATCCTGGCGATGGTAGAGCATGCGATCAGCGCCGTACTTGGATGTGTCAAGGGGTATTTCTCGGACAAGCTGGCCATCCTGGCTCAGTACTCGAAGAGCCTTGTCGGCCATGGGACCATAGTCTGCGAGGAATGGGTCAATGCCCCATGAAGATACGAGCTTGGAGGCATTAGGTTGGAGCGAGATGAGAGCGCCGGTCTCTTTGAGCATGTGAGAGCGCTCCAGCACAGTGATTATCCGATCGGGAGCCCTGAGAGCGATGGCCTAGGATTCAATCAGCATTCAATTGTCAATAATGGTATCAGAGCCAGTATATTCCTGTCCAACACAAGATACGAGGAAGAGGAATGTCTTCTTACAGTTGCGAGGCCAGCAATGCCGCCTCCGACGATGACGATCTCGAGATCCTTTGATATGCTACCCATTCTGGAAAGATATCGAGTGCTCTGTTGGCCTCAGAAATAGAATAAACAAATGAAGTGTCTTTTTCCGTCAAGATCGACTGAGATCAAAGTACACATTCATTTAGAGTTGTGTATGTTCGTGTTTATCATGACGATGCTCCAGTACAGGCGATTGCCATCCCGCTCCATGAGTGGCGCATCACCCGAACCGAGCCGAGCTATACATACCTCTGCTTGCTCCAAGCTGCGGGGGCGGGGCTCTCCAATGGGGACTAACTACAGGAATGAACTTGAAGAGGCACGGGCTATGACCAATTCGAGAACATTGAGGACCTCTGGTTGTGGTTCATCCAATTGGTCCGATCGGAGGTGGATTGCCAAAGCGATGCCATATTCCGCCCATGACTCTTTGTCTTTGTGCCAGGAATCCCTCCTTGACTGAAGTTGATTGCACAATGTTACCACGGGAGAAGGACCAGGAGACTATGTGGACAAAATATCTCGTAACACAAGGGCATCTTTATTCAGTAGGCACTCTGAAGCACGCAAGTCAATCTATCTATATGGACACAAACGGCAGGATTACACGACTGGGATACGCCCCTCCAAAGTGTACAGTATGCGTCCCCTTGTTCTTCTCTGACTCCGGTCTAGGCTTCGAGAATGCAGCAACCTCTGTGAAGCCAGGGAATTGGCCCAGGATATCCACCTGGATGGACTCTCCTTCTTCGTAATCCACGCCCATGGCCCAGATGCCAATCTCCAGTTTGACAATCTCTCCCTTGGGAACCTTCTGCACCTCGTCATGGGGATGGAAGGGGAACTGGGGGTGCAGGGACTTGGAGTGGTCAATCTTGCGCTGCGAAGCTCTCAGGATACCGATGGATCCGTTGTGAAGCGTCAGGCTGACCCTCTCCTTTTCCGACATGTCGTCGATGGACTTGACGGGCGCGCGATCGAGAGGGAACTGCAGCTGGCTAAGCTCCTTGCCGTTCCTGTCCAGCTTTCTCAATTGGACAAACACAACGAGATCATCAAGGGCGTCGCAGCTCATGTACAGCTCTGCCTTGGGAATACCAATCAAGCGAGTTGCCTGGGTGAATGTGTGCTTGAACTTGGAGATTGACCACCGGTCTTCTGAGTTGTGGGAGGATGAGCCAACGGTGCTGGGTTTCTCTGTCGAGAGAGACCCATCGGGGCCAAGGTAGAAGGATTTGTATTCGGTATCGGGGACAGGAAAGTCGGGCAGGACGATGTCGTGCTTAACGTCTCGGTCTCCGAAGGGCAGAGTCGCCCAGCGAACCTTGGGCGTCTTCTCCCAATCGTTATCGATGTTCTTGAGGTACTTGTCAAAGAAGAGCTAGAAGTTCCCAAGACGGCCAGTCAGTTCGGGATAACGGGAAGAAAAGGGGAGACTCTGTGGATAGTGGTTACTGACCTTGAGCTCGTCATAGCTCTCTGGCACGGAGTACAGCTCGAACCACTCCTGGTAACCGCTCCACTTGATCCATTTCTTGTCGGTGTTGACCTGCATCCAGCCGCGCACAGCGCCCATGGTGTGGATTTGGCTGAAGTCCGAGCCGGTGATGAAGCAAGGGATGTTGATCTTGGTCATGTCCACTCGCTTGTCGTTCCAGTAGATGTTGGCCAGGGGAGACCGGCGGTACATCTCGGCGAAGTCTTCGACTCCGTGGTGGCCCTTGATGACCAGCTTCGTGATGAGATCGTAGTTGCTCATGTTGAACCACCCTCCGCGGCAGAACTGCTCGCGGAAGATGTCTCCTGAGCCCTCCCACGGCGCGATGGCCTTGAGGGAAGGGGGGTTTTGGGCAGCAGCGTGCCACTGCATGATGGCGAGGTACGAATTGCCGGCCATGCCAACGTTTCCATTGGACCAGGGCATCTTGGCCAGTGCTTCGATGACATCATGAGCATCCTCAGCTTCTTGCTGACCCATGCAGGGCGTGTCACCGTCACTGTTGCCGGCACCACGCGAATCGACGCTTGCGATAGCATAGCCTCTTGCAACCCACCACGCCGGATCAAGACCCTCGAACTTCTCCAGGCCGCTGACATCTTCATCCTTGAGACAGCATCTCCACACGCAAATGTTGAAGATCATGTCCACGGCCGAATATTTCTTGCCATAAGGCGACCAGGAGACGATGATGGGAACATTCTCCTCGTCGGTGGCGGGTCGATAGATGTCAGCGTACAGCCTGCAGCCATCGCGGACTGTGATCTCAATGTCGTGGTCAATGCGAACATCAGAGTCCAACTTTCGACAGCCGAACGGCGCAGAGCCTTTCTTGAGGACCTCAGTCTTCCCTGGGGTTGGCTCAACATAGCCATTGTCACCGACTTCGGGCTTGTTCAGCGGCTTGTAGGCCACCTGGTAGGGGATCAGCATGGCTAGAGTTGGCGATGAACTTGATGATGGAAGGAAGAATGTTGGAAAATGAAGTTTGAGGTTCAATAAAGAGAACGACTCAAGAGTGCGACTTGTAGGGGAGCGTCAAGAAAAAGGCGGTTGATGAAATCAGCAAGACGTACGTAGAGGCACGCTCTACTTTTTCACCAGATTCTGAATGTCGGCTTTGGTACACATGTCGGCCATTTCAGCATGCATGTTGTCGTCCATGCGCACGCCTGCGATGAGGATCCGAAGTTCGGGTCGGTAAAGACTTGAGGGGTTCGAAGCCAGCAGCGTGCATGATGGGGTAGGCAGATGGAGGGCGTGGCTGAGGTGGATGTGTGGACTTGCTGCAACGGAACGGCGTGCATGGTAGATCTATGCGAGAAGATGGAGAAATTGATGTTCCCCCGCACCCGATGCCATGTGGTGTGCGAGTCAGTTATGCTATGCAGGTCTGGCGATGTGGTGATGGGAAACCTGGAGAGGATCTGATGCTTCACAACGACGACCCTCCGAGTGGAACCAGGGGTGGACTAAGGGAACCGAGCCGAACCGAGCCGATCGCAACGGCAACTCTGCACCCGTACCAAAGGGCCGAACCGAGCCTCAACAAAGTGCCATCCAACAATCTCCGCGTACAGACTATCTGGTCTCACAGCAGATAGAGGGTCACTTACTTATAGAATACCTCATCTCAGTCCAAGATAATCACATTATCGTTATCTCTGTCTTCATCTTCATCTTCATCTTCATCTTCATCACTCGAGCCTTTCTAACGTCACACATTACTTCCTCCATCATGTCTACTACCACTACCACCACCGTTGTCGAGGAGCCCAAGGACCGCACTTTTGGTGCGCGTTTCGAGACCAAGGGCCTCATCGAGTTCGACGAGAACACCGTCTACGGTGACTGGCGTGACGAGTTCCACAAGTACGGCTGCGTCGTCATCAAGGGAGTCATCTCTCCCGAGCGTGCCAAGTACTACGCCGACAAGCAGATCCAATGGCTCAAGAACTTCGAGCTGGGGTTCGACGAGAACAACCCGGAGACCTGGACGGCTGAGCACCTACCCGTCAGCTTCAAGGGTGGCATGTACTTCGCCTATGCGTCCACTCACGAGAAGATGGCATGGGAGGCACGGACAGAGCCCAAGGTTGTCGAGGTCTTCGAGAAGCTCTGGGGCACAAAGGAGCTTCTCTGCTCCTTCGATGGCATGAACATCTCCATGCCCAACCGCAAGGACCTGAACTGGAGCCCGTGGCCACACTGCGACCAGAACCCGGAGCGCAAGGGGTAAGTCATTGTCACATTTGCACGCTCTTCCTTTCACCCATCCTCTTGATGGGAAAAGAAAAGGAGAAAAAAAAGAAGAAGAAGAAAGGAAACAAATGAACTAACGGTGCTGTCAACGCAGGATGCAAGCCGTTCAGGGCCTTCTCAACTACGCTCCCAACGGTCCCAAGGACGGCGGGCTCATGCTCATGAAGGGATCCGCCAAGCTCTTCAACGAGTTCTTTGCGCACAAGCGTGAGTCTGCCGACCACGAGGACGCACCGCCGCCGGAGATCAAGTACATGGACCTCTTCCTCTTCAGCGAGAAGGACATCAAGTGGTTCGAGTCCCGCGGCTGCGAGATGGTCAAGGTCAACATGGAGCCCGGCGACTTCGTGCTCTGGGACTCGCGCACCATGCACTACGCGCGTCTCCCCGAGGGCGAGCAGATCCGGCACGTGCAGTACATCTGCATGACGCCCAAGAAGTACGCCAACGAGGAGGCGCTGGCGGCCAAGAAGGAGTGCTTCGAGAAATGGATCGGCACCACGCACTGGCCGCACTGCAACATTCGGCCGGCGGAGGATAAGCCGATGAGAGACGGCAAGCTCTGCCCCAAGTACAGGAGTGAGCCTTTTGAGAAGCCGGAGATCACGGATCAGGTGCTTCGCTTGGCTGGTGTGAAGGATTACTAGAAGTACTAGAGAGGCATGGCATTTGAAACTGGTCATGATGGCGAGAAGAGTCCAGCAGCACGTCCCTGTATCTAAAGACATGAGAATGAATATTTTTGAAAACAAAGCCATGAATGAATACCTGAAAACAAAGACATTCAATCAAGTATACTGCATAACCTTGTGGATTTTGTGGATTTTCACGTTAGTCAAGGGTCGATACTGTTTGAGAAGATGGCTGTCCACTTGTAGCCAAGTTGAAGTCGCGATCATTGCAAACCCATGATTCGATTGGAAGTGCAGTTTCTTCCTGATCAGATGAACGTTGTGCTGGCAGTAGAATCATGTCCGACATCGCATTGGGAAGATCAATTCCCTGTCTGTCTGTCTGTCTCGTCCAGGGTCCGGGTGTCCCATGGGCAGCAGAACCCGATACCTTGCAAAGAGGTTCATCCTCCCGAGATGTGCAGGGCGCGCGCGGGGTTGAAGTGGGCTCCCGAACCGAGAAACATGGACGAGAGAGAGAGAGAGACGAGAGAAGGATAAAGGCAGAAAGACGACAAGTATTCCGGAACCGGGTCCAGACCCCAGACCAAGGTCGAGTAGCCAAGACGCCATGGCGCATTGGTCCATGCTCAAGAAACCACTAGTCGGTGGCTGAAGTGGTGGTTCATGTGCCCTGCGACAGGGGGTGCCCAACCCCATGGGGAGGAGAGACAGTGGGGGGGCCACTTGTGGAGAGAGGTTCGTCGTGTGCAGTAGTCTAGCACTTGTCAAAAAGCACGTCTCCAACCAACCGCGACGGCTGCATTTCCAAGTCTTGGTGGAGTGGCGACCAGTGCATGCCATCTGCGCGCGCGGGGTGTTTGGCGTTGTGGGCATCCGACCCGAACATGTTGACGCGACACCACTGGCACTCCCTCCCAGAAGCTTAACCACGGCACTTGACTCGGATGGACAATAGTCTCTTCAGGTGGCTTTTCCCCTCGTCTGGCCATGGTCAGTAGTCCCTGCAGAACTGTTCAACGGCGCCGAGCACCCGGGTACCGCTGGTTGGCACCCCCTCCTGCACGATGCTCTGGGGAAGAGAAAGTTGCAGAAGAGGAGAAGGAGAACCCGGGGAAGAGGGGCGCCTGTAGTACCTACCTACTAAGTCAAGGGTTAGCACTCTACAGCACGGCCACGGGGCTTAGGGCCGTGACCACTCTAACCTCTTCACCCACGGCTGAGAGTCAACCTCCTCTACTGCCTGGGGCACTCTTCGGTTCATGCGTTGTGTCCTGGCATCGGGATCTCCTTTGCCTTCCACGCATATAAGGACACCCTGGGCACCTCACCATCACTCTGCATCATGGCCCTTCTGGTGTTTCATTGACTCTTCAGTCCTTCAGGCCAAAGAGTTTCTCTTCCTCTTCTTCGGTCTTCTTGCCCACTTCCTTCTCTCCATATCAACGGAAGGAAAAAAAGAAATACCTTCTCACCTACGAGGAGTACTCGACGACAGACGGGTCACTCCCACAACACCCTCGCCACCATGAGTATCGATACCAAGATGGACGCCTCCCATGTAGAGGAGCAGAGCTTCGAGGACCAGGACCTCAAGCTTCAGGTCACCAAGTCCAGAGTTGCTACCTCCGGCACCGTCCAATTGACTGCTGGCAAGATCGTGTACATCCCGGCACCCACTGCTGATCCTAGAGGTACAACATCATCTCTCTCCCATATCATCATAGTCTGCAATCATGCTGGATCAGGAGGCTAACCCGGTCCATGATAGACCCTCTCAACCTGCCTATCTGGCAGAAGATTCTCGTCCTCATCTGCCTATCCCTCTGTAAGTCACCAGAGCAATTTCTCACAATTTCAGGCATGAACCACACTCTAACATCTCATCTCTAGTTTCCGTCATCGGTCTCGGCATGGTCAGCGGCTTCGGTGGCCTCCTCGGCTTCTACATCCCAGCATATGCCTCCATTGGAAAGGGCTACAAGGAGATCAGCTACTTCCTCAGCCTTCCCAACCTGACCATGTACGTGTCTTGCTATATATATCAACCGGACTTGCTCAGGAACACCCTGAACTGACCACAAATCATCCTCTCAGGGGCTTCGGCAATCTCATTGGCATGCCCATTGCTGTGGCTGTTGGCCGTCGCAGCGTTCTCCTCGTCGCCATTGCACTCATGTGCGCTAGTATTGGTCTCTGCGCGGGAGCTGGCACCAAGGCTGAGAACTACGACTGGCATCTCGGGGCTCGTCTGGTCCTCGGCGTGGCAGCCGGCCAGTCGGAGGCGCTTGTTCCCATGGTCACGCAGGAGATCTTCTTCCTCCACGAGCGAGCTAAATACCTGATGATCCAGCAGACCATCCAGACCATTGCTGTTGCCATCTTCGTTCTCTTCGCTTCTCCCATTGCTGGCGCCATCGGTCCTCAGTGGTGGTACGGTATCGGCTGTGTGATGTGCGGCGTCTGCTTCGTCATCACCTTGTTTTTCGTCCCGGAGACCAAGTACTACCGTCCCCAGTCCTCCTACCAGGAGACCACTGCTGAAGGTGATTCGGATGGATCTGGCGAAGGCTTTCAGATCCACACCGAGAGGCCGCCGCTGGATTACGATAATTTCGAGCCTCGCACCTTCAAGTCCAGTATGCGTCTTTGGATTGGCAAGCCGGAATGGGGCAAGGCTTGGATCGTCTTCAAGGATGCTTGGACCATGATCCTGTTCCCTAATGTCTTCTGGGCCCTGGCCATCAATGGCATCACTCTCGGTACTAATATTGCCATTGGCATGACCGTAAGTTTCCCTGTCCCCAAGTTGACTTGTTCCCCGTGCCTTCTTCAGGAGACTAACACTGTTCCTCCAGTACGGCCGTATTGTTGAGTCCCCTCCGTACAACTGGTCTCATAATTCGACCAGCTATGCCAACACTGGACAAATCGTCACTTCTCTTGTTGGTAAGTAAACCACCTTGCAGGCTCCTTCCAAACAATCAAACACACAAGAGAAATACTGACTTGGCACTTACAGCCCTTCCCGTGTATGGTTACGGCAGTGACTGGATCATCAAGTACTTCGCGAAGCGCCGCGGCGGCATTCACGAGCCCGAGACTCGTCTCATCCCCCTCATCCTCCCCATCATCATTGGTGTCATCACCGCTGTGCTCTACGGCCAATGCGCCACCTATCCTGACAAGTACCATTGGTTCACTGTGGTCTGGGCTCTTGCCGCCTACTTCTTCACCTTCATCGGTGCAAACATCGTTGCCATCACCTACCTCCTGGACGCATACCCCCAGCGCGCCAGTTCACTTCTCATCATCATTTGCGCGTACCGTGGCTTCCTCTCCTTCGGTGTCAGCTTCCGCGTGTGGGATATGGTTGACAGTATGGGTTATGATGGTGCCTTCGACATGTTTGCTGGTCTGACTGGCCTCATGGGCGTTCTTGCTGTGATTTTGTTCTTCACAGGCAAGCGGATTCGTGCTTTCACTAGCCGATGGGTCACTGTCAACGATAAGTCGTAGTAAACCTATGAAGAAGTTGTGTTTGCGAAGGTGCAGGACGCCAAGGAAGCGATGGAGAAAGGGTGTAGGAGATATATGATGAATGAATATAATGTCGGATGTATACCATTTTTGCCGGAGCCTTTACTACTTTGACTCTTGAAGCCTAGTGGAATTCCCTCGTGCCTGAACTGTAAACCTTTGAGTGAGCCCGATTCCGTTTCGGCTTTTGGGCCTGTCTTTGCCAGGATATCCAAGCTGGGACTTACCAGGGGGCAACCACCAGCCCTATGTCCAAGTCGTGAGCATACTACAAAGCCTCCACTGCATATTAGTCTCTTGAGATTCCGTAAACAGATCATGTTCTCCACTCGATGTAGATGACATGAAGTGAAAAGAACACATACATATCAGTAGAGGTGTTATTGCTCTGCGAGGTCGTAGCCAATCATGCCAGGTATTCTCATTCTGCTTGGCTGATCTTTCTAGAATCTAGATTTTCTCTGCTACAACTTCGCTGTGTACCTGAGTCTCCGTCGCGTGACCAATACCAGCCTCTTCTGTTTTCGCAGGCTTGCGCTTCTGCTTGATGAAAACCGTACATACCAACATCAAGCCACAGATGCATGTGTAGAACGTCCACATGTTGTGCAGTCCCGTCATGTAGTCAGTCTCTGATGTATTGTTCGTAGCGTTGTTTCCATCTGCAGCTCCGTGCAAGGAGGTCAGACTACCGCCATGGAGGGAGCGCTGGATCAGAACAGATCCGATGACGACAGACACCGAGGTACACAGACTTCGGAGGAAAGCGTAGGCAGACATGGCAGCAGCAATGTCCCTTTGGTGCAAAAAGCTCTGTAAGGCGATCATTGGGCTTTGGAACAGGAGACCTGCCCCGAGACCGGCGATGACCTGGAAGGTGATGATCTTGGCCCACTCCCTGTGCGTCTGGAAGCTGATGAACAATCCTGTTCCTAAAGTCATGAGAGCCGCTCCCACATAACACACGTAGACGTAATTGCCCGTTTTCCGGATGACGAACGCACCGGCCATGGGCATGACGGACAGAGGCACGATGAGCGCGAAGAGGGTGATCCCCGAGAGGAGAGGCGTCAGCCCAAGTATGACCTGCGAATACAGGGGAAGGAAGAAGTCGAATGAGATAAAGCTGAAGGAGTGCAGGCATGAGACTGCGAATGCGGCGAGGTTGGTCCTCTTGGTGAAGATGCGTCCTGGGATGATGGGAATCGTTGCAAACCTGGATTCCCATACACAAAAGCCGATCAGGAGCGCGATACCGAAGACGATCATGCATATGACTTTGGCAGAGGACCAGGCTCCGGGGCTCGTAGCACCGACTTCCAGGCCGTAGAGGAAACAGATGGTTCCGCCGATGATGAAGACGAAGCCGGTCCAGTCCAGAGTGCGCAGGCCTTGGAGGAGGGGCTCTTTTGCAGTCTTGACTCTAAGAACAAAAATCAACACGAGGATGGCAAGGCCATCAAACGGGAGGTTAATGTAGACTGCAACTGGCGGTCAGTGTTCTGAAGCTTCACAGATGGTGTGGGATCGGGAGAGACTCACAGCACCATCGCCACCCGATTGTTTGGGCGAATATACCTCCGAGCACCGGTCCGATTGCGCTCGAGATGCCCCATACGATACCGGTGAAGCCATAATACTTGGCCCGGTCCTTCAGCGCAAAGAGATCGCCAATCACAATCGTGACCATGACGAGGGAGCCTCCCGCACCAAGACCCTGCACCACTCTGCCACCGATGAGCATTTCCCCCGAGTCCGCAAGGGCACAGACCAGACTGCCGGCCATGAAGAGCACGGCCGAAGCAACGACCATGGGTTTCCGCCCGAGGATATCGGAGGCCTTGGCCCAGATGGGAGTCGAGGTGGTGTTCGCCAGGGTAAATCCACTGCTGATCCAAGCGTACTGCTGGCTGGTGACGCCGAGCTCTCGGGCGATGGTGGGGAGGGCCGTGGAGATGATTGTGATGTCGAGGGCACTCAGGAAAAGAGTGAGGCATAGCGATAATATGGTGAGTCGGCGCTGCAAGGTTGTCATGGGCGGGGGAACGAAGTCGGTCATGGTCGTGTCGACATTTGTGAGCTCGGCGCCGTTGGAGGGCTCGGGCGTCGACGATGAAGAGAATGCTTCATCTTGGGGGGTACTGTCGACGAGAGTGCCGTGTTTGCTGTCAGGGTGGCCTGTTTTCAACTCTGTGGCGGCAACATCCCGACTTGAAGTCTGTGAAGCAGTCATGATGACTTGCTTGTTCTTTGAACCAAAAGTCGTGCTGACCCGCCGCAGTAGAATCCTGTAGTTGAAACCGGATGCTGCAATGGAGACTTGAGGGCAGCAGTTTTGGGAGATAAATGGGAGGGAAAGTGAGGAAAAATCAACTGCTGGACCAGGGCAGCGTATGCACGAGCCGAAGATCGTCGCAGCGGTTCGCGGTGGACTAGGGCTGTAGTCTAATGGCACACAATCCGTGGAGAGCGAAAGCTGCAGTGTAGTGTAGGTCGCGTACTGGTGCAAAAACGAGAAATCAGAAAGTGGCAAGCTCCGTTACCAGGCCTCGACGCGTGACACTGTTCAGTTCAAGAAAGAGCGATACAATCCAAGCGATTGGAGTCTAGAACGCGCATTGCGGTGAGAACGGCGGAGGTTGGGTTCTGCGGAGAGGCCGCTCCCGGGCTACTTGAACCGAGCCGCGGCTCGGGATCTGTCCTGGCAGTTCCAGGGGCAACTAGACCTGCGATGGGATTTTAAACTATATGACCATGTAATGAATCATATAGTAAGTAATCGTGTAAGCAGACGATCAATGAATCTACAATCATTGGGCGAAGACCTTTTGACTCGCGGAGCTGCTTGCCTGATGCTGTGCGATACAGCGAGGTCGAATACTCACCCGCGGATGAGTTGCGAGATTCGCCATTGTTGTCATTGATGCCATTGAACTGAACCATCGCCAAAGCAAGTCATCGCTCAATTCATGCCCAAGTACAGTTATATCCCAAGTTGATTTCCATCGTGATTCCAGTCCCAGTACTCCTGTTTCGCAGCGCTCTCATGTTCCGTTTTCCATCCTTCAGTCATATCCTCCCTCACATGCCAGCCCTCATTATTTCCTCGCCGATGCCGTCGATTCTGAGGAAGACATGACTCTGAACCAGGCGCTTGTTGCCTTGTAGCGATTTGGGATATGCAGAGCGTTGGGGTCGGCGACTTGCTGACGATCTTCAGCAGCAGCCTGGCGGTTTTCGGCCCACTGCGAGAAGACGGCGTGGCCAAGATGGCGGGAAATGGTGTGAGATGAAGGCATTATGACGGCTGGACGATGCAGTTTTTGTCCCTCTCAGATAGCTTTGAGGGATGTGATTTCTGCAAGTCTGTGCCTTTGACAGTGTGATGAGGAAGTATGGGCTGGGGTTTTCGAGGGTGACTCTGTGTGCGTTCTTCAATCAGAGTGGCGGTGATGTATCCACGGAGTAGCGGCAGATCATGGTCAGGCAACACCTGTCAAGGGTTTGTAGCGCCTTATGAGCAACCAGTCGTACATATGCCATGTCTATAGTGGTCTGAGGCCCATGCCGCCGATACCTTCGGATGGGTGAGCTTCGAGGCTGGAACGTCCGTTCGGTTCGGTAGGGCTCTGTCTTCCCGTCGGTTATTTCCGAACCGAGACGGCCATTCTATCATGACAGCAATTACTCGTCCACGTTCAGCAGTCATATTCGCATATCATGAGGACTGGCCTTTTTTACAACATATGATATATCTAGCTTTTGCTGATTAGGCCTGAATAATCCTTTGTCGACGCATGGAGATGATTGCATACGCTTCGGAGGTTGCGGAGGCTCTACTCTGGTGTGGAGGCTAGGCGCATTGTATCACCCTCTTGAACAAATCTGGAAATCGAGCACAGAAGAAGAGCGAATATTTAAGTTGATCGTCAAATGTGGGTGTTGAATAGTGCAAGTCCATATCGGGCGCGCCGTGGCGCGTCACGATGATCGATCGACATGTGCCAATGCCGAGGCCCGCCTATCTATGACGTCGTCTCCTTAGCCTCACGACTACTTCCCCAGAACATGCGACACCTCGCAAGCATTGATTCCTGAAGCAACAGGTTTCGAAGATATCAATCAGGCGAAAAGAGGAACGTTTGAGACATCGTCTTGCGAGCGCCAACCAAGTGCTCATCTATCTGCATACGTTATGACATCCGCCTCTGCAGCTTGGGAGGCCCTCGGCCATGCTGCATCTGGCTCACTGGGCACTGCAACATCGACCGCAGCTCTATATCCCCTCGACCTCGCCGTCACACGTCTCAAGGCGCAGAGCCGTCTCCCTCCTAAGGAGCGCCACGAAGGCATCGTCGACATCCTCCGCGACATTTTTGCTCATGATGGATTTTCCGCCTTATACAGCGGTCTTGGCCCGGATATCGCCAAGTCGGTCATCGACAGCTTCCTATTTTTCGGCTTCTACAATTATCTACGTCCGCGCCATCGCAAACCTCGTGCCCTGGAGGAACTGGGCCTTGGGGCATTGGCAGGAGCTTGTGCGCGGGCGGTGACAACCCCTGTGTCTAATGTCGTAACGCTGAAGCAGACGTCAGCGACGGGTCAGCAAGAGAGCTTCCGGCATATTCTGTCGGGGATCGTGAAACGCTCTGGTTTTCTGGGCTTGTGGTCGGGATACTCGGCAACGCTCGTTCTGACCCTGAACCCTAGCATCACCTTCTTGGTGAATCGAAGGTTGGCGAAGAGGATCATCCCAGCACTTGAGGAGGAAGATATTCCGGTTGCGTGGGTGGCGTTTCTGCTTGCTGCGAGCAGTAAAGCCGCGGCAACGGCTCTCACCTATCCGTTCCAGGCTGGCAAGACAAGGCTGCAGATGGCCGCCACGGAAGCTGGCCACGATGGCACTGAGACTGCAAACAACTCTACGCCAAGTGTCGAAAAGAACGTTTCGGGGGCTAGGAAAGCATGGCGTCGGTTGATGGAGATCCTCGACAAATCCATCTTTGGCGTCATACTCCGCATTCTTCGTGAAGAAGGCGTGCAAAGCCTCTACACTGGCCTTCAAGGCGAATTGCTCAAGAGCTTTTTCAGCCATGGCTTCACAATGTTCACCAAGGGGCTGATCCATAGGCTCATTATGAAGCTATGGATTGCAGCCAGCCCGCGCCTTCACCAGGCTAGATTACGGGGCACGAAATGAAGGTGACTACCATGATGAATGGTACTGAAGTCCATATTGATCTTCCTTTTGGATATCATCCTTCAGCACTGGAAAGCGACACTCGACTTTTTGATCGTGCTCGCCCCGCGTGCTGAGAAACCTGTACCCTCTGACTTGAGGGGAACCAGTCCAGCAGGCAAAGCGTCCTTCTCGCCCGTGTGTGCGGTTTTCCCGGATACCGGTGAATCACAAGTGAAGCAAGCGACTAGCTCGCCCTCGGGTCTTCCCTTGGGCGCGAGGAATTGTCGAACGCACTTGAGGCAAAGTACATGCCCACACGGTTTCGCCATGATTGCGTTTGATGAGTTTGACAGGACTTTGCGACAGGAAGGGCAAAGCCTCCTCTTCTCGCTAATTCCACTTTCTTCAGTCGTTGCTTCGTCAAAGTGAAGGTCGATGAGTTTCTGCATCGAAAGTGCATGAGCGTTGTCATCGTTGGATGCAGGACAGGTCGGTGTAGTTTTGACTTCTACAGTGGTTGGCTTGATCTTGCTAGACTGGACATCGGGGGTCAAAGAGGGCGTCCAGAATGAGGGGAGGGTCGGTTTCGCGGCCTGAACAATTAAGTTAGTTTTCTTGACGTTTCAAAAATGCGAAATCGGGATTGACGTCCATACCTTCTCCTCCTCAATGGCTTTTCTCGCTTTTGCCCTGTCTTCCTGTGCTATCCGGCTGAGCTCATCCTCATCGAGGGCGAATTTGCGTTTTGCGCCGACCACCAAAGCCGTCTCGTCACCCGGTGCGCGCTCATCTTTCGTAGCTCTCGCTTGGGCCTGCTCTTCTCTTCTTGCGACGACCTTTCTACTCGCCCCCTCCAAGCCCGCTTGTGTCCGTTCAAAGTCCCTGACCGCTCTCTCATGCTCCTCTCCTTCTTCTTCCGCTCTTTTCCGCTCTCTTTCCTCCTCGGCTCTCTTCCTCGCCTTCTCTGCACGCTTCAACTCCTTCTTTTGTGCGACGAGATTCGCCAGCGCGCACTCGCGGCAGAATATATCGCCGCGTTGACAAGCCACAGGCTCACGAGCTATCTCGAGACATAGATTGCAGGATCCGAAAGGAAGGAAGGATTCGCGGTGGAGGCGGGCGGAGGAAGAGGACCAGGCGGATTTGGCGAGGGCGCGCTCGTGGGAGGTGAAGACGGGTCGAGAGGTGTTTCGCTTGCCTATGTCAAGTGTCAGACATTCATAGTAGAAAAGGTCAAGTTCGAAGCGGCCTTACTGTGTGACATCTTTGCGATTTGAGCCGCGCGGGCCGAAGGGACATGTACAGGTGAAATTTAATGGAAGATGGGAGTCAGACGCTGGGCTGAAGTGGCAAGGCTGCGCTGCGCTGGGTTTACTGAGTGCAGTTGGGGACAGCCGCCTAAGGCGTGGGAGCCTAGGAGCCGATTCTTGCACCACTGGCCCCTGTAGCTAGCTAGCTTCGCTTGCATCCACATCTCCCAAAGCCATCCACGTTGAAATCGCCTTGCCTCGTCGCGTCCTTTAGCTTCACTTACGCGACACTTTTTCTCGGGAAGCCAGTGGAAACAACGGCATTGCGCACAGCAGGAAGCCGCACTCATGAACCTTCTTTGAGAAGGTGTCGCTGGATGGTGGAAACGGTGAGACACCAGACAAGGGACCACTCGACTTGCAACAGCAAACTTTGTCATCTGAAATTCCGACTCAGCGAAGACCATGACGAGTACATCAACACCTCCGGCACGGCCAGGCTTGCCATGGAGAGCCGCATCCATGGCTATTGCCGGTGCCACCGGTGCCTTATGCCGCGGTTTCCTCTATGGACTCAACAATGTCGAGGTGACTGGGCTTAACAATCTCCTCAGCATCCTGGATCGAAGGCGGACACATGGTCCAGATCGAGGCCTCTTGACGGTTTCTAACCATGTCATGGTGTATGTCACTTCTGTCTTCACCAACGTTTGAGCTCTATTGACAAGAACCCAGTCTCGACGATCCCATCATGTGGGGCATCCTGCCTATGAAGTACTTCTTCGATACTGAGAACTTGCGTTGGGGTCTTGGTGCTCATGACATCTGCTATAAGAATAAGTGAGAGCCTCGCCTCCTATTCGTGTCTGGCAATTACTAACGTGACTTCAAAGATTCACATCAACCTTCTTCAGCATGGGACAAGTCCTGCCTACCCACCGCAACTGGCACTCACCCCATGGCGGGCTCTACCAGCCAACCATGACCCAAGCCATCAAACTACTCTCCAAAGCCCCGGCAGACATTTCCTCGGAGGAGCTGTACTACACCACCAACGGCCATGATCGTCAATGGGCACCTGCTGCATATTCTGCCCATCGTAAGGCCTGGGTACACATTTTCCCCGAAGCCTGCTGCCATCAAAGTCCCGGTGATACTACCACTTTGCGGTACTTTAAATGGGGCGTTGCCCGCCTGATCCTCGAAACCGACCCAGCGCCTGAATTCCTTCCTATGTTCATCAACGGCACAAAGGGTATCATGGCTGAAGATCGTGGTTTCCCAAGATTTCTACCCCGTATTGGCAATAAACTCCAAATCACCTTTGGCGAAGCCACAGACGTGGACGAGCTTTTTGGTGAGCAGAGAAAAGCATGGAGGAAACTTGTTCAGGACGCAGGAGGAGATCAAGAGAGGCTGCGAAATGGCGAGGAAGCAAAGAAGTTGAGGATAGAGGTGGCGAAGATGGTGAGGGATGAAATCGGCAGGCTGCGCGTGAAAAGCGGGCTGCCTGAAGACGATGATGAGGCAGCCGCGTTGGCTGAGACGTGGGCAAAGGAACCTAACAAGAGGAGGTTCCAGAGCCCAGTGGACGGCAGCCTCGTGAACCGGCAATGAGGCAACTGCTTTCATTGCGTATATAGCCCTTGTATTAAGAAGCAAATATATGTACATCACGACTCAGCGAGAGCTGGTGCAGCGGAAGTCATCCGTAGTTTCATTATTTGTATGAGAATTGTCTAAAGGACGAGGAAATTCGGATCGCTCTTAATGAAACCAAGAAATCAAAAAAAGAAAGAAACAAGAAGAATGAGCAGAAAATGCCTCCCCCGCCTCAGTCTAAGTCCTCGCCCATCCCAACAAACCTCTGCTCCGAAAATAACAGCTAACTCCCGAGGTAAGAAGTCATCTATCCCATTGCCAAAGAACGAAATGCCGCCTGGCTTCCGTGCTTTTCTCTCTCGATCAAAGACGTGGAGAACGTCCAAACCCCCATTATGGTTCATTCTTATGTACCGAAGTGCTCACAACCTTTTGAATATTATCCTTGCCCAACTTGTGCAAAGATAGCGCGGATGGGGAACCCTAACTTCAACTGCCCATGTACCGACCAAAGTGCGTACCGTTGAAGCTCTCTCCCGGGCCATTCTAATAGCCTTCAAAATTCTGGGCCGGGACACCCTGCTGCTGGTAGGCACGGGCCTGCATTGCCTGTGCAGCCTGCTGCTGCTGCTGCGCTTGCTGTTGCATATGGATATCACTGAACCAAGGGTGCTGCAGGGCCTCGGCAGCGCTAATACGCAATTCCGGGCGGAGCTGAAGCATGCGCTGAAGGAGATCGATGCCCGTGTGATCGATCGCGTGGAGGATGGTGCGAAGGTCCTGGGTGGCGTACATCTGGAAAGTGGGCTTGTATTCAGGGAACTGAGTGATGCCAGGCCAAGTGCGCTCGGTGGGTGTGCCCATGATGCGGAAAATGCGAACGATTTGGTCCTCATTGGTAGTACCCGGGAAGAGAGGGCGACCGGTGTACATTTCAGCCATGATACAGCCAGCTGACCATATGTCGATGCTAGTGTTGTAGGTTCTGCTCCCAAGCAGAACATCAGGTGCACGATACCAGAGGGTGACGACCTCGTTCGAGAAGGTGTTGACAGGGATACCAAAAGCACGAGCAAGACCAAAGTCACCAAGCTTCAACAGGCCTTTGCTGTTGATGAGCAGGTTCTGAGGTTTGAGATCGCGATGGAGAACTCGATTCTGGTGACAAAAGTCGATGCCCTTGAGGAGCTGGTACATGAAGCTCTTGATAGTGGCGGGTTTGAGAGCACCGCGTTCACCGTTCGTGTCCATATAGCGCTTAAGATCGCCGTCCATGTACTCGAAGACGAGCATAAGCTTGTTCTCGGTGTGAATGACGTCGTGTAGGGCGACAATGTTCTCGTGCTTGAGCTCCTTCATGAGGGAGATCTCGCGGATGGCTGTGGAGGGCGTGCCCTCTTCCGAGTCGAGATGGATTTCCTTCAGCGCGACAAGCTCTCCGGTCTGGCGGTTACGGCCCTTGAAGACCTAAAGTGAAGGAGAAATGGTTAGCAATTGAAACCATCGCTTCGGGGGCTATGTGTACACGTACTGTCGCATATGTTCCCTCACCCAACTTCTCCAGCTGCTGGAACGAGCTGGGATGGCGCTTGCCGTCCATGATGATTAATTTGAGATGTCAAAGCAAGATGATGCCGGATTGTGTCGATGGCGCACAGGTGAGGCTTGGGTGCTAGAGTGTCAGGGTCGATGTGTATGCCAGCAACGCAACAGCAGAGTAGGGCAGGTAAGACGAAGAAGGTAGCGCGCGTGCGAAGGTAAGCTTGAGGGAGATGGCGGGAGACGTCGTTGGGTTGAAGGGGTATGGCTTGAATCAAGGGAGGAGGTGGTGGCTCGTCGTGAGGGTCGAGGGTTGAGAGGAGGGGCCCAGACGAAGCCCCGCCAAACTCCGAGTCATCGCTTGAGGGTTGCACTTTGCTTAGCGCTGGCAACCCTTGAGCTTGAGTGCGCTGGGTGTTTGCATCGTCAGGCTGTGTGGCCTCTGCAGCGTGCTCGACTGTAACTATCACTTCGACAAATTGGTGTTGCTTCTGATGCTTCAGCGACTGTCAGTAAACCTTGGTGTTGCATGGTTGACTTGTCTCTGGCACCCCATTTTACTCCATTCCAGCCCAGTACTGAACACGAACATTAGGCATACCGCCGATGATGGCTTCTTTCATCAGTATTCATCATTCAACACAAGTCTAATTGCACGATATCTATATGATCTCAACACAAAGAAAGGGCGACTGCATGGCCCGTTTGATGGCCGATGAAAGCTTACGGCCCCTATCCTGACGAACCCCTAGGCCATGCCTCAATCCGTCGACTTGCGAATGGTAGACTGCAGAACAGTCAGGCCAGTGATCTGCGTCTGGCCTTTCTTCAAGACGGCCGGCGCAGGGTTCTCTCGGAAGACAAGCTCTGAGAAGGCAACCATAACACCCTTGACGACTTTGTCCATCTGCTCGCCCGACGCTAAGCCTACCAGCGGGGCAACGGCCTTCCTCACATCCACAGGAAGGCCCAGGCTATCGACCAGGATAGGGAGATCGGTAAAGGAGCCATGGATAGCATCAGCAACCGCCATCTCAAATCGAGATCCCCTCAGCTTAGGAAAGACCTGAGGCCAGGTCTTATCCTCAGCGCTGTGGTTAGGCCTGCCAAGAAGAGCAAAGGGGCGGGATAGACCCTTGGTCATAACAGTGCCGAAGAATCGTCCATCAAGATTCACACCACCCTTGATGCGAGGATCGGTGAGCATAGCGAGGGCTGCGGTGGCGCCACCTTGGGAATGTCCGTACATAAGGACGCGCTTGAAGTCGATGGAGAGTCTGTGGGCAGCGAGCTCCTTTTCGAAAGTCTTCGGGTTTTTGATCTGGTCGAGCACGAAGGAGCTGTCGTCGGCGCGGACCTGTTGAGAAAGGATGGTTAGCCTTATGTGCAGGAACTTCATTCGCAGGGCTTGCTCGCCTGTGTCATCTTCGTAAGAGCCGGAATGTCTTCGTCGGAAATATTGGCAGCTCTCACAATCTTGCCATCGGGGAATTCGACGACAGAGGCATCGTAAGGGTGGTCGATTGTAACTACGGCATAGCCCTCGCTGGCGAGAGACCGGGCCATAGTGCCATACAAAAGACGCGAGTTACCGCCTCCGGGAGAGAAGAGAACCAAGGGAATCTCAGTGACTTTTGCCGGCGGCTTGCCACAAGCAGCAGTAGGAACAACCACGTTTGTTTCGAGCTCGAAGGCGGCAAAGGTATCCGCGGGCAGTCCCGCAGCGCTCGCCATCTGACCCAAATTCGCGGCAACAGCTGGAGTCATATATGGAATGATTCGCTTCGTCGCAGATATCTGCTTTTGGTCGATAGGAAGAAACAGGGAGACGAGAACCTCACGCTTCTGGCGGTGGTCCTTCGGGGAGTAAGGGTCGATTCGGCTCTCATCTGTCATGGCCTTGACAGTGACGGAAACTGGATAAGGTCCATTTGGGGCAGGGATAAGAACAGCTGCTGCCGTCGAGACGATGAAGAGTAACGAAAGGAAATGCATCTTGCAAGGTAAACAAGGTAATGTGATCAGGCTTATACCACACCAAAGTGAGCGAGCAGAGTATCGTTAGCAGTATGGCTGCAAGAGGGAAGCGAACGACGATGATATTTTGGATTTCTCATAACAGGACTGACAGCTCTTCTTATATTCTCGAACCGGATCCTTCCTCTATACTCACCTGCGTCTTCTATGTCATTCACAACTCCATGATTAGAGTACATACAACTAAGACGCGCAGCGCCAAGGTGGCTAGGTTCGACGCATGAGGCACCAGCTTTTCCCAATTCGGTAACAATCGAGCGAAGATGGAGAACTTCTCTCCGGGACGGGGCCCGTGGGGCAATAGGTAAAGTCTGAGGCTGATTTGCTTTTGGCATCCTCGATGCTGTATACTATGAATTGACACCTGCTAGAGGGCCACAGCGGGACTCGAGAGAGATGATCAAACTTGAAGGCATCCCTGCCCTTCTCAGTCAAGCGCAAGCGTGGGCACGCAAACCGAACTAGCAGTCGACGCATGCCTAAGTACGGTACTCTGTGGAGAGTTCACGATTCAGACGACAGCCAGAAATGATCCACAACAAATCTAAGCCTTCGCGACACTGCTTCCAATTCGGGTGTTGCGTCCCTGCTCAAACGTGGGCTGCGCGAGAGGGCTGAGCCTCATCTCGCTCCGCTGAGACGTACACCTCGCAGCACCTGTTCCTCATCCTGCCTAGCGAAGTCGTCAGCTACCGTTCCTTCATTTGGGCATCCTGGCCAATTTCTTCATCCGATCACCGAAACCGGGTTGTCGGGTCGATTGAGCGGCGTCTGGAGAAGATCATTTGCGCAGACTGCCGCGTCTTCACTACACTTTCCAGGTGCGACGTCGGTAGTCAAGGCCGGAGTTACCGTAGTAGTGCCAAAAGATGCCGACAGGACCCTTCGATAGACGTTCGAGGAGATCTCGCTGCTCGGCATGTGCGTCCAGTCATCTGAAGGTAGGGGCCATGTCTGTGCATACAGCTCACCATGCCTTGCCGAAGCTGATCAAATCCTCAGTGTGATGGCGCCAGCCCTTGCAATAACTGCCAGAGGCGTAACGTCGCATGCACATATCACAGGGAAAAGCTCCTCATCAAACTCGATGAGTCCAAGATGAAGACCATTGTCAGCTTCTCGAATAGGAAGCAGACGCAAAGCTCTGCACCCACGCCTCAGGTGCTGGTGCCCTCCCTCTCAACTCTCAGCCGCTACTTATACTACTTCGACATCTTTGTCCAGCGGAACAACTTCGTCGCGAGTACTGCCTCTTACGACCTCGATGTGAAATCACTTCTTGGCACCGAGCCCGGTTGCTACTTAGTACACGCCGTCACTGCTTTAGGTGCTCTTCAGTCTTCCAGACTGAGCTTGGCCACAAGTCACGATGACTCTCGAACCGCAATAAAGGCTTATTCATCGTCCGTAGTAGCCCTCCGGGAAGCTATGGCTCAATTGACGGCTCCATCCAGGCTTCATGTTCTCTGGACAACATTGCTCCTGGGGGTCTTCGAGGTACGCGAATAGATCTTCCTAATATTACTCTGAAGCGACGTGGCACGGCATGGACACTAATATTACGAGAAGCTCATGAACAGTGAGTCCGGCGATGGATGGCTCGTTCATATGGTTCATGGTACGGGCGCTGCTCTTCAAGCCAGTGGACCGTCATCCTGCATGTCAGGCCCGGGACAGTCGTTCTTCCTCCAAGCTCGCGTGTTCGAGGTATCCCGAGCCCTGCTCCTCGGCGAATCGACCTTTCTATCGAACCCAGAATGGATCGCGCTATCTGAGTCTATTCGTGCCAACGGACGAGATTCACATCGATCGCTGGATGCGTTGTTGGATCTCATTGTCCGGTGTTCCAACCTCCGGGTCAAGTATGGTTCCTGGGTGCGCAGCCTTCTAGTGAAGCTCGGAAGACTGACAACAAGACAGAACTGGCCTACTGACGGAGAAACTTGAGTATGAGGCCCATGATAGCATCCGATACGATGCAGAAGTTCTGGCCATGGAAGGATTACAGCTCCGCCTTGCCCTCAACGGTTGGAGAGAGCGTTGGCCGCTGCCTTGGGGCCCAGACGCCTCAACACTGACAGCATCGGATGCCAACACGACCGCCCTGTCCAACATATTTTTTGCGGCTATCAGTATATACTTGTCTGGCGTATTCGATTATGAAGTGTTGCACTGGCGGAATTGGGGGCTTTCTGTCCCGACGCTCCAAGAGGATCAAGTTCAGAGGCATGTGCAGACAATACTGGAATTGGTGAGATTTGCGCTCAGCCATACGACGATATCCCCTTTGCTGTTCTTGTTCTCTCTCAGAATAGCAGGTGCCAGATCATACGACTGGCGAAGACGTGAGGAGATCTTGGATCTGTTGACGAAAATTGGTGAACAGTTCACGATTGCCAATGTCTTCAAGACGGAGTTAGGATACGTGTGGCAAGCTCGCTAGCTTTCCCCTGCACTTGGCATCTGTTCAATTGCGAATGGGATATTCACTGGAACACAACGCTCACTGGCCGTGGCTCGTTCATGGACGAGACAAAGTGAGATGGTGCCATGCAGCTATACCGCAGCACTCGATGGCAATGCATGGTATGTAGCGGAGACGCACATGTCTTAATCTTGTCTTTTCTGCTCAAGAGGCCGTCCCTTATGCAGCTTCTATTGTATATCCGGGTACACCGAGCCAGGTGTTCTGATGAGATGATCATATGTTTCGGCACAACAACCGACCAGGTCTATGCGTCAAGGCGAGCGGATGGGCGACAAACAGAACCATACGAGATGACTTCAACTAGTCAAGAAAGGGTCTTTAGGGTCTTTACGAAAGAAGGTACAGTCATAAGCGATACTTGTCCTCGCGACTGAGGTCTTCTGTCTTAGTCATTGACGTCATGTTGATCGCCCAAGTCGTCTCACACGGGCTGACATCACCACGTCGAGTGTCTTGGTATTTAAACAGAAGCTTTGCTGCCATCTTCGATATCGTGCACCTTTTCACTTATCTCAACTTGATCCCAATATTGAGTTTTCCTCCTTTCAGTGTTCACGCTACTTCAGCTTCACAACCACATCAAGGTACAATACCGATACCACAATGGCGAATCAGGGCGGCGATCTGTTTGATATGGCCAAGGACGGCACGAAAAGTAAGGATACAGACATCATCTTACCAAGGATGAATATAACCTCCTGACATCGATCTCAGTACCTCGAAATGCTGGAAAGCCGAGAGCGATTCCCTCTGTTCCCAATCCAGGCGATAATGATGCGCCGGCCCTCGACACTTCCAATGAGGTAACGACAGCCACAGGCGATGTTCTTCCCGAGTCGGTCTCTCAGAAGCCGACCGGGAATGGCGGAAAGGAAGATGATTATTATCCTGCGCCGAAAGGCGGACGGAACCATTAGTTAGACACACGATCGAGGACATCGTGCGACATGCAAAACAACTCTAAACTGCATACTAGGTTAATCGTAATGGTGGCTCAAAATAATGACTGAAGGAACAGTAAGGCAGCCTAGAGATAGCCATTTACGATTCAATCACAGCTCAAGGAACCAGGCAGTTGGATTTTGGTGTCATAATTTTGCCTCCCGCTTGTCAGTTGAACAGCTGAATTGCCATGGCTGCCATAGAAACCTTTGCAAAGTTACGTCCTGTTTATTACGGCTTCCTGACATCCATCTTTTCAACCTCATCAGACATTGCGAGAACCGACAAAAATTGCCTTCAAGCCTTGTGCAAGGGAAGTGGTCTTTGAACGATTCCGATGATTCCCGCCACGCGATAGAACGTCTGTGTCGAGCTCATACTGATAACACTACCTACTCCTCAAGGCAAAATTTAAGGGCTGCGTTCGGGTGAGGCGGCACTTCAGAGTCTTGCAAGGGCACGCAAGCTGTCTCGACGCGTTTGAATTGGACCTCTTCGTTGCAATACATTTATCCTGCTTGGCCAGGATGATCGGTCACGTCACGCTTGATGGCCATCTTCCGTGAGGAGTTTCTCGGTGTGCGACATGCATCCTATTCTATCTTCTACATGACTGAAGTCGGGAGCATCAGTTCGAGGAAACCAGCAATATGTGGCATCTTGGGAGGTGCTCCCGGTGTTCATAGCGACCCAATGGTGTGTCTTACCAAAAGATGATGTCAGATCATCTGGGGAAGAGGACCTGACGACAACAAACGCAATTTGACCCAGGTCTGGAATAACCTCGACAAAGACAGAGGTGAGCATTTGCGATGCTTGGAAAATTCATGTGCTTGTTTAAATTTGTCCGTGTCTGGTCAGCCCAAATCCTCTCAACGAGTCGCGTGTCGTATCTGTTGGGGGGGACCTTCGAGTCGTTCCGCATCCCACTATGATTACCCCGCACGACCACTGATCGACCCCCTGCCCAGCACCGACGTGCACTGTCACGCCCACCTCCGCGCGTGATATCAACGGGACGTCCTCTTTTGGCACGCAGTGCACCACTACCTATCGCCATCTCATCACCGCCGCCTATTCATTTCTATTACTCTTCCGCCCTTTCATCTGCAGTGGTGCGAGTAGGTCCGACTGATCCTCTCATCTTTCGGTTTCGATTCGGTAAACACACACATCAGTTTTCATCGTCGATCCAGGAATGCTTCTCGACCATGCGTCCCCTCTCGTCAGGCCCTGACTCCGACACCCATATCGGCGGAGCCTCCCGCTCCAATCTCTCTGCCATGCCTCCCTCGCCGCAGCTATCATGCTTCATCACCACCGAAGCTGCCCTTGACTCTGCCGGTTCTCAGCAGATGAATCATCCTCATCGCGTTGGAAGATGGACACGCCCCAAACGCAGCCTCGACTTCGCATCCCAATCCTCCCGAACCACCGACTCCTCGCCTGCCCCAGCACCCCACAGCCCCGCGTCACTATCGTCCTCTGTGCTCGACGATGACATGCTTCACGAACAACTTCCGCCCTTGACGCCTGTGCTTCACGGGCTTTCAGGTCCTGCTTCGACCATCAGCAGCTCGTCTTCGAGAAGAAACTCTCTGACCGCCTCATCATGTGCCGACAAAGACTCTGTTGCGCGAAGTACGAGGCCCAGTCCTCCACACAGTCCGAGGCGTCGTCCCAGACCCTCTTCGCAACAGGGAGCTGCTGAAAGTCCGGAATCGCAACTGATCATGCCCAGTCTCACTGTGCCACCGCGACGATCCTTCTCTGAAATTGGCAGAGCCATCGGCAAGCTCAAGATTCTTGTGACTGGCCCGGCAGGTAAACTCCCATTACACTCGTCGCAGAGCGCTTGAAACGTTAAACTTATCATCTCCCAGGCATTGGAAAGACGTCGCTGATCAATTCCATTACTCGGTGCTGCGATCATATCGTTCACGTCGATCCTCCGCGGTCATCCTCAACCCCTGCAACTGAGACCTTCGCCAGTACAAAGCCGCAGCCGAAGTGGAAGACCGAGCTGGAGCTGAGCGCGTCGACACGACGGAGGCGGTCGTCATTGACACCCTCCGACGAAGTTTTGGACAGAAACGTATGCTTCGTGGATACGTCGGGTCACACGTCAGCCGTCAGGGTGGGTTTCCCACGAAGACTAGCGAATGTTGGCAGCTCATAGTATACTGACCAAGCACACACAGCCAATGCATGTCGCGTTGCAGTACATCGAAAGTCAGGTGACGCCACTATTGTACAAGTCAATGGATGACTCAGACTTGTGGTCTCTTCTTTTGAGCGGCTCTCAGCCTGCTGTAGACGTCGTGTTATACATGATTCCCAGCACAGGTAGGATTCTCGGCTTTGTCATCTACACGCTCTCCTAACTTTGAGACAGGTTTGGAAGCCACGGATGTCGATGCCATGAAACGTCTGCAGAACTACACCAGCATCATCCTACTCCTCGCTCGCGCCGACGAGTTCACTGACACCGAATTCTCCACCGCGAGATCGGACCTGCACGCTACGCTGAAGCAGAATGATATCCATTGTTTCTCTTTTGGTGGCTCAACTGCCGTTCCAGAGTTGTATATGGTTTCGAACAAGACATGCTCCGATCCTGATGAGATGGACGCTAGTACACTCATGCAGTCCGAATACAGGCAGCCCCTAATCCAGAGCGAACTCCAACAGCTCGTCGACCGTATGTTTTGCGCAGACGGTAGCGCTTGGCTCCGTCATACTACAGCTCTCAAGATCCTCAAATGGTGTACGCAACACCGACAGACCAGAGCGTTGCAGCTTGTGGCCCATCCTCGAGCACCACAGCATGTCCACTTTGGCGGCTTGCATGGCATGGACGCATACGCGGCCGCACAGTGGTGGCAACGGGTTGAGGTTACAGACTGGGCACAAAGTCTAAGACGTAGCCTAGACTCTCAACATTCTGGAATGGTCTTCCCGACTGGGACGTTAGAAATCGCAAACGGCGAACCAGCTCGCAGCGTGGTCACACGCGAGAAGGGTCGCAAGCATCGGTCTCGACCGGGACCCAGTCCTACGCATCAAGATCCCCTAGGCCTGTTGGACTGGTTGTCACATGCAAGACAAGGCGGCAGGCTCACGGTAGAGCTCTTGAGTGGATTGGGTGTTGCGGCCTTTGTGACGGTCTGGCTCCAAATGTCAGACTCGGCGTGTCATCGAGAGGTTACGCAGATGCCACGAGGCCTTATAGGATGGTGGTGGGATATAATGTAGGTTGCGGTTGAAATACGCGTTGTATGACTTGGTGTTACTGGATCTTTCTGTCAACACATATACCCCGACACGCCCCTTACTTAGATTTCTGTTCGACATGGCGGAATACAATTAGTTTCATGACTAGCGTCCACTTTACTCACACTTGGTTTGCTGTCAAACATATGCATCGGCAGGTATCATGGCTCAGCATCCTTCTCAACACCCAAAGCGATGACTCCATCGTTCAACCGAGCCGTGTCATCCGCCGCCTTGTCCACGTGCGCCCACCTGACGATACCACTCCGGTCAATCGCAAACGCACCACTGATCTGCCACCGGGTCCCGCTCTCGGCTGGCTTGTTCCAAATCCCCTCGGTCTGTCCAAGACGGTAGACGGAGTAAAGAACCCAAGGACTAGCCATGTGCCAGATGCTCGAGACGCCAAGCCCCCACTGTGCGTAGAGATCGCGGTCATCGTCGACAAGGACTTCAACGTTCCAGGCACCGCCGACTTGGGGAATCCAGCGCTCTGTAGCTTCTTTGGTGGAGTGGGAGACGGCGATGCAGTGGAGGGAGGGATAGGTTGCGGATATGGCTGTGAGTGCTTTGAATGTTTTTTCGGCGACTGCGAAATCGTAAGTTACTTGCTCTTCAATAGGTCCGAGATGACAGATCGGAGATTATGGAGAGTCTACATGGACAGCCGCAGTGGCGGAGGAATACAATGAGGGTAGATCGCCCATCCGGGAGAGGGATCTTGGCAGACGACGGGGCCCGGGAGCCAACTTCAATTGGGGAGGCGATGTCTTTGTGTGCCGGGGTTTTGAGCGTATTCAGCTCCTGTTTCCAAGAGGAATCTGCCGGCCGCTCGGCGCTTTGAACGTGAGTAGCCATATTTGCTGGTACTGATGTAGCCTTTTGAGACTGATGTTGTGACGACAAGGGCGCGCGAGTGTGTGTAAGTGCGAGAGTGATGACCTCACACCCCGTCTCCAGAGCCCAGGTTCATCTTCGGCTACCCTGCAATGGCGCTTCGTGTGGACGTCCACTGCGCAGTAGATGCGAACCTTGAACCAGCTACGTTTTGAGCAAGTCCTTCGTATTTTTTCATTGGTAGTTTCCCTTAATAAATGTATATGTAACATAATGTGCCAAGTCTGGGTGCTTGTCTGCCCTGAGTTGCAAGTGACAAATCTTGCGTGGGCGGGCCTTCAAGATTTTTGGAAACACTATTACGGACAGTGACTTCACAAACCTCACTACACAACTGAACGAACAATTGCATGTAGCTGCGATGCGTGAAATCGTATCACTGCAGCTGGGAAACCTCGGCAATTACAACGCGACACATTTCTGGAACGCCCAGGTTCGTGATTGTCTTCCGCGAAAGCAAGTAAAGACTCTGACAAACTCCACCATGTAGGAGTCGTATTTCACATATTCAGGCGACGACAGAGCACCGGTGGACCATGACATCCACTGGCGTGCTGGAGTAGGAGCGGACGGCTCAGACACATTCCTTCCAAGGACTGTCATTTACGACCTCAAGGGCGGCTTCGGTTCGTTGCGCAAGATCAACGCCCTCTACGACCCGGAGCCAGAGGCAGACCCGACGTCGTTATGGTGAGCCACCGCCTTTCTGCCCGCTTCACCCTCCGCCTAAGCCAGCCAGCTCACACTCATCAAACACAGGCCCGGAAAAAAAGTAATTGAGAAGCAGAAACCCCTCCAACCCAGCGACTACCAGCAAAGCCTTGATGCCGGCACCCCTGCCCCCAAACTCACCACCTCCTCTGTTCGCTACTGGTCCGACTTCTCCCGCGTCTTCTACCATCCGCGGTCCCTCATCCAACTCTATGACTACGAGCTCGACTCCACCATCCGGCCCTTTGACCGCTTCGCTGCGGGCTCTGAGCTCTTCTCCACCCTAGACAAGGACGATGACATCGTCGATAGGGATTTCAGGCCATTCGTGGAGGAATGTGACCGCATGCAGGGTATTCAGGTGTTCACTGGGTTGGACGATGCCTGGGGTGGGTTCGCCGGGGAGTACATCGAGGCGTTGAGGGATGAGTACAGCAAGAGCTGTGTCTGGGTTTGGGGAACACAGGCGCCGGGAGTGGGAGTGCAGAGAGAGAAACGGAGGTTGAAGATGGCCAACACGGCTCAGAGCTTGAATCGGCTGTGTTCTTCTGCGTCCATGGTCATCCCCTTGTCATTACCAAGCGGCAGATTGCCAAGTGGCATCAAGCTTGACGCATCTTCGTCGTGGCACCTTGCGGCACTCTTCTCCACCGGAATCGAGAGTGCAACATTACCAGTACGCTTGGCAGCCCAGTCCAGTCAACAGTCTCTGTCCTTGGACGATATGACAGAGTTTCTCAATACCGGAGGCAACCAAACCCTCGCGCGGTTAAGGATGGGAGTTGGGCATCGTCTGACGACTTCCGATGATGCCGGCCAGGACCGCAGTGAAGCCGATTCACTCGACCTGTTCAGTTTGGATGAGGGCGGTTCAAGACGAAAGAAAACCAGTCGCAAGTTTGGCCAAGTTTGTTTTGATCGGGGCTTTGCCGATGCCAAAGGGGAGGAATACGAAGACGAACGAGAGAAACCAGCACGTCCGCTACCTGGGAATCCAGTCATTCGGAAGTATGTGACTTGGCTTCCTGATACATTGCACTGACTTCCCTGCTAATAACGCTTCATAGATACAAGTCCTCTCTCTCTTTCCCTCTTCTTGACAGTTATCCTCACATCTATTCAACAGGCGTCACAGAAACTGGCCTGGACATAAGCACCACATTATCCACAGACACGGCGATGAGAACAACAGTCAGATACCTGCGAGCTCAAACGGCGGGATCTCTGCCGATGGAGGAGAGGGAGGCAGTCACCAACGGGTTGGACGAAATCGCGGACGCCTACCAGGATGACTGGTCTAGTGGCAGCGACAATGACGACGACGAATAGAGCGCATCTCAGGAGGTCTCGTACAACATCAGCGCCATGCTCTGGGTGTCCAGACACACATCACTCTTCAAGCGTCGCACTTGCGATGTACGGGCTGCTTGCGTAATACTGTTTGTATTTAGTCTAGCATGCGACGATCTAAGGCAGTGTATATGTGGACAACGAGAAGAGGAGTGCCCCACCTCTCTGAATACATAAACTCCAACGCCGTGCTCATGGGGAGCCCCTGAACCATATTCGGACACGAACTAGGTGTGACCCCCTCAGGTCTCATTATGACTCAATTCCGCGTGTGCTACTGCTTTTCCAGGTTGTCTTCCCAAAATTGGAGGCGAGACATAAAGTGAAGAGGCGAGCGCTCCCTAGGTCGTGCAAAAGGTACATTGTACGGTTGTGGTCGTTCCTGCAAGTTAGATGCTACTTTTGGCGCGAAATTGCCTTTATAAAACACCGCACGATAGCGGACCCTCCTGCATCATGAAAAGAGACATCAGCAGGGCTTTGATCATGGCAATAATAGAACGTCAGCGAGCCGTCTGAATGATGAGATGGGGCGCAGCATTTCTGTTCCCAATCAGCTCTCGAAGTATGGAGGGCTTGTCGACTGCAAAGGACTTCATGACTACATGTTCTTCGAACTTGTCATGATTGGTCAACTGCCGTTAACCTGCAGCGGCAACGGACGAGTGCTGACGCTTAGCCGGAGGGGGTTGGTCCTGAGAGGCTGTCAGTACAAAGCCTCTGGAGTCGCGGTCGCCGAGGGAAGGATCTAATATCTGGTGGCTGAGACCGCAATTGCTGCGGTCGCTGTTTACCTCTGCCGCAGCACGCTTCTTAGCGCCCTTCTTCGGTTTCGGTGGACGCTTCTCCCCTGGTTCGAACAGGTCTTCTGCGAGTTCCCATCTGCGCAAGTTAGTTGCATCGTGCATTCGAGGTCATGCTTCATGACGTACCGCTTAACAGACTGCACACTGAGTGACACGTCATCTTTCAACTCGTTGTTGTACCTGTCCCAGGCCTCGCATATTCCCTTGAACTCTTGCACAACGTACGATAGCTCCAGAGATTTGACATCTGTTCGGTCAGCAACGTTGAAAGCCATCGCCACGAATAGATATTTCTGAGACACGTGAAAACCAAGTGCAGTTGAGTGGCAAAGATCTCATAAGAACATACCTGGGTTAAGCTCGAGTCCAATGTACTGCGTCGTGGTGAAGACTTCCATGAGCGTAGGTGCCCCCTCAGCGCCGTTGGGTTGAGCGCTCTCAGCACCGATGTCGGTCGAAAGCCTAGTCGCAACACCATTGTCTTGTCCAACCTCCCTTGGATCGGTTCCATCTCCATTTTGTTTTGCTTCTGGTGCACCACTTTGGGGTTCTTCGACCGGCTCCTCTTCTTTCTTCCCAGGCGCAAGGAAGGCGAGGCTCCCATCTTGTACGAGATGCAACTGCTCCGCTGTGCACTTGTGCCGACGCTCGAAGCTTTTCACGAAAGGTCGTGCGTGCAGGATACCCGGGGCACGCTCAAGCTTCGAGACGAGTAACCGGACCCTGGACTCGACCCAGCCAGACCAGATCTTCTGATGTTCTTCGGTCTTGCTGGCCGAGATGACACTCATGTAATACTTGTAGTCCTTAGTAAAAAAAGTATGCTTGGTGAACATGTCGCTCCAAGGCTTCTTCCCATCCATGATTTCCATGGTCAAGTTCAGACCACGTTCAATCTCTTGCTGGATGATGCCCATCGTCGACCTGGTCACGTTGTAGGTTGCGCACATCGATGGATAGGCGGGCGTAATGACGGGCATGAGATCGTACCGGTTTGGTGGATAAATCTGTGTGATACAATGTCAGGGCTGGCAACAAGAGCATGGGCGGCGTGGCGTACCTTGGGATTCCACACTCGCACTGGTAAAGGTCCGTCCTCCACAGGCTTCAGAAGAACTGGCTGCGGCCACTGCCACTCTTTATAGATCTTGAAGAATTTCATGACGACGACAGACACCGCGGCTTTGGGGTAGAGCTGACAGACTCGAGCAACAAGCATGGCCCACGCAACACCACCAGGAAACCCCATAATATTTGCATAGACGGCTCGACGCTGTGCCCAGAGTTTGATGGTACGCAACGCCATCTTGAATGTGCTCTGCTCGGGAACCAGGGAAAGAATCTCGTCTGTGACGCGGGTTCCGTTGAGTGACCGCAGCTCCGGCTCGTCGAGGCCGCGGAGGAGGTTCACATCCTTCAGGTCGAGGTCTGGGGACAATTGTGTCTGAATGATACGAGAGAAGATCAAGTCGATGCTAATACCAGAGTACTCGAACTTGATGATTGGTACAAATGCGTCCCGCACCACGGCGAGATCTGTGATAGAGCCCTTCGGTGCCATGGATACGAGGAGGTCGGGGAAATATTCGAAGTAGTCATCGCGCAGGACGTACTCGGGCGCGACGACGAGCGTGTCGATATCAGAACCTGGCCCAAACACGCCAAGGCGAAAGCTTCCATAAGTGAAGATCTTGCCTCTTGCATTGCGGATCAGGACCTCATTCTTTGGCTTCTTGAGCTTGGCGACTTTCTGCACGAAGGCGTTGCAGATGTTCTGAAGTGACTCGAGGACCTTGTATCTGGAAGAGAGTATTCGGTCAGGATTGCTCGGAGATGGAAAGACATGACGCGGAGCTTTGCCTACCTCAGCTGCGTATCAGATGGGCTCTCGAATGTCTTCTGCCGCCGCAATTCCTCGATAAGAGCATCGCTGGAGCGCTTCTCGGCATCTGTCGGAAGTTTGTCACTGATGGGTGCTGTGACACCCAGGGGCTTCTGGCTCGACATTCTCGAGTCGTGATTCTTTCACACAAGTACGATTGATCAAGGAAGTCGGGATGGGGCCAGATCGAGAGCGCGCAGCCGAAGGGCACGGGTGCCTGTAGAGAGGAGTCGAAGGTCCGCGTGGGTGGCTTCACCTCGCGGCGCCTCTGGTTCACGGTGGTGGAGGAAAGGCGAGGGAAAGGAGGACCGCACCCTCAACGTCGACAATACAGCGCGAGCTTACATATATGAGCGCTGGATGGAGTTTGCCAACGTCGAGGTTAAGGTGTTTGATGCGGTGGTGAAGGCCGAAGGTGGTAGGTGACCTGATCTATTGTTGCTGGGAAGCAACCAGCACAAGGTGAGGTAACGCAGGCAAAAGGGAATGCTGGCCAGTACCGACGCCTACTAGCCGCGCTCGCTCGCTTAGCGTGGGGTGGGAAAGACTGATCGAGTAGCCGCGCGCAAAGAACTGTTAGTGAAGCCCAGTCGAGCTGTTGCGGGGCTATTTGTGCACTCTCGGCCAGTGCTACAGACCCTCGACCTCACTAACAGCACGGAGGGCAGCCATGTGAGGGCAAGGACGGGACACTGACTGTTCAGGGAGTTTAACACCTCCAATGTCGTCGCTCACACCACGTCCCTAACACCACATGCCTGTCATATGTTCGTGGACAAACTCAAGCCCCGTGGCGGCAGTCTGCTCAAAGAGAGCCATGGCGCCTTGCTTAACAACACCCAAGTACTAACTTGTCTGTAGCCCATTCGGGGCTAAGTATCGACATGTACCACCTACCTGTCATGCATCTAGCGAGGCTACCGCCACAACAGGGAATGGCTCGGCGTGGCGCAGCAAAGGACAATCAAGACAGGACAGGGAGTCTTTGGTGTGGCTGAATCGAGGCCAACGCGAACGCGGTCTTGCACCTCCAAAACTTTAAGGGATTCTTTCGTCAGTCCGGTTGCGATCGATCTCACCCACGTAACCCTGCGCCTACTGCTCATTTCTATGCTTCCGCCTACGCTGTCGCTACGCTGAGGCCATATTGCTACTTTGGCATGGTGCCTTCAGGCAACCCATCTTCTCGTCATTGTTCCAGGTACTGACTTTTTTGCGCCGCCACGCGCCAACTGGCTTTCAGACTGACGCACCTTCGTCTTTCAACTGCACCCGTGCACCCGCCACATCGCGAGCGCATCAAAGCGCTGTGACAGTCCCTATCATCAGCGAAATTTCTCCTCTAAACATTCCTTATGCCGCCTTCTGCGAGACGAGCGCAACGTGCGCGGCGAGATACCCGCAAAGAGGCCACGACTTCCTCCGACGCCGTTGCAGATTCATCTCCGAGTCGCCCGGCGAAGCGTCGCAAAAAGGTAAAGAACCCATGATCGCTCTCGTACTCATCGAACTGTTATGACGCACCAAATAAGGCTGCCTTGCTAACTCCTCTCAGGTCCAGGATGAAGAGCCTGCACCTTTCCCCGACGATGACCAGCTGGTTACCCAGATTACGCAGCAACTCAAAAGCCAAGCCGTCCAGGCAAGCAAGGACCACGCAAATGCGATCCACGAGGCGAATGGAGACGGAGTTAAGGCCTACGCGAAGGTCGCCGCTCAGGACTGGACGTACTACATCACTAGGCTGTTGGTGAACATCGGTCGAGCTCAGGAGCAAGGGCATTCAGATGAGGACGATGAGGATCAAGTCCATATTGATCTAGGACCTGGCAAGATGGTCTCACGCGAGCACGCCGCCATATCCTTTGATTCAAAGCATGAGCAGTGGATCTTGAATATCAAGGGTAGAAACGGTGCCAAGGTTGATGGGCAGCCACTCAAAGCGAGTACACCACACGTTCTATCGAGCGGAGAGGTCATTGAGATCGGAGGGGTCGAGATGATGTTTGTTCTACCGTCCGAGATCAGCCCGCTTCATGTCGACCCAGCGTTTCTCCAGAGATGTGGTCTGGGTGCGGACACGCCGCAGGCTCGCAAAGTCCGACGGCAGCCACCCGTTGCGCCTACCCCACCACAACTTGAGCGCCCAGGCACTCCGCCCTCTGCTCAAGACCAGAGCCCGAGCAGGATGGGCAAGTCACCAGGTCTGATGAGCACGCCAGCAGTCATGATGGGCACCAACAGCATCGACCTCAGCCTAGATGAGAACCAGCACATAAAGCCACAGTACAGTTATGCGCAAATGATTACGCAAGCTATCCTCAGCGAAGAAGATGGGAAGCTCAATCTGAACGGTATTTATCAATTCATCATGTCCAGCTACGCCTACTACCGTCACCAACAAACGGCAGGCTGGCAGGTGAGTAACGCATGCCGAAGTGTACTTTCATAGAGCTTGCGCTGACATCATTGGCAGAACTCCATTAGGCATAACCTTTCTCTGAACAAAGCTTTCGAGAAGGTTCCGAGGTTGACCGATGAGGCAGGAAAGGGGCTGAAGTGGCAGATCGTGCCCGAAGCGAAGGATGACATGGTTCGCAACGCTTTTCGTGTCGGACGTGGCGGCCACCGTGGCTCATCTGCGCCGTCCTCGCCCAACCAGCTGAACTATATCACCCACGGCCCACGAGACATGGCAGCCAGAGGACCCGGATCGGCTCGCAAGCGAAGAGCGTCACCGCTTGCCTCTCCAAGTCCACGGCCTCCTTTCCATGCTGGTCAGTCCACGCCAGAGCGGCCATCTGCTCGCGCTCTAGGTAGAAGCGCCGGGCTGGCTGTGGATGGCAGTCCCCTACCACGTACGCAAAAGAACACACCCGCAGCATCCTACTCCAGCTTCAATCCCCAGTCACCTACTCTTACATCCTCCTATCTCCAAGACGATAACACATCCTTCGTAACGCCTGCGCCTCCTCGGGTTCATCCCAAGCTGGCACCACCGAGCACAGCACAACGCCCCAGCCAGCACATGCCGACCAGCTCGCCAGCACCATTTTGGAAGTACGCGGATATAGGAAGCACGCCGCTAAAGCCCATTGCGAGTTACGAGTTGAGCCCTTCGAAGACTGCTGGGCCTGCCCCTCCCCCAAGCAGCAGCCCGCCACCGACAGCACAGAAGAGCTTGCCGAGTAGTCCCTCGAAGCCCCAAAAGAGCGCGCCGGTGGTGGAATCAGAAGCAGATGAAGAGCAGGGCTTTGACCTGACGAAGTGAGTCGTTCATATAAACCAGTCAACCCAAATAACATCTCTTGCTAATCTGAATCTTCCCAGGGGTTTCCAAAGTATCGGAGCTTACCACGCCCCTGTTGGCCGCGGTGTGCCCGTGCCCAATGCACTTCAGGGTCGTACCTAGCTTGTACCTGGCGCATGGCCGCCCAATGAATGATGTTTTATACTGGAGAGACAGACGGCTAGTGTGGTTTTTGGTTGCATGGAGTTGGCTCACGATGACGTGGGCATTTGACTTTTGCTATGGAGTAAGGGGTAGCGTATCATGGAGGCAAATGGCAGCACTGGTGGCTCACGTGAGCAGGGTCATTTATGGGCGGTCTTGCATAAGAGGTGTGGATAGCTTCGGACAGGAATACCTCTGCATTTAGTCATGACATTTCCCTGCTTCACAGCAGGTTGCTCGCCGATGTGACACATTTGTTCATCTATTCTCGTTGACTCGAGGTGAGGAGCATGTAACGCGCCTGTGCTTGCCGCCCTCTTATGGGGCACACAAATTCCCCAAAGCGTATCTGCACATGTCACCTTGAAGAGAGGAAGCAGTCTTCGCCAGAGCTGTTATTACATTTGGATATAGTATGCTATAGTACATGTAGTATAACGAGGAGTTGGGAAGATATGTGGAGTGTGAATAAGATGCTATTGGTACAGCCCCCTTTTACGCAACATCAAGAGCCGAAGCTCACTGAGCAAATGCTCACGCTTTGCCGCCCCTTCTCTTCGGGTTGCCACGGGTCTGGCGCTTCTTGGACGTCTTAGCCTGCTGATCATTGCCCTCAATGAACTTGATAAGCTCGTCTATGCTCCGTGAATCGATCTGACCAGCCGGTGCGATATTCTGAGCAGGTTCAGCACCGGCCTGTGCCAGGGTAGCAGTCGCTGGGAAACGAACACCAGCTCGGATGCGACGGGCTTGGGCATCCTTTGCGTGCTTAGCGATAGATACCGCGTTCTGGGTCAACTGCTCTAGCCAACTCTCTGCTTCCTTGGTGTTCTTGTCCTCGGCGCCGAGTTCAGAGAGGAAGATGTTGTAAGACTCGCGCATACGGTGGACAGCCGCCTTGGGGTCTTGGTCGAGGGCGAGAGCCTGTGCCAGCTGGAACAAGAGCGTAGCCGAGTTGACTGAGCGTTTTCCGAAGACAGACTCGCAAACGCGGAGCGACTCCTCGAACCACAGCCTGGACTCGTGGTAGGCCTTCAGGTTCTGGAGCATAACAGCGGCATTGTTGATGGTGGTTATAGAGTCAGGATGATCGGGTCCGTAGATAATCTTCCACAGCGTCAAAGCGTGGCGAGAGTACGCCAAAGCTCCCCTGCTGTCTCCGACCTGGTGAAGGAACAGGCTGAGATTCAGATAGTTGAGCAGGGTCTCAGCGGAGTCAACACCGACCGTGCGCTCAGCCACGATGATCGCCTTTCTCGCTAATTCGACCGCAGCCTCCTTGTCATCAAGCTGATAGTAAAGCATCGACAGACTGTTGTAGACGCGAGCAACCTCGGGATGAAGGATACCGTAGATCTGCTCGTGCAGTGATAGCGACTCGAGCAACAGCTCCTGTCCAAGCTTCCTCTGGTTCTGAAGAAGGGAAAGCCGGCCAGCCTCGAGAGCTTCCTCTGCAAGTGCGCTGCGAGGGCAGGAGTGCTTTACGAGGGGGATGATGTCCACGACATCATCAGGTGTGAAGGTCTGAACGACCGTACGAGAGTTGGCAGAGGCTGGTGATCCATCTCTGGCCTTGTTCTTCTTCTTCTTCTTGGACTCGCCGTTGGCTTGAGGGGCCGCAACTGGGGCCGCAACTGGGGCCGCAGCATCCTCCTGTGCTCCTGGCTGGAAGACGTAATCCCTCGCTTGCACCTGCAGTCCCAACCGCAAGGAGACCTCACGCAGGAGCTGCGTCGGTCGAAGAGTATCGAACCACTGTGACTCGAGCTCAAATCGGTAACGTATCTTCGTTTGCTCCTCGATCTCTGCTCTAAGAGACTCGGGAGTAACAGTTTCGAACGCCCAGTCAGCATCACCGTAGAGGATGCGCATCGCCGAGTCAACCTCTGCAGAGGGCTTGGCTACCAACCGGTATCCAATCAAACAGTTGAGAAGGTGAGCAACGCAAGCCGGAGTAACGGGGACGGGCAGACGCTTGAGGTACTTGGAAGCCACGTGCTTAAAGGAGCGTGCGACCATGTCCTGGACGCAGATCTCCCGTAAGCAGGCCAGCCTACCGCTTTCGCACTGCCTGGCAACCTGTCCGAGGTAACGGATGTTGATGCCGCGCTTGTGCAACAAGCGCCCGAGAGACTGACCGTCCATGGGGAAACTGACATCAGAATCCGAAAGCTCCCGCAGGAGATCGGGGATGACCTGGTCCCGCAAGAACTTGCCAGCCTCACGAACCTCCTTCTCATCAGCCTCAGCCTCAGCCTTTTCTTCGTCAGTCTGCGGGACCTGCCCACTGAAGGCGTCAGGGTTCAGGGCGAATTGGAATTTTGACAGATCGGGATGGCTGGGCTCCTTGGCCGCATCTTCCTTTTTGTCCTCGCTCTCTCCCTCGATATCTTTCTCTTCAGACGACTCGCTCTTCTCATCCTTGTGCTCAGAGCGCTGTGCCAGCTCCTTGTCTACCCATTGCTTCATACGGTAGCGGGCAAACGCGTCCACAAGCTCAGGACGCAGGACCGACATGCGATGGGGGTATTTCTGAGTCTCGCTCTCTTCCAACCAGGCAATATCCAGTGGAGTAACGCGGTAGAGGTCCAAAACGTACTTACGGCCGTCGGTTCCCATCAGGCCTTTGGTCTCGACACTGGCCTCGAGATCGAACTTCTTTCCGTCTTTATCCCAGACGGCATGCTTCTTGACTTTGAGCGCCTTCGATAGCAGCGCGAAGGGAGCTGCGAACCGTTCGTCAGCTGCGACGATGTCCTTGCCATCCACAGCACCGTAGTCGATCTGATTATCGCCGGGGTCGCGCTGCTTGAAGATGCCTGGAACAATACTTTGGCCAACGATACGCTTTCCGAGATAGTCAACCACAACAGTGGCAGGTGTGAACAGCCCGTCGATATCAAGTTGGTTGACGATGCGAACGCCAGCAACGTCCTTACCCGTGGCAACGCGCGCGGCCTCATCCCCACCCTCGGAGGTGAAGGTGCCAACACCATCGGCTCCGAACGAGAAGAAGATATTGTTGTAGACAAAAATTTGAGCATCGGTCTCTTCCGTCGGGTTCAGAGGGGCAATCTCGCCACGAGCGACCATGGTGGCTCCCTTGCTGGCAGCATCGTTATAGTCGGCAAAAAGCTTTGATATCAATCGTTCGCGGAACACACGATCCTGGACCGTCTCTTTGGGAAGCTCCTTGGCGGACTGAAATTCCTCGTTCCAATCGCGCAAAGTGTCGGTGTTCTCGACGCCGGAGAGCAAATAGGTCTCCTGGGACCGAGTTACATCGGGCAGATGGGCGCAGGCTGCAGACTCCGGGGAGGGCACTACCCAGGGAGCAGCAGGAATTGTATTGGTGATTTGGAATGTGGCCAGAGGGTCGCGCTGGTTGTTGTACTCCTGCAACTGCTTAAAAGATTCGTCGAAAGAAGGCGACAACGAGCCAATGAGGTCCAAAAGGGAGTGAGAGAAATGACCTTTGGGTGCGGATTTCGGTGTTGGGTCAAATTTGGCATTGGATGACTTGTTGGTATAGAATCCTGAGACATGTGAGGTGATCTGGTGCTGCTCGCCTTCGTTGGTGGTAACAGTCAAGTACAGAAGGTGTCCTCGTTGACGAAGGTGGCAGGGTGGCGGATTCCACGAGGACAAGGCAATGGACTTGACAGTCTTGGGGGCTGGCTCTGCCGGAGGCGGAACCAGCGTGCTCAAAGAAGGTGTTGCCTGGAAGTCGTAGTCCTTCATAGGATTTGAACCTGGCTGCTCCTGGCCGTTCGTTTGCGTGTTGTCGACCTTTGCAGCACCATTGGCAACAGTCTCGAACAGAGACAGGCCGGGAAGTGTGCCCTGAGCGGTCTCGGTTCGGTCTCCGGCAGCTCCGATAAGCTCTCGGATGCGTACAAGGTGGATGCGCGCCTCCTTCTCGGTGTAGGGATCCTCGACGAGGTTGACGACGGGGTCTTCGGCAAGCTCTGGAACATCAGCTAGAGGAATGAAGTCGTTGACCTTCTTCCCACGATGTTCAAGGTGAAAGCAAGTATATTGGAAGGCGGAGGGGAGATCGATGATGGACTGTCGAACTTCGTGGACCTGCTCTTGTGGAGAGACCTATGGGATACGTGAGCAACGCTGCTTCAGGAAGACAAGAAATGCAGGGAACGCACCATGATCTGCATCTTCCTGTCTTTGGGACCGGGCAAGACGATGGTCAGGTTGATGAGAGCTACGCATCCCCTGTTAGCTTCCCAAGCGTGCGGCATACACCGGTCGAGTCGAGTATACGGGACAACTCACCATCTGCGCCAAGCTCCGCCTCAGACGGGGCATTGTCACCCTCATGGACTTCGTTGCTTCCATTGACTATTGGTGGAACGTCAGCACGATCAAGGTTCGCGGGAAGCATGTGTGGACTCACGCTGGACCGGAGGCGGAGGACTAGCAGCTTCGGCGGACATGGTGGCTCGAGGAGGATGTTACAAGAGAGAGAGACAGAGACACGGACGGGTGAATAATACAGATGCGAAGAGATAGCACAAACACACGTCACAGCCAACAATTGGCTGGCCGTCCAAATGAATGGAGAACAAATACTCTGACAATGAAGAGGATATGAAAAAGATGGGGTTTGAGGAATTGGGGAAGTGAAAGCTGGAGATCATTTACGTAGGAGAAAAAAAATCGTCGACGACAGCTTTTAGCTACCAGGTAATTGGTCTAGTGTCCCAAGGTCACTCACTACTAGTCACCACCAACATCCGTAGACGCCCGTGGAGCTCCGAGCTAGGGGGAGCCCCAAGGAACCCGGGAGCCGGTTGCTCATCGCTTCGCGTGCCCTCATTTGCTCACGCAGCGGCTGTCTCTCCAGGCTTGCAGCATGCTCTCCACCTTGCAGGCTGGCAATGCGCTGCATTATTGAAATCTCATGCGCATTGGTATGGTCGCGCTGCTTGGCTTAATTGACAAATCACAGAATGACGGCCTTGAGACTGCACCTCCCACCCTAGGCCAATAAGCAAATGCACTCGACATCGAGCCTCTGACCGGGTTCCGAGTCTGTCATTACCAGTGCCAGGAGTTGAGGCTTCGGTGCTAAACAGCATGAGCGGCAGGGGAGCTTGTGCCCACTTCGGGACTTGGGTGTGGTTCATTGTGCAGGACTGGTTAGGTCTGAGCCGAAACATGCCGAACGGCTTCTTGACTTCATCTTCGACTCGATTTCCATCTGTGCCTCTACCACACTTCCATCGTGCAGCATGCGAATTGTCTTTTGGGATCTTGTCCTCAACATGCAATAGTTGTTGATCTCTCTGATACTTGGTCTTTCCCACCAACAGGCAGTAAGTTGCTTACTTTAGGCGAGGATCCCCAGCTGGGCAGGCTTGGTTAGCTGTATTGTTCTATGCTGGAGACTATGTTCCTGCAAATCATGTCAGTCTTGGTAGGTGGCATCCGGGTCTCGGCCTGTGCATTGCCTGATGACGTACGAAACAGAGTCCGATGCCTCCTGGCAATGTACGTCCCTTTCTCGTCGGGTTCTTTACCAAGCATTACATGACTGATTCTACCAAATTGAACAAGGAGAAAGAAGTTGATGGCTTCCACCCTATAGACACTTCTTGACCTTATAGCCCGTCAGCACCACTTCAGTCAGATGTGAGGATGGCGTGTTTGGATGACATTTTTCAATGGCTGGATGGTGGGATCCAGTGAGGTGACTTAGTCTCATTTCACGCGATGGGAGATTCCCGTCTGGGTCCTATCTCTCAAACGTAATTACAGGGCATGGCATTCTTGGAGCGACTTAGGCCACAATTCACATCAGCCTTGTGCAGTAACAACTTTATGATTGCCTAGAGATACTGAACGTGAGTGATATACCACAATGGTTGAAGAGGTGGGACTCTAAAGTTGCGAGAAGCGATAAACGAGACTGGATAAATGACACGGATCACCATTTCATGTTGCCAACATAACCAACGCCACACAAGATGAACAGAGCTGCACCCCATGCACGTGAATATGCAATACCAACGGAGGAGGTAGATGCCCGTTATCGGCGCCTTCAGGGTAGCACCCTCACGAGAGTAGGTATCATAGGGGTTAACGGTGACAGGGTTAGGCGTAGGGATATTATAGCATTACCACTCACGTGGCCGCTTGCCCCAAAGTGGTTCCAAGTAAACATTACACCGCATTGTAGGTTCAATGCGAAAGCCTTCGACAACAAACCATCTGCCGTGCCAATCGAGCATCCCGATAAGTGGCATCGGAGGCAATGGCGGTTCAAATCATCTCTTTCGGACAACATTTGACCTTTATGCTATAGTTGCATCGTTATAACCCATAATCTGCAACATTATGCGGGCGAAATGCTTACTCTGCCGCAACCCAGCAGGTCTCGCACCGAGCACAACGATGATCTGCAGATATGGACGGCTTCAAGATGCAATCGCCTACTGCGCCAGATTTCCTCAAGACTAGCCCATCTTCGGCAGCTGGTTATGAAAGCCTCCGAAACGAAACGAACCCGAAAGCGAGCTCCTGGTGGTCAAATCAGCGAGCCGCACCAGAAACGAGTCCGACGCACGTATGGCGGACGGAAGAAGAACTCTATGCCCCTCAAAGAGCGAGACAGCAATATCTCAACACCTCCACGCATTATGCGGGCCCTCGGGACAATGAGGCCGGACGTTATATCATCTCCGGCTCACCGGTGTTGTCCCACGCCGATACGTCCTGCAAATGGGCAACACAAGGCGACGTGCCCTGACACTCAGACTCATCATCCTGATCATCCAGAGCCAAGAATACGGAAAAAAGTTACGGCGGTTGGGACTACTGACTTGAGCCAGCTATCTGCGTCAGCTCCGGCTGAGCACCTTAAAATATACCAAGCAATCTTGTTGTGGTTGGTGAGACTACTTCAAGCAACGAAGGAACAGCAACATGAAACCAGTCATAAATCTCTGCTGGGCATGTGTCTTCGTAGGGTGCCCGATTGTCTCGATGCGATCGATGCATGGGACCACAGAGAAGCCAAGAATATTGGACAAGTTTCGATGTGGAAGACCGACGAGGCTGCAAATACGATCTACGGACAACTCGAGGAGTTTGGTGGCAGCGGCGGGGATTGGACACCTTTCAAGCACCTCGTCAGATCTCATGCCATACGGTTACTGTCCCAAGCTGTATTGGAAGGTCTTTTCATTCCTGAATTCGTTGCCCTGATGGCCAAGATGTGCGTACAAAGGGACTGCGCAGAAGAAGCTGATAGGCTTCTGTCAGCTTGCAGACGGATGGTTCTTGCAAGTCATCTGAGAGACCAGGGCGACCTTGCTCCATCGGATGCCCACGAAATCTGCAATCGAGCATTAGTGGAAATATGTGCGGGGGATACACCTGCGTCGAGTTTCCTGCCGGTCGTGGGTGCTGCGATATCAGGGCAGGAGCTCCTCGTTGGTGAAATCCTGCCGAAGCACCTGTCGAATCTCTGGAGGACAAGCCTTGCTACTGTGCAGGAGAGTTTATCTCCCCACCTTGGAATAAGACTTCTTGTCCCTACACTGGAAGCGCTCACCTCCGGTGATGCCAACGGCCCGTGGTCGTATCAAGATGATAAGGGCAGGCTACTCACAAGTCTCACTGCTGGTATTGCCGCAGCAGCGATGACCACAGCTACATCGCAGGATCAAAGGCGGCATATCTACATCCTCGAAGCCGCCATCAACGAAGTCACATCGAAGCGGACAAAGAACCGCGAAGCACAGCACTGCGGCCTGTTCCTTTTGACGATGGCTCGACAACTCGCTCTTGAAGCCGACAAGACCGCCTTTGTGGAACTTAGGGTGCAGGGTCGCGAGGACCTTGAGAGCCTCATTGCAAGATCCGACTTTCAAGCACTCTATCATCAGACAATTGCATTAGCCTGTTCCATCGCGCATGCCTGCAGTCGAGGCGTTGCTCGGCCGAGTCACGAGATTCTGGATGAGCTATGCATGTCTTTGAATCAGGTTCCTCTTCCCAGTTGGTTCATCGATGGTCTTCGTTCCGAAGGCGCATTCATGCTAGCACAGAAAACGAAGGACCTTCGGGATCTTGCGTTCGCAGAGAATCTATCTGAAACTGGGCATGGAGGGACGTCACAAGCAGCAGCATCATCAATGTTCTCTGGATGGAGATGGGAAGCGGGCATCAGCGAATGGGTGCTACCCAGCCCATCTGAGAAAGGAGTTACGAAGGGGTTATCGCGTGGGACGACGCCAGACGGTCTTGCCAGTAATGGCCTGGAACGGCAAGCTAAGCGTGCATTGCGAAAGGGACCCATGCCCAAGGAACGACAGGCCAAGCCTCGGCCAAGAGGTGTCGACGTACATCATGCCACCAACCAGATCAGCGACTCAGGGGCCTTGCAATATAAGCCTCATAGAGCTAATTTGTCTGCCAGAATGCATTATGAGGAATCAAGGCAAAGGAGCCCCCAAAGTGTCCAAAGTTGCGAGGCGGTGGATCTGCACCAGCAACCAAGGGCGAGCATGTCGTCGGCATGGACGAAGGACGACCCCTGCATGGGTAAGAGCACCGTGGTGGACAGCAATGGAAATCTGCGTTTCGGAAGCATCGCGAGAACATGCTTAATGGCAACAGAAGCAGAAGACGAAGACGCAGCAGTGGCGGAGTTTCGGACCAGCTCTGAGGTAAAAGCCACATGTCGTAAGGGGAATCTTGTCCGGCATGGGGTGCAGGGGGGTTTAGACGTAATGCGTGCGGCTGCCCCAACGGCAACGTCCAAAGTGGTGCGGCGGAAATCAGGCACGGCAGTGTCATGCTTGCGGAGGCAACTGAGCGTGAGCGATAGCCGAGGCCATCGACGTCGTGCAACTGTGTCACTGTCCAGTCTGGCCATGTGGCCTGGGAGCGACGACTGGGACGAGTTGTTGTAAGATGACGAAACCCACCATCCGAAGCCGCATGGTAGGACACGGTCTTCCATCCTGAACTCAAGATGGAATGCGCGGGATACTCCGTACACAGGGATGCAATCGAAACGCTTTCTAAGGACAAGATGTTCCAGGGAGGAGAGTGTAGTGTTTTGTCGGTTGAAAAAGCAGCGTGGACGATCTGTTTAGTCCGAGTATTTGGTGTGTTGTGGCACACTGATACACAACTCAAGTCCCGAAGCGCAGTCTAGGTAGTTCGCGCCTATGTACAGCAGTGGAGGACCTGATGGAGACTACATTTAAGGGCTAGTGCGATTGGGTGCCTTACATCTCACACACTAAATACTTCAAGGGCGCCTCTCCACATGGGGTCCACTCCCACTGGCATTTAGCGTCAGGGGGCACACTCTTACTCTATGTAATGGCTGTCAGTGGTTTGTCGATGCCTATGACGACCTTTTTGGGTGGCTCTCAATGGCCCGTAAGAGGACCCGATGGCGGATCTGAAACACCCATTGTCCGAAGTGGCTGGGCTTCTCAATCAATCTCCTGCAGTCACTTCGCTGCCCTTGGCTGCAGCTGGTGACCTAGGGTGGCCCCTGGTTGCTGTTCCCAAGGGAGATCGTCTCGACAAGCATCCAAAGTTGGCTGTAGACGAGTCGCTATTGGCTGCTCCCCTTGATGCCCCCTGGTCCTGCGGATGCATCGTTGGTGCTGCTTTTTAAAGGAGCCGCTCGTGCAGCGCAAGGCAGAAATGGTATGTATGTATGTAGGGCCTGGTAGGACCGGGCTGGAAAGAGATAAAGTTCCCACGACTGTTTTGAACGTGAAGCTTGCTCATGTGTCATGTATGAATAAGTATGGCGTTTCGTTCCAAGGTAGATAGAAACGTGGACGGAAACAATTCAGACTGGACAGGACGGACAAGGCAAGACACGCGACACACGAACAGGTCATGCGGATCAGCAATCGGACGACACCGCCACAGGCAAACATGTTTTCTACTGAATGCTGGCTGAGCCAGAAAGGAGTCTGTGCTTCTGCTGGCCACGACAAGCCCACGGTCCCGATCCTGTTTCTTCGGCTTGGTGCAGCGCCTAGACGTTATCTGCTCGGAGGCTCCTCCTCGGCGGCATTATTGAAGTATCAGCTTGGTTATGGACTGCTGGAAAAGAGCAGGATACATGCCCGTGGTCTGTCCACACTATCTCCCTTTTGACTCCGTAATCTACCCCGTAATCATGTGTGAGTTGTATGCGACAACCAGGATTCGGTTGAGGCCACTCGTTCTGGGGACAGCTTTCTCCCCACCCGCCGCTTTCTGTGCTACACGCCTCCACCAACCTCTGTGCTAACTCATTCACAACCTTAACTACTCCCTTCCTCCTCCATTTCTCTCTGTTGCACTTGTTCTTCATCGACCGCGCATCTCCCTTTCTTTTCCCTCTCTCTTTCATTCCCAATCATTTCAATTTTCATTCAAATCCTCAGGTTTCTTGTCCACGCCACTTCGCTACTGTTCCTTCCTTTATGTTCGACTCTCGCTTCACTCGTAAATTGCGTTTCACCTTGCCCTTCACCACACAAATGACGGCTGGCCAGTCCTTTGCCCGTTGAAGCACAAAAAACCATCTTCATTCATTCCTCTTCGATTCGACGCCTACACGGGGACGACTGCTCATCTCAGCCAACCCGATCTCGAATTATCACCTCAGCATTGCCTTAGGCTTCCTCCGTCGTCATGGGTTCTGGCAACCAGACGGGTAACGATACATACACTGCAGCGAAGGACTATAACGAATCCCTCTCAACTTATCTCTTCGTCATTCTCGGGGCCGTTTCAGTAGCAGTCATCGCCTGGAAGGTCACAGACGTCATCACAAAGTACACCCGAACCATTGCCTGCTTAGGCAACGACCGCCAACGATATTTCGCCATTCCTTCGCCGAACCTTTCTTTCATCAAGCGCCATGTGCTTTACGCTCCCGTTCTCAGCAAACGCCACAACCGTGAGATTCAGCTCAGCTCAGCAATCAACGTTGGCACTCTGCCGACTCGTTTTCAGCTGCTGTTCCTGACCGCCTACCTTGCCACCAATGTCGCTTTTTGTGTCATCGCCATCCCCTTCGCTGGCGACTATGAGGCCGCGACTACTGCGTTGCGGAATCGTGCTGGGGCCCTGGCCACAGCCAACATGGTTGGTTCCTCGCTTGACCCATTGCTTAACGAAAGAGATCACTGACACATCGACAGATTCCTCTGTTCATCCTCGCTGGCCGAAATAACCCCCTGATCCCCCTCTTAGGTATTTCCTTCGACACTTACAACTTGATGCATCGTTGGCTCGGTCGCATTGTTGTTCTCGAGGCTGTCGTGCACACTCTTGCCCATTTTGCCAAAGGTAGATGGTCGATGGGCTCGCTTCAAGCCGCTGTGACGGTTCCCTCCCTGTTGTGGGGATTCATTGTAAGTGCATGTTGGAGAGGTTGTCTGCGCAGTGAGAACCAGGCACTAACTACCATTGTCGACAGGCCACCTGTGCCTTCGTTGGCCTGAGTATCCAAGCTTGGAGTCCCATCAGACACGCATTCTACGAAGCCTTCAAGCTTCTTCACATTGCACTGGCGATTCTTGCCGTTATTGGGGTTTGGCTTCACCTGCATCTTCTTGAGCTTCGTCAGCTTAAGTACCTCTTCCCTGTCGTGGCTATTTGGGGTATTGACCGCTTGTGGCGTCTGTTCCGCGTCATTCGTCAAAGCATCGGACGTCCACGCCAAACCAGCATCGTTGAGGCTCTTCCTGGCAACGCTTGCCGCGTGACGATGACTCTCGCACGACCATGGCATGCTCAGCCTGGTCAGCATGCTTACCTTTATATGCCAAAGCTGAGCTTGTGGCAATCACACCCGTTCTCAGTCGCCTGGGTTGATGGTGCCGACGACGTTGATGGGGACAAGCTCGCCTCGCACCGACAGGATATTGCCATAATGCAGAAGATGCGGATCTCCTTCATCATTCGCGCCAGGACGGGGTTCACTGACAAGCTTTACCAAAAGGCAGTGGCAGCCCCCAATGGGAAGCTTGAGACGACCTGCTTTGTGGAGGGTCCATATGGCGTAAAGCACCCCCTTGATTCTTATGGCAGCCTGGTTCTCTTCGCTGGTGGTGTCGGTATCACCCACCAAGTGCCATATGTTCGGGATCTCGTCGCCGGTTTTGCTGAGGGCACCGTAGCTACCCGCAAGATTCTCCTCGTCTGGACCATCCAAAGTCCCGAGCATCTCGAGTGGATCCGTCCTTGGATGACAGAAATTCTCGGCATGGAGAGGCGTCGGGACGTCCTGAGGATCATGCTCTTTGTAAGCCAGCCTCGCTCCACGAAAGAAATCCACAGTCCGTCATCTACAGTGCAAATGTTCCCTGGTCGGCCCAACATTTCCACTATTCTGTCTATGGAACAGGAGCAGCAAATTGGTGCCATGGCAGTGTCTGTGTGCGGTCCCGGGACGCTTAGCGACGAGGTTCGTCTGGCTGTCCGTGCTCGTCAGAGTCGCAGTAACATGGACTTCATCGAGGAGGCGTTCTCTTGGTGAGATGCTTAACGGCACACCCAATTATTGTCATTGAGGTTCGGGAAAGTGGCAGCTACGTTCGGCTCGGTTTTGGTTTCGCGCTTTGAGAAGGGGAGGGGGGACGAAGCGGTAACCTTATGTTTGCGCAATGGTATTTGCGTATTTTTGATCTTGTACATAAGAATCCCTTTCATTTGCTGCCGGGAGTAACTGCCCTAGCAACGCGGTCCAAGAGTAGGAGCAATCTCCAATCGACATGGTACGATACATAAACCAGCATTTATCTTTGAAACAGATGGCTCCCAAGTGATATCCCTGCTTCCACTTCCCACGCATACTGCCGATCCCGCCATGTTTGTAAAATGCGCTATTCAAGCTTGTCTTGGTCTGCATCAATAAGGCGAGGGCGAAATGCTGAAAGAAAGCGGCAAACATGGGCCCAGTGTCTAACCCATTACAGGGATCAATAATCGTAGCAACCTCAAATTCAAAGGATATGCAGTAATCGGGGTGCGCGTGCGTACTGCCCACGGGGTTCGACTCCACTACTGTGGTCACCCAGCTGACTTGGAAGCTCCATCTTGGCCTGGAGGTTGACCATTCGAGATAAGAAGTCCAATGCGACGCAGGAATAGGTGAAAGTCACACATCTATTCTGCATCCCTACCTTTTCAGAGCGGCAGGCAAGGGACCAGAACATTTGACGCATCAGGTCTTCGTTACAGACGTGTGTGTGTTCGATTCTTATCCTATCATCATCACTATCGACAGTCGCTCGTGCCAGCTCCTCAATCAAGACGATGGCGTCGAAGGGCATGATTCCCTTCCTGGTGGGAATGATGCTCCTTACCGGCGTTTGCAACACTCTCCTGACTAAATATCAGGTAGGTTTCCCATCCACGAGATACCGTGTCTTCGTTGCCATTAGCTTACACTCGATTGCTTAGGATAATCAATGCGTACGTAATTGCGAAGATCCCGACATCCACAAGCGGAAGAACTTCGAACAGCCTGTGCTCCAGACAGCCCAAATGTTCGTCGGTGAGATGGGCTGTTGGCTTGTCGTCGGTCTATTGAAGCTGTACACTCGCTGGACGAACAAGATCAGCCCTGCTGAGCGGGGTTATGAGGCTCTTAATACGACGCCGGATGCTGCGGACCGTGCGATTGAGGATGGCGATGACGACGACGACGACGACGACGATCAGAGGAAGCCGGTCATGATGGAGTTGCGTGGCAAGAAAATAATGATGCTGGCATTACCAGCCATCTGTGACATTTGCGGCACGACTCTCATGAATGTTGGCCTCCTGCTGGTCGCTGCCTCCATTTATCAGATGACTCGTGGAGCTCTGGTCCTCTTTGTCGGTCTCTTCAGCGTCTTGTTCCTCAAACGCAAGCTTCATCTCTTCCAATGGTTGTCTTTAGTCGGGGTTGTCCTTGGTGTTGCTGTCGTCGGCCTTTCAGGTTTCCTTTGGCCGGACGCTAAGGCCCCCCAGAGCAATAACACTGAAGCCGATGCAGAAAGGTCCAGCGCATTACTTGCACTGATTGGTTTTCTTCTTATTGCTGGAGCACAGATTTTTACTGCTACCCAATTCGTCGTCGAGGAATGGATTCTAGAGCGCTACTCTATCGAGCCTCTGAAGGTTGTCGGCTGGGAGGGCATCTTCGGACTTATCTTCACAGTCTTGGGCATGGTCATCCTGCACGCTGCCGTTGGACGAACGGACGCTGGCAGGCTGGGTCCCTTTGACATGATCGAGGGATGGCGTCAAATGACAACACAAAGAGCGCTGGGTACTTCGAGTATCCTAATCATGTTCAGCATCGGGTCAGTCGCAAGATGTTGCCTCGTGTTTATGCGTAAAGCTTGCTAACTAGATTTTCAGGAGTTTCAATTTCTTTGGCTTATCCGTGACCCGCAGTGTAAGCGCGACGTCACGATCCACCATTGACACCTGCCGGACCCTGTTCATCTGGCTGGCATCTCTCGGCCTGGGCTGGGAGAGATTCAAATGGCTTCAGATAGTGGGCTTCGCGCTCCTGGTCTACGCCACCTTCGTCTTCAACGGCGTTGTGCACCCGCCTTTGGAGTGCTTGAAGCCTAAGTCGGAGGTCGAGGAGCTTCTGCCAGAAGAGCCGATTGAGGCCCATAGGTAATACAGAAAAGGGCATCGTAGGCTTGACTTGTGTGCGAACGGCATACAAGAAGGCAGTTCCACAAGGAGCATCGACGGCACTTGCTTCACGGCCTCGTATACTAGACACGGAGTTCGTAGCTCAAATATATTCTTCAACTTCCTGAGCTTGTTGTGCGCACAAAGTGCTGAGCAGTCAAACGCTGCCAAATACCTCGACTCCCTCCCTGGACACAAGGCAGACAAAGAATCTCGGGAGAAACAAAAACCCTAACGCCTTAACCATAACACAGGCTGAATCGTCTTGTCTTTCAAGCAACAACTTGAGTTCGCGGTTAGGTCACATTGCACAGAAGCTCTGCTTCAAGAATGAACTTGCCCTCCTTGTACTTCTCCGAACTCTCATATGCCTTATCATATTTCCAACCGACGGTCTCTTTGCATTGTCGGCAGGTAATATCGCGGACGACATGCCTACCCGTCGTCATGCTGCGCTCAATGGCATCTCCAGTCTCGACATTGACGACGCTATGAAAGAGGTAGGCCTTGCCGTGCTGGCCGCGGAAATTCTAAGTATAGCAGGTTTGATGTCAGCAAGGATGTGTGGAAAGTACATTTCGTCGATCTGGTAGGGAGAGCCCCATCTGGCAAGCGCACGGCTTACGCATAGGCTAGGAGGCGAAGGCTAGGGAAACATACTCTGCTTATGATATCCTCATGGTTCGCGAGATGGGCTTTGCATGCCTTGCAGCCGTAGATTTTGTTACTGTTCAGATATGTGTTGTAAGCCAGCCCCATCGTTCAAGGATCGTAACCTCGCGGAGAAGCTGGCTTGGCTTGTCGAAAGAGGTGTACGTGATTGATTGATCTGGGAGCAAGATTGGAGTCTCTTGTGGATGCCAGAAAGTGGACGAGAACCTCAGCTGTGTGCGCGGACGGCTGAAAGTAACGATTCAAGTATCGGCACGAACGCAGTGTCTGGGATTTGAGTTTGGAAGAAGACAGGATGACGGCAGCCTTGAAGTTGGCTGTCGGTTGAGGCGGCGGGGTCTGGAGCCGCTCCGATCCTGGTTAGATAGACGTGACTCGTGACGAAGGTTGTCAGCGGGTCACCCCGCCACCCACGACGACATGCGGTAAACTACGGGATACAGCACTACGAGCATATAATTGAGACTCAACCACGTGTTCAAGACAGAGAGTATGCAGAATTCACGAATTCTCTGTTGCGGCTGTCGGTGTCTCATGGTAGGCGATGAGCCTGCAAATAACAGTTTTTATACTGTAAGTATCACGCACTCAACCGCACATTAGTCGAAGGCGAATCCTTCCGTACAGCGTGTTTCAAGATTGCAATCTAAGATCTATGTAAGGTTTAGAAGCAGACACAAGCCGGGAGTCTTCCCAATGTCATCGTCGAATTCCGGGTCGATATTTAGGTAAACATAAATGTCGCGCTCAGCAGGTGTAGACACGAATCAAAACACTGACCAACATACATCATCAGCATCAGCCAGAACTGCTCTTCTTTGCCTCCCTTTTGGCTTCCTTCTTGGCCCTCTTATCTGCTTTAGCAGCCTTCTTCGCCTCAAGGTCCTTGTCCTCCAGGTTGTTGAAGTGGTGGATGCCCCTCTCGCGATCCTGTTCTAGCCGCGCCAGATCCTTCTCGCTGACAGGCACACCTTCCTGGCCCTTTACCTTCTTACCCTCAAGAAACATGATGTAGCCACCGATCGCGGCTACAATACAAGCGAGAGCGACGAACAGGCCAGTAGACCATGAGGGGCGATTGTATCTATTCATGCCCCACATGAACCCAGACAGTACAGCTTGCAGAATAGTGTTCCCGATCATCAACCAGATGACGAGATCCAATTTCCAGACTTTACTATCCCGTGCCCTAACTCCCGTCAGAGGAGGGTCCGGAATCTTCTCTGGCGGATAGGGAATATCGATCTGGTCCTCAGAGGTCTGGCGCATGACAACGTTATTCGGACCAATATCGATTGGCAATTTTGATGAGCCGGGAAGCCTGAACCATCCTCGGTGAATCCCAGCCAGACGTCGCAGCGCTTGCTGGTCATTGCGTAAGCGGTACTTCAACAGATACCACAAGTCCCTGATGCGCCACGGCGCAAGGCCAAAGCCTGTTACGCAGAAAAGAGCATTGAGAATCTGAGAGTCCCACTCAATCCACTTCCGACGCGGCGAGTTGATGTCACCACAGCTGGGATGACACATGGCCGGAGCTATATGACGATCCGTCAACAAATGCATCGAATACGCAAGGATGAGAACTCACCAGCGTTACACAGTAACAGAAAGAGCATTCCGCCCCATGCGACAACATTGAGACCATAGAGGACCACGAGGAAGCCCAGCGGGGTGGTAAAGTAGTTCCAGAACGCTATAAGCCCTTCCTTTGTGGACTGGCCGAAGTTCTTGGAAGGCGGGAAATGGTAGCCGTTCGCGTATGGTGCAGTCGCAGGAGGGACTTCGGCATTGCTACTCATCGTCGCGCTCGGATTATTGGTCAACACGGAATTATCCTTTTCTTGTGTCATTGCCGTGGTGGAAGTGTTCGTAACCGGGATAGTAGTAGGTGTCGCAATGACATGGCCACTGGAGAAAGATGGTCTCCTCTGGCCAGCAATAATCGAGGAAGCAATGTTGCCTGTTGCTGCAGAGAAACCTGCTGGCGGTCCGGACTCGTTGAAGGTCTGCGAGGCGCGCCGGAGACGGCCGCTGAGGGAGGACGACGCAGCAGGTCGGTTGACAGTAGTAGTTGAGGATTTTCGGCGAGACGGCGACTGTAGCCGGGTTTGAAAGCCCGGTTCTTCAGATATAGAAGGAAAGGGTTCGGCGTGGTCGTCTTTGGATGCAGCCATGGCGATGAGAGGAAGATGAGATGCGCAGGAAGTTGGCAGTGGTGCCAGGTGTTGCCCAGAACAAGGTAGGTATCTGGGCCCCTTTTGTCAGTAATGGGATGTTGCCCCACGGCGCGAAACGCAGCGACCAGGATACAAGGGTCGTCGCGGTAATGATGTCGCTCTTGGTAACGATCGACCGACTGAATGGTAAATGGGTCGTGATTTCGTGCTGGTTCAACAAAAAAATGGATGGGTGATGGGAGAGCAGGCAACAACAGTGGAATGTAGAGTGATAGACGGATGTGATGGGAGTCGGATGGGGAAAGGCATCCTCTTCTCTGATGGCGAAAAAGAGACTTTCCAACGCATCCGGATCATCACAGGCGGAGTTGAGGCCAGACAGCGCCGCATGTAGACAGTACCTTCCGTGGGCAATCTCTCGGGCGCGACGAAGCGGTAACTCGTACTCTGCACAGAGGCGCCTGAGTGAGAACTGACAGCGCCAGTGGTATTGATGGGGGTGCTCCCCTGTGCTGTCCCTTAGTGAGAGCCCAGTCCAACCACCAGATGATAGCGATAGACAAATGGGGTTTAGAGTTGATGCTAACACGCGCTAACACGCGCGACAGTGCCCTTTTGAGCGTCTGGCGGGGAGAAGAGAGACATACAACTACTAGATAAATGAAGGGAAAGAACTCGAAGCAACGGATGACTCGGGGATTGAAGGTCGAGAATCACGGCATGCCCGTGTGTCAACTTCGCCTGGTACTGATGCCTAGTGACAATGACAGTAGTGCCGCGCACTGCATCTGTACCCTCTCTTCACTCTCTTCACGGAACCATGGAGGCCCACTAGATCATGATTTTCTGGTTCCCGCTGGTTCAGCAATGCCAACTCATCCACTGGTCAGTACTCCGTAGATCTTGTCTAGTTACAACCGCGCGTGCTCCGGCAGCCCGGTACTCTTCCTCCGGAGTGCTACCCATCATCATCACCATCATCATCATCATCATGCGTGCCATTCATCCTGACCCTGCTGATGACATTGACAACGCTGGAGAGAGTCTTGATGGATTTCGAGCTTGTTTGACTGACAACAGGGGTTGGCGGCCCCATTTTGATCTCGCACCAGTCCTGGGATCTTGATTGGCACCAATTTTCCAGATCCGCTCGTAGTGAAAGTCCCTACGAAAACTTCAACCATGCGTGCCTAGACCGTCATCGCGATTGCACCTTCTAGCACGACACTACGACACTGTACACCAGACTCCAGGTAGAAGACATTCCCTGTAGTTTTACCACTTAGCCTCACATTCTGCCATGGTCCAACATCCATCAATTGCGGCTGCACGCAACATCACGAACACCGTCTTGCAGAATCTGCGTGACCAGCACGATTGGAGGGCTCTGGAGATCATCCACCCTGACAACAGTCGTCGTCCTCTTATCAAGGGTCTACCACCGAAACGGCTTTACATTCACCCTGACGACCAAATCGAGGCCTTGATCAAGGAACGTGCCACCGGCCAGTCCATTTGCCATGAACCCGAACTTGAGTGGGTTCTTCCCATTCACTTGGCGGAACAGTGGACGGTGGCTGGTTTCGCCACGGTTTTTGATAGCATCAGCAAGGGAGAGGGCAACAGGGGGAAGCGCCTGGTCCTCGCTACGGTACATAATGACTCGACTGTCGTCTACTATCTCATGCATGAGGGCATGGTAAAGCCTCGCCAAAATTGAGCCATTTCAACCTTCATATTGAGGTCTGCGGCATTGGCCACGCAGAGTCCCATTCTTCCACTCAATGTTTGTTGTGCGTCACGCTGGGCTTCACACCTTGAATACCACCTTCTGCACCTTGAGCTTGTCAAAGAGATCGTATCCCTCGACAGCCTCCGACAGAGGCATCACCTTGTCAAACATGAATCTACAAGACGTGGGTGACCCGTTAGCTTCCTCTATACGACAGTCGTCAAATCAGCTTCATAACGCGTACCCAAAGGCATGTTGTTTGCTCTCCAGCACAGCCAGAGCTTCGGCAAAAACACCGCGAACAGGGCACCGACCCATCTGGAGTCGAATATTTTTGCTTCAAGAAATGTGTCAGATCACTATTTGAGACTTCCGTATGATGTGCTTTAGACTCACTCATAGCCTTCCTCACCGCTGAAAGGGATCTGTCGACAAGGATCAGAACAAGAACGTGTTGGTGCCTCCGTCAATACCAGGCAGTCTTACCTCTGAGCCATGAACGCCGATGCTGCTGATAGAGCCAAATGGTCTGACCACGTCGTATGCAGTCTTCAGCGCTGCTGGTTGACCGACAACCTCCACTACCATATCTGCGCCTCTGCCCCCCGTGGCCGCCTTGATCCGAGTCAGCATGCCCTCCCTATCGTCGAGGAAGTTGAGAGGCTCGGCCCCAAGACCTCGGGCCAGCTCCAGACGGCTGTGTACACTATCGATAGCGAAGATATGCCTGGGTCCGAAGTGAGATGCAGCAGCAATGGCACAAAGTCCAACCGGTCCGCAACCGATGATGACCATGACAGCATCGTGGATCTTGACTTTAGGACAAAGCTCGATAGCGCTACGCACACCGTAGTAGCCTGTAGGGAAGATGTCTGCCATAAGGACCAGCGTCTGATCTGATATGGTTTCAGGGGCCTTCATAACACTGCCATCGGCAAGGGGTACCCTCACGAACTCTGCTTGGCCACCGTTGAGGTCAGGAGATCCAAAAAGCTGGCTTCCGGTGCAACGGGAGGTGTGCCCGTCTCGACAATAAAAGCAATCCCCACTGTATTCATTCAGCCTGTGTCTATCTCAGTTTTCCACTTGGTGACTTACCACGAAACGGTGAAGGGAGTGACGACTTTGTCCCCAATACGAACTGATGTGACTGAAGCACCAACCTCAGCGACCACTCCGACGAACTCATGTCCCATGATGAATCCTGGGTCACATTTCTCGCGGCCTCGGTAGGTATGGAGCTCCCTTGCATCCGGTTAAGTATGAACTATTAGCTTCAGAGGCAGGGGACATACGAGCCGCATAAAGCTGTTGACTGGACTTTGACAATGATGTCTTGATCATCCTGCACTTCTCGATATTAGTTGACCGCCTGAGGAACCATCATACCTTCAACTCATTTCACCGAAAGTGACAGTCAGAGAGCTTACACGTTGGCCTTGGCACATCCTGAACGGAGATTTTGAATGGTCCGTGGAATACCACAGCCTTCATGGTGGGCATACTTGATATTGCGTCTGGCAGGTTGTAGCTGGCAGGTTGTTACCGCCTACTGACTATGCAGAGGATTCCCAAGATCAAATCGGCTGGAGTGTCGACCAAAAGACAGCGCGAATTGCAAGTTACACTCTCGGTGACGTTTGAACTTTCGGTACCAGCAACAGCATTGGTGTGTAAACTACGATAGGTGCTCAAGTGGGGTGGAGGCTTAGGACGCGCCCGTGAAGCCCTAACCATCCGATGACGGAGACGACATTGAGCGAAAACAGCAACAATTCTATCGCACCTACGAATAGCTAATGCGAGGGTGATAACCAAGACAGCAAAGGAACATACGAGAAAGCGAGAATGTTGTACTGGAAATGCCAATCACACGTAATGCACAACCTCAAATCATGGGACCGGGGTCGATCAAGGAAGCATCTATGATAGCGCTCGGCAAACGCGCAGAATTGGAAAGGCAAAGTTGAAACTATATAAGCGGGGAAACCCTGGACAGGTTTCGGTGACTCGCGTGAGCCATTGGGCTCGGTGCTGAACCGGCGCACGACTCGGGGCGCAATCGGGGTCGGGAGGGGGTTGGTTACTAGCCAGCGGGATACCTGCAGTGGGTTTTGAGGATGCTTCCATCGAAGTGAGGCCCCCAGATCTTGGTTGGTTACAAGAAAGGCCGGCATCACTACAGGCCTGCACGTCTGTGAAAGACCGTTGAGTGGATATGTATCGCCCATCAGAAACAAGTATTTAACCGCCATACATAGCTGCTATGTTTGTGTTTTGATACAATGGATCATGGAAGCGGACAATGTTTGCTGGCCGAAAGCCTCGATACCCTCTGATCCCTCCTCATGTGAGTCTGATCGGGAGGGGTAATTGGTCCCTAAGAGCCGAGCCGAGCCAACGCACGGATGGCAGCAATGAGGCTCACTGCGGCTGATCCAAGTCGGGAAATGCTAGTCGGGAAGGGTGTGAGAGATTCCACTGGTTCTGAGGCGCGGATTGGCTGGAGGCCCCTTCCAGAATGCAGTCTTCATGTCTTGGCTACTTGTGATATGCCCCTGTGTGTGTGCATGCGTTGAGGGGGGATAAGGAGATACAAGACACGAGCGGGAGAACGGGCTAGCTAATCGGAGTGGCGGGGCTGGCTGGCAATGACGGACGAGAGAATGGCGAGATCCCCATTTCCGGGGGCTGTGTACAAGCGCGCAGGATGCTGAGGAGGTTGATGAGACTTCGATTGAGCAGTTCCGGGGATGACTCGAGTGATATCAGTGCTGATTAGGTACATTGCCCAGAGTCAGTATCACTCCGAAGTTGAGCGGAATGTCGTGTTCTAGATTAGAACATTAGTCGGTCTTTGCTACAGATGCGACGTAATGCCTGAGCGAGAGAGAGCTTTTCACCGCTTGTGCGTGCCCAGGGAACGAACGTCGAGGAGGAGCGGCGATACAGTATGAAGGCAAGAGCCACCTGACAAGGGACGCTGCTCCTACCTGACCTACGACCCTCACTGGTCAATTTAAACTCCGTTAATTGCCAGTTCTAGCTCAGCATGAGACCTTACCTACCTCAGGTCACTAAGCTAACTCTATGCTAGAGACCTCGCTCAGTTAGTGGCATTTTTGAAGCAGCAGGCACAGAGGGGGGTCTTTCCCGCGCCTGGTGGGCCTGTCTTTCCCCTCCCCCAGACTTTCAAGCCCCTGCTATCCACTTGCAACCTAAGTGCTGTCTCTCCCATTCGCTAGGCAAGTGCAATCGTCTACATAGCTGTCTATTACTGCATTTGCCGCACCTGTCCTTTGGGCCTGGCTTAGGTACGACTTCCTCTGAGCCGCGCGACTTGTCGGTACTTCAGCAACAAACTGTCAGCCGAAGAGGGGGTAGGAGGGGCCTAAAGAACGAGCGGCGCCCTTCATCCATGTGCTCCATGGTCTTCAGGCACAGAGCGACCCACAGGTCGAGGTCCCGGCTGGTAATTACTGTAGCAGCTGACTCTGTCGGACGGGTGACTAGCAAGAATACCTCACTGTCCAGAGCTTTGGATCATACGAACGCCTGGTGTGAAGGCTCAGTCCGCATCGCCACTGCGATTTGCCTTCTCGGGTCACCCACCATACGGATATCCCCCTCAAAAGATGCTTCACTGTCTTGCTCTTTTGGGCGCTGCCACGTTGCGTTCTCCTGCCTCTTCCCAACCTCGAGTTCCCCATGCACCTCACCTGCGCCTTCGCCTTTTCTCCCTAGCGCCCACACTGTAGAATCCCGCCTGCATGATTTCCGTCAAACTGTCTCACTTTCCAGAGCCTCTTCAACCTTCATGTCCTCTCTACTCCGTACTGGTCCAGCTCTCTGATACGCCTCCACACTCACGGGCTGCCTCTCATGCCCAACTCTGCTAGTCATTTCAACACTGGCCCAGCCCAGCCGTGCCCGCCATCTGTCACCTTGCATCTGCCCTGGCATGCGCCCTCGTTCTCTCGGTTCCTACCAACGAGTGTGCCCTGCTATCCTATCGTCGCCTACACTTTGCCTTTCCTTGCACCACCACCACCACACAGCCTCTTCAAAGCCGAGCCACACCGCAAAAACGTCTCCCCTGCCACCCATCCTTCCTGACGCCCGCAACCCCTCACATTTGACGAGACGAACCACGCCTTTCCCTTGTTTTGGCTTTGTCTGCCCCGATCGTTGTCTTGTCAATTTGTACAGCTCCTGCTAGAGACAAATGCTGAGCCTGGGTTGTGAGGCAGACTGTCTTCTTCGTTTCTTCGACCTCCCATCAGTCTACACGAATTGCCGCGGACACGGGGTACCGCACCCTTGGGTAACTCCTTGGCAGAGTAGTCGAGAACCTCCAGACCAGGATCTACAACGCTTGAGCGCAGATCCCCGGTCTAACAACTGGACAGCTCTATCGTAAGCATCTCGCGCGCAGTATCACCCATCAAACAAAACGCTTTCTCTTTCACATATCGGAGGCGGAGTAGCCTGCCTGCTTAAGGTCTCTTCACTTCGTCGATTCCCTGCAAGAACCTCGCCAGACTAATCACGCTCCTGGCCATCCGAAGCTCTGGTGTAGTGATCTATTTACGTCTTGTATGAAGCAATCGAAGCTTCACTTTTGTCGGAACGTGCAACACAGCCGGCGTGCACTGTGATCACGGCCCGTAAGGGGCCATGGCTCCTTGAGCACATCCCTCAGACCGACTACAGCGATGGCCATGACAACGGTGCACATGAGCTTGTCCGGTGCCCATTACGACGAGACGGACGCTCTCGTCTCGCAGAATAGCCCTTACATGACGCCAATCCATCCCAAGCTCGAGCTGTCACCTAGCCCGCCGCTCGAGCTCCCCGCCGCCAAAGTCGGTACTTGCAACCTGAGATTTTCTGGCCCTGAGGCTGATCATATCCAGATCCGCGCTACTCCGGGCGACGCTGTCCTAGTTTCCTACCTCGGCAATGGTCGCAACCCAGACGTTATCTTAGCAGCCAGCAATGAGGCTGATGATGATGATGATGAGGAGGAGGAAGAGGAGGAGGACTACGAAGATGACGAGAACGATGGTTACTCAACTGCGAACGATTCCACTACCTGCGGAAGCCGCTTCAATGACAAGGCCGATGGTCCAGATGTGCCGAGATCACATCCACATGGTAGCATAGCCTCACCGGAACTCCAGCATCTCGCCACGGAGTCACTCAAGGCTGTTGCTGTCAATCCAATTTCCGACTCTCTACCCCGGCTGACTGCTGAGATTTCAGCATCAACAAAGCATCTATCGATTCGCGATGACGCTCCGCCAAAACTACTGCATCTCTATCCGGAGTCAGCGGTGTCGCCAACCGCAAGCTCACACAGTGACTCCTACCTGCGCCGCTCCATAATTCCTGCGCGAAGCGGCATAGACGACGGGGCACTACCTCCTCTGCAGATGGACTCTCCTAATAGCGACATCAGCACTCGTAGTCTTCCTTCGATCTCGGCTCAATTGGGTGATCTCAAGAAACTCTCGACAGAGCGACTTTCTTACGCGGACAGCGATATTTGTTCGCCCAGGAGTCATGTCAGCGCCTATCCTGGCTCCCCGCCAGCGTCGATGCCCCGTCTTCCACCCATAACCACCAGCCATACCTCACCTCAACTATCGCCACATGACTCCTATCCAAGGACTCTGGGATCACCAACATCTATGTCAACTCCTTCCAGCCAGTACCACTTTATGTCAAATGGAACATGGCCTCATCGCCCCAATGCTGACTACAGCAGTAGCGGAACTGGCGAGACTCCTGGTACTGATCATTCTGCATCGACACCAGCGACCTCTGCCGCATCTGTTGCCGATCCGATGAGCTTGGATAGTATCTCCAACCCTATGGGCCCCGGTTATCAGTGCACAGAGCCAGGTTGCAATGCGGCACCCTTTCAAACTCAATATCTTCTAAATTCTCACGCCAACGTTCATTCATCTGCGAGACCACACTATTGCCCCGTGCCGGGCTGCCCACGTGGCGAGACTGGGAAAGGTTTCAAGCGAAAGAATGAGATGATCAGGCACGGTCTAGTGCACGACTCTCCAGGCTACGTGTGTCCCTTCTGCCCTGAGCGGGAGCACAGATATCCACGGCCCGACAACCTTCAACGGTAGTTTACTCTACACACAACCCGTGGTGTGGCCTAAGCTGACACAGAATCTCTGTCCATAGGCACGTCCGTGTACATCATACCGACAAAGACCGCGGTGATCCCCTCCTTCGTCAGGTTTTAGCGCAGCGCGCTGATGGTCCCAGTCGCGGCAGGCGAAGGCGTGGTGCCGCATCATGAACTCTGAACTCTCAATAACGACTTTACGAACCAGATCGCCAGCACTTCTTTGGCAATACCTTCCAGCCAGTGTCCATTTTCTTGATTTTGTAGTATTTCGAGGTGTCAGGCCGCTTCCGCTTCGTCATGTGCCATCTGGCGTTTATACTAAGCATCTCAAAGACAAAAATTTTATGTTTATGAAGAACGTCCATGCCACAGGCAGAGAAGGTCCCTACACTCGATTTCAAGAGTCTGTTGCTTCTTGTGGGACAATACTTAGATGCCCATGTCCATCATCAAGCCGTTTCCCAAGGCCCAATGTGAATTGGTGCATCGCTGAACAACTCGCCTTCTAAACACGGCGTCTCGACGGTATGATTCCCCATACACTCAATGACTAGCCACAATCCCTGTTCCTGTGCACGATCTGGCTCCATATCAAAATCCAGTGTTCTTAGGGCAGCGGTGACTTCCTGAAAGCCACCCTCGCCGGCATTGGCGATAATGGTCTGGTGAGGTCCCCATCCAAATGCCACAAAGAGTCGGATCATTAAACCTGAAGATATACGCACCCCGTACTCCGCTCTATGGTCGTCTGCGCAATACATCGAGACATTTGCGCGTGTCAGCCATGATATATTAATTCTGGCTCGCTTCCGCTGTTCGCCTTCCGTAAAGGTAACAGAGGGCAAAGGTGTGCGCATGCGGCCTGCGCCATCCGATGGAACAGGATCGATTTTCAGCGGGACCATGGAACTCACGCGCAGGCAGAAGTCTGCAATCTGACCGGCCTCAAACGTAGAACAGACGAGCGTGTAGCTGCCTTGGTCTACGGAAGGTACGGTGGCCAGGGCGCAGCCTCGACGATAATCGCCTGAAGTGCCGACAAGGTCGCGCACTTGGATATGATGAACCCGCTCTCCATTCGCCCACACAAGATCCAAATGCACTGGGATATCCTGAGCACTTGTGGCTAACAAAATAGTTAACGGCGTCTCTCGTGGGATGTCCAGCTTGTACTGGGGATTGACGTGATAAGTCGACGATGCAACGCTTCCACCCGCCGTGCGTCTTCTCCAAGACCCTGACTTTTCAATCTGATAGGCCATTGATTCGTTGGCCTGTTCAACTTGCAGAGGCTCATGCGAGAAAAGTGATAGGGTAAATGTGTACGATGGCAGGGGGAGTTCGTGTTGGTCGACTACCACGGTATAGGCAGTGCCTGGAGCAGCATCTAGACGTGCAAGCGTCTGTGGAGAATCAATGTAGGGGCTTCTGTATAGCTCACCGTCCCCCAGTTGCACACGCTTGCCTTTATTGTCGAATATGAGCAAGCTCATGAAGCCCAGCTGCCGGTGATCTGTGGTCGGCGAATCGGGCTTCCGGCGAGCTATCTCCAGGTCGCTGTCCACGAAGTGGCGACTGACAAGAACCCAGATGGGGCCACCAGCGCTTGAGGTCACGCAGTACTGAGGGTTACGTATCAGTGAGGCGGCGAATGGGCCTCGTGGCAGATCCCAGGCAAAATGATGGTTTTGTCGATGGGGAAAGAGCTCGGGATTCCAGTTCAAGTAGAGTGATTCAAAATTCTGCACGACTTCCTCCATCGTCATTCTCTGCAGACCAGGGAAAGTCGTATTCGTTCTAGGGCCGGTTGGATTCACCGGCATGTTGAGAGTCGATGAACCTGCCCAAGGAGGGCCATTGCACCAAGGATTCTTCAGCGTGAGCCATCGGCTGCCACTCGCGTCATCGAGGCTCATCACGGCATAGTCATGTTCACCGATTAGCCCCGTCGCTTCTTCTTCTTCGGGAGAAATACGCCCGGTACCTAGAGTGATGACAACATCATCATTCTCGTGGGCACCCTTAATTCTCGTCCACATCTCGTCGATGTCCAGGTCCTCTCTCTGCAGGAAAACTTGCTCTGGTATCCAACCAGTGATCACCCAGAGATCAGTGCCAGAGTTACTTCCTGGGAAGTCATACCCACCGCGGACCTTCAGGTAGGCCTTCTCGACCAGGGCTGGCCAAATGAGCATGGGATTCTGGCGATCTACTACAAATAGCGTCCTGTCGGTTCGAGATGCTGGCAGTCTGTCGTCGATAGTGACACGTCGTGCACAGCCGTTGAAGTGCATGCGCAATACATACTTGCCAGACTGTGATAACTCTGGTAGGCCGTTGCGGTAGTCAAAAGGATAAATGACGGAGGAGAGGACCTGTTTTTCTAGGTAAGCTTGTGATCGAATCACAAAAGCATTGGTCTGTACCGAGCGTTTTCCTGTCAATATGTTCAGTGCAGCTGACAGGCTGGCTACCACCGAGCAGTCCGTTGTCACATCTTGGACCAAATCACATCCCTGCGTCGAGTCCATGAATCGACTCGTATCAGCTGGTTTCTTGTCAGCAAATATCTCCTCCGGCCGCTTCCAGTCGTCTAGGATGGCCTCCTGGGCCAGCGAGAGGGAGAATGAAGCATCATCGCTTGAGAATTGTCAGTGCAGCTCCTTGGGGATCCCAACAGCCATTGGTAGCGCACCGGTATGCTGAGACTCCGGGTTCCGTTCGAAATTCATCTTTCGACGGCTCTGAGTCCCAGGGAGGGAAGTCGTTCCCATGAAGATGGGATGCTCGCTGTATTATGGCGTTTGCGCCACAGCTAGCAGCAGAGAGTGTGCTCTTAAGAGCTTCTGCTCGCGCTATGAGGTCTTTGCATTTACGGCGCAGAACCGTGGCTCGTCCTTTTTCTTTAGTTTCGGAAGCAGCACGCATATATAATTCTGCCGCCTGTATCGCGTGGTCGAGGGCTTCCTGACCAGCAGACCGCACCGAAAGAGTTTCGGCAGCCTAGGGCGTGTCTGCGTCAGTCCTATAGACCTCTTCAGACCTCTTTCGCCAGTTGTTGGCTTCTGGTCTTCGACGGGGGTAGCTCGCTTACCTGCGCTCTCTTCTCCATGCTCATTTAAACATGACGGAGGAATTCGGGCTGTTGCGTGACCGTCCACGTGAAGTACGTTCCAATATGCACTGTTCACCTCTGCTGATGGCTGTTGAGAGCATGTCCCAGGACCCCTCCCCCGTCAAGATGGAAAGTTGGCGCGGTGGGCTTTCTGGATATACAACTACCCTAAAGCATGCTGTGTCGACCTCGACACAACTCGGAGAAGAGCCTGCGGATTTCACATGCGCACCCCGGGGGGGTTCACAAACCCATGTGAAATCTGCTGGTCTGGCAAGTTGGGCTGAATACCATATACTAGACTTTCTCCGCGTATGGTATAATCATGATGATCACGGACATGCCGTCCGTCAGGGTTATGTTGTCAATATGGCCGTAGGAACACACAAATCTAGCCATATCCTCGAACCGTACCTCACCGTCCAGAGAAAGGGAGAACGCGAATGGTGGCGAGCACCATAGCTCCGTCAATTCAAACCAAGACACAGCAACCACATAACAAGCTCAGCAAAGGCTTTAACTCCCACATCATACATAATAAAGGGCGGACTGGGCAGCAGCGGCAGAAAACACGGGTGCGAGATGGGCTGCCTTGACAAGCAATCGCACATCGATTGCCGGGAACCCACCCTCGCCTTCCTACGCGGGGACCCAACCAAAGCGACCTACAACTCAGATCGTACGGAGTACTCTGAGTCGACAATTCCGGCTGGAATTTATGCTGATACATGGCTGAAGGGCAGTGCAGCTGTCCATCACACTCAGCACAACAGCCACTAACCGAGGTCTCGCAGGTGGGGCGATGTCCGGGCCGGTGCTGTTAGCGAGCCCATTGATAGTGTATGGCCCCAGAACCCCATAATCAGCGGCCCCGGTTCGCCGAACGTCATCCAGGCCGAGGTCAACAGCCGAGCACCTTTAACCAAGGTGCAGCCGCTCCAGGTTGCCTAACGCGACCACCATGAAGGTGCAGTTCGCCAACAGCCTCGAGTACCTCTTCCAAAACCAACTTCATCACCTGGCTGTCCAGGAAGATATATTGCCTGCTTCCTGAGCCAAACCACGGGAGTTGCGTGGACACCATCACGAAACAATCCTTACAACAACACAGTTCGAGCGACTAACCACGACTACACGATAACTCCCTTCGAACGATATCGTCATATACAAATCCCATCAAAAGCGTTACTTGGTTCCTAGAAAGCAGGAAATACCAAGTTATGGGTGCACAGTCAAAACCTACCATTGCTCCCTGGGGCAAGGCGGTTGCCGGGGCGAGTGGTGCAGTTCTTGCCAATGCCCTTGTCTACCCCCTCGATATGTCAGCACAAGCCAATCACCCCAAAATTTCGCATACTAATACTTCTCCTGCAGTGTCAAGACAAGGATCCAGGTTCAGATTCGATCGGACGACCCGGCAGTGAATGCCACTACCCCTCACTACACGTCAACATGGGATGCTATCTCTAAGATTGTCGCTCAGGATGGCCTGAAGGGTCTTTACGCCGGGATGAACGGCGCCCTAATCGGTGTAGCCTCTACCAACTTTGCATATTTCTACTGGTATACGATCGTTCGGACACTTTATAACAAATACTCCAAGTCAGGAGCGGCACCGTCTACAGCGGTAGAACTCTCGCTTGGGGCTCTTGCTGGAGCAATTGCACAGATCTTCACAATTCCCGTGGCTGTGGTGACTACGCGACAGCAGACAGCTAGCAAGGAGGAGCGCAAGGGCCTTATGGCAACTGCTCGTGAGGTCGTCGAAGGTCCCGATGGCGTGTCGGGCTTATGGAGGGGTTTGAAAGCCAGCCTTGTCTTGGTTGTGAACCCGGCTATCACTTACGGTGCATACGAGAGATTGAAGGAAACATTCTTTCCGGGAAAGACGAACTTGAGAGCATGGGAAGCCTTCCGTAGGTATCGTTCTGCCCGATGTTTGTGACTCCGCTCATCAATTGTCCAGTTCTCGGCGCCACATCGAAAGCACTTGCTACAATTGCCACCCAGCCTTTAATCGTGGCGAAGGTTGGTCTCCAGTCGAAGCCACCGCCAGCCCGTAATGGCAAGCCTTTCAAGAGTTTCATCGAAGTCATGAAGTTCATCATTGAGCGTGAAGGCATGCCAGCTCTTTTCAAGGGCATTGGCCCGCAGATCTTCAAGGGTTTCTTGGTGCAAGGCCTCCTGATGATGACCAAAGAGAGGTATGTGCTAGGACTGTAAGAAGGGTGGACTGTATTTGCTAACTCCAGGGCAGGGTTGAGCTTATGTTCGTACTTCTCCTCAGATACCTCCAAGGACTACGCCTGTCCCAGCTTAGACAGGCCGCGAACATCGCATCAACGGCCGCTGGAAAGGCCCAGGCGAGCGTTTCTGCTAGACCCTTGACAGGTTCTTGAAGGCATGGTTTCATCTGAGAGTTGTGACAGATCAGGGAATAGGCGAGACCGCGCTGAAGTTGGGAGACACCTACCGGCTAACTTCTCAAAAGAGGACATCTTACTGTATACCACTATTGAGGAAGGCGGAGGCAATATCGAGGGCGCAGCTATGACTTCAGGCCGGATGAACTAGTTCGTTAACACAATATTGCGTTTGGTCTAATGTACATCAATCCACAAGTGAGGATGCTCCCAGTAGTAAAGGTGCTGAACGTGACTTCGCAAGGCAAAACAAGTACCCATAAATTCTGCCCCAAGCCATCGGCCCCACATTACATAAGCAACAAATCTCCCATTGGCTCAGGCTTTCTAGGGTTTTCTATGGCACACATTGTATTTCGCGATTTGTTCTTCGCATTGTCACGACCAGCATCGACCAGAAACAGCAGCAATGGCCAGTGAGTATTCCCATCGGACCCTGTGCAGCCTACATTTCACGATAAAGCATGCTAATTCCAGTCTAGAGTCAAAGAACTCGTCTCAGCACAACCAGTGGCGCAAGGCGCACCGCAACGGGTATATTCACGATCGATCTTCTTTACCCTCTGAAGCGACTGCTGACTTTTCCGGTAGTATCAAGAAGCCTAAGACCTCAAGATACCCGTCTCTCAAGGGAACCGACCCCAAGTTCCGCCGCAACCACAGACATGCTCTTCACGGCAACGCGAAGGCTCTGGTACGACTCGATTGTTCCCATCGTGGTAGCTATGATATAACTACTAACAAAATCACAGAAGGAGCTGAAGGAGGGCAAGCGTGAGACCGCATAAACGGATACGGCTAAGGTTGACTGTCATCGTGGGCTACACGGAAAGACGGCACGGAAGGTCGTGAAGGCTACGAATCGAACGGACGACTCGATCACTAGACGACCATACTCGAGGGAATGAATATACACACTGCAAAATCAAATTCCTCGAGAGCTTTGAACGCCAAATGTAGATGGTGAGCACGCGCTCTTTCGCGTGCTATCTGAGTGCTTCAAGAATCCCTAAGCACATTGGCAGCCTCGAAGAACAGTCGTCTAAGTAACTTTAACACGGTGGCTATGATCTAGACGCTTTGTGCCATAATCGTGACCCCCTTCTCATTTGACAAGTGTACAATGTTTGGTCGTTGTTTCGGGTTTGAGATTTGCCCTTGGTATTGCTTCCGAGGGTATACTATATGTGACTGTTGGGGGGGGCTATGCCCACCGGAGATTGCGATCCCGTCAGTGCAAAAGTAAAAAGGCGTCGATCAAACAGGCGTCATCCAACAAGTAGCAGAACCCTTTCGGGGTGGTCTTTGTACGAGATGTTGTGAGATAGGCATGTGCATGAGTTGAGCTTAGTCAGTGGACATACGGAGTACTGGGAGTGCCTAGGGTCTGTTCGCTGGAGCGTGCGTCTCACCAGGCGCCTAGAGGCCCGCAGCTCAGTCCTTCTCTGCGGCTCCTCCCCCTGCCTACAAACGCAAGCTTTTGCCTTCAACATCGCAGTCCTTGCTCGGCGTGCGTTTGCTATCATCATCCTACGGCCGCATCTTTCCTTTGTGGGCTGCCTGGAAGCAGACATATCGTCCTTTTTTCATCGCTATATCTGTACCGACGGTACGTCTGCTGGAACCCATTGCTTACCCCCCCAGCCTCAGGCCACAGCTGTCCCGGTTTCGCCCAAGTGATGACCTGGCCTCTTATCAACATATCCCATTTGCTGACTGTTGCAAAGCTTCATTGTTTCTCTAGGCTTGAGTCATGCAATAGCGTGCGATACAACTCGCTTGTCGAAACTCCTTTGAGGTCAGCCGGTCACTGCAGGAGTAAAGAGACTGCCCACGCAAGTTACCGATTCGATTTCTGCTCTGCAACCTCGTCGATTTGCGTTGCGAGTCTCCGAGACATTAATACACATTTAATCCATCATTGCGGAAAGAAGAAGAACAACAAGCCATTCAGGATGCACAACATGTCGGGCAACCATATCATTGGCAATCGTAACAGTACGCCAGAGGCAAACACTGCGTCATCCCTGCGTCCTCCTTCTTCGAGACCCGTGGGTGCTGGAAGCTCTCTGCGAGCCTCTGCTGATGTAGCTGCTCTCACTGCGGCTCCTCCGTCAAGCCGCATCCGTCCCTCATCGGACTTCTACGGACAGTCTCAGCAAGGTTCTGGGCAAGGCAATTTGGAGACCGATTCGCAAGATAAGATTGCGCAGCAGTGGATTGCCGATATCGACCAGTATGAAACCACCTTGGAAGAGATGGCTGCAGCCACATTGGACCAGGACTTCAAAGATGAGCTGAGTGCCATTGAGCAATGGTTTCGTGTTCTGAGCGAAGCCGAACGTACAGCCGCACTTTATGCACTCCTGCAACAGACCACTCAGGTTCAGATACGCTTCTTCATACAGGTTTTGCAGCAAATGGGAAAAAATCACCCTTTGTCTGGAGTCCTCTCTCCAGCTAGCTTCGACAAAGGTATGTTTGAAAATCATGATGACCTCGGGATCGACAATAATTGTCTAAACAACCAGATCCAATGTCGAACCGGCTCAGTGACGCTATGGGTAAGCTGAACGTCGAACCGGCTCGGCCGTCTCTCTCTCGAAATTCCACGATTTCCTCCGTCAAACGTCAATCTGGACTTGACCCTTCAACGATCAATGCTATGTTTCCGGACGCTGCTGCTGCCATTGCTACTGAGAAAGCCAAGTTCACGCAGCAGACCGGCAACCCTCCCGCGTCAAACCGGAACAGTGCCGCTTTGGATGCGCGTCTTTCCATGGCAGGCGAGCCTCGCGATGCTGCGTCTTCCGGTGGTGCCGTTCCCTGGGGTAGCGGCCTTGGTGACCAGAATGCCCCTAAAGGTCAGGCACCGATGGGGCAATTCGGCCAGACGCCACAATCGGCCGGTCTTAGGTCTCCCGTTCCGCGAACACAGATGGCCAACAACGCACCTATTCAAAGCACCACTCTGACGGCACCTGACACGAATGCCAATGATCTGCCCTTGCTTTCACCGTACAATAGCGGCAGTGGTAATTGGGCTTCTATGGTTAACACACCTATGGCACCATCTTTCAATCAGCAGCAGCAGAATGGTGGTAACCAGGCCGACATGGTTGCCAATGCGACTGCAATGAAACTGGCCGCGCTTTCGACGGTGAACAATCGCTTTGCGCTTGACGATGTGCGCAAGTATCGACGTGCTCGATCCAACGATGCACATGGCAGTGGCCAGACGCCTATGTCACCAGCGAATCAAAGCTTCAGCATTCCAGGCACCAATGTTGTCATGATCAATGAGCATGGGCAGGTTCTCAGCAGAGATCAGATCATGGCAATTCAGGCCCAACAAAACATGAACTTGGGTGGACAGAGATCACGACCAACTTCTCCCGGGCTTGCGATGCAGCAGTCTGGCATGGGTGCACTTCCTCAGTTTACCTCCCCACAAAATAATGGGTTCTTAAGCGCGTATGACGGTACCTCGCCGCTCATGAACCCCGGTATACCGTCGGTTAATATTGGCCAACTTGGTCTTGGAGAGCATGGTGGATATCTTTCAGATCACTCGGATATTGCTCGTGGCCGGTCGCCCAGAGGCCGTAGAGGGAGCTCTAAGCCACCGGAGGATCCTACCGATCCGAGCCTGCTCCAGGACATTCCCAGCTGGCTGCGGAGTCTACGCCTGCACAAGTACACAGACAACTTGAAAGACATGAAATGGACCGACCTCATCGAACTTGACGATAAAGCCCTCGAGGAGCGTGGAGTGAACGCTCTGGGTGCACGTCGCAAGATGCTGAAGGTTTTTGATCAAGTGAAAGGTATTTACATTCCTCTGGGATTTGCGTAAATGCTTTACTAATAACAATATTCTAGAAGCTAAGGCGGAGGGTAAGATCAATTGAGCGAATCGTCCCCGTTTGACTAGGCGCTCTCAGCATTTTCAGCAGACGTCTTCCTCGATCTTTGGTGCTTTAGGACGGGGGAGGGAGTGAAGGAACGGGCAATTCTTTAGCCGATTTCACAAGAAAATATAAATACATTACGTGGATGAGATTGACGGTGTCAGATTGTGTGCTTATTGACTTTGAGTTATCAAACCCACTGAACAAGCCTCAAGCATGGAAAATTGAAATCATGTAAAGCTCGCAACCCGCGCGCAATTGTTTGTTGTTTGCATTTCGCCGAGGTATAATGATCCCGGCAGTGTTTGAAGCCTTGGAGAAGGCCCAGTACTCCAAGTTTGAGCGTAAACAGCCATTCAAAGCACCCGAGTAATACGTACCCATCGAAATTCCAGTGACGCTATTCGTCGGCGCGACACGCACCTCGACTGACTTCGCAGACTTGCCGTCTACCTCAACTTATCATCAGAAAAGCCCATCTATAACAACCCATCAATAACTGCTTCGAAGTCATCAGAATTTTGTCCACAATACCTTCGTTACAGTGATATTTTGGGCGTACCCTAGAATGGAAGCGCAAGATGACGATGTCCATTCCGAAAGGTTTGAATTCATGGCGAATACGGTGTGAGCTTTGGTTAACAGTTCTGCAGTGGTCAATTCGATGATGCAGATTCAGATCTGGAGGAGCTGCAAGGGGACATTGCCAAATATGACGAGTCCGTACGGCAGTTCCTGGCTTCGCACCACGAGGCCGGAGAGACTGCTCTCCATCTGAGAGGAGGTCCTCGGGGCCGTGGTGCACGTGGACCCCGAAAGGCTGCGAAGCCTCGGGGAGACATCACCGCGCGCCTTGCCAAAGTGAATCAAGCATTCCTCGCAGGCGAATATGATCGGGCTCTTGATCTCGCATTCGAAGTTATCAGAATCAACGCAGAGACACATCAAGCGTGGACCGCCCTATCGTCCACGTTCGCAGAAATCGGAGACAAAAGCAAAGCACTTAGTGCTATGGTCTATGCTGCGCACCTGCGACCAAAGGACGTAGCCGGCTGGATTAGATGTGCATCCTACGCCTTGGATACCATCGCTGAGGATGAGGGAGGTAATCTTCACACGGCGAGGCTTTGCTACTCGGCAGCCTTGCGAGCCGACCCCAACAATCTTGAGGCACGGACGGGCAAAGCGACGGTTTGTCATCGCCAGGGACACCTTGCTACCGCGGTTTCGGAGTACAACAAATTGCTCAAGCGGCATCCTGGAGATATCGATCTCGTCAGGAAACTGGCTGAGGCGTGCATGGATACCAGACATGCGGAAAGTGCGGTCCCTACGGCCATCATAGCATACCAAAGATACTTCAAGCTTGAAATGGGAGAATCTGGTGACCAGATGCCGGCACTCGATCTTTGGTATGACGTTGGGGTTTATGTGGAAATGTTTGCCTACACAGGCAGCTACGGGGAAGCGATCCGGGAACTGAAGACTCTCGCCAGATGGCTCATCGGGCGGGGAGACCAAAAAATTTGGGACGAGTGGCAGGAGGATGATCGTGAATGGGATCTTGACAACATTAGGATAAACCAATTGCCACCTGACTTCGGACTGCCAAGGGCTCGAGAAGACTCGGGTGCTAGTCAAAGATTGCCACCTGACCTGCGGGCCAGACTTGCTATATATAGGTTCCGACTTGGTCAACCAGACGAGGCCCTTGTAAGTCTCTAGCCACCAAAATATCTATTATGAACTAACTGGTAAAAGCACCATCTGGCCTTGCTTCAGACAGACGAACAAACTACAGCAACATTCACGGATGAGTTCCCTTACCTTGCATTTGACCTTGCCAACGGCCTTGCTCAATATGGTTATAACGCTTACGCGAAGACTTTCCTTGAGTCCCTTCGGACCTTACCTGGAGAAGCTGATGCAGCTGTTCTCGTACAGCTTGGACGGTGCAATCTCGCTCTTGGAGCCACTTCAGCAGCTGAGGAGTGCTTTCTTGCTGCTATAGACGCTGATGAGATGGGAATAGAGCCGCGAGTCGAGCTTGCGAACATGTACGAGAGCGCTAAAGAAGGGGAAGAGGCTCTCATACTCGCAGCAGAAGCCATGGCGATTCGGGAAGCACAGGCCGAAGGCACAGGGATTGCAGTATCTAGCCCCAGTGAACTCACAGGCAGTGCTGGTGACAATGCGGCTCGCCAACGACTAGCAGCAGGCTCAGTCCGCGGACATTCCCGTGATGGACGGGATGCTGGAACGCATCCAATGATACCCAGAAGGTATCGTCCGAAAAGACTGGCAGACCCTAGCAAACGACGACAAGAAGAGCAAGCTCACGCAGTAAAGTTGGCTCACCGTTACCAAATTGTGACAGATCTGAAAAGACAGATCGCCGATGGCAAGAAGGAGCAGATTCCTGCGTGGATGTCATCTTCCAAAGATCTTATTGATGACTTCCGTTCCCTCAGGCGCTTTTACACCTGGGACAAATATTTGCACTTTCTCGGACCCAGGTCTACCACCAACAAGCCTTCGAGGGAGCAGGGTGCAGAGAATGACCTTTCTCAACTGTATCAGCGCCTTGCGAAGAGTGAGCTATATTTCTTTCTAGTTTGTCAAGTGATGTGAGTTCTGACAATGGCGCAGACGTAACGCCAGCTGGTGAATGTTCTTCGCGTTCAGAGTCGACCTCCATCTTGGAAACACACCAAGGTATCACATTTGATCAGTGGCTGGAGCTATTTCTTGAGTATGCAATCGCGTTGGCAATCGAGCATCGTCACGAGGAGGCGTATCGTGTTTGTGAATCTGCGAGAGACTCTACGGTGTTCCAGTCTACTGAGCACAGTTTCCTCATCTATGTTACGTGGACCGGTAAGTTGTAAACCCTCATTCGGAGTTAAACCGTAACTCTAACTCGGTTCAAAGTATGTGCGATTTACGCCAGCGACGAAGGCAAAGCCATCGCCCTGGCACGACACCTTATGCGAGATATGACTTCGTCTGACGGTTCAAGGCTCTATGGGTTGATGGCTAATTTGTGCCAATCTCCCATCTCATGGTACACATCTGGTCCGGCACAAAAGTTCATTTTGCGCCAGATCAAACTCATTGACGCAGCCAGTAGTTCGGCAACGAATACCCTGCCCCTTATGACCCATGATGATTCTTCAGGGTCTGGCTTAGATTTATGTCTTCTCATGCTGTATGGTCACATCCTCTTCACATCGACAAGCTACACCTTTGCCCTCAGTAAGTTAACTTGATCTGAAAGTAAAATTCGCGAGACTATATCTGACCAAGTTTTCTAAGGTTACTTTCTTCGTGCGAGGAGCATCGATCCAAACAACACCATGGTCAACCTTAGCCTGGGCTTAGCATATGTCCATTACGGCTTGAAAAGACAGTCAGTGAACAGGCAGTATATCCTACTGCAAGGGCAGTCACTCTTGGCAAAGTATGCAGTAAGCGAAGGTCAGGTATCGGGACCACTTGGGTCGGCCGAGTCGAATTATAACATTGGTAGACTTTTCCAACTGCTGGGCATCTCACACCTGGCCATTGAGTATTATGTCAAGTCATTCCAGGCAGCCCGCACCGGGAAGGAAACCGATAACGTCAAAATGATGGCTATGGTCAATTGCGTCAACATGTTCATTATCGCGAAGAACAGAGGCTTAGCTTTAGCCCTCACGAGACAAAATATCGTCCTGTAATATATAATTATGATTTCACGCTGGATCAAGGCTAGTTGGTTTCAGGTGGTACTTAGTTGATCAACCTGATTTGGGGGCGTTATGGTAGAGCCCTCATGGGTGCTTGCTGGTAACATCGTCAAAAAGCAAAGGAGCTTCAGGAGCGAACCAAATTACCGCCTATAGTGAAGTTCCGATTTGTAGTTGAGCATCCCTAAATAGAGTACAATCGTCAGTAGGCCTTGGAGGATGCTTGAGCCTTCAAATGCATATGTTCGAATTAGTCCCAAAGAATAAACTCTCGCGAGCAACAGGTTCGTCCTCAGAGGCAGGCCTTGGATTTTATAACTCAGTGAGTTATAAGTTACTACTAACTTATTAAGTTATAAGTTAATTTTATATAGTAGAATGGCATAATTAATACTAGGAGCTTTATAATTATCTATCTAATAAGGCACTATAGTACTATTAAGTAAGATAATCAATACTCTAGTTCTATAAGTTAAGTTTTAACTTATTAAGTAACTTGTTAGGTTAGGCTAGTTTTAGTACCAAGATGAGTTAAAATTAACCTATAATATAATAAGTTAGTACTTTTACTAACTTAATTACTAACTCAATCTCTAACTTAATGAGTTAAAATTGACGCTTTAACTTATAACTCATTGAGTTATAGGTTGAGCTAGCGATTTTACTAACTCATTAAGTTATAAGTCACTAATTATTTCATTAACTTAGCTGTTGAGTTAATTAACTCATTGAGTAACTGTCACAGTGTGGTTAGCATAGGCAGTCAGGCCCAGGTGAGGACCCTCTTAAGAGGGCTCACCGTCCCCTTCTGGGGATTGAACACGTAACCTTTTTCATCACTCACAATGCCACCATACCTTCGTATGTAACCGTCAACGGACCTCAAGGCCTGTAACAATAACATACTTTACCACCGAGCGACGCACCCTTTCGCGACAACTAATCAATTTAAGCAAATAACTTAGCAATAAAAAAGGAGAACTAATTCCTATTATCTTTATTAGCAGCTAAAATAACTACTTAATAAATCCTACCCGCCTAGATGTTTTCTTTTATAATTGCCTTCTATAATGCCTTAAAAAACGCTAAAAAGTAAATAAGTAACTGCTTGTTTACTTCTTACATAGTAAGTAAAATTGCAAACCTGCTCGTTACTTCTTAAGTAATACGCAGTAGCTTGTAATTATACTTAGTGCTACTAACTTTATACCTAGCTTGCAATCCTAATGAAAACAGGTAAGAGAACTCTTACCTATACTTTATTAAGATAGCTAGTAATTATTTTCTATAAGTAATAGTTTATTTTAGTATTAAAGAAGGCAAAAGCGGCGGCATATACTCCGTACTATTAGTAACTTTAGCTAGAGACAACTAAGCTTGCTAGGTCTATTTTGTCTTTTCTCAGAGTAACGATTTTAAGTAGGAAGGTTAAAATAAATTAAGAGGTAAATAAATATATTTATACCTAGAGGGAGTTAAATAATTAGTTCGATCTAGTATATTTCTTATAGGCCTTACAGCTCGTTAACAGTCAATTATATAAATGCCATAAATACTTAAGACATGGTAAGTAGAATAAGTACTCTTAAAGAGCCTTAATTAGGCTTAATTATTATCTCTACTCACTATATTATAGGACCAAAGAGCCTTTAGCAAAGTAATTAAAAATAAAATTATTAATTTCCTACTTAGTAAATTAAGGTTAAGAATTAGTAAGATATTATTATATAGTTAAACATAATTAATAATATTATTAACTACACTTAGTATAGTTCCTAGTCAACGTGTTAGCGGGCCTTAGGTTTAGTAACTTTATAAATTATCTTATAGGTTATAAACTTAATGCGTTAGTAATCTTACTAGCTTGCTTTAAAACTTATATAATTATAAGTTATTTAAAAATAATAAAGTAACTTAGCTTATAATAAGCTTATTATACCACTAACTTCGTTTATAAGAAAATAATAAACTAAATAAATTAAATAAATTATCTTTACTATTATACATAGGCGAGTTATATTAAGAAAAGAAATACTTAAGCCTAACTAATAGTTCTTAACAAATAAATAGTCTTAGTATTTCCTTTTTATAGGACTAGATTTTAACTTTTAAATATACTTTTAGTACACGTATATGATATATCACAGAGTGCACATAATAGATAGGCTAAAATAATAGTCAGGCCTAGCTGAGGCTCCCTTAAAGAGCCTCAGCGTCCCCTCCAAGGGGATGGAAATCTTCATCCTTCTCACAACCTTTGAATCGCCCCGTGCCATTTCGTGCGACCGTCACCGGACCCCTAAGGCCCGTGACAACGTACGTCTTTTTAATTATATAACTATTAATAGGACTTAAGGTCAGTAATAATTAGAAACAATTTATCTAGTACATATGACTGCATAATTTAATTATAAGGTATAATAGTGCTATTGCAAACTGTGATATTACTATTTAAGAAATAGACTTAATAGCTAATATTATTCTTATTTTTTTAAAACCTGCCTTTCTTTCCTTATGCAATTATATATAAGGCTATTATATATTTATTATTATACGCCCTACGTGCCACGCCCACGCCCACGCCTATGGTAGAAGGCCTAAGACTAATTTATAGCGTTTAGATTTATTAGTTTTACTTATATTTATAAGTATTTTAAAGCTTGTATTAATATATAATATAATACCCTTACTATTTTAGGTATACCCTTATTTAAATAGTATAAATAAACGCGTAGCCAGGGTTACAAACTAAGTACGTAGTTAGTAGCAGGCCTTGGATTTTGTAACTCAATGAGTTACTCAATAAGTTAATTAACTCATTGAGTTAGCAAATTGCTAACTCAAATTGCTAACTCAACTAATTAACTCAATAAGTTATTAGTAACTTAAAACTTATTAAGTTACTAATTTTAGTAACCCAACCTCTAACTTATTCAGTTATAAGCTAATATTATATAGTAAAATACCTTAACTATAATAGCTTTTTTATAATAATAATTACACTATTATATAGGCTATAAATCAAACTATATCTCTTTATTATCTTATAAGGTATTATAATCTTACTTAATAAGATAATTAGTACTTTGGTTACTTGAGTTAATTTTAACTTATTAAGTAACTCATTAAGTAACGTAGATTTATAACTTAATAAGTTAGTAATTCTACTAACTTAACCTCTAACTAAATGAGTTAAAATTAACGCATTAACTCATTAAGTTATGAGTTTTAATAACTCAATGAGTTTAACTCATGAGTCAATTTTCACCCCTGGTTAGTAGCACTAAGAATAGTTACTACGTAGTTACTCACTAAGTAACTACGCGCATATTAGTTATAGTAAGTAGATTTACTAACTACGTTTAACTGAGTTGCTCAGTGAGTAACTACGTAGTTAGTTGTAGTTAGTAAAACTACTAACTACGCTATACTGAGTTACTCACTGAGTTACTCACTAACTACGTAGTTACTTAGTTAGTAACTACGTAGTTAGTCGTAGTTAGTAAATTTGCTAACTACGCTGCACTGAGTTACTCAGTTAGTAACTACATAGTTAGTTGTAGTTAGTAAGTTTACTAACTACGCTACACTGAGTTACTCACTAACTACGTAGTTACTCATTTACTCACTACGTAGTTACTAATTTCGCAAGCCTGGTTATAAATAGTACTGTAGTAATACTAACTATATAGTTAGTTATAGATAGTACTGTAGTAATACTAACTATATAGTTAGTTATAGATAGTACTATAGTAATACGAACTATATAGTTAGTTGTAGTTAGTAACCTTACTAACTATATGTAACTAAGTAGCTCACTAACTATGTTCGAGTAAATAACTTACTAACTACGTAGTTACTTATTTATAAACTATATAGTTAGCTATAATTAGTAGCCTCTAGGCTCTAGCTATATTTAAGTAAGTTACTTAGTTGGTAATTATATAGTTTACTTGTCACAAGGACCTTCCTTAAGGAGGCCTCGGGTGGTGGGGTGTTATAAGGAGAGTGGCAGAGTCTATGTCGTGGCGAGGTCGAGGTGAATTCCAAGCTGAAATTAATCGATGCCCTCCTTCTTTTCCTCCTCCTATCTCTTTGTTTATAAAGAGGGGTTGGACCCAAAGTGCGGCCTAAGGCCCCCAGGTGCGGCCTGAGGCCCCAACCGGACTAAGGATTCTCCGACCCGCAACCTGCCCTAGCCCCTATTCGGTCTGATTGTTCCCAGCCCCCCCCTCTTGCAGTACAATAGCCCGTCAGTCCTAACAGCTGGTCACGGGCCGGCGAACGGCTCGTGACATTACTATACTTAGTAAATATACTCATTATGCTAAACTAAGTTACTTACTAAGGTACTCACTAACTACGTATGTACTTATTTCCTTACTACGTAGTTTCTAATTTTGCAAGTCTATATGCTATGGCTATCTCTATGGCCGCAAAAGCAGCCTTATATATAAGAAATATTAATTAGATTAAGGCATGTATTATATATAAATAAATAGTTAAATCTACTCTTAGCTTATAAGATAGGCAGTAGTTATATTATAAAGCTTTACTTCTAGATATATAAGTTATTATAAGTATATTTAAAATGCTATGAATTTATACTTACTATAAAATCTATATATAAATTGCTAACATTAGTTGCGTACTATATCTACGCTACTTATCTTAGCATTTTCACAAGAAAGTTAAATATATTTATATAACTAAGACTTTATAAGTTAGTAGAGTTTTAAGTACTTTAATTACTTAACCTGATTTTAGTATCTAAGTTAGAATATTTGTCTTCAGTTACTTAAACTAACTTAAAAGTATTTCTAATTTAAATACCTAGCTTATAAAGCAATTTATAACTTATAACTAGTATATTAAGCTGGAGAATTCATTAGTTTAATTTTCCGTAAGTATTACAATTAATGGTTTAGGTTATAAGATATTCTATATTATATAAACTACTTCCTAACTTTATAAATTTAATTTCTAGGTTAGTTTTTAGGCCTATTAGTAACTTAGTAAGCTGCTATATTAGATATGAGTAGTACTAAGGAGTTATATGCTTAGTTAAAGTAAGTAAGCTACTAACTTTATATAGTATAGTTACTTACTAAGTTATTATTAACTAAATGCATAGTCACTTATTTAGTTCTATATTATAAGTAATATCACAAGTTTAACAGAAAGTAATAAGTTCTAGGCTTTTAATCTTACTTGCTGTATATTAAGTAAATAAGTAACTATATAGTTAGTGCGTAACTTAGTAAGTAACTTAATTAAGCGTATTTAGTAAATCTAATAATTACGACTAACTATATAGTTACTAGCTAACTAACTTAGTTAAATATAGTTAGTAAAGTTACTAGTTATAACCGGCTATATAGTTAGAACTTACTCGCTATAACTAACTATATATTTAGAGATGAATAATAATATATATAATTTCTTATAACTAAGCCAAAGATAGCTTTCCTATAATATTAATAGTTTAATTAGTTGGATCGTATATGTATTTTATAAGTAAATAATTAATAGCATTTCGTAGACTTACTACTTATTAGTTTTCGTAGTTAGTTATAGTTAGTAATTAGGAACTACCCTTTAATATATAGTCATATACCATAAATTAACAGACTCTTTTATATTTCAATTAACTACCTAATATAATTCAAGTCTCTTAGGTAGTTTATAAACTACCTAAGAAGTTGATGAGGTTATTATAATACTATTCGACTTTATAGATTAGTGAACCATTTATACTTTAATAGGTTAATAGACTTTCTAATCTAATATTTCTTTCAATAACATAAAATCAAGATAGTAATTTAATATATAATATATTCAATAACTAAATACACTTAAGATATAAGTGTTATTAACCTCTAGCATGTATATATAATGAAAATATTATTTAAGCGTCCTAGAAATTAAAATAATCGCTTTATGGCTAGGTACTCTTAGCTAGATAATATTTAACTCTTTTTGCGACTTTTATAGTAGTTTAACACATAATCTCCCTTGTAATAGTATAGGTACTAGGTTGTTTATTCTCTTAAGCCTTAAGAGCAGTAAAGCCTATAGCAAAGATTAAAAGGCGGCAAATTTATAGTTTATATAGTATAGCTTATGAAGTTCGTAAGTTAGTTCGTAAGTTAGTTAGGGCTATAAAATTAACTAATAAGTTAAACTTAGTAAGTTACTAAAAATTATAACTTATTTAGTTATTAAAAATAGCCTGACTTAATAAGTTACTTAATAAGTTAAGTAACTAAGTTACTATATTTTAGTAAGGTTAATAGCTAATAAGTTACTAATTAAGATTATATACTATAGCAACCTATAACCCTAATAAAATCACTTATTTATAGACTAATTCTACTAGTACCACTAAGCTCTAGTATTATATAATAGTAACTTACAACTCATTCTTAGTTAGAGGTTAAGTAAGTAAAATTATTAGTTTAATAAGTTACTTATTGAGCTATAAGATCTAAGGCCCGAGGTTAGTACGAGCTTATAAAGGTAGAGTCTAAGGTTGTAAATATGCTACTTAAAGCTAAGTAGTTTAAAAGCTATTATTAGTTTTTCTTAATACGTAGTATTATTATTATAACAAGACTACTTAGGGCTAATGCTATTACTAATACTAGAAGTAATATAGGGTAATAAGTATAAACAATTAAGATAGCTATTAGCAGGGTTGCAAACTTAATATATATTTAATAACACGAAGTATAATTCTTATATACCTAGGTTATTATAGTTAGTAAACTTATAAACTATAGAGTTAGATGTAGGAAGTATAAACTAATACTTATTATTAGTGTATTACTAATCACCAGAGGTGATAATTAAGTCATGCGTTAAGCTTAATAAGTTAGCGTAACTTATAAGTTATAAGTCAATGAGTTGATACGTTAATTGCAAGTTATTAAGTTAGCGAATCTATTAACTTAATAAGTTATAAGTTACTAATAAGCTATTAGGGTTGCGAACCAGGCCTTGGATTTTATAACTCAATGAGTTAGCAAATTGCTAACTTAACTAATTAACTTAATAAGTTATTAGTAACTCATAACTTATTAAGTTAATAATTAAGCTAACTTATAACTTATTAGATTACTAATTTTAGTAACTTAACCTCTAACTTATTAAGTTATAAGTTAATCTTATAAAGTAAAATACCTTAACTAATAATAGCTTTTTTATAATAATAATTATACTATTATATAGACTATAAATTAAAGTATATCCCTTTATTATCTTATAAGGTATTATAATCTTACTTAATAAGATAATTAATACTTAAGTTACTTAAGTTAATTTTAACTCATTAAGTAACTCATTAAGTAACTTAATGAGTTAGTAATTTTACTAACTTAAACTTATAACTTAATGAGTTATTAGTAACTTATAACTTATTAAGTTAGTAATTTTACTAACTTAACCTCTAACTTAATCAGTTAAAATTGATGCATTAACTCATTGAGTTATGAGTTTTAGTAACTCAATAAGTTTAACTCATGAGTTAATTTTCACCCCTGTAATAAATACATGAGTTAAACTTGTTAAGTTACTAAGACTAATAACTTATTAACTTTGCAAATTTACCAAGTTAATCCGTTATAACTTGCTAATAACTCATTGAGTTATAAAATTCAAGACCTGATATTAAATTATAGTTTTACCACAATTATAGAGTCCTTCCCAGCTTACTTAGAAGCTATTAAAACTGTATAATAAATTACAGTCAGTTATACCTACTTATTACTAGTAGCTAACTGCGTAACTCGCTATAGTTAGTTGCAGTAAATAAATTACTAACTATGGCTCCAAACCTTGGATTTTATAGCTTAATGAGTTACTCAGTAAGTCAATTAGTAACTTCTAACTGATTGAGTTAGTAGATTAAGTTGGTAGAACTACCAACTCAGCCTATAACTTAATAAGTTATAAGTTAATCTTTCCTGCCTGAATTACTTAAGTGATCAAGGGCTTTTTGTGGATAAGGTAATTTATAGATAGGTAATAAATCAATTTACTTACGTTTGCTAACTACCTTGTATCTATGTTACTCATTATAAAGATAATTAGTACTTTAATAACTTAAGTTAGCTTTAACTTATTAAGTAACTCAATGGGGTAGCAATCTAGGTACCTTATAACTTATCGAGTTAATAGAAACTAACTAACTTTATTAGCTAATTAGTAACTTATAACTTATCGAGTTAATAGAAACTAACTAACTTTATTAGCTAATTAGTAACTTATAACTTATTGAGTTATTAGTTTTAGAAACTTGATGAGTTTTACTCATAATATAGTTTTCACCCCTGCGGCTAACTGAGTTACGTATTAACTATGCAATTACTTATTTACTTACTACGGAGTATATAAACTCCTAAGCCTAGTAAATAGGATATCTACTATATATAACTACCTATAGGATAAACCTAACGAAAGGTTAACCATAGGTAAGAGTTAACTTATAACTTAAGGCAATTTAATTACTAATTTAATAACTCAATAAATCCATTCAATTGTCTAAATTTATTAAGTTAGAGATCAAGTTAGCCAATTTGTAAAGTTAATAACCGATATATTAGTAATAACTATCAAGTTTACTGGTTAATCTCGCGGGTTAGTATTTTCTAAAATAAGTAAACCTAGGGCATAAAACTAAGTCATAAGTTATATTTATTAGTTTACTAAGACTTATAGCATTATAAGTTAGGTACTAGTAGTAGCGTCATATTACTAATTAGGTTTAAAAAATTAATAATATATTCTTAATAAGTTAATTACTTAAAGCTAGCAGTCTAGTAACCTAATAATTTATTATCTACTACGATTATAAGTATACTTACTATATAGCAAGCAAATAAGTAAATATATAGTTTATAATAACGTCGGCAATATAGTAAGAAAGGGGGCAGGAGGTTATTCGCATTTAAGACTAATACTTAACGGCTTTTCTTCCTTCGCGCTTATAAGTCTAGCAATTACTTAAATGGAGACCTCTTAGAACTTTATTAGTTTAAAACTTAGTCTCTAGAGCTACTATTAACCTATGCCCCTTAGCCCAGGGGGTTGGAGTTTATTATATAGTTCGTAAGGAACTTAGTAAGTAACTTAGCTGGCAGTAGTTAGTAGAGTTACTAAATACGACTTACTTACTATATAGTTAAAGCTTACTAACTATTACTAATTATAGGTAATTAGGATTAGTTATATAATTACTCATAATCAGCTTAAAAGAGCTATACTATAATATTTATACTCTAGGCAATTAGCCTATTTATATAAATATTTTAAAGCCTTCTAATTAATTAGCCTTTTATTAGATTTATGACTTATTAGGTTTCGTACTTACTTAACCCTAACTATATAGTAAATTATAGCTATTAACTATAGCTACTTATATAGTAGTTATATTTAGTGCTACTAACTATCAGGCCTTGGATTTTATAACTTAATAAGTAACTCAATGACTTAATTAACTTATTAAGTTAGTAAATTGCTAACTCAACTAATTAACTTATTAACTTAGTAACTTATAACTTACTAAGTTAGTAAAATAGCTAATTTAACCTATAACTTGATAAGTTAAAGATAACGCAAAAACTTATTAAGTTATAAGTTTTAGTAACTTAATAAGTTTAACGTATAAGTTAATTCTTACCCCTGGTAACTATATACTCAGGTTGCAACCCTGCTTCTAGTAGAGTTACTTACTACTAATTTCAGAAATAATTAGGATTAGTTAGACTTACTACTAAGTATATCTTTAATAAGCTCTTTACTTATAGCTATATATATATATTTAGTATACTATGTTTATTTAGGATATACTTATTAAATTTACTATATATAATTAAGTCGATATTTAGTTACCTAGTAAGTAACCATATAGTAAATATATTTAATCCTATATAATAAGCCTTTGATTTCATAACTTAATGAGCTACTTAAGGAGTTGATATACTTAGAATATGCTAACTTAATTCGTTAACTAAATAACTTAAACTTAGCGCTTTAACTTATTTAGCTTTAAGTTTTGGTAACTTAATAAGTCTAATATATTAGTTAGCGTTTAGCCCTGCTTAAAAGTAAGTTACCTGGCATTATAGCTATACTTAGTATTACCTAGACTATAAACTAAATAAAAAGAATTAGGGTTATAAGGAAAATCATTACTAATAGCAGCGCGCACGCGGGGGGGCGGGGCCGGGGTTTTTTAGAAGTCCTTGGCGGTGGAAATCAACTTATGAGTTAAACTTATTAAGTTACTAAAACTTATAACTTAATAAATTAAAACGCTAATTTTAACTTATTTAGCTAGAGGTTGAGTTAGTAACAGGGGTGAAAATTAACTTATAAGTTAAACTCAATAAGTTACTAAAACTCATAACTTAATGAGTTAAAGCGTTAATTTTAACTCATTAAGATAAAAGTTGAGTTAATAAGTTTACTAACTTAATAAGTTAATTACTTGAGTTAGCAAATTAGTGACTCTATGAGTTATAAAATCCGAGGCCTGGGCCTAGGTGAGGCCTCTCTTAAAGAGCCCTCAGCGTCCCCCCTGGCGATTGAATGCCAACCTCTTTATAGTAGACGAATGACCCCGCCTTGCATGCGACCGTCACCAGACCCCTAAGGCCTATAATAGTTGGTAGCTACTAATACTAGCTATAAATAACCAGGAGTGAAAATTAACTCATGAGTTAAACTTAATAAGTTAAGGTAACTTATTTAGTTACTAAAAATAGCATAACTTAATAAGTTACAAGTTAATTCTAAATAGTAAAACAACTTAATTAATACTAGTGCTCTTATAATAATAGTTATACCTATTATATAAATTATAAACTTAGCTACTTACTTGTATTATTTATTAAGGTATTATAATTTTACTCCGTAAGATAATTATACTTTAATTACTTTAGTTAATCTTAACTTATTAAGTTCTGAGTTTTAGTTACTTAATAAGCTTAGGCCATAAATTAATTTTCACCCTTACTTATAAGTAGTTATATATATAATTATAATTAACTAAAATTACTTATAATTTATAGCGTCTAACTATATAGTCGTTAATTCTAGTTGGTAGGTTCTAATTATATTATTAGTTTTAGATAATAGATTTACTTACTCTTTTTAATTAGAATACTTACTTGCTAACTATATACTTAGTTAATCTACTAATTATGCTAAACTGGGTTATTTACTAAGTTACTTACTGTATAACTACTAGTTTATAGCTCTAGGTTCTCTCTTCAACTATACTAAGCTACTGTGTTCTACTACAATATCTTATTTCTAGCAAAAGGCATTACTAGGATTATACTGCGACAGATAGGGATTAATACTTAATCTACTAATAGCTGCTAATAATAAGGTAGTTTAAGTCCCTGCTAATTATAGTATATTGCATTTTACTCTCTGAGGGTGGCTACTTATTTGCTATAAATCCTAGGCCGGTAGCTTAGCACAGTCAAAGAGATTATAATATAAAAGGCCCTCTTATTAAAAGAATTACTTTAACTAAAGAGGGTATATAAAAGATAGTCGCTTAAGTATTAGTCTTTAATATAAGTAGCTTATTAGTTCCTTATCTAAGTATACTATTTACGTTATTATAGTTTACTACCTATTTCTTACTGCTAATTACTTGCTATACTTACTAATATAGCGTTTAAGCCTTAGATATTCATTCTAAGCAGCGCATTTAAAGGTCAACTTACTAATTCAAGTATATTTAAGCTATGCACTTTACTAACTTTATAATTAATATCACAGTTAGGAACATTCTAAGTAGGTATTTATAGTTAAGCCTGAGGCTCTTTAAAGAATCTCGGCATCTCTACCTAGGAATGAAAATCTTCAACCTTTTTACAACCTATAGTTTTCCCTATATTAAGCTTATTTTATGCGCGACCTTTAACGGACCACAAGGCCTATAAGAAGCGCATATCTTAGCTTCTTATTTATATATTAGCCTTTAATAAAGTTAATTAATAAGGAGTTTATAAGAGCGTCTTAATATTTGCTTAAAATTATATGCCCTAGATTAGGGTATATTAGGTATAGCATATAAAAGTTTTACTTTAGATATTTAGTATCTGAGTATATATTTAACGCCTTAGTAATATCTAGCTACTACTGCATTATTACATGCCTTAAGGATTGGGTAATAGTCGCATACGTAGGCACGGGGCAAGTCAAAGGTTAAGAAAAGGATGACGATTTTAATCTCTAGAGGGAACGCTAAGGCTCCCTTAAAAGAGCCTTAGCTAGGCCTAACTATCAATCTACTTATTATGTCCTAAGTGTCCTGCGATATTTATAGCTATTATATATTATTTAAAGACCTTTATAACTTAAGTAAGAATAATTATATTATAGGAAGCTATTTAAAAATTAAGCTGCAAAGTAGGTCCTAAGTCATTTACCCTAATACCAGGACTTATTAGTTATAATAAGTCTATAGCAGTTAGTCGAGTTAGCATTATAAGTAACCTTATGCGAACGCACCTTATAAGCAACGCATAACATCAGGTGCTAAAACCTAAATATCATATTATATAGCATACGCCTACGAATAAATAGCCATCAGCTATCTCCTTAATAGTCGTAGGGCTCCAGTACTTACAGCTAGAAGGATGTATTCATCCAAGGATTTCAGGGCTGTGATCAGGGATAAAGATACCTAATCTACTAATGAAGATACTCTAAGATTGCTTATCGTTTATAGAATATAAAGTATCGTTTTCTATGTCAACATGTATTAGTTGGTAGTCCTTGTCTAGAGCCTTATGACTGTCAGGGAGATAACTAATGCTTTAATCTTTTCTATTTAAAACAGGAATATTGTAGAGAGTATGATTACCTAAAGAGTAAAGAGGGTTGGCGAAAGAAGAAGCTATAGGTATAATACATATAGCATCTTATATAGGTTGTAAAAAACATACAAGGTTAGTACAGAGCAAGGTCGCCTACTATAAAGACTATTCAACTAGTCACTAGCTATATTCATGAAGAGGTGCGGTTCTTAGCTTAGTGGACAGCAAAAAGTTAGACTTAATATCTTAAGATATAAACCTTCCTGCATTAAAGATCCGTTGTGTAAACCAGTGGTTCTCTCGTCATTTTATGTTCTTTGTAATACTAAACTAATAAGCAAACTAGCATCTTCTACCCCCTGTGTCTGCCGTAGTTGTAAGGGTAATGCGGTTAGCTATCGCTCCATTTTAAGGCATATCTAGTTTATGTAACACTAAATACGCCTCCCTAATATAGTCAGTCTATTGCTGAGCAGTGACTCTCTATATGGCCCTAAAATCAGCTTTCACCAGGCCTTGGATTTTATAACTTATTAAGTTATTAAGTTATGAACTTATTAGTAACTTATAACTGATTGAGTTAGTAGCTTTACTAACTTATAACTTATTAAGTTAGGTATTTTTACTAACTCAACCTCTAACTTATTAACTTCTAAGTTAATTTTATATAGTAAGATAAATTAGTTAATACTAGACTTTTTATAATAGTATTTACTTTATTAAATAAAGACGAAACTAATATAGTGATATTTATTTTCCAATTAAGGCTTATATTACCAGCTAAGAAGATAGAGAGTAACTTAATTACTTAAGCTAATTTTAACTTAGTAAGTAACTTAATAAGTAAATCACTAACTTAGTAAGATTACTAACTTAATCTTTAGCTTAATGAGTTAATTAGTAACTTATAACTCAATAGGTTAGTAAATTTACAAACTTAATCTATAACTTAATAAGCTAAATTAACACTTAACTCATGAGTTAATTTTTACCCCTGGCTTTAACTAATTATTGTGTACTATGGACTCAGGCTTGCAAATTTACTTACTATGTAGTGAGTTAATGAGTAACTACGTAGTTAGTGAGTAACTCACTAAGTAACTTAGTACAGCGTAGTTAGTAAATCTACTAACTACAATTAACTACGTAGTTACTAATTAAGTAACTTAGTTAAATATAGTTAGTAAAGTTACTAACTATAATTAATTACGTAGTTAGGAATTACTAACCACAATTAACTACGTAGTTAAGAGTAACTAACTACAACTAACTACAACTAATTATAATTATATATATAATTACTTATAAGTAAGCTAAAAATAGCTTTACTATAATATTAAGAAGCTAGTTCATTAAACTATATATAAAAAGGTTTTATAAGTTCTTAATTTAATAGCTTTTTAGTAGATTTAGTACTAATTAGCTTATATTGTTAGTTAGAGTTAGTATTAGTAAGTATTAACTACGTAATTAGTTATAACTACTAACTACAACTAACTACACATATAGTTAGCAATTAGTAACTACTTTTAACTACGTCTAACTACATTGTTACTAACTGAGTAACTCAGTTCAGCGTAGTTACTAAATTTACTAACTACAACTAACTACACACGTAGTTACTCAGTGAGTAACTACGTAGTAACTACACTCAGTGCTACTAACTATGTACTTAGTTCGCAACCCTGACTATGGTAGTACGTAATTACAAGTCTCCGCCTTAAGCCACATAGCGCGCCAGTTTGCCCGCATACTAAATAGTCTTCTGCCTAGTTCGTAGTAACACCTATTAGATTGCCCTACCGCTAGATAGCTCTTAGGATCATATTATTATATTAGCAGCTTCTAACGTTGAGCTGTCGTTATTCGGCATCTAATGGCAAATTCATCAAGTATATTCCATATGTGCAATAAGGCGCATAAGTTGGCCACTCATGCTGTTTGTGGCTGGCATCAATTTATGACCGCGTTTAGGCTCATTCGTCACTTTACGCTTCTGCTAAGGATCTTATATGCCTTTACAAAGACTCCGCTAACAAGTTTCCTTACTCGGACAGGAGTGCTCTCACATCAACTGGGATTCTCAGTTGTCCAGCGCTATTAGATTCGTCGAGTATAAAATCTCCTAATTCTTCGTCTGCAGAGTTGTGCCAAACCGGGTTGCTCACTTAGACGAGTTATTGTGGTCACGGTCAAAGGACCAGAATGATAAGTAGAAGTAATCAATTACACAAGGTTTAATATGCAAAGCTAGCAAGCAAACTATAATATGTAGGAGCGATGGCTGTTTCTCAAGGCTGAGGGGTAGGAGGGAATAGACAACAATCATCCCAGCCGCTCCTGCCCACAACATAAGTGAGATGTGAGAGCTCTAAGTAAGCGACATTATCTCAAATGACATGGTCTTTTCTCGATTTCACGTAACCGGATCGCGTTGAGCATGCTTCAATACTACGGCTCCAGCAAGAAAGTGGGTTCGTGTTCAGCTGTTAGCAGCAGGCTGGGGTGCCTCATTTGGCACGTGACCAAGCGAAGGAGACCAGGGCCTGTTATATGCAGACAATAGTGTGCCTGCAAGCCTGCGCTGAGACCATGCGCTGCAGTGGTAAACGCTTTGAAGAGGTACAATTCGTCTGTGGGGACAAGTTCCAGCGAGCATTGACGAATGACATGAATATTGAGTTCTTGAGAGTGCATCGCTCATGCTGAATTCCTACTCATAAATAACACAGTACTCGGCCTGTCTACCAGTGTGCATATGATCTACAATACTTCCTTGTAGAACTGCGAACCAAACCAGTCGTGATACAAATGCAACGAGACCCTCAGATCCGCTATATGCGCCACAAACTCCAATGCCGTTGTTCTTCGACTGCAAATCTCACACCAAAAGTAGAACGATGACTTGATCTCATGTAACGCCGCGTAACGCCATGGAAAAAAGAATAGAAGGAAGGAAGAGGTCGGGTGGGTGTTTCCTTGCTTGTTGCCCCACAGCATTTGGTCGTATCATTTCAATGTCGTTAAATACCAGGAACCCAGGCCTGGGGTCCGCAAAGCATGATTCTTGAAATCTGGACACACCTGTCTCAGGGCTCTTCTTCGAGAAGAGCTCTGACCTCCGGCTCATTGAGCACAGTGCGTTTGCCGAGCTGTCCAGGTGGATGGCCATCGCGGACAGCACCAAAGTCCAGGATCTAAACGACGAATTAGTCAACGACTCAAACAGGGTTCAGAGATGTAAAACGCACCTCAACGTAAGTGAGCTGATCACGCTGTACCGCAGCAACACATCGTCTGTCGTCAAACTTCACCTGCCACACGCCACTCAGGTCTGTCAAAAGATCCTGCACGCACTCGCCAGTCCGTACATCCCACATCTTGACAGTCTTTTCGCTGCCACTAATAACTTTCTGTCCATCGTGTTGGAAGCAGGTAATAGCCCCGGTATGAGCCATCAGGGTATGACGACACCTGCCCGTCTCTGGGTCCCAGATACGTAGGGTTGAGTCGGCAGCGGCAGATACCAGCCTCTCATCACGTAAGTCTAGAAGACCGACGAGAAGGCTGTGACCCTCGAGAGTGAAAAGGCAGGCTCCGGTCGCCAAGTCCCAAATCTTGACGAGGGAGTCCATAGATCCCGAAATGCATCGATTGCGTTCGTGATCGAGCACCACCGAATAGACCTTCTGAGTATGGCCATGAAGAACATGAACTGATTCCCCCGTGCTGATGCGCCAGACGCGAACGCTACTGTCGTAAGACCCGCTGACAAGAGTGTCTCCATGAGCTGAGATGGCACGGACGGAGTGTGTGTGACCTGTCATCACTCGGATGAAGTAGGGACAGTCCGACTCATGAGCTGGCGGACCTGTCTGAATGTATCGCTTCGACCCTACCTCTGGGAGCCGCCAAACCCGAAGCTGGCTATCTCGGGACCCTGTAATGATAAGAGGTTTCTCGGGTTTCATGATGGCGCTGCCATCTAAGTCCCGCCCAATTTCAGTTGGGGTAAGGATCTGCAGACAGCGAACAGTACTAGTATGTCCGTAAAACACTTGTTGGCAGAGGCCCCTATCAATATCCCAGACACGGACAGAGCGGTCCGTGCTACCAGACACCAAGATGTTGCCCTCATACTGCAGAGCCCAAACCCCGCCCTCATGACCCTCCAATTTCTTGCGTAGTTTGCCAGTCTTCGTATCGTAGACATGAATAAGGGTGTCATCGCTACCAGTAATGATCTTGTCCTCGTCAAATTGAAGGCATGTGATAACATGATGTGGGTGTGCTGCGAATGCGACATGTCCGGGCTTGACCTCACCACTTGTCCAGCTATGACGAATCATATGGTGCCGTCGGTATAAAGACTTATAAAGGTGCAATTGACGGAGGCTTGGCAGACCGAGCTGAGGATCCGGGACTGCCGCAGCCGCCGCACTAGCTGCAGACAGTGGTCCTTCTGACTTATGCTGTTTGACCTCGACTTCGGCTCTTCCTTCTCGCGATATGACACCGTCTGTTGCACTAGGCCGCTTTCGAGATCTCTCAGACGATGAGTATGTATTCAGCCCGCGTTTGCGCTTCGAGGTTCGGGATTTTGGCGTGACAGTGTCCGGTTTTGTCACTCTGGTGAGTTCTTGTTCAGATGAGGTGAGGCGGTTCTGCATACTCAGATCCTTTTCGTAGCCCATGACGCCAACTGGGTCTTGCCATCCCCAGCCTTGAGCGATAGCTTTGTTTAGCTCGCCCGGTGGAAGTCTGTAGCCATCACGGTCAAAGAGCTCCTTCCATCCGGTTTCATTCCTATCCGTGATATTTCTCCAGCGTTTCGATACTTGGGCCGCCCTGCACAGATCTCGGAAGTCCAGATACGACAGAACGTGGTAACTGAGTTCCAGAGGTAGCTGATGAAGAAAATCGCATTTAAGAGCGGGGTTGACTTCGTTGGCGATGACACGTAGCATGGGTCGAGAACATCGTCTCAAGAACTGATACATCATATAGTTCTTCATGTTAGGTTGCATAGAGTCAAATGCATCAAGTAGCATCTGGGGGTCCATGACGACTTTTTTGCGCTGACCCTGTATGACTTGTCTCACGAGCGCTTTGGCGTCATTGTCAGAACGGGCAGCATCGATGAGAGAGTTCAAAGGGTCCTGGTTTTCTGCTTCCGGCGAGTCGTTCGACCAGTAAGACTGCTGAGTCTCATTGTTCGTAAAATTGAATGATTCTGTAGATTCTGTAGATTCCGTGGATTCTGTCGAGTGTAGCTGTGCAGCAGCCAGGGTCGGTGACAATCTCGGACTAGGAAGACTTGCATCCTGGGCGGCAACATTGCCTGATGATCGGGAATGATTGCCACGGACAGAGCGCTGCAACGCATCGTCTAAGTCCGTGAATGGTTCTGTGTCGCCATCCGTAATGGGTGGGGTGGCAACATTGCTGCCGAAGATTGTATGGGCATCACTGGTCGTTGGGCTCGCCCCTTCGCATGGCCTTGGTATAGTGGAACCGGTGTCTGGAGAGTGTTGCAAACGATCAAGCGGTGTAGGTCGTCGTCGAGACTGTCGATCTGATACGGTGCTGGTTATTTCAGACGTGTCTGGCGTTGCCAAAAAAATAGACGCGGACCTCGCTGGCCGCTCCTGGCTAACGTTACGACTTGCCGCAGAGCCTCCAGATGCGCCTAGGCCAGCCCCAGCGTGGATCGAGCGCCGCATACTGTCGGTCGCTGCTCGAGTCGCGAGCAGGGAGCGTGAAGTACGTTGCGTGGAATTGAAATTATTGCTGTTGCGAGCGGGTGAGGGTGAGGCTGGACGGCTGGACTTTGAAAGTCGTGTACGGGAAGACACATTTTCAGAAGGAGACTGGGAGCTAGCACGACTGAGGCTATCACTGGTGATCTGGTCGTGAATGGGAACATCCCGTGCGGTCGAAATGAAGGAATGTTTGCTGTCGGGCGACTGACGGCGCTGAGAGTTGCGGAAGTGAAGTAGTCAGCACAAGATGATAGCAGAGGGCAGAGGGCAGAATGTATAGGATGATACAGATGGCGCTTGGAAGAACTGAGTCAAGAAATCACGAAGGAGACATACCATAGAACCTTCGTGAGATATAGGCTGTTGATGATGAGCGAGAAGGTTTTCTTGGGGTTCCTGAACTTGTACGGTGTATGTGAAGTTGGCAAGTTCTGGTGGCGTGGGTTTCATCGCTAGAGGGTACTCTTTGGTGTCAAGGCTGGCGAGGGGTGTGGAGTCGCGAACGAGAACGTGCGGGTATTCGCGTGTGAGGCGAGTCGTAGTTGTGATGGTTTTTGTTTCGACGCATTCACGGAGCTGGAGGTTGTATCGACGCGAGCCGGATTGTGGCGAGTCACCGTAGACGTTGACAGACACGGTCTGGGCAGTCTGGGGCCGACGTGGCTCAGCATCGGGACTTGGTGACTGTGTCATGGCGACAGACAGATCATGAGGAAGTGCTTGGAGCTGCCGAACAAATGCTGTACTTCCAGTTGAGGACGCTGAATGGTCTGCGGCAGGTGCACTTCAAGAGAGGAGTCGCTAGGCAATGCGAGGCTGGGCGAGGGCGGCGAGTGCAGTTCTCGTTGCGGGCAGTTCGTTCAATCGTGCGAGTGGCAAGACAGCATCAACATTGGGGGAAAAAAGAAAGAAGTCAGCACCCGGCAGATAACACAAAAGTACAAGCCTGCACGTGGACCTGGAGATGGTAAAGAGAAGGGGAAGATGATGAGGGAGGCGTAGTGAGGCGTCGGGTTTGGTCATGAGAGGGGGGGCTTGTCGAAAAAGGGAGGCGGCGAAGAGGCGGCGGGAGGGAGAGCGAAAGACACCTGGACCGGGCTAGTACCAGGCCAGAACCGATCCTGAAGAGGATGAGCTGATTGATGTGTGTGGCTGAAGTGGCTGGTGAGCAACGGTTTCCAGTGGCTTGCAGCGCTAATGGTTAGGGATTTTGGGGTTCATATGTGCCCTGTAACAGCAGGACACCCAATCACCGCGTAAGGTACTATCGATACAGAGTTTCATACGGAGTAACCTTTGAACTGGAAAGATGCATATGCTAATGTGCACAACGCTCTCAGTATGGGTGCAGAAATGAAATTGTGGAATTCGTCTTCCCAATGAGCACGCATCGTCACCGCACCCAGGTTGAATGACACCGAGGGGCAATCGGGCACTGGCCTACGCCTAAGAGATATATACAGGCATTCGACTTCCCCGTAGCTCGCTCTTGGGGAGTTGAACATCCATCTTGTTGAAGTCGTGAAGAGTTAGCCAGCAGATCATCCTGAACACAAGTGTGAACCAGATATCCACATGAGATACATCCTCATCTGCCAAACTTCTCCCAGCCATCCCAATTCCCGTCTGTCCAGAGACTGCGTCATGCAAGGAGCTCGACTTGGTTGATGACTGGGTCCGGGGATGGACGTCCATCGACTGACGTCTGGGTGCGACCTCAAAATCACCCGATGTAGTTCTAGTCGCGATGGAAGGCACGGGTGACCTGTCCCGAGATACCAGAAGATTGCCACTGGCGAGGTTTGAGCGTCCACTAGATCGCCTTCGCAGCTCGTGGCCAAAAGGGGGAGGTAGCATCGCGAGACGACTCGCGTTCCTTCGTCGGCTCATCGTAGACCTCTGTGCATTGCTGACGACCAGAGGACAGATCACGTCAAAGTAAACCTGCATGAACCTGTCCTGCCGCTCGTCCGGGCTGGCTGCGTTCATGTCTTGGAAGGTTGGACCGCTGCTCCGTGTCGGCTCAGGTGAGGATGGTGGTCCTGCAGATAGACCGGAATTCTCGAAGGGAATCGTAAGAGTTTCTGGGACGCTTGTCGCGGCTCGCTCCTCATTCTCATTCAGCAGTCTCAAAACCTCCTGGAGGTGGGACCGTAAAACGTCCTGCACCATAACTCGTCGTTTCTTATGCTTATCTTTCTCCTCGGTTGGCGTGGTCATATGCTTGGCCCACGAATCTTCATGCTGCATGGGTGCGCGATGCGTGCCGCCCACGTCCCTAATGCAGAATGCGCGGCCAGTCAGCACCTCGTCAACATCCCTTAAGGCATCGCACAGAGCCTTCATGTACAAGAATCTATCGCGGCCGCTTGTACTCTCGTCCAGGTCGTCAAATGTTTTCAAATGAGTTTGGATCGTTCTTTGGAGCCGACTGTTACGGCCCGGAAGCACCGATGGTGGCTCACCGTTGAAGTACTTGCGGAATGCCTGCATTAACTTCACTAGCGAGAAGGATCTCTTGTCCCATCGGTAAGGCGTTGGATTTGGCACATAGGTAAAAAATGTACCTTGAATGTGGATAGGCAAGCAGAGCATGCCCAGAACCTCGAAGGCAACTGCGCATGTCAGTACGAAAGACAGCAGTTGGGATAGTCGTCACAAGTTCACACTGAATATTGTACATACCAGGGAATAAATGTGAGGTGACAGAGGACTCCGAACCCGAGAAATACCGCACAGTATTGTTGTTGCAGCCGATCAGTGTAAGGGACTCAGCTATCTCGTTCCGGCTTGCCATTTGAAGATGGCTCAAATTCTGCAGACCGTCGTTGAATTCCTCTAATCGTCGTTGGTCCAGTGTTTCACGATATATGGTAGGGACATAGCCGAAGCACAGTTCCTTAATCTCGTCCGCCGGAATCACTCGGTTGCTGTTGAACTGACACTTCCCGTACGTCTGGAAAGAGAAGCAAAGGCCCAAATCACTGAGCCGCTCACCCATCAGCATGAAGCCGTTGCCCTCTGCCCTATAACGATCACGCCGGCGGTCAAACTCGGTCCAATATATGCCAAGAGCCGCCATCATCTCAATGAGATGGCATATGGTCGTTGTGGCGTAAGGCTTGGTAATGCTGCGCGGCATGGTAACCCAGCTTCTTTGCTTCCCTTGAATGGCCACTGCCAGGGTGTGACATTCCATTTGGGTGGGCGGCATCTGGCAAGGTTCGGAGTCTTCGCCGGACCTCGGTGGTGCCTTTGCTCTGTACTGCTGAGCTTGCCAGGCGCTAGAGTCTCTCTCCATGCGCTGTACCGCAGACAGGAGCTCTAGCCAAGACGCGCGTTCATTGTCTGCTGTATGTATCTTTTCGTGGCCCATTGGCGAAGGTCTGTTATAAGATTTGTTGTGATCAACGTCCGAGGTTGTTCGGCTGTTGTGCATAGACTCATCCGTTCCATCGAGCACGGCTATCCTGGCATTGGGCACGGGTCCTCGGACATTGGTTGGGGGTGCGACGAAGATGACGGGTGACTGAAATTCAACCTCGAAACGCAGCTCGTGCCATGAGAACTTCCGTGATTTTGTCTCGGCCCATTTGCCCATAACTTTCTCGTTGCATTCAGAATATCCGTAAGCAGAGGCATAGTATTGCTGCAAAACTTGCATGAAGGTGGCGAGCAGGGCGACTACAGAGATGACAAGCGCGACTGCGGCCACAATGACTTCTGCGTTCGCGCTACCCATGGTCAAAAGGCTTGGTCAAGCAAAGTCGACCGTTCAATGTCGAGTAATGAAAGCAGATGATCCAGTGGTGGCTCCCAATACTCGAGGCTCGGAGGCGGTCTAAGATTCCCGGGTTTGATCATCCATGAGTACGCAGAGACAGCATCCTAACTGTACAGTAGTGAACATTCCCAAGACGGCGGAGTTCTTCTTACTAGGACGAGGCTGGATGGAGGCGGAAACACTCAATCGGAATAAGGGCCTGTACGCTTCGCCGAGTGCCAGTGGGCATCACAGCTTTTCTGCCACTTGTGCAGATGTTGAGGCTGAGCACTTGGTCGACCAGGCTAAGGGAATTTGAAGTTGACAAAGTGCCTGAGCAGCCGCATCTGCTGCTGTTTGGTGATCTCCGCAATGATCTATGAGATGGCTTCGCGGACACAGCTGGATGTAGGTGCGAAGGCGGCGAAATTGCGTACCTGACTCCTTCGGTAGGTAGTTATGATGTCTGTATCACACTTCGTTGGCTGGCAGAGGGGAGGGAGCCATTGTCGCCAAGGCGAGGAAGCGGAACACAGCCCCAGGGTCTATTAGATTCCGGACGGGGGTGCGGCTGAGGCTGAGGCAGTGTGTGGTCTTTGATGAGCAGGGGTCCTGTGAGCTGCCGTCGCTGCCCGTTTGCCTGATAAGTGTGGGAGGAAACACTGCGCAAGCCCAGCGAAGGCACGACTCTCCACTCATCTCTTCCAACCCGGACAGCAAAAAGCGCCTTGTCCGTGGCGCGGGTGGCGGAACGGCTCGCAACGGCCCCTATGTGTCGGATGCGAATCTAGCAGCATCTTAAGTTACTGTACCAGTGCCTGTTGCACTCACAAACTAGACTACAAGCCAGTAACCCTCTGCCTTGATCCCCTGGCCAGCATCTTGCATGGCCCTATCCCGGTATCACAACTTCAGGCCAAACATTTCCTCATCACCATACCGCCTTGAACGTAAATGAACCTTTTGGCTTAGGGCTGGCATGGGTGCTGACCGCTAAAGCCTTGAACTCCTGCCTGACTGGCGAGGTGTCCAATCCACATTGCTGCAGCCACTGCATTAAGTTTTTCCCAATGCACCCTCGCGAGCCTAGTTCGAAGCGCTGAACAAAGCGCCTGGAGCGCGTCGCATATGATATACCTCCATGTCTGTACGAAGATGCTGACCTCGATCTTCAGTGTGGACGCCCATCATGGTGTGTAGAGCGGCTTGGTCTCTGACCATCCTGCAAGCTTCCAAAGTTTCAGCATGATTTGTGCGGCCACTTGCGACACTGTGCGCTAGATGCTTGTGGAGTGACGAGTCAAGTTGACTGCTGAATGCATTGGAGGGCTTTCAGTCCAAGGCTCCTAACATCTGATTATCTTCCGTTGTAATTATGTGTGAAGCTATCGTCCGTCCCGACCTCAGCACCCGATGAGGTACTTCAGCGTCGATGAAGGTTCTGTCCATCACAAATCCTGCTCACAAGAGTGACTCTAGGTGACACACCTCCCAGTCACCGTACCCTCAAACTTCGCTCAGCAAGCTTCAAGACTGACCTTTCTTAGATCTCGATTAGCCAAACATGTTGGAGCACGTGATGTGATCTGCAGCGAATGCAGTCGTTACCATGCAGAGCTTGAACATGACATACGCCATCTGGAATCCTCCGAAGAAGCCGAAGAAATCGCGTTCGTTGGCGCAGGCCAGACTGTGGAATCCGCATGGTGTTTATGTTTTTCCATTCTCAGTGTGAAACAGAAGGAATCTTCGCCCTTTCTAGTCTTCGCAATATGAGCACTTCCTGGTCGTCATACATATCCCAATATCATGAATGAGAAGGTCAGGAAAGGGCACGTCTTAGCTTGGATGTCAAGCCTTGTCGATCTAACGGCTCGTGATCTTTTCGAGCCGCAAGTGTTTCCTACAGATGTCTATTGTGTCAAACCCTTTCTCACGCTTCTGATGACATGGTGTTGATCTTACCTTTGCGTACCCTCGTTTCTTCGCCTCGCAGGGGATCACGAGTCACATTGAATTTGGTGCTTACTCGCTGGTAACGTCTTTTGCGCGGTAGGGAGGCAGTTACGGATGATTGAGATACTCGTGCAGGGTATTCACAGCCCTAGAAGGCGAGGTGGAGGATTGGAAAAATCATTTTATCCTTGCTATTGACAAGTTCATATGGCAGAAGCCATGGGAGTTGCTCGAGCGGAGATGAGGCTCAACTTCACTGTGCTCCCTTGAGAACTTCCTTGTCAGATGAAAGACATGCTTCGTGCATTGACATCAATTACTCGACGGAAACTTTCAATGGGTTTGGTTGACCAGGTAATCCGGATCAATCATAATTTGCCCTCAACCTTTGGCTTGGACTTCAGGTTCCTCTCGATACCCACTGCCATGGCTACATGGTGGCTCAAAGCGATCAAGTCACCCTCGATATCAAAAATGAGGACCTCGGCATCGAAACGCCCATTCTTGATGCTCTTGCACACCACTCTATAACGGAGCCACTGGACACCAGCGCAAGGCAATCGCTTCTTCACTTCCAGACTTGCCACGATGGTCGGATACCACATCCAGGTACTGTGTGCGAAGCCACCCTCTGGGACCTTGTCACTCCCCTGCGGAGGTCGGAACGACTCTACAATGAGCGGCGGACCGACATCGAGGAGGAAGCCTAGGTCATCTTGCAACCAAAGTTCACCATTGGCAAGGCGTACCCAGACATCGTGTGTGGCTTTGAGCGGATGACCCTTACGCGGCAGGTAGAGGTCAACGTTCTGAAGTGACTGGATTTTGGGACGGAGGGGATGCAGCCATTGTGTCCAGTTTGGATCTTTCCCTTGCGAAAGCTTGCCCAGGTCCACTGGTGGCGGAGGCGTAGGCCCCAGCGTCCAGCCTGATGGGATAGTAACCCCTTCCTCTTTCTCGATATTGCCATTTGTGATGTAGGCGGATGCTGCTTTGACGGATGTTGGGGACACCCATGGGTATTGGGGCAGAAGATCGTTCTGGTAAAGAGTAATGTGCAAGACAGACAAGCCTCTACCTAGTTTTGTATCCTCGACGCTCAGTACCACTGGTCCAACAGACGTCTTGTTGGCGAATTGCCAGTGGGCACTGATGGTGTCTGTCTGGTCGCGGGCTTCCAAATGCAGCCGTGCTGCTCGCAGGATAGTCGTGGCAACATATCCACCGTTGGGAACTTCACGCAGCGCATGAGCTGATTATAACATCATAAGTTCCAGGTTGGGATACTCACCAGCTGCAACACAATAAGCTTGATGAAGGTGGGCTCTATAAGTGTGGGAATCTAGGCGTGTGACCCTTGATGCTTCCACAAGTGAAGCTGGGGTTTTGGTGAGAGACATGCGGGGTTTTCCTGTTGGGTGTTCAACGCTGATAAGTCTCTGACATATTCTGTGAGGGGGTTTAGGGACAATGGAAAGTCACAATCGAGTTGTCAATGGCGACGTGATGAAGTTGGCGTTCAGTTTCGTCGTCGTCCGATGACCCTATTTGTTGAGAGCCGAGGCAACCCACTGTCGGGATGGAGACCCGGGAGCCGGAGCCGTTGTTGCAGTCCCCGCACAAGATCACCCGGCTGGCGGTCACATGTATAAGAGCAGATTTCAGGTTATAGTGCGCAGGTAGTCAATGTTAGGAAGTTCCCTTGATTCAGTGGATTGAGCATTTAGAAGTTTGAAGATCTGGGCTTCATATGCATTAACAATCCTGGTGTTAAGTCAAGAACTCCCCACAATGCATGTGCATATGATGCTGAGCGTAGCACATGAGACCTGGTCTAGGTATTTATTGGTCAAATACGACAGTATCACATTACCCGAAGTGATATGGGAAGGGGACATTGTTTGGTACTGTACATCTCTGATTGTATCAAGCCAGAACACCATACCGGCTCACAGTGTGTCGATTGCCCCAGAGCATGGGACGACTTCTCTTCCGATATGGCCAGAAGAGATTTTCCACATCATATTCCTCCAGGCTGGGCGCGGATGCGTCGGAATCTTCGAGATGCCACTTTGACAAGATCCTGCGGGGATATGCATGACTTGGGTGGCCGAACAGGCCCACGTTAAGCCGGTCTGTTGCTCCTGTTGTCCCATAAACTTGTATCGATTCTACCACCCGCTTGGCCGACCTTTGACATCTGCACCTGGACTAGCATCATCTCCTGGACATGTGATAGGACTACAAAAATCAACGAAGCGTTATGTTTCGCGTACGAGAGCCCGAAACCAGGCCCGGGTACAGTCTCGGTTCGACTGCGGTCTAGCCGATGCTGACCAAACTTATCGAAGCTAAACTTCTTCTAATTACGGCTACATCGAAGGCACGTGTATTGGATCTTGTTTCAAGGTCAGCGACTTGCGGCATAGGCGGGTTTGTACTCCATTCATAGTGTTACCACCACCTCAGACTTGCCTGCAGCTTGTCTGCCTGGAAGGTCTTGTGAATTTGGGTTCGTTAAGTGTTGAAATCTCTATCGCGCCTGAGCGCTGTAGTAGATGATAGGCTTCCGGGCTGAGTCATGTCCAAAAGCGGGCGAGAGTAATGAAAGCGTAGACGGAAGACATGGCTGAACAAATATCCTGTTGATGATGCCGCCGAGGGACGGCAGTGGCCATGCTGGTGGGCAGGTAGCTTAGCAGGACTTTGATCCATACAGCTAATATAGCAACACAAGTACATATCTGCACAATGTTAGAGAAGGATTGAAGGCATGTCAGTTCGCGGATCCGGCTGGCGTCGATCTCCCTCGATCGCTTGATGGGACAATACTGCAGGAAACAAAACCCGTGGCTTCACGCTAGTAGATGGTTGATGTAGGTTGTCACGTCCGATACGGCCATAGATCTTCAAGGATACCGGTGCATCGGCCTCTGCAGAAGAGAAACAACGCCGAGAAAGCATGAAGACTAACGACGGGGAAATCCTCAAGAGTGTCTTGGGTGAATAGAGCTTGGCATCAAGCCTAACTCACGGATGAGCACTAGGGACTGGTCACAAAATCGGGGCGCAAGTACGGAGCAGATAGTGCCTGTAAAATGCCTCTTCCCTCCCAGTTTCAAAGCCAGTTCCAGGACAAGCACAGCACAGTTAGGCAAAGAACACGGTGGGTACGTGAGTTCTAGACCACCACTGGCACTCCCTCCAATGGGTACAGCGCAGACTACTCCGTACCTTAGGTAGTAAATAGTGAGACACCCATTTCCCCACGACCGTAATGTCCTGATCGCGTTCGAGTTCTCAGGGGTTCGCTCCATCTTGTATCACGCACCTCGCCACAAGCATCACACTTCCCTTTCCTCGTTGCCATCAGCTGCCACCAGCCCCAGCCCATGCACGCCTGAATGCACTGCGGACAATTGCTCACACTCTTCAAAGCTCTTTCGGAGCCGCCTTTTCACCATGTCTCGCTTTTCTCGCTACGATACCGACGAGGAGCGTCTGCCGGAGGGCATGACCCGCGTTGCTTACGATGCGGATACACAGGTCTACACCTTCCAAGATGCTGACGGGAGCTACTGGGAGAGCGCTCCAGGAAACCAGTTCGGCCAGCTCACAAAGGTTGGTGAAGAACCTCACCATTCCTTCATCTACTCGGATGCCTCTCGTCCGCGGCCATCGTGGCGCCGTGACATGATGCCCCTGCTGCAGTTCGGCGTCATCATCAGCGTCTTTCTACTCGTCCTCTTCTGGTTTCTCCGTGTGAGTGCAGGAGGCTCTGCCCTGCGATGTCCCGAAGGCACGAGCAAGTACATCATTCAGCCCGACGACACATGCTGGGCTATCGCGCAAGCGCAAGGCATCGATATCAAGGATATTCTGACTTACAATGAGGGCGTCGATTGCGAAAAGTTGATTGTTGGGTCGACCATGTGTCTGCTTGCTTCGACCTCGCCAGTCTAAGAAGAGAGAACTGGCGACATGAGAGATGTTGGCGATCGAAGAAAGAGAGACAGACAAGCAGACGCAGACCATCGACGCTGAAGACACGAACAAGATACGGGCAGAATTAGCGAAGTCCAAACATTTGGCCAACTGCAAACTCAAACTCAATCAGCAATCAACAGCACCCTTCTCCGACTTGCGACAACCGCGCGTGCAGCATCCTAAACGACAGAGTGAGCAGGCCGCCATACACCATGCATCCAGCTACCTTAGGCTGATGTTGCAGCACACCTATTGCTACAAAGAGCACAGACGACCCCTATTAGGTACCACCATAAAGGCGGGTCAGAGCCACCACTGCGGGGCAGCAGCGACCCTTAGTGACAATGTGACCGACTTGATGAAATTGCAGGGAAAAAAAAGTTGGACGAAGAACTCAGCATGACGGAAGGGCAAAGCACAAAAAATAGCCACCACAACGGTTCTTCAATCACCCCTCCTCGACTCTTCCTCCTCATAATTTTCTACCCCCGCCGAATTGCCCGTTGGGAATCAATTCCAGAGTTCAGGCTCTCACTTCACTGCGTCCCTGGCTCACTGCTCCTTCTCATTCCTTCCTACTTTTCCTTCGTTCCCTCCCCCTCCTCCCATCGTTATTTTTTGAGCGTTTTCCTTCTCTGCATCCACAGCGACAAAGCTTCTCCCACGCCGCCCATCTTCCCTTTCCACACTATGGATAAGGACAAGCTCGCGCAGCTGCTGAAGGGCAGCCAAGTCCGTAAGTCTCTGGCTACTCTCGACCTTGGTGCTCTTCTGACACTTCTCTTCTCTCAGCCAACACCGAGCAGGTCAAGGCCATCACCGCCGACCTTCAGAAGAATTACTATTCCCGGGCCGAATCTCTTCTCCTTCTTATCGAGATCGCCATTACAAATGAAGACGGTGGCGTACGTCAGCTTGCTTCCGTTCAGGGGTCTCGCCTCGTGGTAAAGCATTGGGAGAAGATCCCGCAGGACAAACGCCACCTCGCACGGAACCATCTCGTTGAGGGTGCCCTCAAGGAATCGACTCCCACCATCCGTCACTCACTCGCTCGCCTTGTTGCCACTATTGTCAGTGCCGATATGGATCTTGGTGAGGGCGATGACTTCCTGAAGCAGCTTGTCCAGCTCAACACCAATGACAATGTTGTCGCCCGCGAGGTTGGTTCCTATATTCTATATGCGATTTTGGAGGACGACCCGACACATTTCAGCGATCACACACACCAGCTTCTGCAGCTTTTCCAAAACCGCATCGAAGATCCCGAAAGCAAGGAGGTTCGCATCAACATCGTCCGTGCTGTTGGCGCTATCCTTATGATTGTTGAGCCCGATGAGGATCCTCAGGCTCTGAAGTTGATGCAAAGCTTCATCCCCAGCATGGTGAACATCTTGAAGGCTACAGTCGAGGCCGAAGATGAGGAGAATTACAAGGCTGTCTTCGAGGTTTTCCACTCTTTCATCGCGTATGATTCCGCACTCCTTGGCAATCACCTACGGGAACTCCTGGAGTTCATGATGAATATGGCCGCCAACACCGATGTCGAGGAGGATGCCCGATCTCAGGCTCTGGCTTTTCTCATCCAGTGTGTACGATACCGCCGTATGAAGATTCAGGCCATGAAGGACATGGCCTCCCAGCTTATGGTCAAGGCTATGCACATCGTTACTGAGCTCGACTCAGATGATGATGAGGACATCTCTCCGGCGCGTACCGCCATCAGCCTTATCGATCAGCTTGCCAGCGAGTTGCCTCCCCGCCAAGCTGTCGTGCCTCTGCTGGAGCAGTTCCCTTCCTTCGCCTCAAGCCAGAACCCCAAGTTCCGTATGGCTGGTATGCTCGCGCTCGGCAATGCGGCTGAAGGTGCACCAGATTTCATCTCCACTCAGCTTAAACAGCTTCTCCCCACAATCATTGGCCTGCTTCTTGATCCCGACAATGAAGTGCGCCACGCCTCTCTCGTTGGTTTGATCCATCTGGCCGAGGAGATGGCCGATGAGATGTCTTCCCACCACGAGCAGATCATCGACGCCGTCTTAAAGAACCTCGAGGCTGCCTCTCAAGGAGGTGCTGACAAGAAGAATGTCTCCATCATTCGCTGCGCTTGCGGTGCATTGGACACCTTTGGCGACGGCATCGACACCAAGATCATGGCTCAATACGGCCCCAATCTGCTTGGTCCTATGGTCCGCCTTCTCGAGCACAGCGACTATGGTGTGAAGGCCGCTGCTGCTTCAGCCATCGGTGCAATCGCTTCATCTATGGAGGAAGGCTTCAAGCCTTACTTCAAGGATGTTATGAAGACCCTTGGCAATTTCGTTACCATCAAGGACAGTGAAGAGGCTATGGAGCTACGTAGCGCTACCTGCGATAGCCTTGGGCGCATTGCGCTCGCGGTTGGTGGTGAGGAGTTTCAGCCGTATGTGATGGACCTCATGACAGCTTCCGAGGAGGCTCTCGGGCTCGACAATCCAAGGCTCAAAGAGACGAGTTTCCTGCTTTGGAGCAATCTCTCCAAGGTTTACAAGGATCAGTTCGCTCATTTCCTTCCAGGCACTTTCAAGGGCCTCTTCACCTCCCTCGAACTTGAGGAGGAGGAGATTGACCTCCCTGGCGTTGACCTAAGCCAGCTGGGAGAGGGTTCCGTTGTTGTTGGCGGCAAGCGTGTCAAGGTCAAGGCTCCTGATAGCCAGGATGATCTCACCATCGCCACCAATGGGGAGGACGAGTGGGATGATATGGAAGATCTCGATGACCTAGACGATCTCGGTGCTGTCACCGCCGTTGCAATGGAGCAAGAAATCGCGCTGGACGTCCTTGGAGATCTCATTTCCAACTCCTGCAACCAGCAGAACCTCGAAAGCTACGTCGAGAAGACCATCGAGACCGTTGTTCCCTTTGCAGAGCACACCTATGAAGGCTGCCGCAAGACAGCAATTTCTACTCTCTGGCGCACATACACCCGCGTGTTTCAGATCTGGGAAGAGGGCGCTGGCGTCAAGTGGCAGCCTGGCATGCCTGCAAAGCCTGAACCCCCGGCTTCCATTAATTCAATTGGTCAGGCTCTCCAGAAGGCTACTATGTCCATTTGGGCTGAAGACAGCGAACGGTACGTCGAATTTCACTTGTCTAACACACGATCAAGCTGGCAGCATGATGAATACCTTGCGTTATACCCAGCTCACTCAGAGGCCAAGCCCTTGCTGAGAACGCGTTTAATCTACTTCTGATTCTACCAAGCTTGATTGCTGTGAAACTGAGATTGCGTTGCACAAATATGCACTTGACAGTGGCTGACTGCTCTCAGATCTGTGGTCACGGACATCAACAGCAATGTTGCTGCAACTCTGAAGGCCTGTGGCCCTGCCGTTCTTGGTGCCAAGGATGGAATGCTTCAGGAGATAGTTACTGTTGTTGGCCTCATCCTCACAAGATCCCATCCTTGTCAGCAGGACTTGGGTGATGAGCAGGAAGAGCAAGACGCGGAAGGCGGTTCTTCAGAATACGACTGGCTCGTCATTGACACTGCTCTCGACGTCGTCGTCGGTCTGGGTGCTGCCCTCGGCCCAGACTTCGCAGAGTTGTGGAAAATTCTTGAAAAGCCTGTTCTCAAGCTCGCCAGCTCTACTGAGGATCTCCATAGATCCACTGCCGTCGGCGGGATTGCTGAGATCATCAAGTATACCGGCAGCGCCATCACACCTTTCACTGATTCCTTGGGTCAGGCCCTGGTCCGCCGATTGGGTGACAACGACGCACTGGCCAAATCTAACGCAGCCTACGCTCTCGGTCTTCTCATCCTGCACTCTGGCGAGACGGGCAAAACTTTCCCCATGTATGGGCCACTTTGGGAAAAGCTTGAACCTCTTCTCTCTGTGAACGAAAGTCGCATGACTGATAACGTTGCTGGATGCATATGCCGCATGATGACCAAGAACCCCGATAACGGGTTCGTTGCCGAGGCTCTTCCGGCTGTTGTACGTGTCCTGCCCCTGACCGAGGACTATGAAGAGAATGCTCCTATCTATGAGTGCATCGTTAAGCTTTGTAAGTTTGCCGCCTAGCAGCAGTCACACCGTATTCAAGCTAATTAGCCAATAGACCAACTGTCCAATCCTACGGTCCAGCAGGCGACAACTCAGCTTTTGCCCATCTTCGAGAAAGTTCTCAGCCCACCAGAGGAACAGCTTGAGCCTGAGACCCGTCAACTACTCCAGCAAACCGTTCAGTCTCTGAAAGGCTGAGCTGTGCAGTATGATTGGCTTGTCATCAGTAGCAGGAACAGTTGTGGTGGTACATTAGGTTCCTCAACATTCTGAACCTGAGTATGAGAGAGGTTACGCGGACACGAAGACACGATGATACCGAGAATTGTGGAAAGGCATGGACGAAAGACTTGAGCACCTGTGATTTTGACCAGCCAATAAATGGAATGGAAGAGGCGGCAATTTGACAGATCCTTCAGAAAGCGCACTATCACACGACATGTTGGAATGGGACCAGATATTCTGGCCTACTGAAAACTCCATATCGGCAGAAACGCACAAATACACTTGTGGAATCAGTACAAAGATCGCAGTGCATCTAGGCTTGCGAGAGCTCGGAGGAGCAGTTTGCTTGTCATGAGTTGGCGAACTTTTTTTCAAAGTGCAAAGTGGGGGTGGTGAATTTGTGTGGGGAAATTCTTGTAAGGAGCCATCCATGTGACGGCAACATCGTAATACCACACGAGACTTTATTATAAAATCAAGAAAGTATTAATGCAGAATTGATACAAAAAGTTGACTTCGACGAGGATCGAACTCGCAATCTCTAGATTCGTAGTCTAGCGCCTTGCCATTGGGCCACGAAGCCGGTGACGTGCCGGGATTTTGATAATTCTTATGAAGTTTCGGCATGATGAGTCGTGTAATTAGCCGGGTGCTTGGGGGATTTTTGTCTCAGGATCTCTGAATAATGCTATGTGTAAATGGTAGAAGAACAGCTTGGTACTATCTAGGCATTCGAAGTAGTGGTGGAGAGCCAGCTGCGTAGGTAGGGGAAGACGAGGTAAGAGTTCGCTCAATATGCCCTGCGCTCAAGAAAGGATAGGATTTGCACTTTCACTGGAACGCGGTTCGAGATATTTATTTCAGTTCAAATTGATCGCGCACAGCCGTCTCTCGGAGTAGCATGTGATGATAGCATGTATCGTGCTACCTGAAGGGTATGAATAGTTGGTCCACAGACTTGCCCAGTTGGAAGGGCCAGAGACTTGATGCACCTATGTACGAGACCGTTGATCTCCTTGTTTGACGTGATTACCGTGTTTCCCGAGACCCATCCACTTATTATGGTCGATCGGTAGTATTCGCTGAACAATGTCATATTGCAGGTACGAAAAGCGGCCGGTGGGATACGCCCTTCTCCTACTTCCAGTAGAGCGTCGAGGGATACCCAATCTTGAGCATCCACTTCCACAGGTAGTTGAATATCTCTGGGGAAATCATGTACGGATAGTGATTGAAATCTCTGCCGCACTTCTGCCTCTGTCTCGAGCTGCTCTTCTCCAGGCTTTGGCACGATGAGCCTGGCCCGTTCCCTCTCTGTCTCTGTTCCTACCGTTTCGAGAATATGGTATAAATGCTCACTCGCAGCCTTTGTTATGGTGAGCCTTCGCCCGGAGAGAACGGGATAAAGCCACTTGACCATGCACCTGCCCTCCGGGCCGTTTTCTTCCTCTATCTGGGTGCGCGTAGCACTGGCATGCCACGGCTGTACTTCGAGACGACAGTGTGTGAGGTCAGATATCAGGTCAACGAGGACAGTGTGTTCGAGTATCAGTGTTGGTGTGAGGTTTGCGAGAGGGTCTCCTCTAAGACGTGAGACAAAATCCTCAGGAGGTGGGTTGGTGAGGAAACGACTGTGTTTGTTCTGGATGACAACCTTGACATCCGGATCCATCTTCGCAAGTTGATCAAACAAGACTTCGAAGTCAAGATTCTCTCGTCCGATGAACGGAACAACAAGTCGAACGCGCGGGACACAATATTCATGCAGATTTAGCTTCGCCGCAGCAACAAGCAGTCTCAGTCTCTTCGTCAAGGAAACATCCTCCCATTCCTCAACCGGCACCGTGTCCCCTTTCTTGTAGCATCCCCATGACCACCCACTTTCTGTCATCTGGAGTGCCAGGCGCTTGGGGTGTAGGAGACGAACCTGGAGCCACTCGTAGCCATCATCCACCACGTCGACCATCACACGAGCATTCATCTTCATGGCCTGGTAAACAGCCCTCTGGCGCTTGTTCTTCCAGTCCTGATCATTGACTTTGCCATTTTCAGTCGACTCCGCCATCGACGTTCGCACTTCTTTCCTTGCCGCGTTCCTATGCTCGACTTGCGAGCCAGATTGGAATGTCTTGTCCATAGTGACGAGTGACTTGCAGCGCTTCAGAACACGCCACCTCTCGATGTGTTCCCGGATGATATCAGGGTCTGGATGTTGGATTGCTCGTCGCATTTTCTGCATAGCCTGTGGTAGAGCCATGTGCTGATGGGGACGACGACGAAAGTCTTCCTGACAGGCTTGAAGCAGTTTGTTCATATCGGCAAGGCATGCCTCTGCATCTGCGGTTGTTGATGCAACATGTGCCGATACGGCGGGGGCTGGGTCATCGGCTGCTACGTTTGCGGCCATATCTTCGTCTTTGGTCAACGTTATCAGGAGTCATCTCTTCGTGCTGTTGAGAAAACGTGGTGTGGACGAGTGGGCCCTTAACCAGTGTTGTGATCCAGTTCATCTCGTTAATTCCGTGACTGATTATTGTCAAATCGAACACTTTCTGTGATATTCATACAATTTCGCATGATCCCGTATCACAATATGTGTCACTGAAGCATCTGGGCTTGCGAGTCAATGAACAGTTGCATCTCTTCTAATTCACACGCAAAGATCCATGTCTTCGATGAAGCGTGTGCTCGTTTGATGTTCACTTACCCTATATCGATGTATTGAGCAGCCTCCTGTTCACTCGGTCACGGCGCCCTTCCTGCAGCTACCCACTTGAGATCTAGCCCTTTCTACTGACTTTTCTCTCCTGCCTGTGATTCCCTGGTGACTTGTGTGTTCTCGGCCCCCTCTAATCATTTCTGCCCCTTCTTTCCGCTTGGATGATCTTTCAATGTGTAATGGTCACATTGTCCGTCCATATGCTAGATACGGTGTTTTTAGCATGATCATGTCCCCTAACAAGGACCAGCACATAATACAATTCCCAGGAACCCGAACGACCAGCAACGAGCAGTCTTTATCGACACAACCATCGGTTCCATTTATTTTCCACCGACAAGCCAAAAAGCTCCCATCGCTCATCAGCTTGCCATCCACAGTCTACTTCCCGACGCTAAAGTTCATCCCACGCGATAACCAAGACGCCACAGTACAGACTTTTCCCACAAGTTGGGATCACGCGGGCGGGTACCTTACACCCCAGAGCCTATCTGAACGCCTAAATCCTACATACCACAACTTTGTCCATATATGCCATATATTACCGCATTACCAAACGTTCAGCACGCTCTACAGGCAACACTATGCAAACCCTATCGACTGCGGTCAGCAAATCCCATGCCTTTCCACCATCTCTCGTGCAGAGTATTGTATACCGCGCATACCCAACCCAACTCCACGTACAGTAGAAGTACTTGCTGCCACGATGGACTCACTCCACTTTATCTCCAGTTCATTGCTCCACCCACTGCCAACACTTAACCCATCCTCCTCATGTAAACGCACACTGACCAAACCGACATCCATGACTCGCTCCGTCGAGCACCACGGAGCCTAGTCTTGTACATGGCTCATCTCCACCACCCTGCCTCTCATCCGCGCCCACCACATGGAGATACACACATCCACAGTCTCATCATGGTGGGAGGCGGAAGGCGGAACAGGAAGGGCCACTGCACACTTTATGTATGTTAGCAAAGTATAGCCTCCATTGGACGTCCTCGACATCCGATAGGCTAATTGTCCAGCTTCCTAAGGGGAAAAGGCCTCACACCATCGCCACCATCATGCACACAGTCAGAGTCTTCACATGATTCAGGTCTACTGATGTGCGCCAGGCCTTCGCTGAACCACTCGTCGAGAGTTCTAGAATTTGCCGAAGCTAGGGAAAATCTTGCGTAGGTAGAGTGAAGTGTAGATCCGGCCGAGGACCGAGAGTCAAGGCCGTGTCCCGGGCGGTTGCCTTTGCTTGTGATAACACTAGGTTTTGACCCCAGCGATCTTTCCTGGTCGGGGGACAGGCGTGCATCGTTCCCGATGTCAGTGTAGTGTCATACCCAGAGGGCTCATGTTGTACACGGCCGTGATCACGAATTGCGCGATGTCTCTCATCGATTAAGAAGGGTTTGAAAGACTGATCCTGTGACGTGGTCACATGTGGCCTCCTATCACACGCATGGGTAGAGAGCGATCCAAGGTCCGATTCAGGTGGAAAGAGTCATGTGAAGATTCAAAGATGTATACATCACAACTAAATAAAAGCGATATGTCCAGAAAAATGTCCCGGGGGACAGTCCCCCTACTCCCTGATCAGTATAACTCAATCTCACCCAAAAGGCGTGATGAGTGAAGATGAATGACCTGGCCCCCCCCGCAAGAGGAAAAGGAAGCAGTGGGCAAGAAAAAGGCACGAGAACAGGGGTAGATGAGGAATGTCCCCATTGCCTCCTGTCCAAGCTGAGAAGGACAAAAAAGACCCAAGTAAAGAAACTGCGATCCGTGACCCTGGGGGGTCGGTTGAGGAGAGGTGGATATCCAGGAATGAGAATCCTCTCCGCAATCTTTCTTAGAAACAACCCCCCGTTTTACTCCAATTGCTGACCTGAAGAGAAAAGTGACAAAGAATCATGCACCAATGCCTGTCTTAGTTGCTACCGTTGTAGGCGAGGGTCACTGAAAGACGGACGGGGCCGGGAGGGATGTTGAGACCGACACCGTCTTCAGCCTCCATGCCGCCTAGGTAGGCGTTGGTGCCAGTGCCACCAGGGTTGATCGTGGAGCAAGTACCGTGACCACAGACGTTCATGCCCTGGATATTCATCTTCTCAGCAGCAGCAACAAGGCAAGACGCATCAGCACCGGACCAGCCTTTGTTGATGTCGCTGGCGAAGTCGAATTCGAGCCAGGTGTCGGCGAACTCGCCCCAGGTGGTAAGGGCGACCTCACCAGGGCCGCAGGAGCAGCCACCCTGGGTGTTGACATCGGCTGCAAGATACTTCTTCTCACCAGGAGCAACGGTGAACTTGAGGGCCTCATTGCCGTTGAAGAAACCGTTGACCTGTCCGCCAACCGGGCCGATCTTGTTGAAGCAGGCACACTGCTGGGTCTTGGTATCAGCGTTAGTGAATGTCGTGATGTGGTCATACTGCTCGGCAACATCCTCGTCAACCAGCATCAGGTTGCATCCATAAGCGTTGGGGGCACCAATGTTGCCTTTGTAGAAGATATCAGCGACGGTAGCGCGCTTCTTGGAGTAGGACTTGGCGTAGGACTGGCCACCACAGAAGGGCTTAGCAGCACCGGAGCCCTTGCTGGGAGGGGGGCCGGTGCTGCTGGGCTTCGCGTTCTGGGGAGCGGCAGCAGTCTGACTGGTAGCAGCAGGGGCTGGCTGCTGAGTAGTGGTAGTGGTGGGAGCGGCGGGAGCGACGGGAGCGACAGGAGCGACAGGAACGGGCTTGAGGTTCATGACGAAGTCGGCGCGAGCCTCGAGGGAACGGTGAGCATGCTTGTGCGCATGACCGCTAGGGTGAGCGGATGCGCCGAGGGCAGCGGCGAAGAGAACGGTGGAAGTAGTGAACTTCATTGTGAATGCGTCGCGTAGTTTTCGAAAGGTGTGCTTTCTTGCTGTTGGGGGAAGACTTGCTTCGCGCGTGGTTGAGAGGTATTTGCCAGAATACGTAGATTGGTTTGATTGAATGTTCAGACTCGAGATCAGGTTGACCAGTAGCCGAGATAAATGAGTGTAGGTTGATGTTGGACTGGACGACAGGGATCGTGCAGTGCAGGCTGATTGTTTCTCTTGTCAAAGGAATGTGGTGCCTTTCTACTGGAGAGAAGCTATTGATTGAGGGTCAAAGGAGTGACTTGTTGGCGACGAAAGAAGCGTGCGTGAAAGAGGCAGGGAGACGAAAGGAGTGGAGGGAGATGAGGTTTATTAAGTCGGGGGGGCCAGGGGGTGCGGCTCCTCTCTCCCTCAGGTCTGTGTGCGTGTGTGTCTCTGTTCATGGCCGCGACCGACATGGTGGCATGGGTCAACCTGTGGGCGGGTGGACAGACAAGGGACGGATGCCAGCCAGCCCAGCCGGCGCCAGACAGACAAGACAAGACAAGACAGAAGGATAGGTACCCATTCTGCAAGAGTCATGACACACTATTTGTTGTCGCGTTTGCTATGAGTAACACCTATTCGGTGTCGCAGTACGGCACAAAATCATGGACAAAGGGTAGAGCGCGCCTTCACTGACCACGATGTGCCGGGGTCCTCCAAAGCCCACGTACCCACACACACTGCCTATCCCTTCACAGCACACCAGCAGGAACAGCGCATCCACGATCAGGAACGTAACAACGGGTCCAGGTACAAACGCGAGATGATTGGCCGGTTGCTTCCCCTCGCAAAAACCACTGAGCCCACATGGTTCCAATTTGTCCACAGTACAGCGAGAGTCCAAGATCCATAGCCCACGTCCAAGTCCACAAAGTTGGCTGGGACGACACGCGTCCCGGGGGGAGGGAGAGGGAGTGACCAGTTTTGGGACACTCGTCCACAGCGGTTTCGAAAACCCGAGCTGCCCTGTGGCGCTTGACGCTTTTTTGGTGCTCAGTGCTTGTCTTGCGGATGAATTTGTGCACCTTTCTTGAGTCCGGCGCGGTGGCTTTCGTGAATCATGAACCTGCAGATACTGGGGAAAAGGGACCGGCGAGGGTGTTCTCCTTCTTCTTCCTCATCTTAATGCAAGATCAGGTAGATCAAGACTCCGGGAAGACGTCGTGTTAAGTCGCTGTCGGACGACCCTATAAGTGGCCACCGGTACATAGCATAGGGGAGGGTATCCTAGCCCGACGAAAGCAGCCTCTGTACGGCCTTGCGATTCATGCACACACTTTGTGTGCTCTGATGGCATCACCGCCATGTCATGCTGTAGATCACCTGTGATGTGTCTGTCGTAACATGCCTCCAGGCCAGCAAGCAGACTGGCCGTGATGCCTGTCGCTCGTTCCCTGAGGTATTGTTGTTTTCCTGCCAAGTGCTGGAATGCGGGAGATGAGGCTGGTATAGGCAAGGATGGGTGGGTCGTGGATCCGGTTTTGACCTGGCCTCAGGCCCTCACAGGACAAGTCACACACTCACAGTACTCCGTACGCAGTATCATACTCCGTACATTACCCCCTGTAAAGCATTCTACATGTACAGTACTGTAGGTGCGCCTTCCCCGGCTCGCAAGGTGGCCTGCCGCCTGACCATTACTGTACTCTCCAGTAAGATTCGGACCTGACTGGTGCGAAATGAGGCCCGCTAATATGTGCTTTTGAACCAATCATAGCTTCCCCAAGTGCCCTTAACAGCCCTTCACCTTGGTAGCAAGCAGTACTCCCAATCATACCAGAAGAGCGAGTCACCTTGCCCTGCTTTTCCTCGCTTCTATTGTTAGTTTATCTATTCCCGATGCCCTTTCTAAGAACAAAGCCCACGAATCTGAACTCATTTTCCTTTCTATCGCATGAGGTTTTGTGTAGTAATCACATCCCTGGCTTCATCTTGATCGACATCTCCCACCTTTGTCTGTGATTTGCCCTGTTACTGTGTCCTCCGCTGCTGAGTCGTCTTTGTCCCTCTTTCGCCCAGCCTTGGTGCACGTTGCTCGCTCCTATGTATAACGTCTCAACCCCCGGCGGAGCCCTCAAAGCACAATCTAGCCCTAACTTTTCCATCACCCAACTTATCTTCTTTCATTAAAGCCCTGCCGATCTATCCTTTTAGTCTGAGTATTTCTTATTTTTAGTTCCAATGCTCGACATGCAAGTGCTGTCACTTATCTCTTCCAGTGCCAACTACAGTAGTACCAGGTCCCACTAAGGCATTGTTTGTGGCAAAGGCCGTTAGCGGGATTATACAGCGGAGATACTGGAATTAATGACTGATCTCCTTACAGATGCCAACAAAAAGGTACTAATTAATTCCTTATTTCAAGTGAGATCAGATGTCAACCCCTCAGCTTGATAACCTATTCGCTCAGGCTGATATATGTAGTGCTGCGCACTCAAAGGGATGGGCAACACTACCCATCGGCAGTGCGAAGGCGATTGATCAATAATCCCTGAATATAGCCTTGGCACTGCCGAGGGGATACCATAATAACAAGGACATTACGGAATGCAATGTCTTGCTCCCGAACATTCCCTGTCTTGGCAACTCATTCGTCACCCATATGACCCTGTGCACTGCCATGAGGTCCATTCCTCTCCACAATTTCCAACCTCTTCATGACCTGGCCACGAAGAAATAGCAGGAGAAGAAGTAGGGAGCAGGAAAGGAGGGATGATGAATTGCCTAAATCGCCTTCTATTCCTGGGCCCCGATGCTACGACCCCTGCACAAATCGCCCCCTGCGGACGCGCGGTGAACAATGGGATCCTGGAATATCGTCAGAATCCACTCGATCTCCAGGTTCCTGTGGGAATACGGAGCAGACGACCAACACCCGGTCAGCGCACTCACCTGAATACCACCAACCTGAGGGCAGGACGGCGTGCGCAATGTACTCCGCCACAGAAACACGCGGCCCTGACCAGCTAGCACTTATGAGCCTGTGCATCATACCATGATCATCTCAATCAGTCTTCTCTCTCATGAACTCGAGTTGTCTGATCCTACATACGATACTGTATCTCCCATCCCACCCCGACCCTCTACGGTTTGCTTCAAGCAGTCTCCGTTGCGGGTCATTGCCAACGTCTGTAAAATGTAAGCTGTGTGATACGGAGTACTATAGTCTGAGTGCGCAAGGCAGTCCGACCAGTAACTCCTCCTGGCGTCCTCGAACCCTGCACCGCCTTTCAGGTCCTTGCCGAACTTGGCGTGAACGTCCAGCACCTGCTTGATATGCGACATGCTCAATGCTCCTTCCTTGTTCAAGGCTAGATCCTTTGCTGAGCTGACTACATTCTTGATCTCCCGCCCATTGAGATCTCTTCGTGCCAATGTGTCTGAACCTCAGCCGAGAATTTAGCCACCTGCATTTTACCGAACCTGCGCAACTTCTCAATAAATATTTCGAAGGTGGCTCTCTTCGCGTTGGGCTCGAGTGCTCCGTAGCGGAATGCGATGTGAATCCGAGACTGGAAGCCTCGTCAAACGTCTATACCCTGTTTGTCATGAAGAACAAAATGCCCTGGAAGTATTTCAGCTGGCGCAGGAAGATACTGACGAGAGCATTCCGGTGGGTGTCGAGCATATTGCGTTTCTGTAAAAATACGTCCGCCTTGTCAAGCAACAGGATAGCCCCCCAAGCATGGCAAATGCCTAATATCTTCTGGAGCTCTGCTTCTAGAAAGCAAGAGTCCGTTCCCAGCTCTCCAGCTGAAGCCATGTGCATGCGGCACTTAAGCAGCTCGCCGATGCCCTCCGCGGTGAGTGTCTTGCCTGTGCCAGGGCGTCCATGAAGTACGACTGTAGAGAGTCGTGTTAGTTTGTACATTTTTGTTGCCATTAAGTCGCAATAATCTCAAAAGACTCACTGACGAGGCCCTTCCCCTTACTTTGAATCACATCATCGATCGTGTTGGCAGCGTGAAATTTCCGAGACTTCACGAGGGCTTGCATCAGGTCTTTCGTCTCAGGCTCAGAGACCGGTGAGTCCATGCAGTATTATTCCACACTATCTCCATGATACTGTGCACAGTGAATTACAGCCACTATTCCTCTGAGAAAGCAAATCCAAGAACAACAGGGGAAGCCATTAAATACTCTTCATCAGGAAAGGTTGGTGGTATGTCGTTATTCTCTTGCCTCATAGGTGTCGGGACCATTCACGAGTCCTTACCCTCCTGGAAATGAATCGATATCGAGGGTCAGCCCAACCCCTGTACTGCCCGATCCAGTGCTAGGGAGGGTGGCTGCAAGCCTTCGAGCTCTCATAGCTTTGGTCACGCAAGCTTGACATAGGCTGGAGGACTCTGAGTTGTAGGGTTTTGAATCATCACGGTCATCCGAAACTGAGCTTCTGAATATCAAAGAACCTTCATGTGCCTTCACTGTAGAATCATAGCAGTTGGGGTTCATGCGCCGGAAGATAGCGGGGTCCACCATCACACGACTTTGTTGGATGTTAAACTTGACAACACACTTCTTCGATTTCTGGTATGCCGTCCCCGAGTAGCTCTTGTAGTGTACCCCACCGAGGGAGGCAAATTTCTTACCACCTTCGATGAGTCTCGCACGGAGCTTCTCTTCTTCGGGGTGGTACTCACTGGGTAGCATTGGAGGCTGGTGATCTTGCGAGCACCACGGAAGGCCAGGATTTCTTCCGAGACCCTGACTTGTCCACACCTATTACCGTTGAACTCGAAGTACTTCCCATCCAGATGGTACAATTCGCCCTTTATGAAGCTCTTCTGGCGCTCTGCAAGTTCTACCGTGAACACACGGGGGTCGTCTGAAGAAGCGTAGGTGGTAGTGTAAGCCACCGTACCGGGTTTCCCAAAGGGCCCACATGTACATGAAAGCAATGAGGCCATGTCCAGCATTGGATAAAGACTCTTCATCACTCTTGAGTAGTCCTTGTCAGTTTAGCTGATGAGGACTTTGAGTTGCTTGCGCTTGTTGTCACGCTGAGGCTGGAAACGTCTGCGTTCCTTCTTGGCACCCCCCAGCCGGTTTCGTTCGCTTCAGTTCCTTCGATGTGCGCGCAGATCCTCAAGGTGGCTTAGGTGAGTCTTAGGTAGCCTAGGAAGAAGTAGAAAGCCGCAGACTTACAGAAATCACATTTTGGGGTCCATCTTTGGCGTTTCATCTACCAGACTAACGCCCTTATTGTTCCCGATTACATTTTGCTGACATTTGCGTAATAGCTTGCTCTTGATATAGACAGTTGTGGAGCGGTATTTGCCTTCGATGTCGAAGCTGCGCCAAATGTGAAAGATATACTCTTCGTACTGCGAATCACTGGTTGACTCCGTAGAGTCCCGTAACTTCCACGTGTAAAGAGAACTGTCACATACCTAATCCACGCGCTTGAAATCCGTTCTAGTACCTCTTTCTTACTTTTACTATGGTATTGGAATGGTTGGAGCGAGTCGCTGACTTGGTCGTGGGTGTCGGTGATCTCTGAAGCAGACTGTGATCCTGCTTTCCGCAACGGTGCAAGTCTCCAACCGCGGCCCTGACGAGGAGCAGGGAGCGAAGCACGGTGGGCCTCAGTAACGTGAGTCTAAGAAAAAAGGGGAAGAGGTGTACAGTCCGCCTGTGCCACGAAACACCGTGTTCTGCGCCACTGGATAGGACGTTTGAGGTCTCCCACCATGGCCAATGAGTGGATATTGCACATATGGCTGTGTGGCTGCCTGGTATATTGGCAAGGCTTGGTGCAAGCGTTCAAGGAGCGTCTGTCCAAGCTCTTTGGTGATGAATGTGTTGCAGAGAGTATCGGGCTCCGATGAGCATTTCTTTGCCCTTGCCTTTATTTTCTTGTTGTCCTTCCTCGTATCGAGATCCAAAGAAGATGAAGAAGAAGAGGCAGAAGATGAAGAAGCACTTATAGAGTCGGAAGAATAGTTGGAGCCCGTCTCCGAGTTTGCATCATGGTCAATGGTCTTGTTCTTTGCCTTACGATTCGAGACTCTAGGCCTGGTAGACCAGGTTTTAGACTCTTCCGGTTGAGTGACTTGTCAGCCTTGTCCTTTCTTAGATTACTTTTCTTGATCTCTTGACGTGATGCTTCTTCCTGGACGTCTTCTCCTTATATGATGTGTAACTGACTCAGTGGTCTCATCAGTATCTGAGTTCGAATCGAAATCTCGGGAGTCATCATCGGAACCATCTGCTGTATGATCAGAACTGTCAATTTCGACAACTGGGGACACACCCTCGACCGTCTCGGCTTTGCGACGAAATTTGGAGCCTTGCTTGGAATTGGAATCAGTAACGGTGCCGGAAGCTTCCTCATTCATGCTCATTCGAGGGTCCTCATCGCCGGTCTTTCGATCCACTCCGGCAAAGGCACCGCTGGCGTCTTCCTTGCATCCGCCGTCTGCGTTTGACCTGGACAGCGGGAGTAGGACTCATCGTTTACAGGGTTCGGGGACCCTATCTTTGTAGATTTGCTTGTTGTAGCTTAAGTGGCAGCCTCCGGATTGGTAGCCATGGCGGTTTTGGTGGTTGAGCTCAAGCTAGGAGGATCTGCTTAGGAATGGTGCCGGCTTTTAGTAGTCTGAATAAGTGTATCCTGAGCAACCCAAGAAAGCAATGAGCTGATCAGACCACAGTTGAAAAGGGTGCACTGATTGATGTTGCAAGCGCCAGGCAATATATGGGTTGTTGAGCAGAAGACAGAAACGGCAGCAAGTCGGGTGAGGGAACTTCAAGTTGCAACCAGGCGCCCACTGGGGGCGACTTTCCCTGAGTGCCACGCCACGATTATGCGACAGACGGCGTGAAGGATCCGGGCATGTCGTGGATTGAGGGTTTACAGATTGAGGGTTTACAGTCTCACCCCATTGCATCAGACTCTATAGCAGCCCATAGCTAACGGATAAGGTGTTAGGACAGGATGTGACTAGAGATGAGAAAGAAAGCATGACGAGGTGTCAGCAGTGCATACAAGCGGTACCGATGCGGACCGAGGGATCTTGCTAACTGGGACGGCATTTGTCGAAATTAAGTAGAAGAGAAGACGAGTGTAGATGCTTCCGAAGTGGATGGGAAAGGGATGTGAAGAAGGAAGAGTGTCAAGATGATAGAAAAGGAGAAGGTCAACGGAAGAAAAGCGGGCGAATGTGGATTTAGCAGCAACTGAACGAGCAGCATTCAGTGCGCCAAAGCCGGGCATCAGCGGGTGATTCAGGTCGATGAAGCTTCGTGAAGGAAGTTGGCTCCAAATGGAGAGAGCCTGGCCTCGAAACAGTTAGGCTGAAAGTGAGTTTTCATTGTGCTGACGAATCCGCAGCGCGCAAACAAAAGCCTTGATGAATTTCCAAGTGTCGCCGCATGTCCCTTCGAGAGAAAATGGTCAATTGTATTCGTGAGGCAAACCAGGCAGCAAGGTCTAGAGTGGGGTTGGGAGGCTGATACCATTTGGGAGCTTACGATATTTCTCTACTATACTACGAAGACGCATACTGTAGTGCAGCAAGTATCGCTTAGAAGAATCAATGGACTCGTCCTGGCACATGCAACAATGGATCCGGTGGGCGAGGAATATGGAGATGGTGCGCGATGGACGCTTAGATGCGCTCCTCAGCAGGAGCAGCTTTGGCAGGCACAGCGGTGACACCTACCTAGTTCAGTCAATGGAAACATGATTCGCTAGGTGACTCTCACTAGCCAAGCGGCGAGCATCACACCATACGATGCTTGTGTCGAGATTTGACTGCCGAGAGCATATGTTATGATGTCGGATTTCGAAGTCAAAGAAAGGTGAATAGTCTGTACTCCGTACGGAGTACTAAAACGCAAGTCACCATACTTCCATATTGCAGTCGATCAATCATGCTCCACCCAAGCCGGTTGGACCGTGCCAGTTCGCTTAGGCGGGCAGGACAAGCTTTACAGTAGCCCCAGTGGCTCCATCCAGACCCCTGCCCGGCCGAGAGTTTGCCATTCAGAGCTGAAAGATAGTGCTGCGAGGTCGCTGCCATTACAGTGTCGTGACTCTGTTGCTATGCTTCTCCCAGCGGATACTTGACATCCGCAGCCTCAAGGCATCTAATTTTGTGTCTATAACTAGACTTCGCTCAAGCCTCATTAACATCCGGGTGATTTGATTGCTTCTTTGTGTAGAATGTAGCTGCGAGCCGCTGTACCACATAGCTGAACCCGCGCTATCTATAGCTTGATCGCAAACGACGTCATCACGAAGCTCCCTCGAGCTTCACCCATTTGAGCGACAGGTTCTGCTCCATTCCTGTTTTCGCACCACCTACTACTGTACGCATCTCCACCCCCTCCTTGTTTCCTTTTCTTCAACCCCCTTTCTTCCTCCAACTCTGAGCCTGTGGCTGTCTTCCCGCTCCTTCTTTTTGACATCAACCGCAATGGTAAATCTGGGTCGGTGGAAAGCCCTCGACAGGCTGCTCGGCTTCGACAGCTCCTCTCGTTCTCAAGGTCGCGCAGGATCCCGCCATCAATGGCTTCACGAAGAAGAGAGAGCCTGTGAGTCGGCTCCATATGCAGCTCCATGCAACATGCTAACAATATGTTGACATTTCATAGTCCTTCCCCACAACCGCAATGAGCATCTGACATCTGCTATTGCACCTATCGAGGTCACAAAAGTCTGCCTCCGGCTGAGGCACCTCATTACGGAATGCATTCCCTGCGAGATGGAAGAATTCGAGGTCACAAAATCGCACAGTCGCATCATCACACCCAAGGTCATCAAAGCTGCCAAAGAGGCTGGTGGCTCACAACATGGAGCTTGTGTCGTCTATGCCCTGCTCGTGAACATGCGCTGGTTCCGTCACGAGGCTACCGTTGAGCTCTGGGACGCTGACCTCCACAAGTTGCGAGCCACAGCTTGCGGCATCATTGCAAAGCGAATGTGAGACAAACTTTTGTTACTTCTGGGTTCGTTGACAGCACCACTAATTCTTTGCAGCATCGAGAGCGAAGAAGATATGGAGCATCTGCTCCATGTCGTGCTCCTCCGGCGATACTCGTTCCTCTCTGACAACACCCCTACAACCCCGGTGAACGTTGTGGAAAAAGCTGTTGATCTCCACGCAATTGAGGTCATCGGCTCCTCGGGATACCAAAAGTGTATCAGCTATCTCTGGCGCGGCTGGTTGGTCCAGGATGAAGATGATCCATCCGTCTTTGTGGACTACAAAGACAAGGATAACTGCAATTTCCTTGTCCACATGGACCCAGATCGTATGCGGGCTCCCCGATACCAGAACACCGCCCAAATGCTGTTCTCATTCATCTACCTAATCCTCTATACCTCTGTCATCAACACCGTGAATCCCGCTGGAACACTCGACGCAGCCGAAATCATCCTATATCTCTTCACCCTGGGCTTTGTTTGTGATGAGCTCGTGAAGTTATGGAAGGCAGGATATCGAATTCTGGGATTCTGGAATGCTCTCAATGGTACCCTGTATACTTTCCTGACAGTGTCGCTGATCTTGCGTATCATTGGATTGTCTCATTCACCGGATCACCCCGACCGGGCTCGCATGGCCCGCCAAAGCTACAATGTCCTTGCATTCACAGCGCCATTGTTCTGGTCTCGAATGCTTCTTTATCTCGACGGATTCAAGTTTTTCGGTGCTATGCTCGTGGTCCTGAAAGTGATGATGAAGGAGTCCGTCATTTTCTTTGCTCTTCTTCTTATCGTCAATATAGGTTTTCTGCAGGCTTTCATTGGACTGGACTTGGCAGATGACCTTGTTGCTGGAGATGTCTTGTTCATTCTGGAGTCCATGGTCAAGGCTGTCCTCCAGGCTCCAGAGTTCGAGGGATTTGACAATTTCGGGCATCCATGGGGACTCATACTATACTACTGCTTCACCTTTGTGGTCATGGTAAGTGTACTTGTTTGCACAATGATCCAGAGCGTGAAAATACTGACTCATCGAAGATCATCCTACTCAATATTTTGATCGCTCTCTACAACTCAGCTTATGAGTTGAGTCTGCCTTCCGCTTTTCATGAGTGTCTTCTTCCGCTGACCACATCATAGGGACATCTACGGCAATGCGGATGATGAGTTCCTGGCCTTGTTCTCTCAGAAAACCATGCAATTTGTTCGTGCACCCGACGAGAATGTATACATTGCGCCCTTCAACCTCATCGAAATTGTCATTTCTGGCTTATTCGAATGGTGGATGCCCAAGAAAACCTATGAAGTGATCAACGACTACGTCATGGCTATTCTCTATTCACCTCTACTTGTCGTTTCTGCCATCTTTGAGACCCGTACTGCGTACCAAATCCGCCGAAACAGGGCGCGAGGCGAGGAAGATGATGACGTTATGGAAGAATGGGAAGAGATGGCTGCAGAACTAGATTTCGAATCGGAGGGTTGGTCCAAAACATGCGATATGGCAAGATCGAATGTCGAAGAAGAACCGGCTGTGATTGAGGTCAGAAAGTTGAGGGCCGAGGTCGATGAACTCAAGGCAATGCTAGCTAGCATCAGTCAGGCTGTCGGTGCGGGACCAGCCAACGGAAACAACGCGGGTGCAGAGGGCGTAAAGGGCAAGGAACGGAAGGAGGAAGCAAATCAGGGAGAGTCCAGTTCTAACAGCTCGGAGTAGCGCAGCGGATCTGTGGAAGCTGCCAAAGTAGCATGAATGTGTGCCTGCCAAAACCAGATTTCGGCACATGGGATCTGAGGCGATGACAGTGGAAGGATTTCCTGGAGCATCATTTCATGTCAAGAGACTACATTAACACACCACAATATGGTAAGGATTTAGTTATAGCCGTGGCGCAACGCTTGCCACCATATCCCAGATGACTCAGGTGTCGGAGGAAGACCGCACAGAAACCCAGGACCATCATTAGGCTTTATCCGCTGGAGGAAAGTACTTCCTGGTATCGGTTAGCACATCTGATCAGGGCTTTTTCGCAGTAGAATAAACCACAATAATGTACTTACGGGATGATTTCGTTGTACGCCTCAACATCCTTGGGCACGAACGTCACAAAACATATCCTCTCAAACGCATCTGCATCTTCGTCCATGAACCTTCTCACAACATCGCAGGCCACCTCCGCCGCCTCCTTGGTCGGATACCCGTAAACCCCCGTACTAATCCCACTGAACGCCAGACTCTTTACCCCCTTCTCCTTCGCCAACCTCAACACCTCTCCATAGCAGCTCCTCAACAGCCGCTCACACTCCCCTGCGTTCCTCGCGCTATACACAGGTCCAACCGTGTGAATCACGTGCTTTGCTGGTAGATTGTATCCCTTCGTGATCTTCGCCAGACCTGTTGGACAACCTCCAAGTGTTCGGCATTCCTGTAGGAGGGAGGGGCCGGCGGCGCGGTGAATGGCGCCATCGACACCGCCGCCACCGAGAAGGGAAGTATTGGCTGCGTTGACGATGGCGTCCACGGTGAGGGTCGTTATGTCGGTACGGAGCATGGAGATGCGGGAGTTGTGGTGATCAGATGGGGTGAAGAGAGGAGTGGATGAAGCCGCTGAGGAGGAGAGGACGAGAGAGCTAGTGTAGAGATTTGAGAGCGAATATCTGGCCAGCATGATTGATGACAAGCAGAGGTGTCGATTCAGGATTTGAGTAATGAGAGAAACGATTTTTTTTAAATGGTGACCACGGCACTCAAGAGCCTGAGAATGACGTCGAAGTGTTGTGTTGGGGGAATGAGAAAGCTGAGGTCCAGGAATGCTCCTACCTTTTGTAGACGGAGAGCATGATGTGGTTGATGAGTCGTGTCACGATTTGGGTTGATACCGGCAGAATCAGTGGGTCACTACCAAGGACGAACGGAGAGGCACGAGGCTGTTGATTGTGCGTCATATATCCATCACGCATCAGACAGGCAGCTAGTACAAGCTTACTGTCGCAGAGAAAGGATGAGCGAGATCCGGCCAAGGATGTGTCGTATACATCGTCGCGTGTCTTAATGCCCCCTGCGCGGAAAGAATTGCAAGGCGGAAGTCTGTTCAATACCTGGTGACCGGGATTGAGTTAGAGCTTCATGACTTTACTTTCGTGGTAGCATCCAGACTCAATGGACTGGCTGCAAGGATCACCGCCAAGAAAGATAACTCTCGGCTACAGATTCGCGGTTCTCGGGAACGCCGGAGACAAGTAACTTCTTAGATTTTGAGTGAGTTGGGTGTCAAGGGATCTTCGTTCTAATTTTATCTAGAAAACCGAGTCGCCAAAGCGTAACCATGCTTGTCCCAAATAACGAAGAGACATAGAAAGTGGTCTCTAACCATTGCGATGACGATCGACCAGACGGAACACAATATTAAGCGTAAAGGTCGGATAGTATGAGCCGAGCCTGCGGCTTATTTCCAGGTGCCCACTCAGGCGATGAACGTGAGGATATATATTGAACAAGTAAGCAATAAATAACTCTGTCTGCAATAAGGGAACACTGCTGAGATCGTGCGAAATCTTGGGGCCCCGCGATTGGTGGTACGGTAGGGGATGTGACTTTCTGATCCGACCCCGGTCCCGCACATTTTCTACAAACTGTACCTACATACACCAAGCTAGATCACTGAAGGAGAGATCACAGGGTACTCGTTCAAGAAGCATATTCTGACGTTGAAGAGTTAATATTGTACGTATATAAGACCCAGCAAGGGCGGGAAGTAGTCCAGCTACAGCTCAGCTTGATTCTACTCGATCGTGTTTGAGACACAAGGGAGCCCACGACTCAAACTGTCCCAGCCTGGATGGGGGCAAAGTGGCAAGTCAGAAGTGAAGTCCTCTGTACTGGATGATTCTGGTCGTGCCACGGAAAAGATGGTCTCGGGTCGAATGTGGACCCTTGGACCCTCGAGTTCGTGCTGTGCTTCCCGCGTGCACGTCGGAGCGGTGATTAGGGGGTTCGGAACTATAGAAATGATGACAAGCAACCACCAGGACTCGGGAGTAAAGGATGCTAAGGTCAGCAACTATCCAGTTGCAGGCCATATAAGATCAAAGGGCTCATGCAAAGCTCGAGATGTCAGTTAGAAAGTGCGCGCTGCTCCTGTTGTACTCGTTCGTGTTCATCCAAGGGACAGCGTCCGAGGTGTGAAAGGCAAGAGCACCAGGAGCAATCGTCTTCGTCACCTTGTGGTAGCACACCTCACCGCCTTTGCTATTCAGCCCCTCGAGGACTAGTGCAGCGAGATAGCCCCCGATAAGACCTGGTCCCCGCCAATCAGCACCCCTCTTCACCCCACCAGGCACGCCCACCATTCTCAGGGCAGAAAAAAAAGTTTTAGTGGTCACCACGTTGAACCCGGGTTTGTGAACAGAGGGGCAGTGGAGGGGTGCCTGGCCGACGGAGGCGGCGAGGCACTGCGGGACACCTCAGCAGAAAGCAGGAAGGAAAAAAAATGTTGCGCGCATAATAAAACTTGGGCGCCCCAACTCTCCCGCCGCCCTCCTCTTCGTATCTTTCCTCCATCCTCCATCTTCCCTTTCTCATAGGTTTCTTAAGGTCGTCATCCTCCAGACGAACCCTCTCTCACTTGGACTTGTGTCTGATCGCACTTTTCCATAATCTTAACACCTCCCGGTGCCGTTGTTGTTCCCCCTCCAGGACAACCCCGCCACCCCCTCTACGAGAGATAAGAATCTTCATTTGGCCACATCACCAGAGTCGATACCTCCGTCGTCTCTGTGGCTTCCTGCCTCTTTGAAATTCACAAGGTCTTGTTCTGCTTGCAGATAGACCCGTTCAGCACGACTTGGATTAATTTCTAAAAGTCTGCCAACAAATTCCCACCCGAAACCGACCGATCTCCTCCTCGATCCCTCACAATCAACCTTCATCATGCCTTCCGAGAACGCCCAGAGCGTCAAGGTTCTTGACGAGCTCTTCCAGAAGCTCACCGTCTCCACTGATGCTGCCGACATCAAGGGCGCCTCTGCCGAGCTCGCCAGCTTCATCAACGGTCGTATCGAGGACCAGGCTGTCCCCTCCAAGTAAGTCTGAACTTGCCCTGCCATCGCAGTCGCAAACTTGCACCCCATCCTCGTGGAAAAAGAAATCCTGATTGCCCTTCACCCGTCATGGTTTCAAAAGACATGCAGCACCAAACCTTGCTTTGTTCTCCATTCGAGACTCCGGAAGGGGCATGAGTCTTCACACCATTGTTCGGACAGATGGTCAGCAGTGAGGGCCTAGTTGGGTGCTCTTTGGCAGACTTTTGCGAAAAATCCCGGTGGCCCCCAGTGCCCGAGAGCCCCTCCACCCCCGCCATTGACAATGCTTTGCCCCTCACTGGTTGCAAAAAATTTGCATTACACTCCAAGTCTGGATTTGCGACAGCGACTAACATGTGATATTTCCTAGGACCATTGATAACCTCAAGAAGCAGCTTTCCAACAAGAAGGATGCGGTTGCTCGTGAGAAGGGCGCCGTCGCTGTTGAGGCCATTGCCTCCCACTCCGAGGTCTCTGCCTCCGTTGAGGCTTACCTTGTTGAGCTGCTCCCAGCAGTCCTCGCTGCCGTTGGCGACAAAATCACTGCTGTGAAAACTGCCGCCCAGGCTGCTGTCCTTGCCATTGCCGGTGCCATCAACGGCAACGCCATCAAGGCTGCTCTACCTGCCATCATCGAGTCCATCCGTAACGCCCAGAAGTGGCCCGAGAAGATGGCTGCCCTCGACTTCATTGACGCTCTCGTCAAAAATGCCCCCGCCCAGACTGGCTACCGTGTTCCTGAGCTGATCCCCGTCATCTCCGAGGCCATGTGGGATACCAAGAAGGAGGTTAAGGAACGGGCTTACAAGACTATGGAGGCTCTCTGCCAGCTCATTGTCAACCGTGATATCGAGCGTTTCATCCCCGAGCTTATCAAGTGTATCGCCAAGCCCGAGAACGTCCCGGAGACCGTTCACTTGCTCGGTGCTACCACTTTCGTCACTGAGGTCCAGGAGCCTACTCTCGCACTCATGGTTCCCCTGCTTGACCGTGGTCTTGCTGAGCGCGAGACTGCTATCAAGCGTAAGTCTGCTGTCATTGTCGATAACATGTGCAAGCTTGTCGACGACCCGAACATCGTCGCTCCCTTCTTGCCCAAGATGATGCCGGGTCTCCAGAAGAACTACGACAACCTAGCTGATCCCGAGGCTCGTGAGAAGACCAAGCAGGCCCTTGACACCCTCACCCGTGTTGGTGATATCAAGGATGGCGTTATCCCCGAGGCGCGTAATGACGGTGACATCAACGTGGTCCTCGGCAAGCTCAAGGAGGTCCTCGGCGGCAAGTACTCCACCTACCTCGAAAAGATGGCACCGGTTGCCACTTACATCGCTGCCATCGCTGGTCAGCTGGTTGACGAGAAGGAGGTCGAGAGCGCCATCTGGATCCAGAACCTCAAGCCTTATGTGGCTGTCATTACCGGCATAGACAACTCAGAGAGCAGCGTCGAGACTCTTCGCAAGAAGACTCTTCCTGGTGCTCAGGCTGATGACGAGGTCGAACCTGATGAGGAAGAGGGCGAGGACCTGTGCAACTGCACCTTCTCCCTCGCTTACGGTGCCAAGATTCTGCTGAACCAGACTCACCTTCGTCTCAAGCGTGGTCAACGTTACGGTCTTTGCGGCCCCAACGGTTCTGGCAAGTCCACCCTCATGCGTGCTATCAACAACGAGCAGGTCGAGGGTTTCCCCAAGCAGAGTGAGGTCAAGACCGTTTTCGTTGAGCACGACCTTGACTCTGCTGACACTGAGATGACCACCATTGACTGGACCATGAAGAAGCTCCAAGATGCGGGTGTCCAAGTCACGAAGACTGATGTCGAGACTCGCCTGAACGAGTTCGGTTTCACTGAGGGCATGGTTAAGGGTGAAATTTCTGCGCTTTCAGGTGGTTGGAAGATGAAGCTGGCTCTCTGCCGTGCTGTCTTCGAGGCTCCTGACATTCTGCTTTTGGATGAGCCCACCAACCATCTCGATGTGAAGAACGTCAAATGGCTTGAGGAGTACCTCCAGAACTCCCCCTGCACTTCTATCATCGTCTCTCATGACTCCACCTTCCTTGACAACGTGTGCCAGCACATTGTCCATTACGAGCGCTTCAAGCTCAAGCGTTACAAGGGTAACCTCAAGGAATTCGTCAAGCGCGTTCCCTCTGCCAGGTCCTACTACGAACTCGGCGCTTCCGAGATGGAATTCTCCTTCCCTGAGCCCGGTTTCCTCGAGGGTGTCAAGACCAAGGCCAAGGCCATCCTCCGTGCCACCAAGATGTCCTTCCAGTATCCCGGTACCGAGAAGCCTCAGATCTCTGACATCTCCTTCCAGTGCTCTCTCGGCTCTCGTATTGCCGTCATTGGTCCCAACGGTGCTGGCAAGTCTACCTTGATCAATGTCCTTTGTGGTGAGCTTATCCCTACTGCGGGTGAGATCTACCAGCACGAGAACATTCGTATTGCCTACATCAAGCAGCACGCTTTCGCACACATTGATAACCACCTGGACAAGACTCCCTCTGAGTACATTCAGTGGCGTTTCCAGACTGGTGAGGACCGTGAGACCATGGACCGTGCCAATAAGATCATTACCGAGGATGACGAGAAGGCCATGGACAAGATTTTCCGCGTCGAGGGCACCCAACGTCGCGTCATTGGTATTCACGGTCGCCGCAAGTTCAAGAACTCCTATGAGTACGAGTGTTCTTTCGCCCTTGGTGAGAACATCGGCATGAAGAACGAGCGCTGGGTCCCGATGATGACTGCTGACAATGCCTGGTTGCCCCGTAACGAGCTTCTCGCTTCTCACCAAAAGATGGTCGCTGATGTTGATATGAAGGAGGCTCTTGCCTCTGGTCAGTTCCGTCCCCTTGTTCGCAAGGAGATTGAGTCACACTGCGCCAACTTCGGTCTCGATGCTGAGCTCGTCTCTCACTCTCGCATGCGTGGTCTGTCTGGTGGCCAGCGTGTCAAGACGGTTCTTGCTGCTTGCTCGTGGCAGCGTCCTCACTTGATTGTCCTGGATGAGCCTACCAATTACCTTGATCGTGACTCTCTGGGCGCCCTTTCTAAGGCCCTCAAGAAGTTCGAGGGCGGTGTCATCATCATCACCCACTCCGCTGAGTTCACCAAGGATCTCACTGAGGAAGTCTGGGCTGTCATGGACGGTAAGATGACACCCTCCGGCCACAACTGGGTGTCCGGTCAGGGCTCTGGACCCCGTCTCAAGGCCGATGAGGGCGACGAGGAGGACAAGTTCGATGCTATGGGCAACAAGATTGTTAGCACCAAGAAGAAGGCCAAGCTCACGTCCTCTGAGCTGCGGAAGAAGAAGAAGGGTGAGTCGAATTCAACCGCATTAGTCCTATGTATAACGCTAATCTTGTTCTCACAGAGCGTATGGCCCGCCGCAAGCGTGGTGAGGAGGTTTTCAGCGACGAGGAGGACTAAACTTGTCTTCCATGGACCGCCCACCTTCACTGCCCTAATTCGACATACCCCTTACGAAATCCTTACGATGTATCTTCCCCACCGCCATCCCCTCATACTATAACATTTATTTCCTTTGTTTCTTATGCGTCATCTGCTTTTGCCGAAGGAGAAAGACGGAGAAGAAAAGTGTTTTTTCTCTTCCACGTTGCGAGATGCGTTTTGGTCACGAACTGGCATGCCTGGGCTTTTTGATAGAAAAAGGGATTGGGCTCGTCTTTGTCTCTCCCCAAAAGACAACGGTCTTCGACTACATGAAGATGGGAGAAGGACTAGGGATAGGGAGCGCGTGGATGAAAGATCTGACAGCTGTTCCTTGGAGGATGTGATTTGCGGCGGCCGGGATTGGAGGATCTCCGGTCGATCGTGATTGCATTCCTGCTGGGGAAGGCTTTTTGAGTTCTTGAAGGTGATGAAAATAGAATCAATAGACATTCTCAACCAGCTGAGCCACCCTCATGTGGTCCTTTCCAATGTCGGCGCTGCTTCTTCACTTTTCGTGATGGCGACCCATGTTCCTGTAAGCTCCCATATCTCAAAGAGATCTGGGAAGGCCGGGCATGCAACGAAGAACATATGTATGATACCAACTGAGTTGATGCCGCCTGCAGTTCAATCCTCCTACACCTGCGTAGGCATCCAGTCGCGACGAGGTTCCCCTGCTATCGCCACCTCCTTGACAGTCATCCAAGGCTCCAGTCTCCACAGCTAAAAGAATATATCCTGACAAAGATTCTTCAGGCCACAATTCGGGGAAAGGTACCTAATTAACTGATAAAAAGATACTGTGAAATCTTTTAATTATTCATAGAGCATTTAAGTGCCGTTTTAAGATCAACCCGCATTGGTTAGTGATCCTTGTCCTGAGCCTTGCGACTGTCAAGGAGATACCTGGGACTCTCTCACTCCCAACACCAACACAACCAAAGCTCTTGACATGATCCTTGCGTCTCTCTGTGTGTTCCTGCTCTCCATCCGTTGAGATGAGATTAGGTAGTAGTATGGATACTCGTCAAAGGTTGGGCTGGAGTGACGGGCGCTTTGGCGGCAGGTAAATAGATACGTGTATAGGGTTGCGATCTCAGGTCTAACTGATTTACATGGAAGTTGAGCCTGCAATCCCGATGGTAAGGCTCAGGTGTCAGATAGCATCCAACCAAGGGCAGCACATATTCGCGAGTTCATGGCCCGGATATGACATTGTCGGTGGGCGTCCCATGTGACATCTCGCCACACTGACCCCACGCTGGTGGTACTCGTGTACATGGGATCCTCGAGCATTTTACATTTTATTTGAACCATACGGCCATCGTACACACAATTTTTAGCGAAGATTCATTGGCTCCTGGATTGCCGTTGGGTGCCATACCGAACACGCAGATGAAATGGGAGTTGAACCATGAGTAAGTGATAATTTGACACCAGATGTTGGCGCTTCAATGGTGAAGAACAAGATGATTCCACACGACCAGACGGCTGGCGTCGCAAATGGTGATATGCAAGGGTAACTGAGTCAGTGTGAATGAATTCCATAAGGGTCATTTTGCCTGCGAGCCAGTCAGACCAGCCTCGGTCAGGAAGACTACAGAGCGACAAGAGCCATTGGGAGAAGGCGATTCCAGGATCACAGGCAAGCACACACTATCGAGCTGAGTGACCTCTCCCACGTTCGGTAATGGGCTGAGAAACAAGTAACAAAATATGCAATTCATCCCTCGTAAACAGTGCAAAATAATATCATCGTTTGCGCACAGAGGTATGGGTATATGTATGTTATGAAATCCTCATTTCCAATTCCAGTTTCTTTCCATGTCCCTCACAGAGGTTGTGGGTACTCCAGGAAAGTTGACTGGAGCAGCAAAGCCAGCATGAAAACCGAAGAAGTACCCCTTTTGACATGTCCTTTGAGCTCCACCTGAGGACATCGTGACCATGTCGGCTGTAGCAAGTTGTTGTCCTGCATCCCCAGGATCGAAAACCTCTTTTCGAAGAGGCAAGCATTCGGCTCCATCATTGTGGTGGACTTTTCTTACTTAGGCTCGTGTCATTGTTTCACGCGCATGCACGCAGGCACAAAGATGCATCCCACAAATACAGCGAACCGACATCATTGTCACATGCCAACAGCCAGTCACTTCATCCACTGCACGATACAACCACAATCCTGAGATGTCGAGAAAGATGGGGTAGAAAGGCTGAGGATCCAAAGTCGGACCAAAGAAGAAGAGCGCAGAAAATTCGACGTTACATGCTGACCAATATGTATCGCTAGATTTTCGTGCTTAGGCGTCCATCTGATTCGCCTTCTTGGCACGCCTGATGCCGACCATGCGACCCATTTCGGTCCAGAAACCGACAGGCGGGTTGGTGAAGCTTGCCTCGTAGCGGTCGATGATGGGCGCATCCCAGATCAGATCGCATTCGTGGGGTTTGACCATGCGAGTCTTCTTGATGAACTTCCATCCAAAGAACAGGATGGGAGCGAGAATCTGCATGGTGTAGTTGCGGAAGAACTTTTCGACACTCCAAGGTGCGAAAGACTTGTAACCGTAAAAGATAGTGACAAGAAACTGTACGAAAATGGCAATTATGGCACCATATGGCTGGAAGCGACCGTAGTAAGGCATCTTCCGACGATCTACACCTTGTGCCTTGCAAGCGCGATAGTAGAAGAGGAACGTAATGTTCATGACCATGAAGTCAATCAGAGCGCCAGCAGTGATCAGCTCGACGAACCACACGATAACCTCGGCGGAAGCGCTGCCAACCTGCAGGAAGGACAGGAAGGGGAACAGCATGACGACGCCGAAGCAGTAAATTGGAACACCGTTAGCAGTGCACTTGCGCAGGAAGGCGGGAGCACGGCCCTCAAGGGCAAGACCGTAGAGCGATCGGGTAGCGCAGTAGGTGTAGGTGTTGCCGGCAGAAAAGATGGACGTGAGCATCAGAGCATTGACAATGTCAGGCAGGACAGTGATGCCCATGTTCTCCATGGCGACGACGTAAGGTGAGGCGGAAGCGGAGCTCTCAGAGCCGGCACGAGCCTCTAGTTTCGGATCATTTGACGCAACGACGATGCCAACAGCAAGTGCGGAACCGAAGAAAAAGATGAAGAAGCGGTAGTAGACGGTCTTGAAGGCGGTCTTGATGTAGATGCGCGGGCGCTTAGCCTCGGCAGCAACCATGGAGATGTACTCGGGACCGACAACGGCGAAACTGGCGTTCCAGAGGGCAGCGAGGAAACCCTCGAAACGCAACTTGGGAGTAGCTCCAACGAAAGCGCCAGGGGAGTTCCAGTAGCGGAATCCGTAAGCATCGCCACGAGGGTTGCCGCCTACCATGGTGATGAAGGTATAGGAGAAGAGAAGGAAGATGAGGATGACCTTGCCCCCAGAGAGCCAAAACTCAGCCTCACCGAAACCGCGGACAGCAATGATGTTAATCGCACTACAGTGACCAACACAGGTAAGATTAGCATTCAACCATTACACTCAAGCAGGGGATGAGAATAAGAGGGTTTAGAAAGTCATACGCGTAGGCAATGATGCAGCCGATGCAGATGGCGGCTGTGGGGCCAGGCTCAGTGATCTTGTCACTCCAGAAGGACATGACGAGGTTGAGGGCAGAAATCTCGAAAGGAATGAGGAGAGCTTCGTAGAGGAAGAAGTTCCAGCCGACCATAAAACCAAGAGCGTCGTCAACCCAATGACCAGCGAGTCGGACGAAACCACCAGAGACCGGCATATACACAGTCATCTCAGCAATGGAGTTGTTGACCATGCCCAGAATGACAGAGTACAGGGTGTAGGCGAGGAAGAGGCTGCCTGGGCCACCAGCAATGAGACCATTCCCGATGGATACGAAGAGGGCAGTACCAATAGAGCCACCGATTGCGATGAGCTGGATCTGACGGTTGTTGAGGCGACGGTGAAGGTCGTCTGAGTTGTCACCAAGATGGCCGTTCACAGTGAGGTCGGTGGTAGGATTGTCTAGCTTCTTCTCGTGGTCGCCATTACCGCTAGCTGGCGGCGAAGGCGGCGGTGCCACCTTGGTCTCCTCCATGATTGTCTGTTATTATGGACGATCTAGCGGGTGAAGCTAATCACGACGTTAGGGAAGGAAGAGGGAAGAGGAAAGGAGGGCCTGATCTATTCAAAGATGTAGACCATGAAGCTTCTCGTGGTGGATCACGTCCAGGGAGCAGTGAAGCGTCCTTGGGATGATGGATTGTATGGAGAAAAGAAAGAAGTAGAAGAAGGGAAGCAAAAGGATCGAGATGCAGGAGACGTGCGGACAAGCAGGCACTATTAAGAAGGAACCTTGGAAAGACGCAGGTGCAGGGCCCTCTCCTCGAGTCGCGCAGCCAGAGACCGATGGGCACCGGGGGTACTTACAGTATAAGTCGAAAATGTCGCATCGGGCTACCGTTATGTGGGGAGGCCTGGACATTCCAGCAGCGTTGGAAGCTTGGCTGGCCACTGCGACAGGCTGTTTGCCTCGGTGCGCGTATGTATCTCTGGACGCTGGAAGTGTGGGCACAGCTAGTGTGGACGAGTGCATGGGCTTGTCTCCTTCTTCATCCTTTCCTGCATGCATGCGATAATCCTGGCTCCAATCGTTAGCCGAATCACTTATGGTGTGGGATCTGCTTTGGCGGCGTCGGCCGTGGTGCAGCCACCCAACCTTGACCTAATCTTGCGTCGCCAGCTGCATCTTCCTTCCTGTTCCCATTTCACCGATCCGTTGGAAGCATCTACCATTCCAACCCTCAGTAATGCAAAGGCGACCTGTTAGCGACCATTGTCGAATGATAGCGCATGCTGAGTACGCTTGTCTTCGCCTCTGATTACATATGGAAATGGAAGCGAGCGTTATGGGGCGGCTTGCCTAAGTATGAGGTCACTAGGCTGCTGGTACTGAAGGCGCCAGCCTCGTCCCATTATTCTTGCTGTGGACATCGTGGGAGAGACGCGCTGGCGTCAGAAGGATCCCTGGTATAGTGCGTCGAATGACAGCGCCATCTCAGGCGCGTTGGTCTCGCATCCACCAGCAACGTCTCTGGATCTTACAGGCGCAGATGGAAGGCTGAAATCTGCGCTACTGGTAATCGTGGTATGCTCTGGACGCGCATTCTGCCAAAGACTTTGTAGATATCGGTCCAGGCGGTGTCTGACACCGATGGAAAACGGCCCGTAGCCGGCACCGTACAACTACGGCACACGGACTTCGTCCAGGCCATGTCGCTCGCTGCACAGCGTCGGCAAGGACCTGATAGACAGTACCTGCTTTTAAGGGGCGGTTTGGGGCGGGGGAAAGGCACGCACTACCTGATAGACAGGGTTTTGGAGCCGATGATACATGGGAAAAGTGGTCGGTGCAGAGTTAGGCAGCTGGATGCAGACCCTGGTCCGCGGGCAAGACCGTCAACTGGTGATAGACCTGGTATCTGGATACCGCCAATACTGTAGACTCAGTCGCTGGAAGTATTGAAAAGCCACTGATTCTAGCTTCCGCGCGTGGCTGCCACACAAGTAAGAGTCTCCGACCAGCGACGTCTACAGGCCGTAATGGTGGGAGGGTCTCAGAGCACGTCTTCCCCGCTGCTGTCGTATGAAGGCACGTCGTTGGTGTGGCACTGAACAGATGTTAGCGCAAGGCTCCTTCTACCCTTACTCGCGAAGGCCTAGCCTGAATATGCTCAAGCACCCAATTTGCCTCCCGTTCATTTGGACCCATCGCTTTGTTGCTGCATCGGCTGCCCCAGGAGCGGCAGTGGATCAAGCCCGCGCTTGAGGCAGGGTATAGAGGACAAGGTACGTCACAGAAAGGGCCTTCATAAAGACGGTGCTTTTGGCGATCGACGTTGCAATACATTGTGGTTTGCAGTAAGCTGTGGAGTCAAATGGACGATTTCATTAGGGGGGCTCGAGGCTCAAACTTGACATGTCGTTGAATTTGCCTAGATCTGTCAGTCTGCGCCGAGCAAAAGCCAACTTGGCGACTGCGGATGAAGCCAGTCAGAGGCCATGGAAAGACCCGAGCCAGACTTGGTTTCCTCGATGGGATCTGAGGGTCTCTTCCAGGGAGGGAGAGATTTTCTGTGTCCAAGCCGGGTGTCGCCTTCGGGAGCCTTGGGTTTTCTTGGTAATATCACTCTGACCAGACATGGCGTGGTGTTTAGTCTCAGACTCGCGCGGACCCAACAAACAAACAGCAGAAGTGGCCATTCGTGAAGGCTCAGATGATATCTGCTGTGCTACGCCCGTACGAGGGCTGAAATCCCATGCTCCACTGTGGTCCAGTCCAGCCTTGGCGGCAAGGCAGCGACTGGGAAATGTTCCCGTGCGAGAAGGGGAACTACCGTCAAGGGTTTCTCTACCACTACATACAGTGTGAACAGTACCTGTTTCTGAAGTATTGTCACGTGTAGCTTGGGGACATGGTGGTCGTGCTGGCCACGGTCAAAATTGGACTAGCGTAAATACATCCCGGGAAAGGAACGAGGGCGTACCTCGCAACTCTACGGGGGTGAGTGGTAACTGACTTTCTGGCGTGGAAGCCCTTCCCACCATCACTAATAAGATCATTGTCCTGACATCTAACATTTGTTGGTGCGTGTCGGCACTTTCAGTAGATCAGAGCTTTGGGTCGCTCCGTCTTGTTCTACAGAGTCGCCTCTCCAAGAGGCCAAAAAGCGTTGCTTGAGGAGATAGCTGGCTATCTACGGAGTACTGTAGAAGACCTTGTAGTCAGACTGCATCTGTCGCCTGGTTTTTCTTTTTGGCAACAATCGGTTTTCAAATGCTACCACCACGCATGTCGCGACCATATCAGAATGATTGGCAATGCAACTTCCCAATACGACGATCGTCAGGCCTGGTACGTCAGCCTTTGCCAGCATCATCGCCTATCGTGTCATTTAGTAGTCTGTAAATCGCAATTGCTTTCGGTCGGTCCTCGTGATCGGCCATCGGCGCCTGGACCGCCACGGCACGCGGTGAGGTAAAACCGCCCACGAGTCCTTCCACCTTGTGTGGCGCGCTATCTCTCACCCCGTCACCGGCCCCGAAACACCGCCACCCAAACCCACTGCGATTGGACGCTTCCTACGCATCATTACTCCGTAGACTTTACCAAAATGATCCTAGCAATGCTCGGCGTGTCGAATCTGAATTGAATCATCGAAAACTGGATCCCATCCTTTTCCCGTCTTTGCCGCCTGGTCCTGAGATGGTGGCTGGCATCTGGCATCTGACCGTCTGAGGAACGGAGACGGCCGCGGGGGGGACGTAGCAAGAATATTTCTAAGAAGACGGGCTGTTATAGTGGTAGAACACGGCACAGTGACAAATACGTAATGCTGATTAGTTGGCAGTCTTGGTGTCACGCGACTACTAATTTTTCCGCGGTTCGAATTTTTGTACCCGTTGCCTTATACAAACCTAATATTGCAACCGTTTCGGCCGTTCCGCCTACCATGCGTTCTCTTGGTCTGTATGTAGAAAGCACATTAACAGATGCTGGATCAGACATGCATTAGTGCTGCAAAATGCTTCCTACACAGCCATAGCCCCGGCTCGGATGCTTAAGAAGATGCTGCTGCTCGCGAAGAAGGGCATGCTGATAGAACGACGCTTGCAGAGTTTGACCTGGTGTTTACATTTTAACATGGCGAGCTGTTGCACGATATTTTAGACTCACCTCCGTTATAGAAGTACCTTAGAAATCGATCCTGACCAAAGGGCTGAGACAAGCAAGCAATATGGGGCCCAGAGAATAGCAAGTTGAAAACGGTGTCAAGTGAGCCAGGACTCGGCTTTGCACCAGTGAGTGATGGTTGACCCGCTCCCAGGCCAGAAAGGAGTATTGAAAGGATGTGGCAGAAAATCTCAGACTTTCAATAGGCTACACCCGTGTCGATCGCTATCAGCCACAAGATGCTAGCACATCGAGACTCTGTCGAAAAGACACAGCCCATCATCTCGTAGTGGCTACCGGTGGAGCTGCAGCGTGGCTCGGTGAATTTTTGCCTCTAGGATTTCTTTCGGAAAAAAACTCGAAGTTTGACATATACTCACGTCATCCAGGACAGGTGAGAGCGCTCGGAGATGTTCTGCGAACCCCTCCACCAACCCCCCAACGCGCCCCCACATTAGGCTATCCACAGAGGAACGAATGCGCCAGAGTCAGTAAGGGAAAAATCGGATTTTCCCTTTGTATCTCGGGCTACGAACCATGGACAGTGATTGGGCAGTGGGAAACGGTGAGCGATTAGAAAGGACCGTTGGCGTCCCACTAGCCAAGCACCAACAGTTCAAGGGTTGTGCTGCGATGCTGACACTGGTCACGATTTCATAAGGGTGCCATAACAGGCGCCTCATCGGCTGTGGACCCTTCGTGCGAGAACTCGCAAACCGGACCAAAGTCCCCAGGCGGCTTAGCAGGGCGCGCTCTCACACGTCAATACGGAGTACAAGGATGAGGTTATGTAACAAAAGAACCCCACAATTTGCTAGGTATCTTTCTCTACAATGCCGTAAATAATTTTTTTTTTATCCATCGAGTTTATCCAGGTCTCAGAAACGAAGGGCCGTAGTCTTTCAGGTGCCGCACTGGAGCGAGCTACTGCAGGGGGGGGGGACATACTAAGTAGTGCAAAGACACAATTTGTCTGCCTGCTCAGCGTCCAATATTCGGGATGCACGACACGCTACACACATGCAGAACAGGGGTACGAGTACACAGACAAAAGAATGGCTTCGTGCGCGGCGTATGCTCTTAGTGTACATACATGTACATGCAACACGACGAAATGGGTTCCACACTGTGATCACGGCTCAGATGTTGAATCTTTGTCCGCCTTGACACGCGGGTCTTTCAGCGGGACCTACCTATGCATTTATAGGGTAGCCCTTGGCCTGCTGAGACGTCTCCCAGGAAGTTGAGCAGGTTGGAGGCTCGTGAACCAGGTTTCTAGCGTATCGATCGTCACATGTCTTCATTGACTTGGGGCGAGCTCTTGATACCTGCTTTTCCTACCATGCCATGAGCTTGTGTCGCGAAATATATCGCACCCTGTGCTTTCAAGGGCCAGGTTGTGTTCTGCCCAAACCTGATGAGACGATGTTCAGCGTCAAAGGGTTGACAGGGAGATCTCCAGTAAATGCCACTAGATAAGTTGTACAGGAAGATTAGATAGGACCTTGATACACGATAGGTCTAGCTACCGATCGCCACATTGTCTGCGGTGAAGCATCCAGGACAGTCAGGATGAGAGTACCTGCCCCACCCCCGCCAAAAAAGAACCCCTCCATCGAAATTCTGTAATTAAAAAAGGACTTCAGGATCACACGTACGGGCTGCAACCCCAGCACCAACCTTCGTGCTGCGATTTCGACATACACGGCGTGATTGACAGTATCTAGGCCTATCTAAGAATAACGTGTCGAGACATAATCAAAAGATCAACCACAGTACCAGGGCTGTTCCTCGCGCGAAGCACCATGGCAAGCGATGCGACGACAGAGGGATCTTCTTCACTGAGTGCTCTTCATACGGGTGAACTCTCTGGCAGTTTGATCCATGAGTTAGCAAACTCATTGAACCCAGTAGGGTTCTCCAAATCCGACACGACCTCCAACAATACATCTATCGACGTGCCAGCCTCCATCAGCGTTGGTGTCGCAGCACTGGATGCCTTCCTCCAAGCGAACGTTACTGGACCTGTCCTCCCCTCTCACGATGCGAACAAGATACGGCAGCGAATCCTCAAAGCCTGGACGGGCCGGTGGAATTTGACTCACGCGGATGACGCGCCTGACCAAATGCGAGGAGCCTGTCTCCAATACCTCGAGACGGACGGTGTCGCTCCGTACCCTTACATGCCGTACCCAGAACTGTTCTGCATTGCCAAATACATCTTCACAAGCGTACTGGCTCAACAAGAGAAGGATACATACGATTTGAGAACCGAAAACGGGCATCCCTCGCGCTATAGTCTCGCGTGGATGAAGCTCCGTGTCAACATGTGGCATTACAAGCTCCTCACCCAGCCTTCACTAGGCTCAGGTTCGAACTTCACGCGCAGCTCCCAGTGGAGCGAAGTTCCCACCCTTGCAACAAGCATTGGCAAAGCCATCGAGGCAGCGCGTAAGGTTGTAATGGGTGACGAGGTCTGGGCGGCGGCTAGTACTTGGAGCACGGATGACAGGGTTCAGTTCTTGTTGGAAGTTGCCAACAACTATATTGTCCTTGGTCGGAGTGAACAGGCGAAGGAAGCCCTTGCTGAGGCAACGAGGACGAGTGGTCTGAGCTATGCGCTTTCTGGAGCTTTGGGAAAGAGGACGAAATTCCAACAGAACAGCACCAGTCAGCTTGTTGTGCTTGCTAGGAGTCGAGACCCTGCTGTTGCAGCATCACCTACTGGTGGCAATAATGAGGACGAAGAACAAGATGTCATCATTAAACCCGATGCGCTGAAGCTCAACGATGATACCCTCCTTGAGGATATTCACTTCACAAAAGAACAGGGCCAGGACGACAATGTCTCCAAGACCGATGTCCTCCCAGCTTCACTGTCTTCCCTATCGCCAGATGCACAACCACAACTCTCTCCGCTCGATCAAATCATTCTTCTGACAGAAGCCACTCTCCGCGATGCCTTTTCTCCTTCCGACGCTCTCACCTCAGAGGAGGTCCTGCCGTATGCAGTACGTGTCCTGGCCGATAAATCCACCAACTGGCAGATCTATACTCAAGCTCTTCTCGTACGTTCGCGCATTGAACTGCATCGAAGCAGGACGGTCGAACGTGGCGTCTTACAGCTTCAGGCTGTAGTGGACCAGGTCCTCACAGACATGACTAGTGAAGAACAGCCTGTCGCTGTTCAACAAGAGAATGCCACTGACGCTGATTTGAACGACGTGCCTGCCATTGCCGTCACAACTCCATCCGAAGATACCTCCTTTCTTTCTACTGATAAACCAACTTCATTCCTTCCAGCCCCTAAAGCAAGCGAATCTGCTCCCGCTCATATCCGCCTCCGTTATATCCACACACTCTCCTCCCCTCCCCGCTGGCACCTCGAATCCGAGTTGGCCTACGCCTGGGCTGGTGTTGGTTCACTCTCTTCCGCACTTGAGATTTTCAAGCGCCTTCGTCTCTGGGCAGAAGTTGCGCTCTGTCTTGCCAGTGCAGCAGCCGTCGAAGACGAGCAAGGTCGTGGAGCAGGCGGCGAAGAGAAAGCGAAGGGTATAATCCGTTGGAGACTGTTCCATCGCACGGGCACAGATGGAAGCAAGTCATCTAACCCCGATGATGAAAAGATCGAGGACGTCACTCGCCTTCGTGCCCCTGAGTTCACCGGCCCAGAGCGCGCTCCCCCGCCTCCTAACGCGCCTCGCCTTTGGTGCATCCTGGGTGACCTCGAAGATAAACCATCACACTACACTCGCGCCTGGGACATCTCACAGGGGCGCTATGCCCGTGCTCAGAAATCTCTCGGCGAGCACTACCTCAAGAACAAGGATCTCCACGCCGCAAGGGAAGCTTATCGCCTTGCGACGTCCGCTAATCGCCTCAGTCCAGAGCTGTGGGGTCGTCTGGGTGATATTAGCCTGAGACTTGCCGAGTTTGAAGAAGCTGCGGAAGCCTATAGCCGCTCTATTGGAAGTGCTACTGATGTAGCTGGCGGAGAGGACGCCCGAACATGGAGTAATCTGGGCAGCTCACTCTGGAGTCTGTACCAGGAAGTCACTGCTTCCGGCGGAGCTCAAGAAGACAAAGTGCCCGCTGCCCCCGCAGACGACGAAGAAGAAATCACTTCCATCTCCGACGACACCAAATCTACACGTGATCCCTCCAAACTTCTCACCCGCTCCCTTGCAGCCTACAAAAAAGGTGCATCCATAGCCCATGATAATTGGCGCATTTGGGATAACGTCCTGACTCTTTGCACGCGTATCCATCCTACCCCCGTGGCGGATATCGTCCTTGCTCTCAAGCACATCACCCGCATTCGCAAGACTGAGAATGCTCTTGATGCAGAACTCCTCGGGGCATTGTTGAGGGACCAAGTTCTCTCAAAGGACAAGTCCAGCGGAACGACTGAGGGGGGAGTATACGAACCTCCAAGGGGGTCAATGGAGAGACTCGTCACAAGATTATTCGAGGAAGAAGTCGTGCCTCTAATCACCCACCGTGCCGACCTTTGGACCCTAATCTCCCGTCTCCGCGCCTGGCGCAATGACCATGCCGGCGCCATCGAAGCCGCCGAATCCTCCTGGCGTAGCGCCGTCGGCGTTGCCGCCACCAACACCTCCAGCCTTACGCCAAACACAAACAGTGACGGCAGTGCCGCTGAAGCGAAAGACTGGACAATCGACGAGAAAGCCTGGCAGGATGTTGTGCAGAAGACGGATGAGCTTGCGAGCATGCTTGAGAATTGGGGTGCAGGCGTGGAAAGTATTGGAACGAAGTGGAAAGGAAGAGTCAGGAGTGCGGTGAGGACTGTGATGGGGAGGGGAAGGGAGCATTGGGAGGGAACCGAGGGGTGGAAGACGTTGGAGGGAATTATGGATGGGTTGAAGAGGGAGAGAGACTAGAGAGAGGGATGTATACAAGATTGGGCACGAACTCAAAGGGGCATTTGGGGCTTCCAACCAAGTTGTGGATAGACTTGCATTATCATCACAGGCATAGAGCTAGACTTGATAAGTGAACGAAACCAATTAGGACAAGCAAGCTCGCTATTTTTATGATCATTTAAACTTACACCTCATTTACCAACGCACTCATCACACTCATTCCATTCATCCACGCTGACAAACACACCGCCCATCGCTCTTCTAGACCGCTATTGAGAACGTGGTCACGTCCTCGCCAATTTATCTCCTTCCTCCACTGTATAATATGTTGGCGAGGTTTGATTTTGAGGTTGTTGGTACAATAGTATTGTATACATGGATTGTGCATTTCTTCTTTTTCTCTTTCAGTGTTTTCGTTTCGGCGGACCTCAACCCTAAGAGACCTACTTCTTTCCTCTCTGCCTCATCAACGCACTATACCTCGTCCCTTCAATGTTGACTATACACGGCTGTCCGTTCAATGCGGCCTTGCTCAGCCGAGGGATCGATAGGGTGCTAGCCGGTGTACTACCCACAACGGAATGCTGGATGTACCCGTTGCCTTCAGTAGGAGAAACCTACCTCTTGCCCTTCTTGCGGCTGGGGACCACCTTGAAACCGGTGCCCTGCAGACCCTGGTCAGCTTCCTTGGAAGGTGTACCGGTGGTAGCGACGCCTGGCCCGCCCTTCTTAGCTACTTCGCTCCAACCGCCGCCAGTGGAGGTGGCGGCCTTTGCTTCAGCGCCAGATGAGGGTTGCTTCTCGACGACAATGCCCTTCTCAGCGAGCTTCTTGCGACGGACAAACTCCTCAGCAAAGTGACGACCGTCCATAGTGGTTGAGTTGGCGTAAACTGCATCAGAAATGATACCAGTGTCTAGGGGTAGCACATCCAGCGTGGCTTGGAAGTTCGCGACTGGGAAACAGACAGTTAGTCAGGAATCTAGAATCGCTGTAGTTTCGTAACAATAACTCACTGTCATTAACACCGGTGATGCCGCGAGACAGCTCGCGATGCACCCACTTATTGAACTCATCCATAGCCACGCTCTCGTTGGGCTTGGTGCTGACGCTCACAGGCTTTGACACAGGCTTAGCAGGAGATGCAGCTGCGACAGGCTTCACACTTGGAGAGCTGACAGCCCGAGCCTGGGCGGAAGGGCCAGTCGGGATCTTGACTTTGCCACCAGCACCCACCGTAGACCAACCGGCACCAACAGGGGCGGTAGGAGCACCAGGCAGAGGCTGACCAGGCTTACCAGCCAAGTTGGCGTAGCTCTTGGTTGCGAGAATGGGAGCGGCAGCCGCGGCAGGCGCTTCACGGGCAGCAGCCTTTTGCTTGCGTAACTCCTCCTCGCGCTGGATATCTGCAAGTGTTTTCTTATGAGCCGCGGTAGTCGGAGGCAGACCAGGGGCAGGACCCTTTACAGCCCCGGGCTTGGTCCAGGGGCTGGCAGGAGATACAGGCGAGTCGTGGGCCCAGGTGCTGGACGCGGGAAGACCAGCGGCGGCAGCAGCCGCCTTCTCGCGCTCTCTAAGACTGGCGACCTCTTGCTCCATAGCTGCACGACGAAGGGCAGCAGCAGCCTCCTCGGCCTTAGCAGCTTTTCGCGCCTCAGCCTCCTGGATCTCCTTCAAGCTGGGGCCACGCTGGGCCTCGGTAGGCTCCTTTGCCCATGGGGCCAACGGTGGAGGCTGTGCAGCAGCATTGGTATCAGGTGTTCCTGACTGAGAACGACTGTACTGCTCTGGCAGATTGGATCTTGCACGCTGGGCCATTGGGGCGGGAAGCGGGGTTGAAGAAGAGGGAGGAGGGAATGGCATCGGCATATCAGGCTCCTCTGCTTGGTGAGCAGCGGCGGCGGCAGCAGCCTGTGCTTGCTGAACCTGCTGAGTAAGGGAGAGACTGGCCTCCTCCATTGCCTTCTTCTTGGCAGCCTTAGCAGCCTTGCCAGTGAGGGGCTTGGTGCGCAACTCCTCAGTTTCGCTGCGGTTGGCGGCGTCACCTTCAGCGCTTTCCTGGGTTTGCTCAGCTTGGGCCTGCTGCTCAGCATCGTGCTGGGCCCGCAGGTCCTCGAACTGCTTTAGGCGTTCACGGAACCCTTCAGGATCCTCACCAAGCTGATCAGTACCGGGTAGACCACTGCGAAGGCCAGCATCTTCACCATGTGGCTCACCGTGCTTCTGGCTCGCGCCCGGGCCAGCATTATCCTGGAGGTTGGCAAGCATCTGACGCTCGCCAATAGTTAGGTTGGCGAGCTCATCGTGGGAAAAAGGATCCATGTTCCCCAAAGCGTTTGTGCCACCGTGGGCTTGGCCAAGAGCGGTGTCGAAAAAGCCAGCAGCTCCGGGAATGGCCCCGATTGGCTGCTGCTGATGCTGAGGAGGGATGCCGACAGGGGACGCCATACTGCCGAAGCTGGGTTGGCTTTGCAGACTATGCGCACTGGAGTGGTGCTGGAGCCCTTGCCCAGGGATCTGAAATTTTGACATGGCCTGCTGACGCATGATGAAGTCACGCTGCTGAGCCATCAGATATTGCTCCTCCTGTTTGCGGCGTTCAAGGTTGTTTTGCTCTTCTGCGGTCAAAGTCCTGCCGAAGCTGGGGAAGACACCGCTCAGAGGCGGCACGACTCCACTGTTAGTGGGTGCGAAAGGACCAGATTGAGGTGCAGGGCCATGAGCCACACCGATTTGAGGCACCAGGAAAGGCTCTCGGGAGTTTCCTATGCGCCTGATGAGCTGACCGAGGGGCTCAAAGTCCGGATCTTCAACCTTCTTGACCCTCAAATCGGGCGTGAAGAAGTTGGCCTTGTACCAGTCGTTCATCTCCAGGCCGGTGAATGGACCTTGGATCTTGGCTTGAGGATCGAGGTAGACCCAACGCATTCTGTCAGGCATAACCATCTGGCGAACCTGCCCAGGTGCAGACTCGCCAGGGGCTTGGCCACCAGAACCAAATGGCATGCCACCGGCACTGGCCGGCGTGTATGACTGACCTCCATCAGGGGTGCCGAAAGGACCAGGCTGAGGAGCGGATGGGAACAACTCCTCGAAAACACCACGGTTTGGTCTCATCGGACTCTCAGTGTCACGAATAGGGACAGGGAAGTTGCTGCGGCCAATGGCTCCAAGTGGATTGCTCTGGCGCATATCGGATGAAGACTCGGGGTTGCCTTCCTGGTCATTAGCGTGCATCTGAGCCTGCATGGCAGCAGGGAAGAGCGAGCCCATCTTGCTGCCGCGGCCAATGCTACCAGTACCGATGGCACCAGCGCTCGCTGGTCCGAAGACATTGCCAAGACTGCCGAGACCAGGAGACTGCAGATCTCCCATGGGATTGAAGAGCGAGCTACCAAAAGCACCCCCAAAGTTGGCACGCTCACGGTCAGGTGTACCGGTGGAAGGGCCCGGCGCAGCTGGCCATCCAGCCATGCCAGGCAATGGGAAGCCTTTCGTGCCCACACTAGAGGTCTGACTACGATCGCTACCGTCCAATGCACCTGTCGGGAAACCCCTGGGCATGGTACCATAACCGGAGGGCTGATCGTGTTGCGCAGATTTTTCGTTGTTGGTTCGATCGTTGTCATCGTTGTCATTTTGGTTCCCCATGGGGCTGCGGTAAGGATTAGTCTCGGAGGGGCTAATGGGTCCGCTGTCGTTGGCGTCACCAAGGTTTAGTCCACTCATGCCAAACTCGGAGGTTGAGCCCTTAACAGGCGTGCTGAGAGTTCCAATGCGACCGACTTGTGGCGGAATGGAAGTACCTGAATCCTGGGCACCCCCAAGAACAGCGCTACCGGACAGACTGTCGTCGCCAAATGGATCAGTATCAGTTCGTGGGCGCGAACGCCACGATTGTTGGTTCAAGGGGTTTGGCACATCTGATACCTTCGGCGGAGGTGCTTCACCTCCTTCCTTGGGGATCAAATGAGCCAAGCGGCTGCCAGCAGTGGTGCTGCCTATGCGCTTGTCACCAATCACAGAGCCGCCACCAATCGCAAAGTTGCCAAAGCCGCCAGCACCTGGAGTCGTTTGACCACCCGAAGAGGGCCACATAGAACCCCCGGAACTCCCAGTCGTGACACTACGAGTCAGGTTACCGTAAGGATGGCGACCGGGCGTTTCACGCGCACCGTGCTCACTCTCTACGGCTTCGGCATCTGCGTCGCGTTGCTCCGTTCCCTTCCGGGAGAACCAGGGAGATGACTCTTCGCGATTAAAGCGACCAGCCGTTGGCGAGGCCAGGCCACTAGCGCTGAAGGGATTGGAGTCGACAGTCTCTCGGCGGCGTGTGCCTGGGCGGGTTGCGGACGATGGCGAACTAACCCCATACGCGTTTCCAGTACCTTGAGAGACAGAAGCTTTTCGCCCATTCACGCCCGGCTGATGGCCTTCCTTGTTCTGTGTAGGTGGTTTTAGAGGAGAGTTAATGTCGTTGGAGAACACCTGTGTTCTGATCAGTCATTGTTTTTCTTGTACTGAAGCACCGTATTGGTCCCATCAGAGTATCTCAGACGCTTCAAGCTGGCATGCAGGCGTACCTCTTTTTCCTCTAGTGTCATCTCCTGCAGTCCCAGTGGCCCAGTATCTCCATTCGGTTCCCAGCAAGCGCCGGGTTCCTGAGGGATATGGTTTTCGTTCGGCTTTCCCCAACCGCGCGTCGTATCATTGTGTACACGATCAGGGTCCCACCCAGAAATGAAGAGTCTGGACGGATCATCACCAGGACGGGAGGACCTGTACACATCGAGAAGGTGCTCTTTGCTATAGCGTGAGGGACCGGGCTCGAAGGCGGGCTGCTGTGCGGACGTGGCATCGGCGGCGGGTGCGATGGGTTGAACTGCATTGTCGACTGGAGGCGGAGGCTGTGAGGACTGGCCGATGGGCGTTGTTGAGGATCTGCGGAACGTCAAGGTGCCGTTGGCGGACCTACCATCCCTTCGCGACCTAAGAAATAGTATTAGTCTCATTTGTTCCTAGTCACGGCAGTAAGACGAGACAAGAACATGGAGCAGGATTGATATCCAAACTGATGCGCACTGCAGATACACTGCGTGCTTACCAGGGACAATTATGCGCAATACAGATTGGTAGATATAGTGCAGCGTACGAAAGAAATGGCAGCACAGGAATTGAGGGTTGATGGCTGGGACGAGCAATAGGACCAGCACTAACTGACTCCAGGAACCATGGATGCATTTCAGAACTTGAAGAGCATCCAATTCTTGAGACAAACGATGATCGACTCGTGGGGAACAACAGTACAGAGGAAAAAAGGGTCTTGAGAAGAAGGGGGCGGAAGGTAGCATACCATTCACCTGCAGCAGAACCCCTTCCATCAGCTCTCCCTCCCCTCGCGTCACGACCCGTGTTCTGGCCTGCGGCAGCCGAAGCGAAACTGGATGGTAAGTTATTGGACGATGGCATGATGAAATTTGGGATGCCAGTCAGAGATGGGTGTCGAATCCGCAATCGAGATGAGAAGAGCAACACCGGAAGGTTTTTTTTGATGGCTGGTGTTGTTGAGAAAAGTCGACGGTTGGTGGTGGATGGAAAAATGTGTGTAACTCAGAAGATGCCTGCTGCAGAGACAAATGAATGCTTTTTGATGGTCTGAAAAATGGTCGACGGGGATAATCTGAAGTAATACAAGAATCTCGAGCGGCCGGTCGGTTCAGAGCGGGAGCGTAGAGTTCGTGAGAGGTGCGTATTGTGGTAAAAGTGCTGGTAGCAGCGGAAGACGAGGTGCAGGTGGGAAGGGAAGAGAAAAAGAAAGATGGTTGAAGCTGTCGTGTCGTAACGTGGAGCCACAGCCCGACCCAGCAGTGCGCCTCTGTCTGCTTCAGGTGGTCGCCAAGTGCGGCGACAGCGCAGTGTGTGTTGTGGGCTTGGTGTGGCTGAAGGGGGCACTACCCTGCAGAGGCAGGTACGGCTGTACCTAGGGTGGACGAGAGGACGCTAGAGGTGCTACATGAACTGGGGTTGCCAGCCCGAACTCATCGAGTTCGGTCCCCCGTATATTGCATAAAAGATCGCTTAAAGAGATCTACCCTTAAAAGCAAAAATCTAATATAGGGTAGCCTAGCATTTATTTATAGGCTTATTACAACCTAATATTAGTGTATTTACAAAGAGATATCCTAAGCTAGGGGCCTCTCACCGGCCCCTAAAACCCCGGCTAACCTATCTAACCCTAACCACTAACCCTAACCCTCCTCTACTAAAAACACTGTTATTAGATTAATAGAAAACTGATATTACACTCATCGGGTTCGTTAGCGTACCCGAGGTTCTGCCGCCCCACCGCCCCACTGGCAACCCCAGGTGAGGTAAGCCGGGCAACCCCATGTTATCTACCACCTCGAGGACGCTAGGCTTAGAGCGGAAGGGGCTATTAGGTCAGCAAGCGTGGCTGAAGGCTGTACCGTGTGAGAGCACGAGACCAAGGATATCTCGACTGTGAAGTCTAGGGTCGAGCCACGAAGATACACCAGGTAATGGTTGGAAACGACGATGTCGATAATAACTGGATATTAATCATAAAGCTGTGAGGATATCTTAGAATAAAGATGACACGCTTACATCTAATGTGTTTTCCCGAACCCCACGATCAAGAAAACGACTGTGTGTTGTTGCAGTGCTTACTCGCCTGCGCAAGAGCATGCCCATGCGTCTGATGGGCATGTGATGAAAACACGATACATCACCAGCATCCCTTTCCTTTGACCCTTACTACGCATGGGAAGGAACCATAAGGCGCACGCCATATAAAAAAATCAACTGGGTATCTCTCTGTATAACCGAAGCCTTCGATGCACCTTTGTGTGCACTACGTTTCGCCTTTCCCTGATCATCTCGATGCTAACCTCACAAGCCTTCCAAGAAATGTGACTTGAACTTTCTGTTCGCCCTGTCAACCGACCTCAACATCATCTGATCCCCCAGCACATCGAACTCCAACGTCTTCCTTCCACTCTCCTTGTCGACCTTCTCTTCTCCCACGGGCACCGTTACGCGGAAAATTGTCCCCTCCTTGGGCACGACCTTCACCCCCCTCTTCTTCGTCACAATCTCAAAGACAAATTTCCGGTCTCTCACCACAACGCCCTTGATGCCAACTCTGCCTGGACATCGGCTTCTGACCACTTCCACGCCTGCTCCGTGGAACTCAGCACTCGACAACTTTGCTGCAGCACCCGGACCACCTGTGTACATCTCGCTTCCCAGTATCTCCCTGATATATCCCTGCCATAGCCTGTTCAATCCCTCATAGACCTCATACTTCTGGCCCTCACGCGGTAAATCGTAGAGTCCCAATTTCCGTCTCTGGCGAGAGGACAAGGGTTTTGTTTTGAGCTTCTTCTTGTCTTTTGCTTGTTGACGGAGTTTCCTTCGGGTTTCGCGTGCGTTGGAAATGTGTGGTGCAGGAGAGGAGGGACGGAGCTGGAGAGAGCGGTATTGGATCTTGTCGGTGAAGATGCGGTCGACGGTAGCAGGAGAATGGGCACGAGCGAGCAGGTTGCGGGTGGCCTGCTGGGCATCCGAGGCCATGCTGATACGAGCGGGATCTGTCACGAGCGGGAAGATGAACGTGATGGCGCTACTCAAGGAGTGGTAACGTTGTCAGCTGGTTGTTGTTGGTGGTAATGATAATGGTTGAGGTTGAGGTTCCAAGTGTCGACTTTTTGGTGGGGGCGTCGGTTGGCGTCACGTAGAGCAAGGTTCGCGGTCAAATGCACTGTACGGAGTAAGGATCCAAAGATATGGAGCAACTATCCTTCGTCCATGCGAACATTAAGCTGTAAAACTCTTCCTCCTCAGGTGATTGATGCTATTGATTGATTTCCTGACTCATCTCGCAAATTGTCGAGCTATTGCTCGATTTCTGGGATGGAAAGCCCCTACCTAACATCAGACAATCCTCCTCGTCTTGCCTGTCTCAACCTCGTACACCCACCCTGAAATCACAATCTTATCACTGAACAGCTTGCTTTCTTTCAACAAGCTCACATCGCTCTTCACCGCTTCCTCCAAATTCGTAAATGTCTGAAACTCCCCGTTGCCACCTACGAACCTTCTTAACTCCTTGACGCCCTCGGCACCCAAGTTCTTCTCTACTAAACCGGTCGCAGTTGGGGTATCGAAAATGAGCATCCCACAGCCAGTATGTTTGACCAGTATGATTTCAAGTGTGCCGAGAAGTTGCTGGGAGATAACGAGGGAGCGTAGGGCGTCGACTGCATTACCGCCGGCGTTGCGGATGACGTGGGCGTCGCCGAGGGAGATGCCGAATGCTGCAGCAGGGTCGATGCGAGCATCCATACAGGTTACTGTGAAGTGCGATCAGACTTTCGGTTAAACACATTGAGGAGAGAAAGAGTAAAGTGCTTACCTACGGCATACTTCTTGGCAGGCGGCAGGGCGAGATGCCCCTGGGTGAACTGCTCTGCATAAGCGGCATTCTTTGCGACAAGGTTGTCCTGATTTGGAGTGGAGGAAGCCATGATTTTGATTGTGGGATAACTTGAACAATATGATGATTCGAGCACCTTGATGGATTGTAACATTAGAGTGTTCTGCTCTCGAATACATATATTTTATATTGCTCTCTGTCCCTCTCATTTCGCCTTATTCATAGGCCGTATCTCGTCGCTTGCGGACCACCCCCGCTGTCATCAGTGAGCCTCTGGATCTCGCCATTGGGTATCAGCAAACAGATCCCGCAATTCCACCATTTTAGGCCGAGTTGCGAATGATTCTGACGGATCTTGGCGTTCAGCTGAAAACACGTGACCAATTGGCTCAGGACTGGACCTCCCGAGTCAATTCGATTCGATAGAGATGGCGTTTATTAAGTCAGGTTCCTCCAGGCGTCACATGTTGATTGTATTTCCCCAGATTTTGAACCGACACTTGGCGGTAGCTCGGCTCAGCTCAGGATGGGCCCCACCTGAGCATCTCCCGCCAGTGCAACGCTGGGGAATGGGTCAGATCACCGTCATCCTCGCACGGTTTTCTTCCTCAATCTTGAGAACCCAAAGAAAAACATCTTGCTCTTGATGTTCATCTTTGTCACATAGGAGGCTCGGGAACCGGTGTCGACCCTTTCACAGCCCGAGAAACCCTCAGTTCGTACTGTCGCATCCCGACCGACCGACTCGAACCCCAGCCTCGGCATCCTTTCCTACTATGGCTTCCAACGACAACACACCCGACAACACCTCCAATTCCGCCCCTGACCTCAAGATTCTCGGTGATGAGATTACTCTACAGCCCAGTGGCTATGTCGAGCCTGCAGCGGTCGAGGGGAAAGAGGAGGCCCTCATGAGCCAGTTCGCCTCTTTCCGCGCCGAGCCTCTGAAGTACGTTCATTCACACCTTCATCAATACACACTTCCAGAAAGCAAGGACATCCAAGATCAGGTGCTGACTTTGTGCCTACAGATTCCTCCGCGAAGTTTCCCTCCACGTCTCCGGTACAGGCTGGCGCGCCTACGACAACATTATCGGCCAGCCTGTGTTCTACCCTGGCTTCACCGAGCGCATGACCTCCATCGTCCTCTCCACGCCCCTCCTTCAAGACCGCATCTCCAAGCTCGCCGAGGCGCGCGTCATCGTCGAAGAGAACGAAGGCATCATCGACAAGAACGATAAGGAATACGATGTCAAGCGCGCGAGAAGACGGAATGAGTTGGAGACCGGGCTACAGGAGGTGGCGGCAAAGATGACGGATAACATGATCTGCAAGATGGAGAGCCGGGCGTTCATCAGGAGTGCATACTACATGGTCACCCAGCTTTTGACGCGTGCGTATCATCAGGGGATTCACGTCTCTAGCGAGGAGGTCCTGCGTTTGCGCAAGGTCGCCGAGATCGCCGCAAAAAACAAACAAAGCATCGTTTTCCTACCCAGCCATCGCTCCCACGTCGACTACGTCTCGCTACAGCTCATTTGCTACCGACTGGGCCTCACGCTCCCCGTGGTTGTGGCTGGTGACAACTTGAACTTCCCAGTTCTCGGGCCCTTCCTTCAACACGCCGGCGCCATGTACATCCGAAGATCTTTTGGTGATGATGCACTCTATACCACGGTGGTGCAATCCTATATCGACACTATGCTCCAAGAAGGCTTCAATCTGGAATGCTTTATTGAAGGCGGCCGATCGAGAACAGGAAAACTCCTGCCTCCCAAATTCGGCATTCTCAGCTACATCCTCGACAGCATTCTCTCCGGCCGCGTCAAAGACACAATCATTTGTCCCGTCAGCACGCAGTACGACAAGGTCATTGAATCAGAAGGTTATGTCAACGAGCTGCTGGGTATGCCCAAGAAGAAGGAGAATCTCGCTGATTTCCTGACTCACGGGTCGAGCGTGTTGTCATTACAACTGGGTCGCGTGGACGTTCGCTTCCATGAGCCTTGGAGTCTGCGTAAATTTGTAGATGCGCAATTGTCTAAGTTGTCATACGTGCCAAGGGGGCTGGACACGCAACGCAGTGACCCAGAAGTGAGGCGCCTACGGGAGAAGATCCTACGGACACTTGGCTACAAGGTCTTGGGAGATATCAATGCCGTATCTGTAGTCATGCCGACAGCGCTCATCGGCACTGTATTACTGACGCTACGAGGCCGTGGTGTCGGAAAGCAGGAGCTTCTTCGGCGCGTGGAATGGCTCGCTCACCGTGTCCGTGCCAAGGGCGGCCGTGTCGCACACTTCGGCAAAGCCCCCCTTACCGAGATTATCGACCGTGGCCTTGAAGTCTTCGGGAAAGACCTCGTCGGCGTCATAGACGGCCTTCTCGAACCAACCTACTACGCCGTTGACCGGTTCCAGCTCTCCTTCTACCGCAACATGACCATCCATCTGTTCATTTACGAAGCCCTCGTCAGCGCGGCGATGTATACCAAAGTCAAACAGGGCGGCGGCCCAGAGATGCAGGATATTTCGTACAAAGAACTTAAAGACCAAGTTGCCTTCCTATCCTCCTTATTTCGAGGCGAATTCATCTTCAGCGACGATGGACTGGAAGTGAACCTTGAGAGGACGCTTCTTGGGCTCGAAGCCGATGGTGTGGTGAAGCTTGATAGAGAAGAGAATGGCAACGTGGTCAAGATTGGGCTCTCGGACGAGGAACGCAGGGTTGGACGTGAGAATTACGACTTTTACTGTTTCTTGATTTGGCCTTTCATCGAGGCTGCTTGGCTGGCTGCCGTGGCCTTGATCGGTCTTTCACCGCCGTCCGCAAAGTACGAAGAGACGTGGATGGAGGAGAAGCAAGCCCAAAAGGGTGCTCAGCTCGTGAGTCGCTTTGTTCCACCGAATCTGCAACATCATATAACTGACCTCTGTTAACAGCTCGGCAAAACACTCTACCACCAAGGCGATCTCTCCTATTTCGAAGCCGTCAACACCGAATCGCTTCGCAACTCGTACGCACGATACACTGAACACCAAATGGTGCACTACATCAAATCCAAAGACCCCAAGATCCCCCCTCGCATTCGCCTAAACCCCGCGTGGCGGACCCCACGCGACCCTGCGACAGGTGAGCTTCTCCCACAGGGCAAGCTATGGGACTTCACAGAGAAGATCGCGCGGTCGAGGAGAGAAGGGAAGAACCGCAGGGATGGGGCGACGGTAGGAAGGAGGGTGTTGAGGTTGACAGATGAGCTTGGAAGGAGGTGTTTTGAAGATGCGGAAAAGGGAGGGACGGGAATGAGTAGAATTAGTAAAGGGGAGGCAGAGGCGTTGAGGAGAAGTTTAAAGGATGAGAAGAGGCGGAGGAGGCTTGAGGAGAAGAGGTCGAGACTATGATTGTCGGAGAGATGGTACTCTGGCTCTGTATGAATGGTTTGCCAATTGATACCTATGCACCGCACCACCCATTAACTACGTATATTTTCTTCCATACTGTACTTGATCATATCTGGCGTTCCAAGACTTTTGGCTTGCATCTACCTACGAATTGCTTGCTTAGCGTGAATGGTCCCAGATCGAGGATTCCTGTGCGCACCGTTTCAATGGCATCCCTCTGCGCCCAAGTAATTGTTCGTGGAGCTATGGCGCGCATGTCAAGCAGTGCTCTCAAGTCAATGCCCGAAAACGCATCAACTTGTCTGCTTCCCAATGGCCGCTGGTGTACTGCCCACTTACACGCCCAAGTGTCGACCCTGACTGACACTGACTGAACCCACAACCCCCGCAACCCTGCCTGAACCCTGGGCCATGCCGACAACTTCGCAGCAGACAACATCATGATGCTCCTCCATCAACCTCTACTATTCTCGGCCTGACGCAACCGCCTCGGCCATTGTGACTCGACAATGGCTCTCGCACCCTCTCCTCTTCATACCTCGTCACTCCTTTGACCCCACACTCTCTTTGAAAAACCCTGCCATCTATCTCGAGCATCCACCACCACGACCGACTTGCTTTGACAAAGTCTCTCTCACTCTCCATCATGTCGTCCTCTTCAACGAGCTTCCTCCGCTCCGTCCTCCCTTACATCCCGACCCGGACCCTCCGGACCATGCGTTCCACTACGGAAACGATCCCCTCGACACCCATCAAGGTCCTGCGAACAGTCCCTTCCCTCCGACAATGGCGCCGGCCACACGTCCTCAACCACCGCTCCGTTGCCCTCGTCCCCACCATGGGCGCTCTACACTCCGGCCACCTATCCCTCATCCGCGCGGCGGCCCGCGACAACCACCACGTCATCGTCAGTATATACGTCAACCCTGCGCAGTTTGGTCGGAACGAGGATCTGGCTTCGTACCCGGTCACGTGGGAAGCGGACACGAAGATCCTAGCGGACCTGGACAGGGAGCTGGCAGATGATGGAGGGAATCTGGGCCGAGTTTCGGCGGTGTTCGCGCCGACGACGGCGGACATGTACCCGAACGGGTTCCCGGGGCAGGACGTGGATAGCAAGGGGAGCTTTGTGAACATTACACCCGTGGCGGAGGTACTGGAGGGGAAGACGAGGCCAACGTTCTTCAGAGGGGTTGCGACGGTGTGTATGAAGCTGTTCAATATCGCTCAACCAGAGAGGGTGTACTTCGGACAGAAGGATGTGCAGCAGACGGTGATCATCAAGAGGATGGTGGAAGACTTCATGCTGCCGATCGAGGTGGTCATTTGTCCGACGGAGAGGGAAGCCGATGGGATGGCGCTCAGTTCAAGGAATGTCTACCTCGGCACAAGAAGACGACGAGTCGGTCTGGTTCTCCACAGAGCATTGCGAGCCGCAGAAGCGCAGTTCACCAACGGTGCGAGATCACGATCGGAGATCCTCGGCGCGGCACACCAAGTCGTCAACCGGACTCTCCAGGAGCAGACGGCGCTGGGACCGGAAGAGCGGGCACTGTTCGAGGTAGACTACATCTCGCTGGCGGACCCGAGTACGATGATGGAGATTGAAGAGGTGGACATGGAGAAGGGCGCGGTGTTGAGTGGTGCGGTGAAGATGCTGGAGGTGGAGAAGGCCAGGGAAGGGGAGGACTTGGGATATAAGGGCGGACCGCCGGTGAGACTGATTGACAACATCGTGCTCAAGCCTGGTGATGTATAGATCTGTGTATCTAAAAGGATAGGAATATTAGAAGCGAAGCATCTGCAACGATAACAATGTCGTTTTGTTAGTCGTCTGTAGCAAAGTGTGCATGCCGCCAAGCTGGATCTTCCTTCATGCCCTCTCTCCGCGGATGCTAGTACCAACCACGGCAACTGCATGGCCGTCGCTCATCACGGAACAGGCGTACCTGCGTCACCATAGCTCCCTGACAGATCCGACAAGGACAGTAACGCTGTCCAAAGGTCCTTGCCTGAAACGACAAGCATTCTGGTGTATGTGTGGCCCGAGCACAGTGCGCAAAAGTAGCAGGGCATGGCTGTGATTCCAACCATCTCACCCGGAACACGAACCAACCTCGTCCGCGACATATCTCACAGTCAGACTTTGCATTCAGTGGGGCCTCTGTGCCTCTGTCGTGAGAAATGCTCCCAGAGCTAGAACCGTTCCGCATTGCAAGCAGTCTAGGCTTCATCACGAGTTAGTTACAGTTTAGGGGTACACGGCGATGATGTGCAGTGATTTAATCTGGATGATGAGTTTCAGGGTTCAGGTGAGCTTGCCTTGGCGCCAAAGATTGTGAGGGAATTCAAAGGACGATGTTGGAGGAAGAGAGATCGTAGTAGTCGAAAGCTTCAGAAGTAGTAGGTGTCCGTGCAGGAGGTTGTATTGATCTCAGGTGCCGCATCGGTTGAGAGGACTCTGAGTGGACATTTGTATAGATTCATGGCTCGGATTGAGAAGAGTGTAAAGTAGTGAGATGATGACTACCTTAGGTATGATGCAACTTTCTACTCATGCTTTCATGTAGTTTTCACAGGAACCATATGATCGCACTTGCCCTGGAAGGAGAATCAGACGGAATCATAAATGACGGCAAAACCTCAGAGTTTTCAAAACCTTCTTCCAAGCTTCTTAAGGAAGTGTTTCTTGCTCATGACCTTAGTGCTTAAATAGACGCGAAGCGAGCCCCGAAGCTGCGGTAGAGTTTACATCATCCTGTGCAGTGGTATTTCTTAAGGACTTTCTCCAGTTGCTTTAGTTGAATCTTGATTTAAAGCACAATACGTAGTCATAGCAAATCGGAGACAATGAGGCGTACAGAAAGCACTGAATGCCGCTATTACGAGGCCACCTTCAGATAGCCCTTTCATGTCTAACCCGAGGTGGCAGGTTGGAGTACGGCTCAAGCACTGCCCAGAGATGCTCCTCTAGGTGTTCCCTCAGCCATAGCGCGTGCTCCGGATATTTCCCTACAAATTCAATATGGTCCTGCAGGAGAGGAACCCCGAGGCGCAGTTGAGACCTCATGATGAGGCGAAAGTTGACTGGACTGTAGGTTCCATCAGGCTCCTTGGGCACCCGGTGCCACTTCCTACCCTCCCATGTGAATGGCCATTTCTCGAGCTCGGTCTTCAATTTGGAGGGAAGGTCCTCGTGTATTTGATTACTGTCATGGCGCGCTTTGTTAGTTTCGACATGTGCATGAGAGAATAAAAGAGAGCGCGGAAGAAGAGGTCATAGCGACGCCTCTGGGGAGACATACAGAGCCTCACCATCCCACTCAAACCGGAGCACCGGTACGGGCCCTTCCCTTTCTTGAGCATGATTGTGGCCGAAATGATCGATCAAGAAGAAGCACAAGCGGTCCTCAAGACCAAAGAGGTCGTTGTAGGGATACCAACGTTCTTGGCCCTTGTCGAAGTCTCGTTTCCAAAGGTGCTGGCAGACGATATCCTTCATGAATTCGAGTTTCTCCCCGCGACCCTGGCCGACGGGGAGATGTGTTCTTGTCTGAAGTAGAATCCTGACTTGGCCGAGGGGAGTGTCGGCGGGACTTGCTGAAGACTCCATGCCTGCAGTGATGGTGACGCCGATAGGGACGTCGAGGCCATGTATTGAACCTGGAGCATAGGTCGCTAAGAAGATGTTGCATGTTGTCAAGTACAAGGAGGCCCCGAGCAAGTGGACAGAGAACCCTTTTCTAATTTACACTTCAAGGATCTCCGGAGACAAAATTACATTTACTCATAGGCTTCTTCACTAACCCTTAGTGAATCACAAAAGTCAAAACCTTGAAGAATGTCTAATCCAATTAGACTCTGGTCGATGAAGAACGTGTAAACAAGCCTTGACTTGCACGACTTTAATGAGTGGCCTCAAGGAGAACCGAGTCTTAGCTCTGGGCGAGGTGGGATGTTTTTGGGAGTCTTTCGAGTCCACACTTTGTTTCTGCTTTTCGGATCAACAACTTCTCCCAGCGATGAGCCGAAACCTTGGGTTGGGGTGATGCAGAGTCAGTCGTGAAAAGGTCTCCAGGTTAGCGTTGCCGAGCTGACACCAGATGTTAATGCTGAAATCGACAGCCTCTCGGGGGAAGCCAGTCGCATCGGGAAATCACCATGAACGCCATCATAGGCAGTGATGCTAACGGGACTGGAGCACCTGCTTAGTATGTCGTATGGCATCATATCAAGCAGCGAAGAGAAGCTGACAGCAGTCTCACACAATCAGCGTCTCGAATGGAAGAGCTCGCACGGTACAGTAGATTACCATCAATCTTCTCGGCGACTTTATGCAGACAGGTCAAAACAAACACGGGAATCGCTCTGCCACACACCGAATGCCACCGGTCTCCGGCGAGATAGAATAGGTACAGTACACCCTGCTGACCATGAGGCGCAGGATCGACGCATGGCCCCCGGTCATAAGGCTATCGTAGGGCTCGGAATTCCTAGACCGTCATTGGGTCGTCTGCGCGACTCATCAATAAGGGGGATCTGGTCTTGAGGTAGCGAGCGGGTCGGCCAAGTGTCCCGCAACTCCGCCGCTAGATCTGACAGAAGTCCGCAAAGGTGGTGCTTTGTAGACAGACGATGCTGAGTAATGAAACTGGCGTGGAATTCGTGAAAGATGAAATCTGATTGATTGGGAAAGGAATTCCAGGAGAAAAGTCCGCTCTATTGTAACCTTGAAGGAGAGAACAGGTGAGTTGTGGCGTTTGCAGGATGGGACTGGGATGGTACTGTAAGTTGGTGATGTTTCTCAGCCTCGATCCGCGAGACCTGCAAGGGACACCAAAAAAAGGAAAAAAAAGGGAAAAAGACCATCTCAAGCAGTGTCGGTGAATTAACGATGGTTGCTAATTAGCCGTGAGAGGGACAAATGGGCAATGGAGATGCCGACGCTGGGGGCTGTCCTGTCAGCTTAGACGTGCTATAGGCCGAGTTGCATAACAACAGAAGGGCCGGTTCGACGCAAAGAGCGAGCGAGGATGAGAAGATGTCCGAAAAGAGGCGAAGGTCTGATGCACAGTAGTAGAGCAATCAATGGTCGTCAGCTCTCATCTGGGCAGGATGCACCAACAGGATCGCAGTCTCCATGCGCACGCAGTGTGCCTCACCTGCGATTTTGAAGTCAATAAGCACTACAACAGGGCACACGTCCAATCAAGTGTCTATTCAAAGGGACAACCTCTACGAATCTCACCAAGATCTCTCCAGGCTTCCCTTCCGAGCGATTGGCGCCGCCTATTCGTATACACACACCATTACACACATGAAGAGAGACACAGAGAGAGACACACACACCCCATCTCTCTCGGCTGCGAGCACGCGAGGTGCCAACTCCGATGTGCATGGCTCCTTATTATTGACCCTACTATCATATAGAATACTGTCCGCCAACATGATACAATACAACACAGTGCAGTGCCGCGCCACGTGTCTGCTTTGAAATCACGATGCACTGCAAAGTCCGTGGCTGCTCTTTGATTCTGTCACGGCATGGCTGCATCCGGAGCATTGCCCGCCTGGAGACATGGTGTCATTGAAGAGCAGCCAGCCCTCCAGGCGAATGAACAATGCACACTGCGTCTCTTCAAAGCAGTGAATTACACACACTGAAGCAAAACTTGAAACTTTTCAACCATCTGACGGTACTTTCGACCATCTGACGGCCGTCATGGGAGTTGGGAAACAAAGCAAACGCCATGTCCCACTCCCCTTGTAAGCTTACAGCAACCATAACGCGACAACCATAACGCGCAAGGGTCCATCCCTCCACACCCTCCTCCTCCCTTGTTTTCCCATGCTCCTACAGTACAGACGTGGAAGACAGACATGGGGCGTGTTTGTCCGTCGTGAAATGTGAGCAGTGCTGCCGAGTGTACAGTACTGTAAGAGTCATAGACTGGAACGAGACATGGTGAGCCCTGCCGCGATGGCCGGCAACGCTTGTGCATTAGCGAACGATCAATAGCTCATTGTAGAGGTGGTTTACGTGAGAGGGAGGGATTTTTATTTTTATTTATTTTTACTTCTAATCTTTTTTTTTTCAATATTTTTTAACTCTTTTTATTTGATTGTATTTGGTGAGCGATGCGATGCATTGTGTAGACGATGGTGTGAACACGCACAACACGGCGTTCGCTTCGGGATCGACTCGATCTCATGTCCCGGGCGCACGCTTTGTCAGTAACAATTCCAGTGTGCAATTGATCCATGAGATAGACAAACAGACAAGTATCGTAGAAACTGTCTCATGCGCAGGATGCACTGCTGCCCCAGAGATTCTTCGCCCGATCCGTGTCTGCGCTACAAACAGTGTACTGTAATTAAGTCCGCGACGACTTCACCAGACAGGCCAGGCCAAGAGGAAGAAGCACAGCAAATACACACACACCCCTGTTGTCTCTCTCTGATTTGCCAACCTGTATCATAAGCACTTTCTGCTTACACCATCATCCATCGCACATCATATTCTCATGCAGTATCTACATGATGCAATTCTCAGCATCCTCCAAGCACCAGTCCATGCACTGCAACCCTTCAGCCCACGCTGGCGGAGTTAAGGGATCGTCCAACTCCCCTCGTGTCCGCTCTACCGCCGGCTTGGCTTCCTCCTTGTAAGACAACCCCTGCTTTGTCCTGCTTTCTTTCTGCTCTCTCGTGTCTCCTCCAGCTCCGCAGCAGCCTTATCGGATGACAAACCCTAGCACACAGCCCAGCACAGCACACTCTCTTTCGCTCCCCCTTCTGTACTGTAGTCTGGTCTATCTTTCTGTTGTACCGGGCGGAGTGTCGGAGACATCCTGGACCCGCCACACCATCACGTCGGTTTGGTTAAGCTCAACTATTACGGAGTACCTACGCAGACAGTCGATTGACATGTCATGCCTATCATCCAGTACAGTACAGCACAGTACAGTACAGCACAGACACACATCTCTATCCCATTCCACAACAGTAGATGATCCCCTCATCTCTCACGCCCCCCCAACGTACACTCCCCCCAAGCCAAGAGTCAAAACTCTCCGGCTATCTCTCTGCCACGGGCTTTGGAGTTTGCGGACTATGACTGTCCCCGCTACGCCCGCTTGCTCCATTGTCCGGTCCGTTCCTCTCACACGCACTGCACCAAACACCACAAGCTCCGCTGGCGGATGATGACTGTATGAGCCACGGTGATGCTTTTTTCCAGCGTCCTGGTCCGGCGAGTGACAAGATTCTGTGTCAGCTTGGACCGAAAGTTGTAAGAGTAGTGGAGGGTATTCTGTGTGCGGCGTTTCCCACCCCCCTTATCTGTCCATTGTCCTAGTCCGAGGAGGAAATGGGAGATCGATCATACTTATTTATTGTATATAGAACGTGGCTTGTTCCACCTCGTTCCGGTTCCCCTGGACTGTTGTTGTTTGATATCAAGTTCTTCCTCCATTCTCCCTCTTCTATCTCTCACCCCCAACCTCTCGTCAAGAAGTAAAGAAAAAAAAAGAAACGAAAACAAAAAGGCAGAACTTGCATTAGAAACCCATCGTCGAAAACACAAAGACCAACATCCTGGTTGACTTACAACAGACCAAAGCTGGAGAGAGCACGACGACAACGACCAACATCAACAAACAGCCTGAACAATACGAATACTCGCCTCGACATGGCACAACTCAACGTCCCACGCGGCTCGTCACCGCCCGCCGAATCCAGAGCCTCCACACTCGCCGACGAGGAACTGCGAGCAGACAACCAAAAGACAGACGCCTCCGTCCTCGACGACAGGACCGTGGCCGACACCGCTTCACGCCCCTCCGCCGACAACAGGGACCCCGAGAAACAGGAGGCCGCAGCGGCTGCTCCCACGGGGGACGATCTGAGGGAAGATGAGTATCCCAGCGGTGCTGCTCTGATCTCGGTGGTTGCCGCACTGGTCCTGAGCATCTTCCTGATTGCTCTTGACATGGTCTGTTTCCCTGTCCCCCCCTCCTCCAGAACACGACGTGTGATCCTCGAGGGACCTGTCACTAACAGACCGTTGTCGTCCCATAGACCATTGTCGCTACTGCGATCCCCAAGATCACACAGGAGTTCAAGGGTCTGGACAAAGTCGGCTGGTACGGTGCCATCTTCTTCGCCACGATTGGTGCCTTTCAATCAACCTGTAAGCAGTCGACCACGCTGTTCCTCACTAGAATGTCCATTTCTGACATGAACAAATGAAAACAGGGGGCAAAGCCTACAAGTACTTCGATCTCAAATGGACATTCCTCACGGCTCTCCTCATCTTCGAAGTCGGCTCGACCGTCTGCGGCGCGGCCCCCAACGCCGAAGCCCTGATCGTCGGCCGCGCCATCGCCGGTCTCGGGGCGGCCGGCCTCGGCTCCGGCGCCTACACCATCATCGCCTTCTCCGCGCCGCCTTCCCGCCGTCCGGCCTTCACCGGCTTCCTCGGCGCATCCTACGGTCTGGCCAGCGTGCTCGGGCCGCTCCTCGGCGGTGCCTTCACGGACCACGTCAGCTGGAGGTGGTGCTTCTACATCAACCTGCCCATCGGCGCCGTCTCGGCGGCCATCATCTTCGTCTTCTTCTCGACCCCCAGGACGGCGGTCCCGGCCAAGGCGACCTGGAAGGAGAAGCTGCTGCAGATGGACCCCCTGGGCGTCGTGCTGGCCATGGGAGGCATCATCAGCTACACCCTCTTCGTCGAGTACGGCGGCATCCGCTACGCCTGGAGCGACCGCACCGTCGTCGGGCTGGGCGTCGGCTGGATCCTCATCTGGCTGTCCTGGCTGGCCGCGCAGTACTTCAACGGCGAGCGGGCCATGATCCCGCCCCGTCTGTTCAGGAAGAACGCCACCTACGTCCTGTACGCCTTCTTCTTCGCCAGCGCCTTCTTCCAGGCCATCTACTACCTGCCCATCTACTTCCAGTCCGTCCACGGCTCGAGCCCGACCAACTCCGGCGTCCGCAACCTGCCCCTGATCATCGCCGTCACCATCGGCACCATCGCCAGCGGCGTCCTCATCTCCGCCACGGGCTGGTACCAGCACCTCCTCATCGGCGGTGCCGTGGTGGCCACCGTTGGGTCTGGCCTGTTCTACACCCTGGGCATCAACACCGGTGCTGGCAAGTGGATTGGCTACCAGATCCTGGCCGGTGCTGGCTTCGGCGTCGGCTTCCAGGTGCCCATGATCACTGTGCAAGGCCGGTCTGATCCCGCCGACATCTCTGCCTCCACCGGCATGGTGCTCTGTAAGTTTCCTTTTCTCCCTCACTTGTGATTGAAACCCGTTGCCTTGCAGAATCGATTTCGTGTTTGCTGAACTTCTTGTTTCCCGCAGTCGCCCAGTCCATCGGCGGTGCCTTCATCGTGTCCGGCTCGCAGTCGGCCTTCCTGAACACCATGGTCAAGTACATCACCGCCAGGAGCAGCGACATCACCCTCGGCGACCTCGTCCTCACCGGAGCCTCGGAGATCCGCAACCACTTCAGCGCCGACCAGCTCCCGCTCGTCCTCGACGGGTACATGGAGGGTCTCAGGGTCGTCTTCGCCATGACCATTGCCATCACCGGTGTCGCGACCCTGATCAGCTTCACCACGGGCTGGAAGAAGCTCAACACTGCCAACCTCACCGGCGCTGCTTGAAGTGACCACCGCCAGATAAGGGGCCTTAGAGATTTGTGGGGGACGAACTGCACAGACCGGAGGACAGAAGATACATTATGAACTAATTAGAACTGAGGCGGCGATGCCACAAATCATCAGTTGCACAAAGCCTTGAACGGGGAACGAGGTGATTGATCAAGAAGGAGTTGGATTCATGCCAGTCTACCAGGCTGGCCTTGCATTTGCTTTTCCTACTGTTGGATGCGGACGGGGATGTGATAGAGCCGAGTTACAGCTCGGTGTGAATAGAATAGGGCGATCCTGCGATAACTAATCCACTCTCTGAAACTTCTATTTAACGAGAATCATAAGTGAAGACTTGTCCTAAGCGATGGTCTCATGAGATTGCTGCTGTAGTCGCTGGCACTTACACGGTCAAAGTATAGCTCCGAGATTGTCATTCTCTTGAGTAGACTACATAGCAACTATATCAACGATGCTACGAGCAAGGCCGATCTTACCGCGAATGAAGCTAGAACAAAGGGCGAACAGTCCCCTGGGGTTGCATTCCAGGACTGACGCCGCCTATTACCAACGTATGGACAGGCTGCATTGGGGGCGACGAGACATGTGAAGGAACGTTGGGTCAGAAATGAAGCCTTCATCTCATATCTACATAGATCTATCAATGGCCTTTCCGACGATGACTTCAGCTCAAGTCCTGGTTACAACGTCGCTACAATAGTCGAGGTTGAGTAACCGACTTATACAAGAAAACTATACGTGATTCGAGTTTCCTGTATCAACTTCCACAGAAAGCCTCTTATGCGCCTGAAACGACCACACTGAGATCCCTTCGTACTCAACTTCCTATCGGTCTGTTGGAGGTCCAAGTTTGGGAATAACAGATATACGCTGCAGTCAACATCACAGGACGCCCTGAACATCTCCTCAGACCTGACACTGACTAATATGGTCTTTTCCCTCTTCTCTCTCTCCCTTTTTCCTTGTCTTTTTGGTGTCCTTTGGCAGGAGACACTCGTTGCCTAAAGATCGGCAGTCCTGGCTCCTGGAGCTTTACGCCAATCCATCGATCGAGCTGGCCGCACATACAATGCAAACAAAGCAGCGGAATTTGGACAAACCAAATACATACCTTGCAGGGGCGACTTCGAGTCGCAGATGGGCTACAACCTTCAGTATGGAGTCTCGCCTGGCTCGTAGTACGATTGGTATCTTTCCACGCGAGCTGTACAGATTTCAGCCTTGCTTTTAACTTGACAGTCAACTCCTCGATCAAAGGGGAGGCTGGTTTCTGGGCTCCACGTGTACAGCTCTTGCAGGGCGGGGATGCATGCCTGCCTACAGAACTGAAGGTCAAGGCCAAGGCAAAGTCTTTTCTCTCTCAGATGTAGCTGGACGATGCTTGATCTCTGTAGATCCACTCCAGCGTCTCAGGATGCGAGAGTTGTCCGCAGGCTAACGTGACGGCTCATCAACCCTGGCTGAGCGCGACACAGGGCATTCATATCACAGGTGTGCCAAAGATTCATAAGTCAAAAAGAAGCCAACGAATATTCTCCGAGCTCCAGGAAGATGAGGCGTGTCTATGGGCCCGGAAGAGCTCTTGGTCAATGGCCTTGCATACAACTTCTGTTCAATATCAAACTACCTCATGCATGACACTACCACCAACAAGCACAATGTTTCATCTTCACGAAGCCACAATAGCCGCGTGCGTACCGTTCGCCTCCCGGAGATCGCCCACCTTCTGAGGACCCGGCTTAAGCCAACAGTTGCCCGACGCGTTCACGTGCTTGGCAAACGAAATGTCGGTCCAGTCCGTGACGAAGGAGACAGCCTGGCAGGCCTTGGAGTCCGAAGCATGGGTATAGTTGTTCCAGTTGTTGCAGGCCTCGATACAGCCGTGGAAGGTGCCGGCGAACAGCGAGTACATCGGCTCTGGTATGTTCGGGGAGTCTTTGTTACAGTACTTGTCGAACCTGACGGGTCTGTAGACTACGAGGCTTGGGTGGTCAGTGTCACGGTGTGGATTGCGAGAAGCATTATACGTCTGATGGAAGGGGAGGTGCACGAACATTTGGTGAGGTACGATTCGTCCGATGGGCTGTCTCCTCCGCAGCCGTCGGTAATGTCAGTGGTGGCGACGGAGTGGTCGTGGTCACGGTTGAGCAGAACACCGAGGGCGACTGCCAGGCCAATGGAGGCAAGGGAGAAGAAGCTCAGTAGTAGGAGTACCAGACGAACGGACCTTCTAGGCTGCTTTTCTTTAGGATCTGACATCTGCGTCTGCACTCTCAGCATGTGATCGTCCGTCGCCAGACCGAGTATACTTACCATCTGTTGGGTTTGAAGGTCTGAGTTACTGGGATGGTATGTACCAGGGCTATGGTCTGCATCGTTCTGCTGGTGCCCGTGCTGGACACTGGGACTGAGTGAATACGGAAGACGGCCCTGATCGTAACAGACCTGTAGACCGTCCGCGTCTGAGTGCTGCGACATAGGGCTTCACGTCAGTGAGCGACTGAACAGCTCCCAGATATGAAACTTACCATCGAATCCTCTTCTGCTTGTCTGAAGAGTACAGGATGTCTCTACTACTTTCGAATGAAGAAGAACCTTGGGTGGAGCAGAAACTCCACTGAACTGATATCTCCTTGCTTTATAACACCACGATGCTACGACCAGGCGCTCTGACCGGTCAAGATGACAGCTTTTTCCTATGCGGCACGTCATCGGAACCTGGATGAGCTGAAGCTGAACCATAGAAGTAACGTCCGTGATATCGGAAAGCCCGACAACCAGTCCAAGCAGGGCCTGGGATGGAGGCTGCTCCAACGTATCCTGTCGGAATGTCGACCCAGGCATCTAAAGGCGCCAGGCCACGCTCCTGGCATGCCGCTCCTGACCCGACCCCAAATTGAATGCGCCTTTTACCCCTTGGAACAGCCAATGCTCTGTACAGGTATGGTGGTAATGTGGCTTTGTGTCAGTCAGGGAATGACGAGGGGCGGCAGCGTACGACCGGAGCAAATATGAAGAAGGGCGACCAATCGAACCACAAAGTCTGATCCATGAATAACTTTACCACTATTTATAAACGCAGATTGCCGTGATGCCATTCCCCCCTTGTCCGCAGTCTGAGGCTGACAGAGGCCATGGGCCGCTCCGGGACGGACTGATCTTTCGGTGGCAGTGGCTCTTGTCATGCAGTCCGTCCGCTGTCGGCGAATCAAACCTCCAGAACCCCGAAAGGCTGAGGGCCATTTGCGAAGACACACAGTTTACTGCATCCGTTTTATCTGCATGCAGTTCGGTCACACTCCCAACGGGCATGGAGCTTGGCAACCCTCCCCGATGCAGATCAGGCCTGGCCTTCCGAACGTGGCCTCACGCTCTGACGAATGGAGTAGAGGCCCGTCTTCCCCGGTGCAGAGTGTTAGTAAGTTGCACATACAGAAGAAGAAGAAAAAGCAAAAGGCGCGGTATGTCATGACCACCATCCTTGTTGGTTGAGAAGCTGTGTAAGATAGGCAGCGCCGTCATGACTCGTCTTCTCCTCTGCGGAGTTAGGCATCGGTGCTGTCACTCTCACAGTCTCTACGAGTAAAAAGCAGAGCCTGCCGAAGTCGAGATTGACGAGCCCGTTGGGGAAACAGGAGCGTAAGACGGTCGTGAGGATTGTGGCGCATCACACGAGAGCCGCTTTGGATACGTTCCAGGTGTCTATGATATCAGCCAAGGCGAGTCTTCAGGTATTGCGTGCATCAAACGACTTCTGCACAAGTTCAGCTGATCGACGATTCCATACATTCACTGCTTCCCGAATCGGGTCTGTCGCCTTGCCCAGCGCGCGTGCAAGTGACAGGGACCAGAGATATGAGCAATGAAGGGTTTCAGCTCCAGCCTGACGCCGAGCGCAAGGAGCTTGTTCGAGAACAGCTTCGCCTCACGGCGCGCGAGGCTCTGGGCGGGCAGTGTTCAACCCCCGGGTGCAATGATCCGACGCAGGGATCGAGACAGGGAAGACTATCATACACCCGAGGCTGAGCGAGGTCAAGCTGCCAGCGAGAGACTTCTGATGATGACAGTGTTCTATGCTGCAAGTTGCTCCAATGCCGGTCATCCGTCAACGCCCTTGTTTTGATCAATCGTCAGCAATGCCGGGTCAGCGGCAACAAGATCCACTCCATGTCGGTCAGATCTGCAACCATCGTGTAGAATACGATGGTCCTTGAAGGACTGAGTTGCACGTCTTACCTGGACGACCACGTCGTGTATAAGAGGCCACGGTCCGGTAGTCCTGGAAGTTTCCTCCTCACTAAGCTCTACAACTTGGGCATTCTCTGTAAACGTTTATAGAGACAACGATATCATCATCATCAACAACAACAACAAAGCTGTCCAACATGAGGCAAAACGTCCTCCTCGTTCCCTTGCTTAGTCTTGCTGTCAACGCATGGCTTCCTGAGAGTAGCGATCTGGCTGCTTTCAACCAGACAGCTCGCTTCGAGAAGCTGGGGAAACGATTCGAACCCTCTCTCCCCGATGGAGTGACCAAGATCCGCGGCGTCAACTTCGGAGGTATGTCTGACCATCTTCTTCCACGTTTCTGCAAGACTGAACCTGCCCACTAATGCTCTACCATCACAGGCTGGCTGATCAGCGAGCCGTGGATGATGGGTGACCACTGGAGAGTCGAGATGGGATGCGGAGATCAAGGCACGGAGCTGGACTGCATGACCAACGTCTACGGAGGAGACAACCGCGACAACGGCAACCAGGCGTTCCAGAAGCACTGGGAGGAGTGGATCAACCCGGACACGGTGCAGTCTGTCCACGACGTCGGTCTGAACACCATCCGCATCCCCATCGGGTACTGGGCGTACAGCGACATCGTCGACTACGACACGAAGCCTTTCCCAGACAGCGGACCCATGCTGGATCTCCTCGACAACGTTGTCGAGAAGGCGGCCGAGCTGGGCATCTATGTCATCATCGACCTACACGGCGCCCCCGGTGCTCAGCAGGAGGACGCATTCACCGGGCAGACGCAGAGCCCGGCCGGCTTCTTCACCGAAGAGAACTTCGGGCTCGCCGAGCAGTGGCTGTCGTGGATGACCACGCGCATCCACACCAACGACGCGTACCGAAGCGTGGGCATGATCCAAGTCCTCAACGAGCCCGTGTCCAACCACGACGGAGATCGCTACCCAGCCCCCGGCCAGGTCCCCGGCCTGCTGGAGAGCTACTACCCGGGCGCGCTCGCGGCGGTGCGGGATGCCGAGAACGCACTGCAGCCGCCAGTCGCGGACGAGTCGCGGCTGCACGTCCAGTTCATGTCCGAGAAATGGGGCTCGGGCGACCCTCGCACCGTGCCTGAGATCACGGCCGACCCCGCCGTCGCCTTCGACGACCACAACTACATCGGCTTCGCCCTGCAGGGCGCGGACCGGGCGGACCAGTTCAAGCTGATGAACCTGGCCTGCACGGACAGCCGGCTCGTGGACGGGCAGGACTTCATCATCGCCGGCGAGTGGAGCATGACCTCGGACGTGGCGTGGCAGGACGCCGACTTCTTCAAGAAATTCTTCACCGCCCAGCAGCAGCTCTACGAGAAGCCCGGCATGGCTGGCTGGATCTTCTGGACCTGGAAGACTGAGCTGGATGACCCTCGCTGGACCTACTCCAAGGCCACGTTCGAGAACCTGATCCCGCAGGATGCCGCTGGCTTGGAGAACAATGTCTTCCAGGATGTCTGTGCTGGCTTTACTTGACTGCAGAGCTGTGCTGAACCGCTCTTGGGCCTACCCAGTCGAGGATGGATATTGTCTGCAGCACTCGTTCTCTTTTAAAAATACACGATGTTTCGCTGTCTTGGATACCTTTTCATGAACTAACGTGCAAAGAATCAGTGCGTGTCAGAGAAGAGAAATTGTAGCACAGGCGTAGTCTGCATCACGCACTCCATCGCTTACCACGAGCTTCGAATCAAGCCTGAAAGACCCATTTGAGTCCCACTATCCGCGGCTGACTGCGAGATCCATGGGGAGGATTGGGCGAATTGGTGGCTCTCAGGACAAAAAGGTGGCCAGTGCGGACTCTCCCAGGCCAGCGAGAAGGGGACACGACACGATCATTCGACAGCCTCCAACAGGGTCATTGATGGGAATTCCACTTGTCATTCATGACGTGATGTGAAATCCTGCTTCTGAAATGTCGTCAACGAAGAGCCTCTTCCCCGTGCGTACGGTGCATTCACGACCCGGTGTGTAGGGTTGTTGTCACCGAACTAGTTGCAAGAATCAGCAGGGGGACCTCTCCCATCCAATGCACGGAACCCCCCTGTAGCGCACGCGCATCCTCCCCAAACTTTCCATCGAGATTCCCTAACCTGCCCCAAGGCGTCGAAGAAGATACCAGTGCATCACGTGGAATAGGCTTCCACCCCCTGTCTTTCTTCGCCCAAAGATTCTGAAGAGTAATCAGAATTGCGTAAATCTCTGGAAAGCATGTCTGCAAATTCTTCGAGTCCAATGTATCTAGCAATGCCCTGATCGTAATGTTTGCTGATCACGCCATGACCGCGGCCGCCGCCGGGCTTCTGTCTCAACTCGCTTCCGTCCAAACGTGTCTCTCACTCGGCCTTGTCACCCTCATCTACGTCGCGATTCGTGCCAGATCGTCGAGTCCTGCTCCGAGTGCTAGCGGCAAATTACCTCCAAGCCTGCCCTTCTCCTGGCCCTTGGTCGGACATCTGCCTGAATTCCTATGGGACGCTGAGAAGCTTCTTGGCAAGGCGACGTGAGTGGAATGCGTATAGGAAAGGGAGTTGCTTCCGAAGCTGACAAGACGTTACCTCCGCAGAAGCTATTTTGGGCCGACAGTGCCGATCCGGTTTCGCCTCTTGAACCGCAATGTGTGTATGCTGAACGGGCCTAGTAATATCGCGGCACTGTTCAAGAGCACGCGCTTCATCAGCAGCGAGGAATGGCTTGTACAGGTTCTGGTCAAGACATTTGGAGTTGACCCAGCGGATGCCAAGTTCTACCTGAACGACAACACCGGCATCGGCGTGCATCCCCAGACGGGGAGCAACAACGTCTTGCCGGAGCATCGCATCTTCCACCTGGTTTACCGCTCTGTCCATGATGGTCTGAGCGGCGCAAGGCTGGAAGGGATGCAAAACCAGGTCATCCGGAACCTGTCCAAGCAGCTGTCGGATGTTCAAGCAGACGAGGATTCCTGGACAGCTATACCGGACTTATACGACTCTTTCATACGGAAAATGTGTTTCACTGCTGCAGCAACCTCGTTGTGCGGGTCGCGCATATTCCAAGTGGTTCCGACCTTGGAAGAAGACTTTTGGCACTTCGACAAGCAGTTACCGAAGCTTTTCAAAGAGTTACCTCCATGGCTCGCACCGACTGCCTATCGGGCCAGAGACGTCATGAAGCGGAACCTCGCAAAGTGGCATGCACACGGTCATTCGCAGACGGACTTGCTCCGCCCTCAAGATGACAATGCGCAGTGGGACGAGGTCTGGGGATCCAGCCTCATGAGAGCGCGGCACTCGTTCTTCCCCAAAATGCCCTTGAGTGCCGAATCTGTTGCGGCGGATGACTTGGGATTGCTATGGGCGTGAGTCTTGCACTCCAACCTTCCTGACTTTGAAGCACTACCGAGGGGACGAAGAGTTAATGACCTCAATTTCCAGCGCGACCGCGAATGCCATCCCGGCGATTGGATGGATGGTCCTGGAGATTCTGCAACGGCCTTCCCTTCTCGAGCGTGTCCGAGCCGAGATCGCCCCCTGCATCACGGGCAACGTATTCGACCCGGACTCTTTCGAGGTGGATGTTGACAGGCTCTGTGAGCAGACATTGCTTCAGTCCATCTATGCCGAGGTTCTGCGCGTCCACAACGGAACAGTCATCGCTCGCTTCCCAAAGATCCACGACTTCTCCATCGGTGGTTGGAACCTACCAAAGGACGAAGTAGTCATGATCTCCACATACAACACAGCCCGGGCCACGACGGTATGGAACGAGGGGAGTCGGAGCGACCCGCATCCTCTTGATGAGTTTTGGCCCGAGAGGTTCGTTGTTGATCCAAAGAACCCTTCCAGTGGGCCAACGAAAGCCGCAACCGCAGCTGCGCAACAGTCAGCAGCAGGCCAGGGCGGCAACGGGAGTCCTTCAGCGCCTACGTTTTCTCTCCATGGTACGGAAGGATCATGGGTTCCCTACGGCGGCGGCTCGAGGATGTGTCCTGGTCGGCACTTTGCCAAGAAAGAGCTCCTCCTTTCAACGTCTATGCTCCTCACAGCTTTCGACTTCGAGCTGGCTCCTCGCGAAGGGTGGATTCGCGACGATACAAATTATTTCATGTTCGGAGTCATGCATCCGAAGGGACCTATACCGGCTAGGATTCGGCGAAGGCGTCAGGCAAGTGCAGTGGTCTGAGAAGGAGGGCGCTTCGCGGATGTTGTCATGAAAAGCTTCATAGAGTCCAGACCCGACTCGCTTGTCTTGATGGTAAGCCAGGCCCTTCCATGGTTGCTTGGGATCATACAGCAGCAATTTAAATACCACCACAAATGTAGCAAGCCAGGAATAGACTTTGGCGATGATATCCTGGCTGCTGTTCCGCTTGCCGGTTAGGTTGCATGCCTTACCTTCGTCCTTGCTTCGGGAGCAGTACGACTCACCTCCCACACAAGATGCTCTCCATCCGATCTTAGATTCGAAATGAACCGGCCAAGCACTGGATGCTATTGATTGATGATGCTTCCTCATATTTCGTGCTGTCTCATTCCGTTGATATTTTGTGTGCCTTGCGACAGCGGTAATGGATATGGACAGGTAGGACTTCCCGTGGCAGTGTGCCTCGTGGAACGCCCCACGACCAGCAAGCGACGTCACCTCGAAATCCGTCAGCGCCAAGACATCCATCAACTCATCACTCAACTCCTCATCCCAGGCCGCGCCTTGTCGAGATCCAACATCCAGCCCCGTTTCACTTCCCAGAACACTCGTAGTGCAGGAAAAGAAAAAGATGCTCAATGAGACCAAGCTCGCGGGCCCGAGTGAGGAGCCACCATCATACAGTAACGACGAGCCAATCCCCGAAATCGTACAGCCTGCCACACTCTACGCCGCAGAGCGGTTCATCTACTCGAGTGACCCCAACGCACCACCACTGTACGAGCTGTCACACTCCGTGGGGTTTCTAAGCGACTCAGATCGCACAGTCAGGTTCGAGAGACTGGAGCATACCATCAAGAGCCGCGCAGGCGCGCCGCAAGTGACGACGAGAAACCGGCACCTTTACGACCTGCGACATCCGACCACCGGGGAAATGATGAACTTTGAGTATCAAGGCGAATCGCTGTCACGCCAGAGCTTGGGCTCATTTGTCATTGTGCCATTCAGAAAGCATGTTTTCGGGCCAAAAGGTTTCAACGTCCATCGCGCCGCACGCGGCTCCGATGACCGTCTGGAGGCCAGGGCCGTCCTCTTCACAGCCACGGCGTCCAAGGCCAAAAACGTCGGCTTCGAGTGGACTGATGAGAACGGACAGATGTTGGCAAGGGAAATTATCGAGGATGACCTGATGAAGTTCGTGGTGGGGGCGGAGCTGGGTGTGAAACTGAGGGATGCCTTGGTGGCAGCGTGGATTTTGAGGATATGGAATGAGATGTCGAAGAGGAAGGGACTGACGGGTATGCCTGGTGAGTGCTATTGATCTATTGTTCATCCGTGTGGCTATGCGAGAGGCTAATTTGAGTGCACAGGCAGCCGGGCTTTGGTGAACCAGTATGCCAGTCGCGGCGAATTGCTGTTCAAGGCGCGATGATCAAATACTGCCAGCGTATGGCCAGGTCGTTCAGAGAACTCAAGAGGGCTTTCAAATATTGCATTGCAAAGGAGTTGATCATTAATAGATATCCCATAAGCTGATCTTCCCATCTTTGGCCCCGACCGCGAGCCAGTGCGTGGTTGTGGCCTGTCGTATTCTACGATCTTTCACAAGTGACCGACTTTGCGTGATCGCGGCTATTGCGCGATTCGGAGTACGCGGTGAAGTACCTTCAGAAGGCGTGCTGCTCCTGTCGGATTCGTCCAGGACCTTCATATCGGGAAAAGCGACCGCGTAGCAACCTACTTTGTGCCACTCCAATACCGCGAGCTCCTTCAGGGTCTTGCATGAGTAAACCCTTGCTTTAGAGTCCCATCCTGCCGTTGCAAATACTCGGCCGTCCGATCTGATGTCGAGACCTTGTTGTCCTGCGTGTTTCGTATTCACAGCTTTGAGAGGATGGCTCCACGCTTGCTTAACAGATTGACTATTATCAGGCCTTGTCACATTTGAGGCTTTAAGACCTGCCGAAAGAAGAGAAGGGTTTGGACCTTCCTCCTCTTCAGTTATTTCGACGACTCTTTCATCAGCCTTCTCGATCACCGTTCGTGTCACGATCTGAAGATCTTTCGGTATTGGATGTTTGGCGATGATAGCATCGGCACCGGATGTGAGGAAGGTTTCCTGGTCGGACCCGACCATCATGGACAAGATGGGTTGCGAATGTGCTTGACTACGATATGTCATGATCCATTCGCCGTCCTCTTGTAGGCGATGTACAGATGCGAAGCCATTCTCGAAGGCTGCAATGAGTGTAATGGAGCCATCGGATTTGAGCAGCGACAAGGCCATCGCCATGCCGTTGCCATCACCTGGCTTTATGGTGTGGATACGCGACTGCGACGGAAGTTGGTATATATCAATCTAACACATTATTAGCAAACGCGAATTACTCATCTAATTATGAAGTGAGACAAACAGCTTCTGATTGTAAGGTGTTGGGAACGGCAATCAAAACCTCGTCGCCTATCAACGGAGACAAACTCTGCGCTTGTCCATCACCGCAAGCGGCAAACGAGCAGAAATTCATTGTATTGACCTCCAGCAGATGGAGAATCCATGGCTGAACGCGAGGCGCGGCTACGTCTTCCAGAGGGAGTGCCGTGCTCAGACCTTCTTCTTCCTGGAGTCCGAGTTTCCATACCACCAACTTATGATCTCGACCATGGCTATGAAAGAAGTCAGGAATAAGAATCCGATGAAGTTTGAAACTCAGTGGGAGGGATTGTATCAGGACATACGTGATAATCTTGTCATCATCCCAGCCACGGATTCCGAGAATGGCATTCTCGTGAGCCCTCCAGACGGCTCTGGGCCGCATGATGGAGAGATCCCATAACACCACGTAGCCATCTGCGTCACCTGTCGCCAGCCTCTGGTTTGAGCGCAAGAATGTTGCAGCATGCACTGCCGCTTTATGGCCGCGGAGGATGTTCTTGGGCGAGGGCACCGAGTCAGCCATTGTTGGATTTTTAGCCCGCTAAATTTGACCTCATGACGCGCTTGCAGAAACCGTCTCGTCAAGCCGGAGCTGCAGGTTAACCGATGAATATCATATCGACTGCTTGAAACTTATGAAGCTGGGATTCCCAAAACCTTCGAAGCATGGCGAAGAGGCATGGCTAACGTCGATGGGTACAGCGACAAAGTGGTCACGGGTTGTGTCACGTGCCTAATCTCATCCCCCTTCAGTATTCCCCTCCACAGCATCGAGTCCTGCTTGCGAGACCATCACCCAGTATGGATACGTCACAAGCAAGGAACAAGGAATTTATCACGGCCCAGTGCAGATCTGACAGCGGTTGCGGGAGTAAGCGTATCGGGTACCGCCCCATGTCTCGTTCAATGTCCGTCAAGTCTAACGCGAAGCTGCAGCACCATCACGCACCTCCACTGCCGGATTCTGCTTGGCTAGACAGACTGTTCCAGGTAGAGCAGCTTGGATTCTTATCAGCTTGCTGCTTTCTCTTCATCCAATGTATCTCTCGATCGTTCAACTGGTCTCATGCGGTGGGGAATCGCAAGTTCATCGTGCAAAGCCTGGCAATCGCCATGGATCGGACAGTTAATCAGAAGTGCGCCAGCCACGAGTCTCAATCTGATCTGTGTGCTACCCATTTGGTCTCGCATAAGCCTTGGTGAAGCAACAGTGGAGATTGGAATTGATATGGCCCCGGAATTTGGGTACCGACTTGATGACTGGCCGCGTTTGTCGGGGTGTGTGAGCACGCATACTGGGGTACTTTGTGGTCTGGTAGCGATGCTCTTATCCAGTCGTTGCTCTGCTCTTTACCCGAGCTGTTCCGAGCGCCAAGATGGCCAACCGGACAGCTGTATGGTACTATCCCGACTGACAACATATCACACACACGCAAACCAAAGTTTGCTCGCAAGCCACCAACGTGTTTTCATCCAACTTACGTTAGTAGGCAGTGAAGGGCGAGAACGGCCAGAGACGTAGCTACAGGCCGAGAGTGTCATCACCGATATCCTATACGTGACTAGCACTGCAACCTCTGCGAAACATGCTGCACCAATGTTCGGACTCTCCGTCGGACTCTGCTTGGAGCTGCCTCTCGCTTAATGCAGCCTCTCATTGTCCCCAGGGTATCACTTGGATGGGTTTCACGCAGGATCAGAAATGCTGCCCGCACCGACGTCTTGTGCGACCCTCGACAGATAGCCACCTATGCGGCCATCCGCGCCACGCTGGCTTCGGACGATGTTTGCCTTGAAACATGACCGAGAGACACAGCGAGCTGCCTTCGAGGGTGGTGCATGCTCTGTCCGTTCAGGAGGACACCATGACCGACCCAGTCTTCATTGGACCTTGGCTTTGTAGTACAGGAGGGTAAGGCGCCCTTGTTCAAGGTCAATCCCTTCTTTCTCCGATGATCGCATTAGATCCTGCACCCAGTCTCTGTGAATCAGTGCTTTTTTTGAGACCTCAATTCCCTCGCGGCAAAGAGGAGGGGGATGCGGGGTGACCTTGTATTCCTAGGTTCTCGATCGCGAATCAGGCCCCTTCGTCCTCGTGAGAAGGCATCAGGAGACTAAACCTCTGGCTCGGGCGCTCCGGACATGTCAGTTGAATCGCGACCATGATTCATGGGCTTTGATCCTATGGGTTATCGAGACTTCTCCCGACCGTTCCCAGTGAGATAGGGTTGTAAGCCACAAATCTCAGGAGGAAAATATAGTTTCGATAAGAACCTCGCTGGCACTCAGAGCATCCGCATCGACTCATTCGACGACTTCAGCTAGTCTGCTCAGCTGCTTCAACGATTAAGCCCCACGGGCCTTGGTTGATCAGGATCCCTCCTCAGAGGGCCATTGCCTTGTGCACAAGGAAGTGTCACTGGCTTACGGCTTTCTTAGTATTGTCTGACCAGGTCTTGCCTGCATGGCGCTGTGTTGCGTATCTCTGGTCGCAAAGACTTCGCTCTGCTGATGCTGTTCTGGACGTGGACCTTACTCTCGCCAGGCCACGACTAAACCCAACTTTTGCACATTGGAATGTATCTCAGGAGCATCCCATACGTGCACATGTCAGCAGGCACATCTCCTTCGAGAGGTACGAAACGTCGAGGACCATGTCGAACGCTCTTCATAAACCGAAGACCAGAGCTGCTCCCGCCTTAGGAGCAGATAGACCACGCAGAGTGAGGACCGGATGCCTTACCTGCAGAGAACGACACCTCAAATGCGACGAGGCAATACCGGACTGCCAAAACTGTCGCAGGAGCCATCGAGTCTGCAAGAGGGGGGTGAAGCTGAACTTTCTCGACATTCAATTACATCAACTTGCTGAGATTCCTCCTGTCGAGAGCTGGAAAGGTTTGTGAATTCGCCATGTTTACGAGACGCCGGCTGAACTATGGTAGTTGACTTTAAGGATGAGTCCGTGGACGTTGCATCAGAATACAAAGATGGCGCATCCAAGTATAACGTCACAAAGCTGTGTCGCGATGCAAGACAAACAATCGAGCAAGCGGGGAGTTTCGAGCCTGGAGGAACAAGGCCATCGACCATGCCACTTTCCGCTCCAACCGAATCCGTCTTCTTGAGAGGGCACCAAGCCGGTATAAACAAGGCATCGGACGGATGGGCATCTCCGTCCCGTGGTGCAGATCAGCGCCCACTACTATCCCGAACTCATTATGAACCCCTGGCGCCTGAAAGGGCGAGTCCTTTCGGCAACCATGATACCGGGTTTGACTCCGAATCCTGGCCTTGGTGGTCACCTTCCAATGATTTCGATCCAGTGGTCGCCCAGATCGCGAAAGCTCGGGCATATGAGCGGGAGCAATCCAGCACCACGTCGAACGCTCCACAAGCAACGCACGAGTCAAGTCTCAATGGAAGCCCCCAGTTCGAGGGCGGCGCACAACTGCCAGCGACACCTCCGGAAGATCGGAAGCAGTGCAGCAGGCATACGCCTCGAGAATACCTTCGCGAGGTTGAGGAGATCACCTTTATGGAAGTCTTTGCGGATGAGGTGGGCATATGGATGGACTGTTTCGATACGCAACAGCACTTCGGCCAGCATGTCCCCTTCAGAGCCCTTAAAACTCCCATGTTGCTCAACGCTCTTCTCGCATGTGGAGCCCTTCACCTATCAATGAAAGATCCAGATCATCGCGAGACAGCATCAATCTACTACGACACCGCAACGAGTCAGCTTCTGCGGAATCTACAGAATCCAGAACGGAACACAGAAGACTGCGCAACGGCAGCAGTCGTCCTGAACGTTTATGAGGCAATGACGGACAAACCACCCCATCGGATGAGCCATGTTGCGGGTGCGCGAGCTCTGATCAAAGAGTGTGGGTGGAATGCCATGTCTACTGGCATCGGCTCGGCTTGCTTCTGGCTGAATGTGGGAATGGAGGTTCTGGATTGCTTGGCGACAAGACTTCCCACGACTTGGGACCCGAATTCTTGGGGAGTAGACATGAACTTTGGGCCTGAGCCTCATGAGCAACACATCGACATGAGCAGGGAAGAGGTATGGGTCCACAGGATCTTCTATATCGTGGCCAACATTGCCAACTTCCGGGCGTCTACACCACACTTGCAAGAAATGAGCCCACATGCGAAGCAGATTGAAAGGTCAACCCGGTTGTGCGAGTGGCAGAAGATGAAGAGGCTATGTGATAGATGGAACGATGCTTGCCCGAGGTCGATGCACCCGATAGGCTACTTGGACGCCTCGAAGAGCAGATCCGAGTCATACTTCCCCAAAATCTGGTTCGTGTGATCCCGTATGTTTCCTGTTGGTATTGAAGTGTATGGTACTAACGTATGGGGCTTGTAGGCTGATCAAGCGGCCTGCCTTACTTGGCCGGCTGCTCTACCACATGGGGCAGTGCATTCTTGCCCAGACGAACCCTCTGGAGCCGGCTGGATCATCGGAGGAAATGACCATGCTACAACTGCATCATGCACATCAGATTTGTGGTATCGTAGCGCACAATCGAGACCGATCTATGTGGACAGTTGCGATCAGATCCATTGAGATCTCAGCTCCATCACTGGTAGACCTTCAGGAGCAGGATGAGTCGCTTCGTATATTGGACAGGATGAATACCAGAGGTGACAAGTGGCTTTACGACGTCGCCCATAGGTTCAGAGAAGGTTGGGACAGGGAACGAGCGAGACGAGATGCGCAGCCCATTCGAAGTCCAGTCAGCGAACCAAACCACCGCGGGGACTGCGATGACCACACCATGCTGATGGACTTCACCACAACTCCCTCTGGTGCGACAGCGCCGAGAAGTGGCACAATACCTCGTTATCCGGGGGTAAGCGTGCCGCGGAGGCTGTGTTCCGCTTTGTCCCCTCTGATGTCACGAGACATGATGGAGGCACTCCGTTCTGCAGACTTTGGGCATCCAGAGCATCCATACAAGAATTGGTGGCAGCCGGCTAGCCGGACAAAGTCGATGGTACACTACCCAGAAGAATTTGGCGGTATCACTGAAAGAGACCTCCAGTCTTTGTCCCATGGAGGTCCTTGAGGTCAAGAGGACAAGATTGGAACATTTGCTCATCATGACGATGATGACGATGGTCCTCCCTGGCCTTGGGTAAAGTTCATACTGTATCCGCCAGTCCCCTCGTCCTTGACCATCTGAAAGTTATTGGTAGAGAGCCCGAACGGCTTGAGGATGCCGTCACCGAGTTGCTTCAGCTTCCCCCACATCTCGCCCATCTCCTTTTCCTGGGCAGCTTTCGTGCGTGGAGGGAGCTCACGCAGCTGGGCCCGGACGGTTCTCGCGTCTCCTGGGGCGAGAGAGCCGGAAGGGAGTTGGGAAAGCGTTTTGTAGTCATCCTCTGCACCAGCGAGGTTTTGCCAGCCTCCTTCCTGAGCCCGCGCGCGGGCACGTCGAAGGAGGGCCTTTGTTCGGATGCGGAGGACGTTGGCCTTGCGGATCTCGAGCTCGGATTGTTCGGGGGTGGGCTGCGGTGGAGGAATTGGAGCAGCACGCGTGGCCCCGTTGCTGATGATCTCCTCAATAACATCACCATCGTCATCATCTTCATCCGCAATCTTCAGGACATCGGTCTTTTTCTTCTCCGACTCGGCGGCCTTTGGGTTGAGAAGAGGATCCTCACGCTCGAGCTTTGCCAGTCCATCAAGACAAGTCGACGCAGCTTTTGCTGCATCCTTCCACTGTTCCAGCTTGAGATGACACGCGGATACATTACTCTGCAGAACGGCGCGATCAAAGTCAAGGTATTTGGGACAGGTGTTCAACGCGTCATCATAACGTTCCAGGGCGGTTTGGTAGTCGCCAGCAATGAACAGAGCGTTTGCCTCGGCTTTGATGTCCTGAGAATCCTTCAGTAGGGCCTGGGCATACGACCGGTTAGATAAAAGGCATGACACGCACGACGGAAAGTAGGATAGAGGAGGAGGAGGAGGAGGAGGAGGGACTGTATAGGACGGGACTTGCAGCTTCCTCTTCGGGAGGGAACCTCAGCATCTCCGCCTCGTCTGAGGAGGGCAGAGAAGTTTGGGAAGTGACAGCTGGCCCTTCATCATTGGGGGGCGAACGCTGCTGGGATTGGGGAGACATGGTGATCCTTTGTTCGGTGGTAAAGAGTTAAGTGAGTTTCCGATTAAGAAAAGGCGTAAACTCGTGCCTGAATGCGAGTTGGTCAGAACAGTAAAGGTAGGATTGGTAAGTTCCGCCTAAAAGCGAACTGGTTTTGAAAAGAAGTATTACCTGGAAAACGAGAATCGATGCAGAAGTCCCCCTGCTCTCGGTTCTTATACATGTGACGTGAAAAAAAAATATTGAGTTGCAGTGTTGCCTTCCCTCTCCCTGTTATGGACACAGGAGGCCCATTGATCTCGGTACGTTGGTCCGAACCAGTGAGGATAGGGACGAGCGGGATGATCCTGGGTCGTCCAAGCCGGATGTAGGTCCGAGTCCGAAAATGATGCAGGGACGACGTGACGGGGTGAGGTCTGTTCACTGGCCTTGGTGGCAGACGTGTGTAGGTAAGCAGTTGGAGTGGTCGCGGTCGTGGTTATGACGGGCCTGTGTCTGTCGCGGCCGTGGTGGATAGTGAGTGAAGGCGGGATTTGTAGGATTTAATCTCCTTGGAGGTGGCGGCGCGGGGGGGGTTGTCGCCTGAGGTAATCCAGGTTAATTAGCACTGTTGATGCCCAGCGCTCTCAGGCTCCAAGTTAAAACACACAACTACATTCTTTGGCGAGGACTGTGAAGTTATTGCACGCAAAGATGATAAATGAACCATTCTCGCCACCAGCGATACTTTCACATTGCTGGGACAAAGATCTTCATTCCTTTGCAATGTCCACTGGCCAGCTATCGGTTCATCAGCGATGTGATCCGGCCAATCTGAATGGGTAGGATCAAAACTCGAGGAAGCATCGTCACAGATCTAGGATGCAGCAGTTCAATTCAACACCGAGCCGCAGTCCCCCAGGAGAAAACCATCTCCGGCTAGATGAATTCTCTTCAGGGTCTTGATCGAAATTGGGAAGGGCATCCATCGCAGCTCAATGCAACACTCCAGCATCTGGGCTCGTTCACGAAGCAGAGTCTATACCATGAGAATTCACATCCATCTATTTTCTTTATAAACATGGCTATTCAAGAAGAATATCTGCATCTCGGCTCGTTAGACTGCTGCGATGCACTATTGAAGTCGTCCTTCTGCTAATGAAGTCTGCTTCCGTACATGCCCGCATGTCTCAACGCTTAGGCACCGTTACCATTGTAGGCAAGCAGGTTGGGGCTGCCGTTGAGAGTGCCGGTGATGCGAGCACTCGTGCCAAGAGACTTGATGCGGTTGGTGACGGCAGCGGGAGTGCTGAGGTTCTCGAGAGACTGCAGGTAGACAGCAAGGCCGGCAACGTGAGGGGTAGCCATGGAAGTTCCGGAAATGGAGTTGGTGGCAGAGTTGCCGCCGATCCACGCAGACAGGATGCTCACACCGGGAGCAAAGATATCGACACCAGCACCTGAAAGAGAGAGGTCAGTAAGGTCTGCCCGAGATAAAAAAGAGACATCGGTGTTGACGAACCGTAGTTGGTGAAGCTGGCAGGGCGCCAGGAAGAGTCAATGGCAGCAACGGTCAGGGCATTGGGGACGTTGGCCGGAGAGTAGTTGGCAACAGGCTGGGGGCGGCCAAGAGAGTCACCGTTTCCAGCAGCAACGACAGAGAGGACACCGCTGTTGTAAGCAGCGTTGATGGCAGAGGTCCAGGCAGAGGAGGCTGAGCCACCGAGAGACAAGTTGATGACGGAGCGGGAGGCACGGTTCTTGGAGGTGATGTCGTTCACAGCCCAGTTGAATCCAGAAAGGATGCCAGACTGGGTACCCGAGGCGCCCTGGAAGACCTTGACGGAGATGATGTTGGTCTGTTCAAAGTCTGTGTCAGCTTATGTGAGTTCGTGCGTCTTCAAACACATTGCCTTACCTGCTTAGCAACACCGTAGGTGGAACCACCAATGGTACCGGCAACGTGAGTACCGTGGCCGAGGGTATCGGTGTGTGCGCCGCTGAAGGCGCTGAAGCCCAGAGTGACGCGGCCGCCGAACTGGGTGTGTGTAGCAATCACACCACTGTCAACGACATAGGCGTAGGTGTCGGCACCGGCAGAGGTGTCGTAGATGTAGCTGGTTGAGCCAGAGGTGCGGTGGGAGATGGAGCCCAGACCCCAAGGAGCACCAGTCTGGGTTGTCAGAGCACGATCTTGGATCTGCTCGCCCTCCTCGAACCAGAGGTACTGGACGTAGTCGGGCTCAACAGAGGCAACCTAGAAAGTGTCAATTTCGGGGGTCCGGATTTATAGTCGTCTCGTAGAAACGTGAGCACTTCTTACCTCAGGGTTGCTCTTGATCTCCTCGATTGTGGCCTCGTCGAATTCACCTGCGTAGGCGTGCCACTTGCCGATGTCGTAGGTGTTCTCAACACCAACAGTGTCACGCTTGGACAGGCTGCGAGTGTGGACATCCGTGACCCAAGACAAGTGAGAGTCGGGCTTGACGTTCTCCTTGAGGGTGATGATGTACTTTCCGGGGATGACCTCAGGAGCACGAGGAGCAGGCGCAGCCAGGACGGCTGGGAGCAGAGCTCCGAGGAAGACGGCGAGGTTGCGGAAGCTGGCCATTGTGGATACAGCAAGAGATGGGTATCGAGGAGATGAAAGAGCTTTGAGGGATGAAGCCTGGGATGGGGATTCTGTCTATAGAGAGTGGCGGGAGCCTACTCTCTTTTATGCTTCTCTGTCAATCACAAGCCAATGCGAAGGGTCTCTTACAAACTGAGAACGGAGAACAAGCAAGGTTCCCATCTTGTGCCATTATGTCGAAAGACTTCGTCATGAATGCACTCATCCTGAAGCTTCCTAAAGTGATCATCGCCGGAGTCCAGTTCTGGAAAGTCGAAGTTTAGTCTGCCCAGCCTCGGCTCAGCCTGTTCTAGCCCACCGTCATTATAGGTGCACCATATAGCTCTGCGTGTGGAGGTGTGTGCGTCACCTCTATTCCGAAGTGGTGTGGGAAGTGCTTATTAGTGACAGGCTGGTATTATCGGGCAGCCTGATCACTTGGCAGCCGTACTGAGACATGATGATCTTCACTTTCTCGATTTCAAGTATCTTCCCACTTGCGAACCTCCTCGACTCAATCGGTATCACCATGAGAATGAAGTCAACGTGAGAACGAACCTGGCCTGAAGCTTGTGCAGGGGAATCATGTCGCCAATCCGGCACATAGCAAGACCTGACTAGAACTGCCGCATTGGTGGAATACGCGACAGCAAATAAGCTGAGGAGCGTGCCCGCTTGGGGTCGTTAGGCGACTCCCGTCACAACAGGGGTCTCCATATCTTGGCGAACTTTTATCCGATAAAGGTAGGTACGAAAGACACAAGTACGCGAACTGCGCGTGTTCAAAGGCGGCGGTCTGGGGATGCTACCTGAACTCCGAACCTTTTCCAACTGTCGTCTAGGTAGACGGCTCTGAACCCAACTTGCAATCGGACAAGATCAAGGGGCACGCGCTCGTCGGGAGCTACCCCTTGCATTGGGGGCCATTGACCCATATAACGTAACGCAAGACCCGGCCGGCATACGTTTTGATCTGCCAAGACAAAACCCTGCAACCACCTTACATTTTGAGAGTAGACCCGAGCGATGAATCGCCGGACCCCTCGGTCGCGTGCTGACAAGGAACGCGGTGACCAGGGTTCCCCTCCAGATGGTTTCCTCCTTATTGCCATGCAAGCCGAGGAAGTACCTAGAGGGCGCACTTCTGTAGGATCGGGAATTCGTCCATCCAGTGGGTGGGTGGACGTTGTCAACATGACTCGGAGTGAGCCAGCAAGTAAGGACCTTTTGGATACTACTCCGTACCTGTAATCCTTTCGCTTATCCTGATAACCTTCCCAGGCGTTTTGTAACTTATCTACGTTTCTTTCCGTTGGTCGATCCACTACCTGTAAAAGCTCAGACCAACATTGGCCTGTATTATCTCTGGAAGAAGCCCTGGTGAAGAAAGGCACGTCATTGCTGGCGTTTCTGTTGTCAACCGCCTATGTTTACACACCTTCCCGATGTGTCTCCCCAGACATTGATCGGTCCAATAACCATAGCTTACACTGATACCTTCCACGTTAGGTTAACTGTTGTGACAAGCCACGGCATATTGCTCCGTGTTGGCGGAGGCGGCTAGCTGCTCTACGCGATTTCTCCGCGGCTGGAATGCGACCAAGCTTACATCAACTGCCCCTAGCTAGCTTGCCCCAAGGGGTAAGTACATAACAATGAGTAATATGCTTAGAGGTAGAGTTCCTTGCCGTCTTGTTGTCAAGGATTGCCGAGTGACATATTAGGTTACGTCACGTGGGCGCATGGTAGCCTACTGCAGGAGCTGGAGAGGCAAACCAGCTGGAAGACTCGGATTTTACACACACGCTTTTGCCATATCCAAGGTCCCTTGGCAGAATTGTCGAAATCCTCAATTTGCCTGCAAATTCCAGCTCTTCGTGACCGCGAACCATGATATATCGGGCAACTCAATTCATGTCGCAACCGTTCGAGGCTAAGGGTCTCCGATTGAAAGGCTGGCTAAAAGTCGAAGTGCGTATCAATCGCACAACAGACGAATGAAGCCACGTGCTTCAGATCACCGACTGTCATTACTCAGTCATCAGGAATGGTCATACCTTTAACTCAAAGGAAGCACTTCTCATGTTTTGGGTTGTAGTCAGTTTTCAAATTGAGGCTGATCTTGATCCTCTATACGAGCCGCTGATCATAAGCCAAACTTACCACGATGCCGCGCATGCTGGCTCAGGGTCGGTCAGAGCGGCCATTCCAATTTTGCCGTCACCGCTATAGTTGACCATGAAGGCGTATCCGTTGATACGAAGGACGTTTTACTGAAGCAGGGCCAGTGTTTCTTATGTGCATCCTTGGTGGCATCAGTGACAGACCAGTTGTCTAGCTCAAATGCAACATGGCAACAGGCCCTACTCCATAGTGAGCCTGCCGAGGGTCTAGATGACAATAGCTCGTTGTGCCAATTGACACTTTGCCATTGGTACTTTACTAGTCAGGGATGTTAATTGTTCCTTGGAACCTTAAGTGTTCATCGCTTCACTCTAGTGGACAGCGATAATCCGTCACTGTGAAAGCTTATAATCCTTGCCGGCTTCACGGACTAAAGTGAAGAATCAAGCTAATCAATGACATCCATGAGCGGTGTAAGTGCACCCGCTCCTCATGCGTATTCGACTCCAACCCCAGTACGGCGATGAGAGAGCATCGGGTGACGCAGCGTAGAATAATATTCATCCAGGGAACCCCTAGCAAGCAGCTATGTGCCTTGCAGCAGGATCTAGGTCCCGTTTCAAGCGGCCGATCATGTATAGGATTTATGCAGAATCACACTAGACGAGCCGAGGAAATGTAGCTGACACAATTCGGGCATAATTCGGGCATAGGTACCTTGGGGCCCCGGGCATTTTCTGGTCAGGGGAATTCGCTGTGGCAAGCTGACGGGGCCCGTCACCTGACCAGCTGTGTAAGGGTGGCCCCTCTGTAAGGTATCCGTCAGCTGCCATATAAGCCGGTTAGCTGCTATAACAGACTTACCTAAATAGGCAGGGTTAGGTACGGGTTTAGGTACGGGTTTAGGTTATTTGCTATTCAGAAGGAAGGAGCAAGATAGGCTAGTAGCTAGATTCGTAAAGGGCGCTTCAATCAATTCAAAATACAGCCAATTCATTAAGAAATCGCAATATACCTTATACAGGTGCGCCTATAGGCACCTATGTGTTGTATTATGTAAGGAGGTGTATAAGTTATACGCCGACGCGGCTATTGTGTGTGTAGGGATAGATAGTAGCATATAATGGCTACGGGCGATGGCTATAGGCGATGGCTACGGACGGCTAGGGCAGGGAAGTTGTTATAACAGGCTACGGGCCTGACTGACGATAATACAGATTATGGTTCCTTACTAGGCCAGTAAGGTAATAAGACTGGTAAGGTAACGGTCCTCGTTAGGATGACCGCAGGTTTCGCCAACCAATAGTCAGATGACGAGCCTCGTTAGATCACCACATGCCTCTTCTGACAAGGAAAATCCTGACCAGCCTGCAAACTTTTCCTGACCAGAAAATGCGCGGGGCTTCAAGGTAGTACCTAAGGTAGGGAAACGGCCCATAGTTAGTATCTGTCATGGTGCCTGCTGGAAAACAGACACTGGAAGGTTAGGAAGAAGAGGGAATGTTGCGGGCTTTGATGCCAGGGCGCCTGCGGTGCCTGCCCCGCCCCCACTACGAGCAGAGATGCCTGTGCCCCGCCATTCAAAGTGAGCTTTGCGGGAGCGAAGATCGACGCGAAAGTTTACTCACAGGTCCATTCCCTGACGCTTCCATACACGATCTACGACTGAGAAACCCTCAGGAAACTCGACACAGCACTGCCCAGAAGCAAGTCTCAAACTCACAGATCGCCTTTCTCTCCTTTCTCGTGTCTTTCTCTCTCGCTATCCTCCCTCCTCTGTCACCATGGCGCCCCGAACCGAGTAAGGCACTTCCTCATCAATCGCTGCTCAAGCCTATCAAAGCTAACCAACCCTACTCACAGCTTCCCCCCCGTCCGCGCCTGCATCTTCGACATGGACGGCCTCCTCCTCAACACCGAAGACCTCTATACCGATGCCATCAACACCATCCTCGCCCGTTACTCTCGTCCCACCATGCCCTGGACTCTCAAGGCTCGCCTCCAAGGCCGACCCGGTCCCGCCGCCAACAAGCTCATGTCCGACTGGGCGCAGTTCCCCGTCCCAGAATCCCAATGGCAGGCCGAGAACGCGGAGGAGCAGAAGAAGCTGTTCCCAAACGCTGCACCATTGCCCGGTGTGGAGGATCTGCTGGCGAAGCTGGGCGCGAGCGAACATGTGGAGGTTGCGCTGGCTACGAGTTCGCACGGAGGCAACTTCAAATTGAAGACGAGCCATATTGAGGAGTTGTTCTCCGTGTTCCCTCAGGAGCGGAGAGTCCTGGGCGATGACACCAGGATCGCCCCCGGCCGAGGGAAGCCTCTGCCGGACATCTTCCTGCTGGCCCTGCAGACCATCAACGACACTTTGCCCGCCGGCTCCACTCCAATCACGCCAGAGGAGTGTCTGGTCTTCGAGGATTCCGTCCCTGGCGTGGAAGCTGGGAGGAGAGCAGGCATGAGGGTTGTCTGGTGCCCGCACCCGAAGCTGAGGGAGGTATATCAGGGCAGGGATGAAGAGATTTTAGCAGGAAGGATGGGCGAGGCGGAGGTGGGGGAAGGCGAGCACGGCGGTGTGCTTGGTGAGATCGGTGATGGGTGGGCTGAGTTGATAGAGACGCTGGAGGGATTCGATTACAGCAGGTACGGCATCAAGGTTTAAGGCCTGGGTGTGTATGAGAGGAGGATGAAAGAAGGGTCTTCATGCTTGGCGACGCTGCCAGGAGCTTTTAGTCACATTTAGAGCCATGGATTAGAGAAAAGAGGTCTTCATAATGAACATGGCGTTGAAATTGTGTATATAGTTCTCTTTTCATGCTTCCGAACGTCCTGGTACTTGCTATGCATTCGCCTGACCCTCTTCATTCATCGTCATTGGAATACCCCTGCAAGTCGCAGCCATATACCAGAAGCTTTGGGCCAGGGTCCTTGTGAAAGACACATGGGGCAGTATGTTGTAGCACATGCTGTCATCACCACAACCAACCCCTAGAGAATTCACCGCAGTGGCAGAGCCTTCGGGCCTCCGTGCTCTTCCAGCAACTTCTTGACTTCCTCTACCAACTTCGTCTTCTCCACCAACCTTCCCTCCTTCTCAGGGTGACCATCTGGAAGACCCAGGACCTTCAGCTTCAGCTTTCCTTCTGCCAGCTCATCCTCTCCAAGAATGACAGCCACAGGGACACCCGCTGACTCGGCTGCCTTGAATTGCTGAGGAAGCTTAGGCTTGGCCTTGGGGCTGAACTCGGCCTTGATCCCTGCGTCCCAGAGCTCGCGCGCAACAGCCATGCGCTCCACAAGGAGACCATTCTTAGCACCAAAGGCCATGACGAAGGCATCGACCGAGCGTTGCTTGAGTTTCTCGTCCTCTTTGCGCTGCTTGAGAATGGTGAAGATACGGTCGACACCGAAGGAGACACCCACACAGGGAATCTTGGTCTTGCCGTACATGCCAACGAGGTTGTCGTAGCGGCCACCGGCGGCGATACTGCCGATGCGGGTCTCTGTGGACTTCTCAGACTTGAGCTCGATAACGGCTTCGTAGATGATGTGAGTGTAGTAGTCGAGGCCGCGCGCCAATGAGAGGTCAAAGGAGACCTTATCGGCTATTTGGTATGCGTCGAGGTAGTTGTACAGCAGTTCCATGTCTGCGAGACCTTCCTTAACAGTCTCATTGGCGGCAACGCGCTCGTTCGACTTGAGGAACTCAAGGACATCACGACCACCTGACTTTTGGGTGTAAGAGCCAATTTCGTCGGCAACCTCAGCAGTCAGACCCTTCTCAATCATCTCCTTCTTGACCTCCTCCCATGACATCTTATCGAGCTTGTCCACTGCAGAGCTGATTGAGCGGATCTTGTCTTCGGGGACGCCAGCGACCTGGAAGAGACCGTCGAGGATTTTGCGGTGGTTGATCTTAATGGTGACATCCTGACCGAGACCGAGGCCGCGGAAAGCCTCGACCATGATACGCAGGATCTCAGAGTCGGGAATCATAGCGTCGTACTCGCCAGCAATATCGAAATCGCATTGGTAGAACTCGCGCATGCGACCACGTGCCACCGCAGGCTGATCCCGACGGTAGACCTTGGCAATCTGATACCGCTTGATGTTCTTGATGTTGTTCATGGCGAGAAATCGAGCGAAAGGGACAGTCAAATCATAACGAAGTGCGCATATCTCGCCGCCCTGGTCGGCAAGGTCGTAGATGAGCTTAGAGTCCTCGCCGTACTTGCCAGCAAGAATCTCCTTGAGCTCGAATACGGGGGTATCAAGAGGGGTTGCACCGTGGCGGTTGAAGACATCGCTGAGGGTATTGAAGACATGATCGCGAAGCATCATCTCAGGACCGACCCATTCACGGGTGCCCTTGGGAATCTTAAGGACTGTCTTGCCCTTTGCATTTTCTTTGGATTTGGTTTCGGGGGCGCTCATTGTGTCGGTTGTATTGGGGATGTAGTCTTCGTCTGGACCGAGTGAGGAAGACACTGTATTTGAGAACGACGAGGTAGTATAGTCACGCCGAGAAAGAGTGTGGTGGTGACTGGCCAGGTTGAGGGATTGAGGATCGTTGAATTTTGGAGGGGCAATCGATGAGGATGAGGCTGTTGGTGGTTGCCCCGCGGTGGATCTTCTGGTGGTGACTCTTCGGGAGACTCTGGGCCTGACTCCTCTGTCAGTGATGGCGGTGCTGTAGAAGCTCTGGGATGTGTAAGGGTTAGGGTTGAGAGCAGTCGCAGTTTTGGTGGACGTGACAGAGCAGGAAGAAGCAGAGCGAGAGTAAGCGATTGGGTGGTGGCGACAAATGCAGCGACGCAGCAAGACCGTAGAGCATGCAGACGTCTTAGATGATATCGGTGAAGGCGGCATGGCTAGGGAAAGCTTCCTCATCCGGGCAGCATTGGAGGTATTGGGCTTCGCTGCTGCTGTCTCTTCTTTTACTTGTCGCGACAGGAGGAGGGAAACGTGACGCGGGCCTGAAATCGCAGGAGATGCTGTGGCTGATAGGGACACTTCAGGCAAGTGGCATGCAGATTGAGGCCAAAAGTGTGGCGGGTGTCAATGAGGCTGGTGCGACTCAATCACGTGGCTCCCTCACCCGGTAGTGTTCCGTCCTGGACGGGCCTCCTTGCCTTCCAACAATTCTTCAGATCTAGCATATTTTCCCCGTCTTTTGCGGAGCGATTTCCACAGACTGTATCTCGCGCCCAAAAAAGAAAAAAGAAAAGAGAAAAGCCACTTGATGTTGTTCACATCTGCGTCACTGGTGACGTCGACTGATCGTTCTCGCACTTGGCCGGGTTCTCCGACAACTCGGAAGCCAAACGGAGTGGCCGAACTGTGTGACTAAGGATATCACGCCTTTTCCGCGTCCTTGTCGAAGTGCGGAAGACGAAGACCATGCACCACTAAGGACCACGTCTATTCATAGCGTTGTAACCCTCCGATAGTCTCAATCGGTCGCAGCTTCTAGACCGGTTATTCGACCAATGGTCCACGCTGTCGGTGCTGTTTAGGCCACAAACAGCGTACGCCCATCATGAGTTCAGCCTTAGGCTGGCGTGGCGTCAATAGGGATGTCACGTTTGTTGCCCTGCGGACCACCTGTTGACCGCAACCATCAACATAGTCCCAAGCGGATCGGGACAAAGTCGAGAAGGCTGTGCATTCCACGAACTGCCAAGCCAAAAGCCACAACAAGCCATGGTGCAAGGCTAGGTCATTTTCCCTGGATGCCCCAAGAAAATATTGCACAAATCAACTCCGGCCGCTTTTGTCGTGATTGGGATATTCCAACTAAGACAAGTGCAGACATTTGCCTTTGGGACCATTCCCCAGCATTGGATCCTTGGATCATCTGAAGTCAGCAGCACTGGGGAAATGGAGCCTAAACTGTGTGGATATTCTAGAAGCGTGAGGCGATGCGTGGATAGGTAGGTAGTAGTGCCCATGGCATTCCTCACCAGTCTCGAATGTCAAAGATGTGCCACGGCAACGGTGGCCCTCCCGCGGCCCCCGCAGGTTGTCACCTGCGAACCCTACATATGTCTACGAATACGAATCAGGCGATAAAGGTGATGAGAGGGGGGGAGGCTTGTTCTCTATATGAAGTCAGGCTGGACCGCACTTGTTCCATCTCGAGGACTGGTGTCAATGCCTGCATGTGAATCTAAAGAGAAGAAGTCATCCGCACGCCTTTATCCCCCCCCTTTGCAAAGATGAAGCTCCTCGAAGCTACAATGGCCGTTATTGGCTTCTCAGCTACTGCATTCGGTGCAATAATTCCTAAGACCGTTGATTGTGTTGTTCAGACGGACTACGATGCCATCATTGTCGGTGGAGGTCCCGCCGGTCTCAGTGCTCTCAGTGGCTTGGCACGAGTTCGTCGGAAAGTTCTTCTGATTGACTCTGGCAAATACCGCAATGCGCAGACTCGGCATGCCCATGATGTTCTTGGCTTTGACGGTAGGGAGAACACGGACGCAAACACACTATAAACGACGTTTGGCTAACTTCCCATAGGCGTGACTCCAGCTTGGTTTCGATACTCGGCACGCAAGCAAATCGCGACTTACGACACCATCAGGATGACAAATGGAACCGTCACCAAGATCGAGGCGGGCAAGAACAACACATATTTCACAGTCATGGCAGATCTACCCGAGAAGAAAGGTCAGGTGATGACCGCTCGCAAGATTGTTCTTGCTACCGGTCTGAAGGATGAGCTCCCGGACACACCAGGCCTTCAAGAGAACTTCGGCCAGGGCATTTACTGGTGTCCCTGGTGCGATGGACACGAGCACGAGGATCAAGAAATGGGCCTACTCGGAGACCTGGAAACCGTTCCGGGTGCTGTCAGAGAGGTTCTCACGCTGAACAAAGAAATCATTGCTTTCGTCAACGGCACAGACACACCACAGCATCGCGAGGCCACAAATAAGGAGACGGCAGGGTATGAGTCGTACCTGAAGGCCAATAATGTCACGGTTGACAACCGCATCATCAAGTCGATCGTCCGCCTCCAGGATGGTGAGGACAAAGACTCGGACCCGAGCCTGCCTTCGGTGACGATACATGATCTATTCCGTATCAACTTCGACCAAGGTCCCCCCATTGAGCGCAATGTCTTCTTCGCAAACTTCCCCAGCTCTCAGGCATCCCAGCTGGGACCAGACATGGGCGTGAAGCTCCTGGGAAGAGGCATGGCCATCAACTTTACGGAGGGCTACACCACAAATGTACATGGCGTGTGGGCTATTGGAGACGCAACATCGGATAACTCAACCAACATTCCGCATGCGATGTTCACTGGCAAGCGAAGCGCTGTATCACTGCATAGTACGTCGACTTATCTGCTTGTCTGGCAATTTGGAAGATCCGGCTAACCTTTCGTGCAGTTGCTCTTGCGAGAGAAGATCAGAGGACACAGATCGACTTGTACAACCAGAATCACCAGGGTGCAAAGAGGAGTCTGCCTGTGGAAACTGAGAGAGATCTGTGGAGCAGAATGAATGGAGAGCCCGGTGATGTGTTGCATGCGGAGTTGCCGACCAACTGGATCTTGTCAGGGGACCCTCTGGATGAATGATCTTTATAATGCATATTTGAGCGTAATGACTTAGCCTACTATCTGACTTGCTTTTATTTACTCCTGGAGATGTGAACCCCGAAAAACGTGCAAGCGGAATAGGCCAGGCTCTTGTTGTCTGCGGTGGCTGTGGAACGGCATGATCGTTGTTCTTCTTACAAGCCTTCGCGCAAACCAAAACCAAATGTACTTATATATGGTCTGCCAAAGCCAATGAGACGCCCTTCCAGCAAGATGCTTCTTGAACCTAACTTAGCGAAGGTCAGCTCCCACGGTTCTGCCCTCCATCATAAGCATTTGTACAGGAGAGCAGGCCTCTGGCCATGGATATCTGTCGCAATCACAAACATCACCAGGCTCGAAATTGAACATCAAACACAGTCAAACAGAGGGCTTGGTGATTGCCGGAATTGGGCAGCAACAGCAAGTCTGACGTCCCTCTCCAGGTTATCGGGCTCACACCATCCTCTGTCGCGTGCAATCACTGATGGATTACTTGAGAAGATGACGCCGCCATGCATGATCAAAGCCGGACCGCGCCTCATTCCAGACATTCCGGACCTTCGACACTCTGTTCCCAAGTTGCTTCCTCACCCGGGAATGACCTGAACATCTGTCAATAAGGCACAAGTTCCAGGACGCAAGTGGTGGAATGGAGCAGGAAGGGCATCTATGATCCGGCCCGGAAGTGGAGCTTTTGACGGCAAAGGCGCCTCCGATCATCTCTTCTTGGCAATGGCGTGTGTACTTCGGCGCGACAAATCACCGCGAAACAAGCCCGATTCTTCAAGGTTTGGGAGTGAAGAGAAGGTGTAATTGATCACATTCATATTTCCGCTCTCGGCCGTTACAGTGTGAAGATCGTGTCGTGGTGCCTCCGGGTCAGGCCGCCATAGCCGTTAATCTATTTTCACGAAGCCTTTCAGATTGCGAAGCACCCAAGCTGAGCCATACGCAAAGCCCCAAGATTACTGTATAAGAGATGATCTGTGAAACTTTGCAAAACTGATATATTCCACTCATCTCAAGAGAACGCACATCCTGCAAAATCCACCTCGCCACCTCCTTCACTCCATAAGCCATTGGCCCAGTATGAAGTCCGTGTCCATCCTCGCCCTCGCTGCCCTGTCCAGCGCCCACACCATCTTCGTCTCCCTCGACGCCGACGGCACGAACAACGGTGTCTCGTACGGCATCCGCACCCCGAGCTACGATGGTCCCCAGACCGACGTGACATCGCAGTACATTGCCTGCAACGGCGGTGCCAACCCGACCACCCCCTCGAACAAGATCATCCCCGTCACTGCAGGGACCAACGTCACGGCCATCTGGCGTCACACCTTGACCTCTGGAGCGGACGATGTCATGGACGCGAGCCATGTCGGCCCCACGCTGGCGTACCTGAAGAAGGTCGGCGATGCTACCTCCGACAGCGGCGTTGGCGGGGGGTGGTTCAAGATCCAGGAGGACGGGTACAGCAACGGCGTGTGGGCGACGTCGAAAGTCATCCAGAACGGGGGGAAGCAGTCCATCCATATCCCGGATTGTATCCAGCCTGGGCAGTACCTGCTGCGCGCGGAGATGATCGCCCTCCACAGCGCCAGCAGCTATCCCGGTGCTCAGCTGTACATGTAAGTTCCCCAACAAGGGAAGATTTTCTGGCCAGAAATTGAGACAGGCTGACCATATATTGCTACAGGGAGTGTGCCCAGATTGAGATCAAGGGATCTGACGGCTCTGCGTCTCCCGCTACCTACAGCATCCCCGGCATCTACAAGGTATGTTTTGCCCCTGCCTGTTGTGAGCATGTTCGGAAAAGTGTTGACTCCGAACAGGGAACCGATCCCGGTATCACCATCAACGTCTACTACCCCCCAGTTCAGAACTACGTTATCCCTGGACCAAAGCTCTTCACTTGCTAGGCTACAGCTTACCTGGGCGGCAAAGCAGCGGTTGAGGATACTCGGGATAGTGTCGCGACAAGGCGATCTAGGGTTTGAACTCCTCGTCTTACGTGCCAATGAGGAGGCAAAGTATAGGAAGACAGCTAGCTGTCAGAAAATGCGTATAGTTAAGATTGCCTCAGAGAAGGTTCCCAAGCATGCGGTGTTGAACTGGCTAAGATAACATGTCGATCTTCCTCGGCCTCACGTGGCTGAAGGTAGACTGCGACTTAGGGCCTGCAATACACGTGTGAGGTGAATAATGATCCCCTGCCTGCTACCTACTACATAATCTATCGAACATTTGCGAGGCGCAGAAATCGGTTCCTTTCATGTCCCTCCGACTCTTCTGAACACGCGCTTCCGTAGACCTGAACATAGGTTCTTCGACATAAGCACACGTTCCCTTCCACAACGCTGGGCGTGAACCATTATCAAAGTATACGATGCTCCATTCACTATTGAATACTGATTCTTTTTTTGAGAATGCAAGTACTCGGAGCTATCATATACATTCCATGCCCATCTGTTTTATATATCACTAATCTCCAAGATTCCCTAACTTGCCACACGGTCCATTTGAGTAGGTGATCCTGAAGGTGACCCCCGACATGGAATAGAACGATGCCCACTGCAACTGACCATTCGGACAAGTATCAGCCCTCACTACGACAAAATGATAGCAAATCATGCTGTCGTAGTCGGTGACGAGAGACCCGAGGCAGAGTGGCTTCTTCATACACTCAACATAGCATTCGACCTCATCCGCGACCCCCCAATGGCTGACATGTAATACGGCGTGTCACCTGATAGCATGATGTTGTAGATGCTGTTGCCTCCGTTGGCAGTGGTTGCAAGGCTGCTGCTGCCACAAGCAGCATATTCAGATGCCACAGGAATCTGGCTCTCAACGGTAACTTCAAAAGAGATCATTAATACACAAGAGCTCAACTAGAAAAGTGGCTTCTAGATTTGTGCTTTGGGGCAGCAACAACTGGCCCGTCGACGTTTCAACTTTGGTTTTCCATTGGACAGTCCACTGCGTTACAACAGGAGATACGGTCTCAGTAATAGTGTTGGTCACATCAGGGGGCTAATTCGTCAGGGTGACGCTTTTGGTGGTTGCAACCGTCCTCGTGATGGTTTGAGGTCGAAGCGTCTTCGCCGTCTGAGTGTAAATAGTGCAGCGGGAGAGGCGCGCCAAGTAAGTGTATACCACGAAGAGATCAGCGCATGATCATCATGGATTGATGCGCGGCTGAGGAGGGTTTAACAAGCTCATTGTTCAGAACGGTTCGTCTCATTTCCCGGTCCCCCTTTGTTCAGCTGGCGCGGTGGAAATTGAAGCACCACATTCTGGGCCACGGGTGCTTGGAGCGGCGCAAGCCTCAACGGAGAGGAAATACCTCTTTCAATGGGGATGCAGGTAAGTACTGCTTCTACTAGGTGTGCAGTGCAGGGATGACCAAGATTGATTCAAGACCAATAGGGCCAGTGTTGTTTTCCTGGCTCTTCTATATACGCGTCCTCGTAAGAACAGTATCTTTACAGAAGCTGTACGGGAGCGCCTCATCCACGAGCAAGATCGTTGTCTGAACGGCACTTTGACTGATATCAGATCGGATTCCTCTTTTTTTTTTCTTTTTTTTTTTGTCAATTAATTAAGGCTGTCTTCTAATTGCAGCTGTCGAATCACGAGCAGCCACAAGATCACAAGGACAAACAGTGATGGCGATAGAACATGATGTTTACGCTCGTCTTGCCGGATCATGCCAAAAGAGGATAGTCTAACTTTACTGTCCATCTCTTTTCGAATTCTGCGATAAAGAGGGCGCACGCACCCTGATGAATCTGTTGTGACGAAAGCCCATGGCGTCCGACTCCGCCCTCGTTCTCCGCTCCGTCCCCACGACGCCGAAGGTCTAAGCCGGCGCTCCACGGAAAAAGGCCGAAGCAAGCCGCGCGGACGGGTGCCGAGTCATCCATCCACCATGTGTCTACTTTTACCCTATAAAAATTGGAATCGGCACGATAAGTGAGAGTTTGTAGACGAGGCAGGTGATGGGGGGGAGGAGAAGGTGGAGGGTGGGAGATGAGAGAGTTTCCGATGTAGGAGCAAGCTACCTGACGAGGACACACTCTTCAAGAGGCCGAGATTGAAATCGATCGCTGTTGCTCTTTATCCCTTCTCACTGATCGTTTCTCGTCATCGTTGAATACTCTAACAGGCTTGTTTCTTGCCCCAGATCTGGATCAGCCGTTGCCAAGCGACGTAGAGAGACATCCAGCTCCCACCATGCCGGCCACGCCGTACACACCACCGCCGGAGGAGCGCTACAGCTTTCTCGACGACTACAGCGAAGGCGCACACCCGGCACTGCTTCAAGCTCTCGTCTCCAGCAATTCAACACAGCAAGTCGGCTACGGCAACGACGCCTTCTCGGCCGAGGCGCGACAGTCCATCCGCCGTCTCGTTGGCTGTCCCGACGCAGGCGTCTTCTTCGTCCCGACCGGGACTTCGGCGAATGTGATCTCCATCGCAGCCTGTCTGAGGCCGCACGAGGCTGTTATAGCAGCCAGCTCGGGACACATTGTCACGAGGGAGACGGGCGCGGTCGAGGCGAGCGGACACAAGATCATCAACGTCGAGCCGCAGAACGGCAAGCTGACGCCGTCGACGATCAGGAAAGCGCTCGAATCCAACTGGCATTACCCTCACATGGCCGTTCCGAAATGCGTTTACATCTCCAACGCGACCGAGATCGGGACTCTCTACACCAAGACCGAGCTGAAGGCGATCAAGCAGCTCTGCATGGCCAACGGCCTCATCCTCTTCGTGGACGGGGCGCGCATCGGAGCAGCGCTCGCCTCCGACTTAAACGACATCACTCTCCCGGAGTTCCTGGAGCTGACCGACATCTTCTGGATCGGCGGCACGAAAAACGGCGCCCTGCTCGGCGAAGCCATCGTGGTCAAGGACGCCGCACTGGCGCGCGACTTCGAGTTCTACGTCAAGCAGCGCGGCTCCCTCCTCGCCAAAGGCCGCGCCATCGGCGCCCAGTTCGCCGAGCTCTTCCGCCTCTCCTCCCCCGCGGACGCCCACCTCCCCGTCGAGCACCAGTTCCGCAACACCCTCTACTTCGACCTCGCCAGGCGCGCCAACACCGCTGCCCAGACCCTGTCCCTCGCCGTCACGCAGGCAGGGTACGAGCTGCAGGCGGAGACGGAGACGAACCAGGTGTTTGCGGTGCTGCCGGTGGAGCTGATTGAGCGGCTGAAGGAGCATTTCCGGTTCTATGTCTGGGAGACCTTGGAGGGGGGGAGGAAGGCGGTTGTCAGGCTTTTGACGACCTGGGCGACGGATGAGAAGCAGTTGGAGCATTTCGTCGACATGGTCAAGACGCCTCTCTGACCTGGGGAGGGACCTTCTTTTTCGGTGAGGAGGGTGAAGTGAAGACGAGGGCGGGATAAGTCGTTCGGGCTGGATGGGAAACGTGGCAGAAGTAGACGGAGGACACGGATTATGAGACCAGAGAATTCAGTGTCTGGATGCAGCTGTCGTCCCTATTCTAATGGCTTGTTATTGTCGCTGTTTTAATGGCCATCAGTATCTCATGTCCTAGGACCATATGTCCACCGTCTACTTCAGGAACGCCCGCTTCATCACTCAAAGCTCCTCCTTTTCACTCACCGTGCACCCCGTGGTCGGCACATTGGCCCAAGAGCCCCTCAAGTACAGCTCATCCAACTTGGCCCCCCCCGTCTCGTTCTTGACCTTGAGCTTCAACCACCTTTGCTCTCCTCTCATCCCGTCATCACCTGCTTCACCGTACCTCCACTCGTTCGATCCATTGGGAAACACGTAGTTCCTCCCGCCCTCGCCCTCGTACTCAAACATACAACCCAGGCCCTCCACGCCGTACAGCACCGTCAAGGGGTCCCAGCTCTCCCGTGGCTGGCCGTAGTTGTACCAGAAGTACGCTCTCTTCGCGGGATCATTCTTCGGTCCGTTGTCGAGGAGGCCCTTGCCGGAGTAGACGTTGCCGCCCATTTCGTTGCCGGAGAAGGTCATGCGGCCGGCCCAGTTGTTGACGACGTGGGCGGTGTGGTAAGGGCTGTCGCCGAAGAAGTTGAACTCGCTGCCGGAGGGGTACTGTCCGCCCATGATGACTAGCTCGGCGACCTTGGCGGCGATGAGCGCTGGGCCGTCCAGGTCCGAGTACTTGTCTGCGGTGGAGTTGAGGAGCCCGGAGAGCTCGAAAATCATGTCAATCCCGTCTTTCTCGTCTTGTTTCGCAGTCAGCAGCAGATCAGACTCACGTTATTGAAGAACCCGATCGAGCAAATCGTCACACTCCCATCCTCTGCCTCCGCCAGAACCTTCCTGTACAGTGCCACCGCCTCCTCGGTCCCCTCCTCGACACTCCTCTCCAGCTCCCCCATGCCCCATCCGTCCTTCCACTCCAACTTTGCGTAGTCTCTGTAGTGGTACGCGACCTTGCTCGCATACTCGCCCAGCTCATACGCCCAATTGTCGAAGAAGGTCTCATTACTCAATGGCCGAGCAATACCGAGAGGCACATCTCTGTGGCCGTAGTAGCCGAGAAGGGCAGAGGCGGTGTGAGCCGAGTAAGTAGAGGGGACGTTGATGTTTACCGCCAGGAGGTTGGAGTTCGGGAGGGTAGTTGCCAAGAGGAGAGCGCCAACATCACTGGTGAGTATCAGAACAAGGTGATTCTTTCTCCTCTCATGACCAGAAGCATGGATTGGCGGGAAAATACTTACTCAACATCGCTAAAGAGATCAGTGTCGACGATGATGTTCTTCACCTTTTCCTTGGCAGCAACACACCCGGCGAACAACGTAGTCACCAAAGCAGTCGCCTTCATCTTGAGCATCTTGTCCTGGTCTCCTCTTTCTGCTCGGATGATTCGGAAGATCCAAGTCCCAGCATCGTCTTTGATATATGTATTTTTTGCCCAACCCCTCTCCTCCGCCTCTTATCGCTGACCCCGACTTCGGGAGAAGGCCGATGAGAGCAATGGCGGAGCCAGCCCAAGATTTCGAGCTGCCCTTAACGGTTGAAGCTTTCTGGTACCCTGGCCTGTTTAGCACCACGACGCATTACTCGCGCAGATTAGTCGTATAGCCCTGCGGAGAACATAGTCATCCTGGTTGGGCCAAGAGGGGCCCGATGGGATGGATCTTATCGCGGGGTTCTGGGATGCGTCCTAGAGATGGACATGTCTGTGCGAAAGTGGATGTGAAGCTGCCGGGATTCCGGTGGCGATGGAAACCCAGAGCCAGGTTCACGTTTGGGGCTTAGCTTGACCTACCCTCGAACTACCGACATGTCGAGACCCAAGACTGCAAGTATGGATCAAGACACCCAATATTCTAGTAAGCAATTTCTAAACAATTCAATAGACTGTCGTTCTTGTCACTGCAAAACCATAGGATATCATTCACTAGGACACTCGAGTTTCATCATACAACAAGACCAGGACCATCATTACCATCATCAACTATCAACATGCACCCGTACTCGATACTCCCGCTCATCATCCTTTGTGGCTATCCCTCCTCAGCTTCTCATACACGCCCAAGATCGTAATCCATACCAAATGCTCAAATAACAGCCCCAGGTCGACCCTCACATCCAACGTGCCCACCTTATTCCATGCCATACTCTCACGCGTAAACACCGCCAGCGTCGCACCCTGCTCATCCACCAGCTTGTAATTCTTCGAACTCAGCTGGTTCACGCTCGTCCCCGCCGCCGCTTCGTGCCTCGTTCTCCGCCACGAGAAGGTCCGCGGCTGCTGGCCCTTCTCGAGGATGACGGGGATCTGGTACTCGCGGTCGGACCAGCCGGACTTCTCGAGCTTGGAGTACTGGACAGCGTCGGGGGCAGCTGCTTTTGGGTCGCCGAGGCAGACTTTCATGGTGCTGCTGAACGTAGATTTGTCGAGGACGGCGATGATGGGGCCTGAGTGGTCGGGTGAGGCATGAAGGGTGAGGTCGGGCCCCTTGAGGGACGAGATGGCAGCGCTGGCGATGGGCTGGTTGGGGGAAGAGATGGGAGCGATTTCGTAGCAGCGGCTGAGGGAATAGCGGGAGATGGAGTAGACGCGTGGTGCTGGTGGTAGTTCTGCCATGATCGCGGTGGTGAGGATGGTGAGAGCAAATGTGTTTGGATGTGTTTATGTCTATCGCAAGGATGGTGAACCCAGGTTCGTAACGTCTTCTCCAGGATAGGGTATGAGAGAGAAGAAGGGGAAATTGTTGAGTCCGAGATGAGTCGAGGCTGTTTGTGCGGTCGAAGGGACAGATGCGAGGGGATGGACGCTCCTTCTGCAATCCTGCCAAAGATGACACTGACGTTGCCACATCGCACTCCTCATCATACACACCACAATAAGAATCAGCAGAAGCAGCAGCGGCAATTGGGCGATGCAACCACTCACCTGAGGCGTAAATAAGGCGCAGCTCATCCTCAGCCTGCTTCGTGAGTATTGAGCACACACACACAACTGTCGTGTCTCTGTTGACGGGACATTGGCAGAGATGATCGTCGCGCGGCGTAGCAGAAGCTTGACGTCAGCGCCGCGAGTGAGTATGAGCCAGGAGCTGAGCAGGCTGTGCTGATGGAATTGCAACGATCAGATTTCTCGAAGTGAATGGAAAGTTTCATGTGTGCAGCTGATGTCGTTAGACTGCAGCTGGTCATCACTCCCAATACTGTCGGTAAGCGCGACGCGTTTTCGACTGCACTCGTGAGCCAAGCAACACAGACAACATCAGCGCCACATCTCTCTCAAGGGAAACACTTCTCAAGTGTCAACTGGTATCATATTCGGCTCGTCTATTCCCACAGCAGCCTACAGCCGATTTTCAGCCTCACGCTTCGATGTTGGCAGATCACTCTTGGATCCCCCATCACTCCTCTTCGCAGTTTCAAATCTCACGTTGAAGTTCGTTGTCCGCAAAATCCAATTATGCGTCATGAACATTAGCGTTACATCTTCAGAATTGCTCAAAGGACGAACGCTCCTCGGCTGATGTCGAGCAGTTAAATTCCACACACGTGACTGACGAGGTCAACAACGCCCACGTCTGTGTGCCAAGCCCTCCGCCTGGTGTCAGTGGCGCACCCTTCCCATCGGTTGACAGGCGCGCTATTGGAAGCGGTCTCGTCACTGAACCACAGAGTAAGGAGGAAAGTTGGGCATTAGACTAAGGTTTAAGCGCACCTGTGTGCCTTAACCCCAGGTCGACGGCCACTTTGCATGTACATCGAACCAGGGTCAGAAGCAGGAAAAGAGTGGGTTTCATGGGCGGGTGGCTTACGGCACTGTGCCATCCCTCTTGTCTTTGCTCAACTGCCGAAGTGGGATTTATCTGGGGGTTGGGGAGAGACAAGATTACCATCCAGCATTGTGGTAAGCGAGAGATTAAAAAGTGGTCAACCATTGTTACAGATTCAACTCGATGATGGCTGACAGGTTGTCACTGCAGCAACCAAATTTGTACAGCATCTCCTCCCCACTGGAGCATGATATGGCAGCTTCTCCGGATGCAACGAAGCATTCGACTGCAGCCCACTGACTCGTGTCCTATCTCTACGAGGATCGCAACAAATCTATTGCTCGTCGGAGCCAGACATGTCGGGCTTTCAGACCGGAAGTTCAGCAACCCAGTCACCATCTGTTAGTCGACCTTGGCTTTTCAAGCAGTCCCATGCATGTCGTCCACGCACTGCAACTAATCTCTCGCGAGTTTGCACCTTGCCCAAACACTGTCTTCAAAAAAATCCGGCACTTATTCTCGGTGTCTCTTGTTCCTGGTATGATAAGAAGCAATACACCACAGCACCACCTAGCAGTCGCCACATCGAGGCAATACTACGACCGCATGCCCTATCTACTGTATGTATTCATTGAGGCCACATGCAGGCACGCTCATGATTCCCCATTGTTCATCTCTGCGCAGGGGTCGCCCACTATGCGACCCTCCACAGGCACAACAGCGACGGCTGAACAGCGACGGCTGGAGAACCACTTCCCCATGCATGCAGGCATGTGATGCAGGCAGCTTCATTCGTTTGCGCAGACAACTTGATTACCTTCTTCTCGACTTGGGCGCTTCTACTGCCCCGGCTGTTCCATCTTGTCCCCAGACGATCAACCCTTTTGACCTCTCGGCGTGGATCATCACCCTCAATCGATCTTTCTCCCATTGTCCTTTGGGTTTGAAGAGACACTTCAATCCGTCAAGATGCGATCTGGACTTCTGTTCTCGGCCGCGGCCTCGCTCCTTGTCAGCGTGTCGCAGGCTCAGACAATCAAGGTTGACGGTCAGACTGTGGGTATGTCTCTGCCACCCCCGTTTCGCACGTGCTTCTCTGTTTTGCTTCTGTCGCTGTTCCTGTTCGCAATCGTTTGCCCTTGTTTGGCTTCGCTACAATTTAGATTTCAGACTTCACCTTTCTCAACGTCCCAGCGATGCTTTACCCCACGCACGCTGACACGTTCCTGATGCGCAGCTGCCACTGAGTCCAACGTTCTGCCGGCCGCTGATATTCCTGCCGATGCTCCTGCTTCTTGGTATGAGGCTCTTCAGCTGACGGAGGACGTGCTCGCCAATTTGACCAGCCTTGGGCTGTCGCACGTTGAGCTCTTCGGTTTTGACAGTGAGGCCTCGTCTGATCTTGACAATCGTGCGTACAAGTGCAAGACCTATCCCGGCGATGCCCTCTACCCGTCCAAAAGTGTTTGGAAGGTCTTCGACCTCTTGACCGGCGGCAAGCTGATCAAGACTGTTCCTTATGGCTCGGCTTGCTACGAGGGCGAGCACTACGATGCTGAGAAGTGCCAGTTCCTGCTCGACAACTGGAACCAGTCAACCACGCAGTGAGAAGCGACTTGAACGACTGAGTGTCACTTCACTGGGTCCCGCATTACGATACTGACCTCATGCAGCGTCGTTGACCCGACTTCCGTCATGTCTCCCCAGTTCCAGGGCGCCACCTGCGAACCCAGCGATGCGGCCCGCGGTCACAACTGCACCTTGGGAGGGTTCCCCAGCTACTCGGTCAACGTGACCAGCGTTGCGCAGATCCAGCTCGCCGTGAACCTCGCTCGCAGTCTGAACCTTCGGCTCGTCATCCACAACACCGGCCATGATTTTCTTGGCAAGTCTACCGGGCAGGAGGCCCTCTCTATCTGGACGCATAACATGCGCGACATCGAGGCCATCCACAGCTACAAGTCGGCCGGTGGTCGCTACGAGGGCCCCGCCATGAAGCTTGGTGCGGGCGTCATGGTCCATGAGCTGTATGAAGCTGCTGAGCGTGAGGGATACACCGCTGTTGCGGGTGAGTGCCGCACCGTTGGAGTCACCGGTGGTTACCTTGCTGGCGGTGGCCACTCCCCCTTGACGCCCGTCTACGGCCTTGGATCAGACCAGGTCCTGAGTGTCGACATTGTCCTTCCCAATGGTCGCTACGTTACCGCCGACGAGACTGAGAACACCGATCTCTTCTGGGCGCTGCGTGGCGGTGGCGCTGCTACTTGGGGTGTGGTCGTCAGCATGACTGTCAAGGTTCACAAGAAGATGGTCTTCTCCGGCATGGAATGGGACACCACCACCGTCGCGACGAACATCACCGACGAGACCTTCTGGAAGGCCGTCGAGTCGTACTGGATCCGGTACCCTGAGTACGCCAACGCGAAGAGCTACGGCTACTGCCGCATGTCACGACTCGCCGGCGGTGGCTACGCCTGGCGCGCAAAGCCCTTTATGGTTCCCGGCATGAGGATCGTCGACTACAAGAAGCTCGTCCAGCCTCTTCTTGACGACTGGGAGGCTCTCGGCGCCACTCCCAACATTAAGTTCTTCGAGTACGAAAGCTTGTACCCTGCTTGGAAGAACCACTTCCCTCCCGAGCGTGTTGGGAGCCCCTTCGCCCGTACCGCCTCGCGTCTGATCCCCCGCAAGAACTGGGAAGGCAAGGAGACCATGCGCAAGACTATTGACACCGTCCGCAGCATTGTCGAAGAGGGCGCTTTCCTCGTCCACTACAACATGAACGGCGCCGAGCCTGCCAACACGGCCCCCAGCGCTGCGAACCCTGCGTGGCGCGACAACCTCATGTTCGCCATCATCGGCCTCGTCTGGGACGCCGACACTTCCGAGGCAGACCGGGCCGATGCGCACATCAAGCTCACTCACGACCTGGCCCAGCGCCTCAAGGATATCAGTCCTGGTGCTGGTGGCTATGGCAACGAGGGCGATCTCATGGATCCAGAGTTCCAGCAGTCGTTCTACGGCTCCCACTACGAGAGGCTGTCCGAGATCAAGAGGAAGGTCGATCCCAGGGATGTGTTCTGGGCGCCGACGGCCGTGGGCAGTGAGAGATGGTACATCACTGGCCAGAAGGACTATGTTACCTGGCAGACTGGCAGGCTTTGCCGCAAGTAAGTTCTGAGGAGTAGATGAAGATGTTCCGGTGTATACATTCAATAAGAATACTCCACCCGCAACGTTTAATACGTGCTCTACCGCCTTTGCCCAGATCAGAAGCTGACCCCTGATTCTTTCGCCAGCACAGTCTCGTGACTTTACATGGCCGTCCAATTGCCAGACCAGTGCTCGTCAAAGTCAATCCGTCCCTTGCTATTCACATCCCAGTTCCCAGCCTCAAACGAGATGTGTTCCCCGCCAACATAAAAGTCCTGAATAGCCAAACCGATGCCCCCCGGCGATTTCGCACCAAGAGTCACCGTCCGGTTCCCCCTCAGCTCATCCGTGAAAACCCTGAAGGTGCTCACGCCGACTTGGGTCGATGGATCACCAAAGTCCTCGATCCAGATATTCTCCAGCCTCATGGTGTCGATGTTCTGAAGCGGGTTGACGCCAATGAGGCCCGGGCAGATGCCCTCGCACCGCCAGTTGCGGAGGGTGTAGTTGGAGACGGTGAATTCAGTGTTGGCGTTGGACGTGGAGTTCTGGTCAAGGTAGTTGATGGCCGAGGCGATCATGGCTCGAGGGTAGAGCTGGCTCTGGTCGTGGTAGCGCGTATGCAGGACCTCGACGTCCTGGACGGTGATGTTGCTGATGTTGCGCGAGTACCATCCGAACTGCACCATTGGCGCGTTGTTGGTCTTCCAGAGTGTCATCCTCTCGACTTGGACATTGCTGTAATAGGTCTTGATTCCGTCGTCGCCCACGTGGTAGAAGACGTCGTGGACGTGGGAGAAGGGGTACATCTGGATCCCGTCGGTCTGACCAAAGAAGGCTCCGACTTGCTTGTAGTCAGAAGCGAAGATGGAGATGGTCTCGAGATCGTTCGCGTGGAAGTCCATGCTGTTGAAGGGTGGTGTATTGGTCGTCAACCCGTGTATAGTCCAGTCTGCGCCGTTGGAGATGTTGCCACTCCACATCCGCAGAGAGGTGAGGTCGGATTTGATGTTGGTGTACCCTTTGGCTGTGTTTGCCTGGTAGACGTATTGCTCTCCAGACAGAACGCCGAACCCCGTAGCCTTGAGGTGAGATGCCTGGCTGCGATACTCGATGGCGCCTTTGACGTACGCACCGGGGGCAAGATACACCCACGACACACTCTCTGACAGAATGGCATGCGTCGAGCCAGTGAGCCAGTAGACGCCTGGTGGAAAGTAGACCTTGGACTCGGCGAGTTCATCAAGCCCTGTCACAAGGCCTTGAGGTACCTCGTACGTGTCCTCCTCGCTCAGATCCGGAACGTATTGGTCTTCGGGAAACGGACTGACGAAGATCAAAAGAGCGTTGATGGGTTCTACCCCGACGATGGGCACGCTGTCGTCAAAGGCCTCGACGTATCTGTCAGCACTGGGGTCGACGTTCTGCACATAGCCCTGGCGAAGACCGGGTGCCGCATTGCGATACTCCCAAAGGTTATCCTTGAACTCGACCGAGAAGCGGTATCCCGTATCGCTGAACGGAACGGCGATGAACAAGGCTTCGCCATCAGTCGAGACTTCGAAGTCCATCGTGGTCGGCCTGATGACCACATTGTCCGGATCGACATCTCCTCCATCAGATCGGACAATCTTCACAATGGAGTCTTCGTCGGCCAAGTACTGCGTCCAAGCCATATCAGCTCCGATGACCGTCTCGATGGTGATTTGGTCATCCACATCGCACAACGATGTTGAATCGCCGGGGTTACAGATCTTCCCGTTGCCGTTGCGCGGGATGCTTTCATGCACGAACGAGTTGTAAAAGTCTCTGGCGTCCGAGGCACCGGCGACTTGGATCTGGTACATGTGCGACTGGCGGACGTTGCCGAGCTCGACTGCGGTCTTGGTGTTGACCTCGCCAGTCCCATGCCACCAGGTCTTCAACGTGTCCGTGTCCGCTGTTGCGTTGTCTGCCTAGGTTAGAAATATTCATTCGCCGTGAGGCCTGAAGGAGGAGAACTGACCTTGGTATGTCCTGGCTTCAGCAAACGTGGCTGCTGTTGCTGCAAGAACGGCAATGGGAGGGGATGTTGACTGATATAAGGAATGCATCGTTCACATCGACGGACCAGATCATAATGATGCGGTCTTCCTCTTCTTCAATCCTCACAAAGGCTGAGTGACTTAGTCTTATAAGATCTCTTATATGTCCTCGCTTGAGTCGCATCGTCGCTTTGTAGCCGGCAACTCACTCCGCCTGTCCACCTGATGCCAATACCCCATGATCTCCAGCTCATCTCCGCTCCAACATGCTACAACTCCACGAGCTTCTTCTTCTGGCAAGGCAGATTGCAACCCTGTAAGGATCATCGTCTCCATAAGCGCCGCCCTACTCCCAGCCTGCAGAGCGCACAGGAACTCCTCCGCGTAATGTGCCGTCCGGGCTGCACATACTTTACATGAAGGATTCTGGGGCGATCAGGGGCGCTTTATTTCGAGGAGAATTGAAGTCACTTCGAGATCCTACATAAAGCTTACCCTCAGGGGCACGTTATCTTGCGGAGCAGTAAAGTCACTTCGAGATTTCATATAGAGCCTAACCCCTCCTTCGGCAGTTCCTGCATTTTGTTCGGCGACTTCATGATCGCGGATGTGATGCAGAAGGCTATCGGACCTTGTCTACGGCAGGTCTGGATGTAGGGACTCCCTAGATGGTCATCCTCGACAGGCGCAGCCTTTCACATGACCGGTGCGGGAAAGGGTATTGACGGGTGTGGTCAATGAACTCCAACGTTTGAGACACTCATTTCTGAACGTCACATGGATGCTTGCTGGCTCTTCATCGGTTGGCTGAGATCATCTCCAATGGCACCGTTGTATCCTCTCGCAGCCTGGACTTTAGCCGCCAATGCAACCTGAACATGTCATCCAACTGTTGGTTCATCACAGAGCATGCATTCCAGCGGTATCACCCAAGACAGGTTGGCAGTAAGATCGAAGGGGTTACTATACAAGACACGGGGTGCCTTCTGGTCGCATGATAAGTAACTAACTGATCGCGAAGGCAAAGAGGTACATATCGTGCAGTCCATAGTCTGCCCAACCATGTGCACGTAGCTGAGCCCAACGGCACGTAAAGAAAGGTTTGGAGGGGCGTCTCAAGCATAATATGGAAAGGGCTATCACTTCTTGTAAATCCGGGTATTCCTATCTTCAGTGCCTCAAGAAGTACGATACCAGTCTCGACAAGGTCATCGTTGGCTTTCTGGGCTTCATTGTTTTATGCAAATTCTAGTGCTGCCTTTGCATGTCTCTTTTCGTCACAGCTGCTCTTAAGCCCGCTGTGATCTTGAGGTACGACGTGCTCGGGATCATCTCGCATTGGTGAACCCAGACTGGCTGTGCAAGATCAATGTCGGCGCCCGAGTCCAGCAGTATCTGAACCATATCGTCATACTCAAGGGCCATTGCCAACTGTATGGCTCTGGCACATTCGACACTCAGCTCCCTGTCTAGCGTCGTGAAGCGGACCATGCTCAAACCATGATAGCCAACATTGGGATTCGCGCCATGGGCGAGCAGCAACCGCAATAGCTCTGTTTCGTGGGATGAGATGGCCGCGACCACGGGAGGGAGGCACTCGTCCGGCTGGTCTGACTCTCCTGTAAAGGTGCATTGGCCAGACAACTCAGAGCCACTGGCAACAACAGGCTTTGCTCGATCTGATTCTTCAAAGTCGCACCTGACACCGTTCGCAAGTAAGGTCTCGACGATGGCTGCATTCCCTCGGCACACGGCAAGGGATAGGGCCTTGGTACAGGCTGCCCGCTTGGTCCTTGAGACCAAGATTTCGACCAGCTCTCTATTCCCCCTGTTCACTGCCGTTCGCAATGGCCACCGCGTTGAGAACTCCGAGATGTCCTGGTTTGCATCAGCGCCGTTGGCAAGGAATAGTTTCACCAGATCAACATCTTCCTGCTCCGTAGCGAGCTGCAGTGGCGATTCCTCTGCGCGACAATGTAGATTCAAGGTCGGTCTATATTCGCCGAGGAAGCGAGGTACCAGGTGTCGATACTTGTTCTTCACTATCGCTATGAGTGCTGCATCCTTCTGAACTTCGTCCGGCCCATCGCCGGCTGCAGAACTCGACTTGCTGACTAGAGACTCGTCTCTCCCAGACCATGCGAGTGGGTAGTGCGCGCGGATGGGCTGCTTGACTTTGGTGGCAGGATTGTAGAAATGAAACTCCCGACTCGCCTGCTCCCATATCAGCTCCCAGTTGTTGTCCTCGTAGGTCACTGTTTGCAAGTCTTTGGGAGGCGGAAAGAGTTTGGTGGCAACTGGCGGATGGGACAAGACAGCAGCCAATTGCGAGGTATTGGTTAAACCTTGTGGGCTATCGTTCACGGAAACCAATGGAGGCGAGGTCTCGTGTTCTAACTTGATAGGCGTCTTATAAGAGAACCCGCTGAACCTCTCAGCAATGGTTTGTGGCGGGTGTTGTACCCAACACACTGGATACCGGTAATACGTAGAGAATTCCGGAGGTTTGAAGCCGGGTGCGTACTCTCTCCGAGCAACCTTTCCCCAGTCGAGGCCGTTGAAGAACGGGTGTGCCTTGATCTCAGTGACTCCCTTTGCTCCTAGTCGATCCCCCGGCTGTCGGATCAAAAGCTTCGACAGGAGATCCTGGGCAGACACGGGCAATGAATCGGGAATAGGAGGAGGCTCGGAGAGGATTCTGCGGTGCACCTCATCATGTTCCTCGTGGTAGAACGGAGGTAGTCCAGTGAGCATCTCATACAGAAACACTCCCAAAGTCCACCACTTGACCGCATCAGTCGAGGCTTGTCCAGACAGAGTCTCCGGCGCTGGGCATTCCAGAGCAGGGCGAGGAAGGCGGTGCTTCGTGTCATCTTCCTCCATGCCGAAGAGGCCGAAGTCGCAGATGGCAACATGGCCAACAGCATCCAGGTGGATATGCTTTGGCTTCACACCACGATAAGCCGAGTCGAAATTGTGCAGGTCTTCCAACGCGCAGAGGAGTTCGGCAGCATAGAACCGAGACCGGGCAACGTCAAAACACCTCGCCCTCTGGAGCCAGTAGAAGAGAGGGCCGCCTTCGAGGTACGGCGAGAAGAGGATGATCTTCTGGCGATGCTCGGAAACGAACCTGAGCGGCGCGATGAACGGGCTGGAGGCCTGAATGAAAAGAGGGCGTACCACGTTGAGTCTTGGACTGAGAAGTCTCTTATCCATCGCGTGGTACTGAAACTGTTCTTGGGATCGTTCGCCAGACTGTCTTTTGATCCGGGTATCGTGCTCGAAACACTCGCCATACTTCCAAATACATGTCGGGAAGAAACTACCCATCTGCGCCATCGCATTCCCGGTACACGCAATGTCAAGGCGTATCTGACCCGTACCATTCTGCACCTGCAGCCGCTCTGAGCGGGTTTGAGACGTTTGTGAAAGGAAGATATTTGTCTTGATGAACCCAAGAGACATGTCTCGACCATTCTGCTGACCTGCTGAGTCCTGCATGCAAAAACGCACAGTCAAGTCGGTAGCCTCGAGACTGCCGGGCTCGCAAGCAATCCGCATCTTGGTGTCTCCCCATCTTGGAGCCTGTGTAGTTCCCGAGACGGCGCGAAGAAACCCGTCCGAGCCGTTGAAGGATAAGATGGCATACGGAAGAAGCCGGCTATTGGACCCTTTCTGGAGAAACTCAGTTGCTCTGGACCCCTCGTTTTGTGAACCAGGCGGGAGTGAGAGACCCCGGCCTTCATGGAGCGTGACCACCAAGACTTGATGAGAATTCGAAATCATATCCAAACCTTGATGCGAACATTAGAAAACTCCCATAAAATCTAGTGACGGAATTACGCACCAACCTACCGCTTCGGTAAAGAGAGTGCAAGTACGTGTCTTCAGGGTAGGGGCAGCACAATGACGAAGTCGAACCGAATTCGAGAAGCGTTGCAGGGCTTGATGTCCCAAGCCAGTGGCAGCCTTGGGAACGCAATGCGACCCTGTGCCGATCAAGTGCGTTGTCCAAAGCGGAGCGAGAGTAACTTAAGACCTGGACCAAAGGGTTGCTTTGTTTGGCCTTGCAAGGATGGGAGAAACAAGCTCTACCTAGCGTAGTAGAGGAGGCGTTACGTAGGAAGGAAGACCAGGTCTTGGATGACAGGTCGGACGAAAGACGTTGAAGTGATATCCCGGCTATGGCGGCACCTGTACCTGCAGCATCTCACGGGTTGTCATGGGTCCCTGCAGAGTTTAGTTAGTTCTTCGACGTATTCTAGTCGTTCCTATGCGATGCAACGGCTCGTCTCACTTTGCATATAGTGCGGGGTATTTAGTAACCTCTGTCAGCTCGTAGCAGACTTCACATCCGGGACTGGGAATCTTTGCTCATCGCCTTCGTCCACGCACACTTGTCCGGCTGTAGATGCCGACGTTGCCTCGTAGGACTTTGGACCCCGTCCCCGTGGACTACTAACTTACGTGTTAAGTTGCCCGTCTGGGTCGAAATAGAGTTTACGATGCTAACATGGGCAACATTACATTTTAGCAGCAAAGCTCGCTTATTCTGCGCTGTTCATTTGGTCTCAAGAGGCTATAGACACCTCGTGCGTATTGCACATGATCGTGTCGAACGGTTACCTCGAGTGCGCATCATGTTTCCATATACTTGCCAAGAGGGTTGATAGGAACTACAAAGCTTAGTAGTGTTCGTGCGTATTAGACCCTGCAGCGAACAATGGCCTTCGACACCAGTGGTTGGTTACTAGTAGACTGTGCGTATTACAGTAACACTTGACAATACCGTGTCTCGTCTCTGTGTAGCAACTAAGCCCACGACATGAACTCGACATGACTTTCACTGCACTGGTCGCCATGGTAAACACAATGCAAGTCGCCCAACATCTTCCACTGACGACAATAAAAACGAATTATTAAAAAGAAACTTATTAAAAAAAAAATTGAGAACAAAAGAATAGAGCTGAGATGGCGTCCACCTAAAGAATTCCTATACAGACATAGTACCCAAGGAACAAGGTTGCGCAGCTCGTCCCTACAGCCGGATTCCAAGCGTAGAAACTGCTCAGGCTGATCCCTGCAGCAGTCGCAATAGCAGAACATCCGTCTCCGCTCACCACCAAATGGAACTTGTCACAGTTCGTCACCATCCCAGTCTGGATGGGAGTCGGGGTAGCGACTCCGTTGCCCGTCGTTGTTTTTGTTGTCTTCGTGGGCGCCACGGACCCAGCAACGCCGATACAAACATAATCCCCGAGAAGGAGAGCGGCACAGGTGCTTCCCACGGCTGGGTTCCAGGCGTAGAAGCTTGTGAGGGAAACACCTGCCGCTGTCGTGATCGCGGAGCAGGTATCGCCGCTGACGACTAGATGGAACTTGTCGCAGTTGCTGGCCATGCCTGTCTGGATGGGACTGGGGGTGCTGATGCCGTTCCCGGTTGGCTTTGATGATGTTGTAGTTGTCCTGGTGGGAGATCCAAGGACACCGATACAGACGTAGTCGCCCAAAAGGAGGAGGTTGCATGTACTTCCAACAGCCGGGTTCCAGGCATAGAAGTTGGCCAGTGAGATACCAGCGGTTGTGGCAATCTGCGAGCAAGTGTCTCCGCTGACAACGAGATGAAACTTGTTGCAATTGGAGACCATGCCAGTCTGGATAGGACTAGGGGTGCTGATGCCGTTGCCTGTCGTAGTTGTTGCTTTCGTCGAAGTTGATGTTGCTGGTTTGGTTGAAGTTGAAGTGGAAGTCGTTGCTTTAATTGCTGTTGATGTAGATGTAGGTACCGCAGATCCAATAACACCAACACAGACATAATCACCCAAGAGAAGAAGAGTGCAAGTGCCTCCAACGGCTGGATTCCAAGCATAGAAACTGCCGAGAGAAATACCAGCAGCTGTTGCAATATCTCCGCATGTATCCCCACTAACAACCAGGTGGAACTTGTTGCAGTTGGCCACCATGCCGGTCTGGATAGGGCTGGGCGTGGAGATGCCATCTCCCGTAGCCGTAGCGGTGACCGTCTTGAGAGTTGTCGCAGGCACGCTGATGGTAGGTGGCACGACGTTACTTGGACTGAGAGTTGAGAGACTCGTGGGGAACCCCGTGTGCATGGAAGCAAAGCTGACGTCCACGCAGTAGTACAGGCTGTCGATCAGGGTGCAGTTGACGCCCTGATCAGCGGTGCTTGGGTTCTGCTTCAGATTAGAACAAGGGCGAGCCTGAAGGCGTGGATGGCTGGATGGATGGTACTGACCCATTCTTCAAACTGGGCTTCACTCAAGTTGTAGTACAGCTCGATGATCTCGCAAGTCATCTCGTAAGATGCTTGGATCCAGGACGAGCAGTCGGTGTTGGACCCTGGGGCAGCAACCCCGTCAGGAGTGACCAGGTAGCTTTCAACGCATTGGAAGGCCAAGGAAGAGGCAAGTAGGTGAATGAGCTTCATGACTGCCGATGTGAGATGTGTCGATACGGCAGAGAAGACGAGCAGGCCCTTAGACAACGAAGATAACGGATGCTGTGAAGAGCAAAGGCTACGGTATGAGACCTGATATAGGAGGGAGGCTTGTTTTGTTGATGTAGATACTCTCTCGCTGTTCCCAACGCTTAGGAGCACACTCTGATCACTACCTTATTATCCCATGGTTTGGGAGGTATCTCTGCTGACCCTAACTAAACCGGGAACACTGATATACCATTTTGTGCGTGCCTGTTGATTCTATAATCTGCTTAATCTATTGTTAGGTTGGAAGGATGTGTGCTGGGCCGCTTCCTGTGCCGATTGCCGCGAGGCAAAGTGACAGTGGATCAAGTTCAAGTTTCTAATACCGATCCGAAAGCACGTACATAGCACTCAATCTGGGGAGGTTATAAACGACCCTCCATAAGCGTCTGCTTTTGACTTATATACCTTAGCAGTATTTATCTGCAGGGGCTAACTGTTGAGGAGACTGAAGAGTAGCAGTGAAATATTGAGTGAGGGACGCATCTTTCCTGACACTAACACAGGACGAAGTTGTATAAACAGCAATGATAGATGAAGTAATGCCCAAGGTAGAATACAAGAGAAGGATCGCGAGGAAAAGGACGAATACTCGCTAGTGAGAATGGATTGTAATATCGTTAGCCTGATTACCAACATAAAGACGTTTCGTTAAGTCCGTATGATACTCACCTATTTGTACCTTAACTTGTCCCTTTGTGGTATGTAGTCCTTAGACAGCTACCATGTCTCTAGCGACCAGGACGCCGATCGATCCATCTAAGAAGAAGGGTTACATGGCAAGGGTTGACCCTGAAATGATGATAAAGTCGATCGAGATGGGCCGAATAGTACATCGTTAGACTATAATTTAAACGGACTTCGGCTTGACCCTTGTCCTGCGGTGGACGACCACCATGTCGTACTCGACGCTGACCACCCTCACCACCACTCTATCCGACGGCTCGACGTCTGTGTATCCCTGGTATTATTATGTGCCCATCCCTACCGTGATTAGCATTCCGCCAGGTAAGTTTGACTACTAATCATCTCATATATGTATGACTACTATATGTATTCGGGTTTAAAATAGCTGAACCATCACCTCGCTTGCTAGTGACTACCACGGAGATCCCCATCTGGGGCTTTTCACTCAACACGAGCGCGACTGATGGTACAGCCTTACTTACCAGCTCCGTCCAGCCGCCTCCGATGGTTGTGACTGTCACACCGTGAGTAACTTGTCCCATAGATCAGCCTCCGTACTAAGACCCCCTGACTGACCCCGTGCTGTGTGCCTGCAGGGTTCTCAACGGAACAACGTCAATCATCGGGGCCACCGCCACCTCCACCTCCTCAGGGGCAGTTGTCATTTGGCAAGGCAAGACTGACATTCTGCCCCCGGGGACTGCAACATTGGGAGGAAGCACGACGATCATCGGGGGCATCACTCTACCACCACACGTCACAACTCTCACGCCCAACCCCCATCCCACCACCGTGCAGACTACCCCAGACCCTGTCATCAACCCCAAGACAATCCCGTGGACGTCCGGCAAGCCTCCAGGCCCAACCAGCCGGCCAGGCTGTCCGGGGTGTGGTCTACCGTGTAAGTCCCCCCCATTCAAAATTCATGTGCTATCCTTGAAAACTTGATCTCTTACTTTCCCAACCTGCAGGTCTCTTGTTCTGCGACCCCGACTGCCCGTTCTGCCCTCCCGGTGTGTTTGGCAATCCTAATGGCGACGGTGACGGTGATGACGATGATGACAATACGTCTTCCTCCGCCTCGACTTCAGAAGCAGCATCTGCCACAGTGTTGGCTGCCGAGGACATTGGCGACGAATTCGCGCCTCTTGTGACTGATTCCGCCTTGTTGGCTGTGAGTAGTAGCCTTGAACTTTTTGTGTCTCAACTTTCTTCTCAAGGCTTGGCCACCAGTCTCGTCCTGTTGTCTGGGGGATCGTTTCCCTTTCTTTACAGTCTGACCACGGAGACGCACACAACTGACCGATGATAGTCACTGTTCACGCTCGACATTGCAGCATGGGACTCCTTGTATCCGGATACTCCCGTATTCCCCAGTACTACGACCACGACCAGTTCAACGAGTACCGCTGTGACGACGACTGCAGTGCCATCGCCCAGTGCTGAATGCTACTTATGGGGTACGTCAACCAGAGCACTTTCTCCTTCTCCTTTTTCCTTCACATATCCATCTTTTGTGTTCACCCACCACGCCGTATACCGAACGATGTAGTATCAGCCAGTCAAGACATCACTCAGGATCATCTCACGAACAGTCTACGCTCCCCTCCAGACCAGGACTTCATCGCCTACGAGATCGAGATCTTCAACATCCAAGGCTGGGCATCCGACAGCGGAGCCGAGCTCAGAGAACAGGAGTCAGGCTGCGGCGCCCTCACCTTCTGGACGTGGCACGACACCACCGACGACAAGGCGGCGTACGTCTCCTTCGACCTGCCCACCCTCATCAAGGCCGGGTGCGTGCAGCGGGCAATCGTGTCGGCGGGCGGGCCCAAGCTGTCGTGCCAAGGCAAAGGGAACACGTTCCGGGTCGAGGAGCCGGGTAGTGCAGAAGTGAAGAACGCGGCGCCGCCGGTGTCGGGTCTGACGGAGGAGAAGCTCGGTGAACTTGTCAAGGTGTATGGGAACCACAGTGACGAGAGGCGGGCTTATGTCCCGATGGACTGGGGCGAGACTGAGGCTGCGTCTACGACACTTGCATTTTCGCCTTGGAAGTAGTATCTAGGCCAGGGTCTAATTATCGAGGAAGAAAACGCGGGCAAGAATTAGGAAGTAATTGATTAAGCTACATTATGTGGTCTCGAATGCATCGGGGAGCAACTCCACCATCTTATCATAAGCGGCTCGTGTCCGCCTTTTCAACTCCCACGGCGCATCTTCAGGCGCGGCATCTGCCTTCTCCTTCAGCTTGTCGGCCCATGATCTCCATTTCTCCCGACTCAACTCAAACACCCACTTTCGGGAAGGTGTCTTCACTTCCCTGGCCAGTTCTTCTCCCGCGATCAGGATGTGGTTTGCAGCAGCAAGAATCTGGGCTTGCCGACCCGTATTGGTGGCAATGTCGCCCTTGATGGACGTCTCAAGGGCGTCCTTGAGGTCTCCTGCCGTCCAGAGCGGTCCATCCTTATCCAGGAGCCCACCCTTGAAGAGCTTGGCTATCAAGGCTGCTACGCTCAGCCAGCGATTGGCCTGCTGGGTGACGGTGTAATTCTCGCCGTCTTTGGTCGTTGCCCGGGCTATAATCAGAGAGGGAAAAAGACCGTCAGCACGTCACAATTGTACAAGGGGAAAGAATTGTCGTTACGTAGAAAGGTTCACGTACTCTGACAGCCATTCCAGCTCTCGGCGGCAGCAGCCTCGAGGCCCCAACCAGTGTAAATAAACTTGGGGTCCTGTTTTCACGTATAATTAGTAGCCATCATTCCAAATACTGAAATGTCGATGGGTTGCCCACCTCTGGGTCAAATTGGGGAGCTGCGCTCTCTTTAATTGCGATGAGAAAGTCAGCTAGCCTGTCGTGCTTGGGGTCCGTGAAGAGCAGGTAATGCGCCGTCTCGAAAACGGTCATGGCGAAGCTGTTCAGGTAATGACCGGTCCCATATTCCGGGGGCTTTGGGATCCTAAATCTTTCGCCTGAGAACCGTTCGAGGTGGCTTTCGTGGAACCTCTGGACGGCTTTGGTGACGGCGTTGCCATCTTCTGCAGGGGCAAGCATCAGGTCTCGGACAATCTCGAACGGCGGCGCATCACCAAAGTAGTCTTCTTTTTCCTCCTTGATACACTGATCCAAGTATTCAAGCCAAGGAAGGGAGCTAGGCGCAGCGGCCGCCTTGGCTGGAGGAGGAGGTTGTGAGTCGGTATGGCTCATTGCAGGGGGCGGACTGGGGCCGATGTTGGAAACGAGAAGATGAAGGGGGATAATAAGAAGGTACGAGGCACAAGAATGTCTGTTAGAATGAGTCTGATGGTCAGAAGAGCGTGAGCGCTCGTAGTTGTGACATGAGAACAGCTTAAGTAGCAAGTTGCAGCAGTTGAATGAGGCTGACGTTTACAACGCTGCATGGATGGTGGTGCGGGTGGAGTTGTCCAGTGTGCCTCGCCTCCCCCTCGCGCGGCCATGACCAGGCAGCAAAGTCTACTAATAAGGGAACAGCAGTGCCAGGCCAACAGCTTTGCGGGCTCCAATGCAACGCTTCAGGGCGTTTAAGCAACGAAGGGCTTCCTTAATCTTGGACGCCTAAGCGCGCGGACTGGATTCTGATCCAGGAACCCAATCACCATTCGGCGCTTATGCTGCGCGGCTACCAAGTGGTTCAGCGTGTACACGGAGTCAAACATGTTGTTGGGCCGGTCTTGGGTCTGGCCAGTTTGTATGCACCCATTATGTTTCAGCATTTCATGTTGGCTCTCGCATTTCTCAATCCGTAAAGATGATGCTGCATTCAGAACTTTCGCGTTAGTTCTCGGAGCGAATCTTGCAGCATAAATAGTTGACTCGATGTACTAGCGTTCATGAGTTGCCTGCTCAGTCGCAAGGCTTTCATTGATTGTCTGAGTTGTCTTTATATTGCACTTCAATCTCGAGCCATCTCATCTTGTCTTTGCTGCTATTCCGTGGCTGGCCACGATCCTTGTAACCTAACACCTTGGTGTTCTTGACTTCCGCCCTCTTTATTTACGGTCTTGTGCTGTTCTCGCTTCGCGAACATCATATTCAAGCACCAACATGGGTCTTTTCAGCAGGTCTGATAAGCGAAGACGCAACTCAGATGACAAAGCTGAGAACACGGTATAATCCTCTCTAACTCCTTTCCCGGAAACCCCTACGCTATTTCTCTGCCTTCTTGATAATTGAATTAAAACCTCTACAGAGATTATAAGCTAATGCAGCCGCAAAATAGCAATACTGGACACCCCGAGGAGCTATTCCCGCCAAAGTGGTCGACGCGCAAACACAAGAGGCCTCTCACCTTCTCCAAAACAAGAATCAGAAAATCTACCCTCATCCCTATAGGAACAAGGAGAACGATGAAAGAGAGCGCTTCGGTGAGTACGAACGCAGGTACGACGACAAGCGAGACTGGGTGGAGGTTCCTATCGTCAATCGCATGGACTTTGGTAGGAGAATGGCCCGGGCGGACCAGGTCGCGCTCCAGGACGCACACCTCCATCATCGAGACAGAGCCCGTGTGGCCAAGCGGGATCTGAACGACCCCGGGCCGTTCCGTGCCATCTTGCCGGTACACGAGGATACCGGCCGCAGCTACGGCGTCACGGGGGTCGTCTATCATCCCGAGGACAATCCGCGGAGACTTGAAAGGGCGGCGAGGGAGCCCATGGATCGACAGGGGAGACAGTTCCTGCGCCGGTATGAGGATGACTGCTCACACGGCAATCGTGTCGATACGTGGCCCCCAAGGGATGAGGATGGCGATGAACTGGCGAGGTACGAGAGTCGGTATAAGCAAGTCAGAAAGTCGATCAAGAAGTGAAAGGAGTGGGATCACTGTTGTTTACTCAACGCAGGATTAGTAGCCTACGATAGTAGTTTGGAAAGGCAAGCCTTAGTACTGGAATATTCGGGCTTTGAACACGCGCTTTTGCTCTATTTACCTTCAAGTTGGTAGAACCATAGATGCACCAGAACCCACCAGCAATCCCAGACGGTTCCGGAAGAAAGATGTCATAACCTTTACAAGCTTCTAGACTACCGTTGGTCAGGAACCCTGACGACGATCGCCGGGATGATCAGCTTCCTGGAGTGAAGAAGATGTAGCATGTTTGTTGTGGGCAGGAGCGGCTGGGGGTAACTGGGTTGGTGTTTTTTCTCCACCCCCTCAGACCTAAGGACAAACCATTACTTCTACACATCACGGTTTGCTTGCTGGTTTTCCACAGAGAACCTCGTGTAATTGATCACCTTACCCTCTGTCCTGCTCCTTTAGACGTAAAACACAACAATGCTGTGAAGCATGATTGACCACTACTACTCAGCCCCAGCACCATGACAGGCGACCGTGTCATCTAGAAACACATCGTCGCCCAGCCATTCCTGACCTCTCTCATCCTCGAGCAGGAGAGGACGCTGAGGCTCAATAAAGCTCGACAAACTGCGTGAAGCCCTCTGAAGCAGCGGCTGCAGATACTGCGACTCGCGTCGACGAAAGTCGGCCAGGAACACCATGAATTGGTGCAAGAAGTCCTGGGTGGAGAAGAACTCGAGGGCCACTTCTGGCTCGTCTGATGTTTCCAGGACGTGGCAGAGGCAGATTGCTACGTCGAATACTTTTTGTTCCTGAGATTTCTCTCTGTCAGCTAAGCCGCGATGATGACGAAAACAGACAGGACAACCTACCATGCCGATGCCGTGGGCTTCGAGGGATGTGGTTTTCGCGTTATGGACAATCTCCAGGAGGCTCTTGGACGCGTCGATCACACAGGCGGAGTTGCGAGTGTTGGCCTGGTTTCCGCATCCGGCCTCCAGGGCGTTGGCCCCTTTGGAGACGTCGATATTGCACTGGAGCTGCCACGCCAAAGTCTTCAGCCATTGCTGCGTCACGAGAATGTCCAGTCTTTGCGTCTCGTCCAGCTCGCTCGACTCCAGTGTGTTGATCTCGGAGTCCCTCTGGAGCAGCTTCCTCAACGCCTGGTGGGCGGCGTCGGGTAGCTGGGGAAGCATGGGCGTGTTCCGGCTCCGCCATGCTGTGATGAAGGCATTGTCGACGGTCGAGAAGGTCCTGGCGAGCGTGACGAAGCCGAACATGAGCTTGGGCTCGGAGGACTCGAAGATGTGAGGCAGACCGATTGATCGTTGCAGCATCACTCGGCTACGACACTGGAGGGCGTATGCTCTGCTAGGGTCAGCACATCTTGACCACAAGACTGGTGTTGACATCGTTGGTGAGGCTCACCTTTCTGTGATGAACAGCAACCAGAACAACAGTCTCCGTCTTTGCGAAGTCTTGAGATCAAGCATCAAATACGAGTCTGGGTCATCGAGACCTAAGCTCTGCGCAAAGCCGATTGCCTCTCGGAGGTAATACCACGCCGAGCGCGACTGCTCATGTTGACCATGATATTCAAACAGGAAAAAGGACGTCAGGATGGTCCACTCGTCCGCATCCTCAATGAAGCCTCTGCTCCTCCTGGTCTCGAGACACTGAGCAACAAGCAGCTCTGGTGACAGCAGAGTCGGCGGGAGTTTGCAAGTGCCTCCTGTCAGGTCTAGACAAGGGGTTGCCGTCTTCAGTACGTCGTCGTCGCTAAGGTTCAGTTGGACAATGACCGTGGCCGAAAGCGCTGTGAGGAATGTGTACAGACTCGGAGCTAGTGGCTGTGATTGAAGCTCGGGTGGTTCGATCAGTCCCAGGAGCTGGTCCTTATCGACGATAGGGAACACTGCGTACAGTCGTTCGAGGAAGAGATGAACATAAGGGACGAAGCACTCCCGGCCTAGCAGCTGAGGAGAAGCATCATCACAACCCGGGTCAAACCACGTTGGATTACTGGATGCCGGCCGTTTGACCAGGTCAAGAGGAAGATCAGATGCTGAGACCACGCATGGGGTTTGCCAACTCAGACCCGAAGATGGTGTCAATGGCGGCTGTTGGTCATCTGTGATGACTGAGAGTGGTATGTTGAAGCACGTCAAGTCGGGCAAAGTGTCTGCCCACGTCACAGGAACCTCAGCAGATTCGGGATGCTGAGGATGTTCCTGGTCTAGAACCCTTTTCCGTGGTTTTCGTCCACGGACCTTAGGTGCCTGTTCATAGGAACATGTCTGTCCCGTCCTTTGGCAATGTGTACATGGATGCGCACGGTTGCACCGAGCCTTGCGTTTCCGACATTGATCGCACGCTTGGCCCGGGACTGCCTGCAACGTCACTCCGGCAGTCGACTTGAGGACATGCACTTTGTGCATAGTGCCGCTGGGGAGAAGTGGCAGCGGTCACATAGCGGAGGGATGCTTGTTGAGGGAAACCGCCGTCAAACCGCCGGAGAGAAAGAGACTATTAGTCCAAAAGTAAAGTGCTTATCCTCAGCCTTTGAAGCTACAACTATAAGAAGCGAGCGACTCCACCACTGCTATGGAGAACAAGCTTCGAGGCAACGCCGTCTTGTTGGTCTGGCTGGGTGCACAGATGCGCAGGGACTAAACCGCTTCGCGTAATTCGCCGTCGAAATTGGACCGAAAAGTCATTTGACGGGCATTTTGCTTGGCAATACCTGTGAGCATCATCCAGTAGGCTGGATTGCGGAGAATGCACCATCCGGCGTGGCACGGTGCTGCCCGCTACCGAATCGTTGCCATCGGTTGATTCCAATCTGTTGTACACGCGACGCACATGGTTCTTGCACTGCAGCTTTCCCCAAACCGGCACAGTGCACGGGTGATGAGCCCACGCGAGAGCTGTGTGATTCGGTCGTGATCGGCCCGGTGTAGTTGGCCTGAGCCCCAAGGTTTTCGACAGAGGTGACTATTCGCGAATGCAGCTGCGAGCTGGTCTCTTCCCCATGGGCCCCTCCCCATGGGGGCTGGCTGCTCATCTTTGCTCCAGGCGAAGATGGCACGAAGATGCGAGATCGATTCAATTCTCCTGTTCAAGCGCCCGATGTACTTAAAGAGGCACGCATCTCCCCCAGCTTTTCCCCGACTTTGCCATCACCAACTCGTGTCATTCCATCGCTGAGCACATTCCATCACTCAAGCACATCTCCGCTGTTGCTGAATTTTTCCTCCTCCTGCCCTCATCACCATCTTCGCCTCACCCAAGATGAAGGAGACTCTGGAAGATGCTGGCACGCCAGTGGTGGCCCTCGACACGGCCACGAACAGGCATGCCGATCAGAACGTCATCAGTGGCGCGCAAGCTGCCACCGAAAGAGAGCACACAATGTCCCTCCGCGAGGGTGTCAAGCAGTATCCCCGTGCCATCGGCTGGTCCATCCTCTTCTCGACAGCCCTGGTCATGGAGGGCTACGACCTTGTCCTCATGGGGTCCTTCTATGGCTTCCCAGCCTTCCAGGAGAAATACGGCGACCGTCAACCTGATGGATCGTACGAGTTGAGCGCGGCGTGGCAGAGCGGCTTGTCCAACGCGATGCTCATTGGCCAGTTCTTTGGCCTGTTCATCAATGGTGTTGTCGCCGATCGCTACGGCTATCGCAAGGTCATGGGCGTTGCTCTTGCGTTGACAATGGCCTTCGTCACTATTTTGTTCTTTGCGCCTAATAAGCCGACATTGTTGGTCGGCGAGTTCCTGCTGGGCATGCCGCTTGGTGTTTTCCAGACTCTGTCGGTAACATATGCCTCGGAGGTTTGCCCGACTGTTCTCAGAGTAAGTTAAAAAAAAAGAGGAAGAAAGAAAAGAAAGAAAAGATCTCCAGCTAGATCAGAACCCATCAGATGAATCCTTTAGACTGAACTGACGGACTCCAGGCCTATCTTACCACCTACGTCAACGCATGCTGGGTCATGGGTCAACTAATCGCCTCCGGCGTCCTTCGAGCCCTCGTCGACCGCACCGACGAATGGGCTTACAGAATCCCATTCGGTCTCCAGTGGGTTTGGCCCATCCCTCTCATCATCGGCACGTACCTCGCGCCAGAGAGTCCCTGGTGGCTTGTTCGACAAGGTCGTACGGAAGATGCCAAGAAGTCACTCCGGCGCCTGGCCGGTGTCAACGAGAAAATGTCCGAGGACGAGACTGTTGCGATGATGATCCATACCAACAACATCGAGCGCGAGCTTCAGTCTGGCACGAGTTACCTGGATTGCTTCAAGGGTGTGAATCTTCGGCGGACTGAGGTCGTGTGCCTCATTTGGGCTTCGCAAAACTTGTGTGGAGCCGGATTGATGGGATACAGGTGAGAGAAGCTGAACTTGAAGCATATATTATATATATATTGCTAGAATGATGCCCGTTGCTGACTCTTCGTTGCAGCACATACTTCTACATCCAAGCTGGTCTGCCACAGACGATGTCCTTCAACATGTCTCTGGGACAATACGGTCTCGGCCTTCTCGGCACCTTCCTTTCGTGGATTCTGATGATTCATATCGGTCGACGGACATTATTCGTTGGAGGCCTTGCAGGCTTGTTTGCATGCCTGATGACAGTCGGCTTCATCAGTCTCGCACCCGCGCATAGCGAAGCAGCTTCCTGGGCCACCGGCTCGATGCTGCTCGTCTACACTTTCGTCTACGACTCCACCGTCGGGCCAGTGGTCTACTCACTCGTTTCGGAGCTCTCCTCCACCCGTCTCCGAGCTAAGAGCATTGTCCTGTCCCGCAACCTGTACAATCTGATCGCCATCGCCAACGGCGTCATCTTCCCTTACATGCTCAACCCGACAGCTTGGAACTGGAAAGGCAAGACCGGCTTCTTCTGGGCTGGGACATGTGCCCTGTGCTTCGTCTGGGCCTTCTTCAGGGTCCCCGAGCCCAAGGGCAGGACATATGGTGAGCTGGACATCTTGTTCGAGACTGGTGTCAGTGCTCGCAAATTCAGCACGACAGTCGTGGACCCGTTCCATGGTGCCGGTGCCGAGAAGCAGGAGGTTGTACCAGAACATCAGGAACACAAGGAGTAAGGGAGACGGCGAATCAGTGTCTGCGCTGCTTGACTGGCAGGCTATCTTCGCTCTCAAAAGAGCCCGTGGAGCCGGGCAATGGCAAACATGCAACTTAACCTGGCTGTTTAGCCGCGGGAAAAGTTGCCATAGACACGATGCTTATGCAACATTCAATAATGATTAATGGAAGGATCTGATGCAATGCTATTCTCCACCCTGTCACCCAAGCTGGTTCTGTCACTTTTGACTTCGCTGTGCTCTGTTATTCTACGCCCATTGAGCCTGACTCTGCCGGCCCAATCAATCCCGAGGCCATGGTGACTTGCTACCCCAGATCAAAACCTCCTGTGACATTTTGTCAGCCCAACAGTAGCCTCAGAGGCGGGAATCCAAATGTCGTCGCAAAGAACTCCTCTTGGAAAAAATAAAAATAAAGTAAAAGTTCTGCCACGCCAACCCAACGTACGGTCAGGTACATACTATCGGCGACACCGGTAGCACAAGGCAAAACGGACCGCACATTCTCACCGACACATTGGAAGCTTTGTGTAACTCTGTGTGTGTGTGTGTGTGAAAGTCTGACCAGCAAACTCAACGTTGCCTTTTCAACATTTCCAATCCAGCCTCTTGCTTTTTTTTTTTAAAGAGAACTAAAATAAAGACAAAAGAAATGCAAGCTCACGTTTGTGCGATTCAACCCGGCGTGCGACGTCAAGACGGCCGAGTGCAACGAGACATTGCCTCCGCTGTCGGAACAAGCAGTCTACATACAACCTTTTTTTTTTCTTCCCCTTCTCTCTGTTCGCACTCCCAGATCCTGGTCAGGCGGTGATGCTGTTGACGAGGCTGTATAATATGAGAACTTATCGAGGCCTAGACTAGACCCGGTCGGAGGCCGAGCCGCCCGACTACAAAAATAAGAAGAAGAGGCTTTGCGGGAGCTAGTAAGTGCGAAGGTTGTCCCAGTGGAGCTCGACTGCGGCTCGCTATGGGTCACTGGCCGGCGGCCGGTCGCTCCAACGGCTAGGCACGTCATCTTGTGATTTCTGTTCCTGCCGTGATGTGGCCTCTCGTCGAAGTCGGATTCGCAGTTGTGTCAAGCACTAAAACTCGCAGATGCAAGAATCGTATTGCGCATCACTCCGAATCCCGTGTCCGTGGGCAGATGTGTCAAGTGTCCCATGCACGCACGCATGTACGGTGCACCGCATCTAGCATTGCGCCACCTGCTTTTTCCTTGTCTCCCAGGGTTGCCTTTACCCTTTTTTTTTTTTTTTTTTTTTTTTTACGATTGCCTGTCCTACGTGTGATTGCATATTCGAAATGTAGATCCTGGTATAGGTTCGCTGCACCCTTTTTTAGACCGCCGGGCTGACCGGGGCACTCTGGCAGCAGTCCCAGCGTACCGTACCGTGTGTACTCCGTAGTGCAGAAGTTGAGGCGGAGAGGGAAAACGCCGTCAACAGCATGTGAGCTAGTAGAGTTGGGAATATGGCACCAGGACAACAACGGCGAATTCAACGTCACAATCCCACGGGTTTTGGGCTGAGATGCAAATATGTACTAGGACAGGCACATGTTGTAACGCTAAAGCTCTGCCGAGGCGGGATGGCTGGGCGGTGGCCCCGAGCCAGCTCCTGATCTAGGGGTTCCCAACGCGATGGGCCTGAGCGAAGGTTTCCATCTTCTTTCTGTCTCTCGTCAATTAAATGCGTGTTAATACAGGAGAAACGTGCAATTACCGTACATAGGAAAGCACGGAGCCAGGCAACAAGTGAGAAAAAAGGAGGCGAGCAGGTCAACCCTGGAAGCATTGAAGTCCAGTAATTACAATGATTTCCGTTCGGTCCTCCGCGGACCCAGGCGGGGGTGCATCCGAGGCGGCAGTGGACCTTAGCCTGGATCGAGTTCCGATTTAAGGGCATGGATGGCGTGGCGTATACTAAATAAATGGTGGGGGTTGTCACCGGAATGACATGTCTGTGCTGGTAGAGTCCGGCTCAGTGCCATGCGAAGAATATACCCAGAGTAAAGATGTTTGTTCACCGTTGAATTGTCTGGAGAAACGCAACAGGTCCAAAAAATTACAATAGAGTAGGGCGCAATGTGGAAGACGCTCCATCATCAGCTACTACCTTAGGTACAGTGTAAACCCCTCTAACCACAAACAAACGCCTCTCGTGACCCAAGCCGATCGCCGGCAATACGAGCTTCCCCCCCGCACATCTTCGCCTGTCGCCGATGCCCCTAACCTATCGTATACATAATTGCATGCATACATCTATTCTTGGCCCCGGCATTCGGCACCTCTGCTATGTAGACTATGTACTAGGCTGCCCCAGTCTTCTACAATATGTACACACTGCTCGCCTGTCCATAGTAGCGACGACTATTGCGCGCGGATAGCTCAGTTCTCTCCCATTCTCTCTCTCTCGCCGTTCTTCGGCTCCGCGTCACCGCTACTTGGTGCCCTCCGAGACAAATCCCCGCCTAGGCTTGTGAAGGTGTGGATCAAGTCGCACGAAACAGCGACGTTCCGACCGGGTGCTTTGGCCGTGGTGCTGTCAAGGTCAGAGAACTGGCAACTGGCAGCTTCTCTCGCTGAAAGCAAGGGACACCCCTCCTCCTCTGCAGACGGCAGGCTGGGCTGAGCTTCGTCGATGTAACCTTGCCATTGGCCCTGCGCTGCCAAAGCCGATGCTGGGAAGAAAATACGAGGGCCCTTGAGTACCCTGTTATTATTTTTTTCTGTACGTCATGCCATCTTGAGAGCGACCGCAGATTGTTCCACCAAAAGGTACCGGCCCGGATTTGATGGAGCCATTGCACTGACGGGGGTCCGCGGACTAGACGGATTGACGACACTCCTCCATTCTATTCTTACTCGGGACTTCGCTTGGCTCGTTGCATCCAAACCCGACTTTCATCCCATCGTGAGAACATCTATAAATCAGCTTTTCCCGCCCGCCGGTAAATCTTGTCTCATTCACTCAGCACTCACAACAACCCATCCACACCCACAACGAGCCTTCACTTACACCACACACCACACCAGCTCGCCCGCATACGCATCCTACCCACCATCTCGCCACCTCCGCATCTACCAAAACATCAATCTTCGACCTCTCACCTTACACCTCTTACAACTTCTCTCAACACAAAAAACCCACCAACCTTCAAAATGGTCTCTTTCCTCACCACCCTTCTCCTCGCAGGCTCAGCCCTCGCACTGCCCAACCCCATCGCCTCCTCCGGCGGCAAGCAACCCAGCTGCATGGCCGCCGGGCAGAAGGTGACCGCCTGGGAGGTCGAGAACTTCGACTACCACGCCTCGTACATCTTCACCACCCCCGCGCACCAGAACTCGTGGGGCTACGTCAACTTCACCCTCTCCAACCCGGCGCTGAGCTACAAGCCCGTCTGCACGGCCGCCTCCTCCCAGCTCAGCGACTTCTTCTACGGCGACCTGGTCTACGACTGCCAGGTTCTCCCCGACGGCAGCCACCCCTCGGGCGAAGGCGCCGCCACCTTCACCTTCAGCCGTCCCACCGGCCAGCTCAGCATCAACCAGACCTGGGCCTGCCCCGAGGAGGGCGGTCAGTTCTGGGCCGAGGGCGGCGCCAAGCTGAAGCTCGACTGCGAGGAGAAGAACTACCAGAACAAGGACTGGCAGATTGGCCAGGTCTACTCGTCCCGCACCGTCACCTGCAACAAGGTCACCGTCGAGGTCCCCGTCGAGCACATCAGCGCTGTGCTGTGAGAAAGCGACATCATCAAAAAAAAAGGCACGACGACTAAAAAGGCGAAGGAGTGGGGACCGCATAGACGCAGAGGACAGCAGCATCATCAGTGGCGTTTATGGATTTTTCTTCTTTTCATGATGGACGATGGATTATTATTTAAAGGGAGATTTCTTTTTCCATGCTCACGCGCATCTTCACGATCAAGACGATCTCACACGCTCATTACGATACCCGGTGCGGTTTTTAGGGGTTGGATATTCCTGTCATTATTGATAATATGTAATTAGAAAGAGAATCACGTTCATCATCATCGCGTTTGCATCAAGAGTGTCAGCTCGAATTGTGCACATCACCTTGCCTAAGGTTAGCACCTAAACAATCTCTTGGTCGGAATGTGAGGATACGCACCTTCACGAGGTAGGTAGATAGGGCTGGAATGTCTCCCGTACAAACCGGGTACACACTCCGCTACTGGTAACTTAATCTGATGGGACTTTTTGTAATGTCTCGGCTGGTGAGTACATGTTCAAGATGAGTCGGGTGGCACATGGCCTATTCATGGTGTGAAGCCGCTTCCTGCAGAGCATGTTGTGTTTTCAGGCTTAGATTACTTGATTACTTGCGAATCTTTATTCGGTGAATTCAAGGTGGCTCAAGACTGAAAGCATGCATCGGACGGCAGATTGGGGGGGTGGTGCCTGTCATCGTCAGTTTGTTGTGTGTTCTTTAGTGGATGAAGGAAGATCCCCCACATGGTGATCAAGCTGAGGTGCACCGACGATCAGGCACAGACGGGGCAACCTTTTCCGACATGTACCATTCTATTCTTCAGGAATAGCTTCCATTCCCTCATGACTTTTCCTCAACCATGTAGTACAGCAGCCACTATGACAGACATGAAGAAGACTCTGAGAAGTTTTAAGAAAATCTAGGGTAGCGACCGCCAGGGATCTCTCAAGGCGTCCATCCTCTCGTCATCAGGCATCCATCTGTCGGGATCAACACCATGTTTCCATCACTCTCCGCCAGTGTAAATCACAAACCTAAATGCACCAAACTAGCTAGCTAGGCGCCGCCTCTTCGTGAATTGCTCAGTTTCCGTGCTCATGAGCGGTTGCCATGGCCCTACATCGGGTTGCTGGTCGACGACATCATCGTCCTTGGAACCCTTTCAGTTCTGTCTACCCCCCCCAAACATCACCATCTCAAGACCATGCTTCCATTAGGGATGATCACCTCTCCTGTCACCAATAAGCGGCTGTCATCTCACCGTCCAAGGTCAACACCCCGAGCGTTCCCGGCAACAGGATTCGACGCTATCGGTCAAGATCAACTTGTCGAGGAGGAGGCAATGCCAGAATACCGCCCGGAGCATTTTTACCCTGTTCGTCTGGGCGAGATAGATCTTCAATGACCGGTTCCAGACGGTTGCTAAACTCGGCTACGGCTCATCCTCTACAATATGGCTCGCGCGCGACCTACAGTAAGCATGTTTTCTACTAAACTTTTCGCAGCAGAGCAATCAGCTGATCCCTTGGTGTGGACATCATCAATATGTGGCGCTTAAAATCTACATCCACAACTCAGTCCAGCACCGTGAGCTACCGTTCTACCAGCATCTAGAGAAGGCTCTCCCTAGCTCGCAGCCAGGCGCCAAAAACGTCAGGAAGCTACTCGCCTCGTTCAAGGTAGTGGGCCCCAATGGCGAGCATGTTGCACTTTGCTCTTCAGGTCGCCCAAATGAGCCTCCGAGATATGGACACAGTGTTCATGAAAGGTCGTGGGTTCGATGAGGGATTCGTGAAGGGTACAATCCAGGAGCGTCTCGAAGCGCTTGACTTCCTGCACACCGAGGCGCAAGTCGTACACACTGGTAAGTCTCTTCGCTTCGCATATACACACAGCAATGCGGGCGGACTTTGCAGCTGAGACGAGCACAGACGTTCATCCGGGCAATTTGCTACTTGGGATACACGACGATTCATTGTTCGAGAAGCTGGAAGATACTGAGTTCTCAAGTCCCGTGCCTCGCAAGCAGTGCGAGGACCGTGTGATCTACCTTTCCCGGCTGATGAAACCCAAGGCTGGGCCACTGCTGCTTTCTGATTTTGGGGACGCGAGGCTCGGTCCCGGGCCCCATGCTGGCGATATCATGCCGATTATGTATCGAGCCCCGGAGAACGCTCTTGCATATTCAATGGAGCTACCCCGTCGACATCTGGAGCGTGGGACTTACTGTATGTGCACAGGCTGGCGTTGCAGCTTTTACCCTCACAGCTACCCACTAACTGTTCTTCCCTCGTCCTAAGGCATGGGATCTGCTCCAGGGCAGAACGCTATTCAGCGCCCGCAAGGAGGACGGCAGCCTCTCCGACGGAGCTCACTTTGCCGAACTTATTGCAGCATTAGGCCCACCGCCTCAAGGACTTCTCGATCGGCATCGCAAAAGAGCGCTGGAGTATTGGGATGAACAGGGTACGTTTGTCGAGAGGCTGTTCCGGTCTTGATCTCACCCGACGCGCATTCCAATATCTAACTTGCTTAGGAAATTGGACGGAGTTTGTACCTATACCGATGGAGAAAACTCTGGCGGCAGGTGAAACTAAGCTGGAGGATAACATGTTGAAGTATATAGGGGGCCTTAACTGCAGTCTAGGTGTGGATCCCGCTTTTTGACTTCTACATAACACGAAGTTCCTCCACTTCATGCGAAGAGCCCTTACCTGGGACCCTACTGCACGTCCTACAGCAAAGGAACTTCTGCAAGATCCATGGTTGAACACTTAGATTAGGTGGCAGAATGTCCTTGCGTGAACAGCTTCGCAAGACAAAATCGTGGGGTTCCTGTGTCTTTTCCAGAGTCAGGAGTGTAACATTATTCCAATAATTACAAGACACACAAGCACTATTGTAAGCTCCGACCATAATTTTGAACACCCTCCCAAAACCTGTAGGAAAACTACAAGTACTAGGTCCCTCCTTAGTAACGTTGTCCCTCCCTATACCGGCTTGGGCACATCATTTTGGGTTATTCTTTTTGTTTGTCGGATCGAGTTCTGAGAGGGTTCAGGTTAAGTCAACATGCGGCTGCAGCGATGTGGGCGTCGCATGGGCCTCCCACAGGATGGCAGCCCATTGGTCCCATCTTTCATTCACAGCGCTGGACCCCTGAATTGGACTCATGCAGGCTGCATGCACGCATCCTTCATTGGCGATATCTCTGCCTTTTCGGCCAGCTGCAAGTGTCAACGGCCGACGGAGGATGCAAACAAGGCTTGCGCGATCGAAAGCCAATGTGAACGCGGCAGAAAACCAGTGAATGCCGAGATCCTTCCCTTGCCGTTGTCATGCTCCCAGCCATTAAAAAGCCGTCTTTCCTCATCCATCTGCCACCATGGGGTAAGTGTCATCTCACTATACTCTCTTGCTCTCACTCGATTCCTTGCCCATACATTCGATTTGAACATTGACGGAACTCATATAGGGCCTACACGATGTCTTCATACCGTCATTCAGGAGATGAAGAGTCTTCCACTGACACTTCCGAATCTGACTACTCGTCGGGAAGTGAGCTGGAGAGAACCCCATCCGAGGTAGAGGATTCCGATTACGAAGCTCACATTGACCTTCTTGAGGTCACGAGTGCCAACGATGAGGCCAGTGAGGTCGAGACTGCCCCCATCTTCACGAATGCCGTGCGGCTTCACACCCAGCAGGTCAGTGCGCAGGGGAAGGCTCCCTTCGGCCAGTACGGTCTTCTTGCAGGCGATGTGAGCAACGGCTCTGCCCTGACGACCAGAAAGCAAGATCCTCGTATCTTTTACAACATTGCTGCCCCTTCGAGTGCCTTCATCTGCGGAAGCCAAGGTTCTGGAAAGAGTCATTCTCTGAGCTGCATGCTGGAGAACTGCCTGACCTCCTCCGTCGCGAATGTGCTACCGCGACCGCTCACCGGCATAGTCTTCCACTATGACGCTTTTGCCTCCGACACTGGCGGATCGCCTTGTGAAGCAGCGCATCTTTCTTCTAGTGCCGATGTCAAGGTCAGGGTGCTGTGCCCGCCAACCAACATCGGGAACATCAGGGTACGCCAAACAGAAGTACTACTAATAGATGCGGAAGGTCGGCGCTGACCATGAAGTAGAGAATTTACAGCAGGCTGCAGAACGTCACGGTGGAAGAACTCCGCATCAAGGAGTCTGACCTCGACACATCCCGCATGCTGGAGATGATGGCTGTCAAGTCTACTAAAGGCGGCATGCCTCTGTATCTCAACGTCATCGTTCGAATTCTCCGTGATCTGCGCATCCACCAGCAGCGTACCGGGACCAGGTTCTCCTACAGTCTCTTCAAGCAGGAGCTCGCCAAGGAGGAACTCACTGACGCGCAGCTGGGACCGCTCCAGCAGCGGTTGGATACGCTGGAGAGCTTCATGGTGAAGAACGAGGCGAGGGCCTATGACATGTTCAAGAACAGGAAAGACTCGAAGTTGATGACTTCCAGTCGGGCCAAGGGCAATAATTGGGCACCTCAGGTTTGTTTTTGAAGCCAGCCCGGGGCGTTGCATGTTGCAGATGATGCTGACGACACGATCGTTTTCTTTTTTTGATAGCCTGGCCAACTCACCATCGTTGATCTGAGCTGCCCGTGCGTCACAGCCGAGGCAGCCTGCTCCCTGTTCAACATCTGTCTGCATCTCTTCCTCGAGCAAAACAGCCAAATCGGCCGCGTCGTCGCGCTCGACGAAGCTCACAAGTACATGACCGACAGTCCCGAGTGCCAGGCCCTGACCGAGGCGCTCCTCGCCACCATCCGCCTCCAACGCCATCTCGGCGCCCGCATCATCATCTCCACCCAGGAACCGACGATCTCGCCGAAGCTGCTCGACCTCTGCTCCGTCACGATCGTGCACCGGTTCACGTCCCCGGACTGGCTGGACACGCTGAAGAAGCACCTCGCCGGCGCATCGGCGTTCAGCACCTCCGCCGACAGCCCGGAAGACTCGGATGACGATGGTCGTTCCTACGTCGGCATCCAGCCGCTCAAGCTGAACGGCGACGACCTCGCGAAGGACCTGTTCTCCAAGATTGTCGCTCTTCGCACCGGTGAAGCGCTGATGTTCGCGCCGAGTGCTATCATTGGCCTCAAGAGCCGTGAAGCGGCGCAGGATTCTGGGAAGGGACGGAAAATCATGGTGAGGCTCGGGAACGGAGTTTTGAAGGTTCGCGTTCGGAAGCGCGTGACCAAGGACGGCGGCCGGAGTATCATGGCTAATTAGAAGGTTTCTGATGAGGAGTTGCCCGGTACTTCCAACCGAGACGTATGTCTACTCTTCTTGTTTTGTGTTATCTGGAGTTAGGTTAATGTTTTGAAAAGAAGCAACGCGCGATAGACTGTTGCGGCGCTCATAGATGAGCATAGACGATGATTGATATCGGCAGAACAGCCTCTTGGGCTTTTTCCAAGGACATGCTGCAGAGAACATAAGTGTAGTCTAGGACAATTCGACATGTTGCTTCAGCCTGTGAATGAACCTTGTGTGAATGAACCTTCCTGCCAACAAGCATGCATTAGTAGTTTTGTGATCGCACAGTCAGCCAGCCAGCGAATGTGCCGTGGACTGCAGCTCATACATCTTGTGATTGGCCCTTGGTTCAAGCTGCTAAGCCTCATACGACCTGATATCTGTTGTGTGTCACGGTCAAAGGAGAAGGAAAATGAGGTAAAGTGATCAATACACGAGGTTCTCTGTGCAAAGCTAGCAAGGAAACCGTGATGTATAGAAGTGATGGTTCCTCCTCTCTCAAGCCTGAGGGGGAAGAGGGGGTATATCACAGGTATCCCCAGGCGCTCCTGCCCACAACAATATCCCCCCAATGTAAATCTATCACCTCTGCTTCGTCTCCCGTGCTTGAAACGGTCATCTACATGCCCATCTGTCCATTGTCTATTTCGGAAAGATCGAGATAAAGCTGATTTGCATTTAAAATCGTGGAAGGGGAATTGGGTGCTGATTCAAGTGAGACCAAGTGACACACCTAGCAACCATCATCAGATCGAGGTGCAGCGCGATGGGAAAGGGAATGTGCCCTAGCTTTCACTCTGAACAAGTTTCCTAAAAAGGACTGTAAGATGTGGAAAATTAGATTATTATGAACCTGAATTGAAAAGCACAGAGAAGGTCCATCTGGTCTGTACACGACTGAACTCCCTCAGGCCACGACTAAAAGCGCGAGGGCTGCATAACCACATAATCTGCCCATGAAGAACAGCTTCATACATACGGAGAGTTCATCACCACCGATACTGATTCTAGAAATGAGATATGTATTGGCCACGGCCTTGAGCGTTTCGGGCATGTCATTGGACAAATGAAAGACGAGAAGCAGAGCATCGAGTGGTACCGTCTGGGGGCTACGAGGCAAGCATGATAGCATGGACTTCTTAACACATAAACCTGAAAGACTGGAGCAGTTGCCAAGAAGGATTGGACCCGTGGAGATTTACAAGGAAAGCATCCGCTCAAGAATAATATATTAAGGCGCAATGTCATTTAGGAATGCACTGCTCAGTTCCATCAGATGGACCACATGCACGGCAGCTGTGGCAAACGGGTGTACCAGGTGCCCCCCATGGGGATGGATGCGATGGTGGACCAAGAGGGATCAACAGAGCCTGTGGGTAGGAGAGCTTGATCTGCCTGGCTTATCAGACGTGTTGGCGATGCCCGTTAATAAAGACAAGGTTAAGTGGGCATGAAGGGCGCGCCTTATGGACCTAATGTGCTTGCCGCGCGATGTCACGAATCACGAGCACGAACCATGCGTCTGATTCGGAGGGCATCTTCGTCACTTTGGATGTCTTCACAGAGTTAATTCTCAGCACGCCATTTGGGGACAATACGCAGGCTCGGAGACAAAAACGTGCCGTTGTGTAGAAAAAAACTGGAGGTCTCTCTGTACCTTAACCCGATCGGTAATTTCTCCTCTGCTTCCTCCACTCTCTCTCTCCCACACTCTCACCATCTCCTCCACCCCCTTCACTCAACCTCACCCCTCAACCCCGGCGAATAGCCTCGCCTTGTTCTTGACCTCCAAGTTTATCACCAGCATCTTACTTCAAACTGTCATGAACGAGACCGAGCCCCTGCTCCAGGGGTCTGCCAGTGAACAGTATGGCGAGGCCGTCAGCGCGGTTGCCCACCAAGCTGAGCAGCACTTGGATCCAACACTGAAGTTCGATCCGAATGGCGATGAGGATAACCCGTTGGAATGGTCTAATGCATACAAGTGGGCAATTGTAGGCCTTATTGCTCTCAATGCCTTCACTGTGTACGTCGATCAGAAAATTTTCACCGTGCTGATTCCGGTTGACTGATTTTCACGCACAGAACAACAACATGCACCAGCGCCGTGCCCATCGCAAACATGATCGTGTCAGACCTCTCCGATGGCCAGGTTGACAGATCAGCCGCCACTCTACTCGTAACCCTCTGGGAGCTCGGCGAAAGTGCTGGCCCCCTGCTCATCGCTCCCCTCTCTGAAGTCTTTGGTCGTGCTGTCGTCTACAACGTCTGCAACACCCTCTTCACCATCACCGTCATGCTGACTGCCCTCTGTCAGTCGGCTCCACTGTTCATCACTCTACGGGCTGCTACCGGCCTCTTTGTCGCCGCCAACGTCCTCAGTCCAGCCGTCATCGGTGACATGTTCCTGCCTGATCACAGGGGCGGACCCATGAGCGTCATCTTCCTAGCCCCTCTCACGGCTGGAGCCGTCGGACCAGCTATTGCTGGAGCTATCGCGCAGTCAATCGGCTGGAGGTCGGTCATGTGGATCTGCGCCCTTGTGGCCGGTTCCTGTGAGGTGGCCTTCCTGTTCTGCTTCAGGGAGACGTACAGTGTGCCTATCCTACGCCGAAGGGCAGAGAAGCGCCGCGAAGGTCTCGGGCTGTCAGCCGAGGAGATCAAGGCGAAGAAAGCGGCGAGTTACGCGGAGTTGAAGAGTTCGATCCAACGACCTGCGGCTGTTATGGGCAGCTCCTTCGTCCTGGCCTCCATGTCGCTGTTTGGCTCCGTGTACTTCGCCCAGTTCTACGTAATGAGCGTCAGCTTCCCGCCGATCCTGGAGGACTTGTATGGTCTGACGCCTGCTCAGGCAGGCTCGTGCCTGATCGGATGGAGTAAGTCTTCGTGTCTGACCCTCACTAGAGGATGAGCTTTTGTGCTGACCTGTGTTAGGCGTGGGTTCGATGGCTGCGGTGATGCTTTGCAACGTCTTCCTTGATCGGATCTATGTCCGGTTGCGCGATGCCGCCAAGAATTCAGGTATTCCAGAGTACCGACTCCCTCTCACCATTGTTGGCGCGATTCTCCTACCACTCCCACTGGCGGTTTTTGGATGGTTCACTCAATGGCGTCTACCGATCGCCGCCCTCATTGTGGCGTCAAGCTTGGTCATGGTGTCAGTCATGCTGGTCTTGGTCACTCTGTCGTCTTACGTTGTGGACGCCTTTGGCCTTTATTCAGCATCAGCTATGACCGGCGTCATCATCTCGAGATGCCTTATGGGCTCCTTCTTGCCCCTCACGGCAGCGCCACTCGTTGAGCGATTGGACTATGGGTGGGGGTTCACAGTACTGGCGGCGGTGCCGTTCTCTTTGATGCCGATCCCGATGCTTGTGATGCGTTACGGACCTCGCTGGCGCCAGTGGTCTCGGTACACAAGGGAGCAGTAGGCAGAAGGGAGATGACACCAGCAACGCGGTACAGTAATGAGAAGATTTTGGAACGACTCAATGGCTGACGATTTGTGGCTGACGATTTGCGGTGCTCCTGTCTGCCGGACATGTTACGAGGCCTAAATGTATAGAGATAGAAATGAACGTAGGCAGCCTATTGACCTAATGACACATTGATCAATTATCCGGACGGTCGGCGAGAGACGAAATGGGTATCAATAGTCTGGTACTCTATACGAGCTTTGGTGATTAGCAAGTGACCCTATGCTGTGCTGACGCCTTCGTAGGAACGCGCGCACTGGTAGTCGTCAGCGCTGACTACGTTCAGGCAATTGCACCAAGCACAGGTTAAATGTATAGATATAATCCAACGTTCCGGGTTCACCAGTCAACGAATCTGACACGTCCGGTCATACAGGTCTCGCGTACGGCACTCTTCAAGATGATTCTCAATCTTCTATCACACCAACATCGCCCACTCAACCCCTCTCTACTATTTACCAGTATTACCATGGCCCCAGATAACGATTCAGCAGAAGCACAAGCCTTCTAGAACTACTATGTCAAGCCCAAAGATAAGGAGATCCCAGATGATCCACGTCAACCACGCTCTGGTCGAAGCCTGTGTACGCGATGGATACGTCATGATCCCCGGTGCCTTCACCGAGACGCAAGCTCTGGAGGCTAGAGCTGAGATCGACCGAATGCACGGTGAATGCCCACTCATTGGTCGCTCCGAGTTTGAAGGCTGCAAGACGAATTGCATGTGGGCTCTACTCGGCAAGAGTCGAGAATTTGATGCGTTCTGTTTGATACCGGAGGGTTACCGCATTGAACGAGTACTTCCTATCGGACGAGTACCTTATCTAAATTATGAGCAGCATTGTCATCCAGCCAGGTGAGACGGCTCAGATCCTTCACCATGACGACGCGGGCACGCGGATGCCGAGACCCAGACCCCCAATGTCAGTTGGCACAGCGACCTGGCTGGACGACTACAATGAGACGAACGGCTCGACCAGGATTGTTTCCGGGAGTCATCGATGGGGGGACGGCGTCTACCCTTGGGATGAGCAGGCTATTCCCGCCTTGGCGAGGAGAGGAAGTGTAGTCTACTTCCTGGGCACGACGTGGCATTCTGGAGGGGTCAATGTATCAGAGGCTCCACGCTATGCGATTACAATCTAGTACTGCCAGCCGTGGCTGAGGGCATATGAGGATCTGAAGACGGCAATTGACCCGAGAAGGATTCTTGCTGGGGAGATTGATCAGAGGATCATGGACATGATGGTGTATGCACGGCACAGCCATACTGGGGTGTTTTGAGTACAGATGAGGTCGTGATGAGGGAAGATGAAAGGCTGACTTGGGGTACAGTTGATGGAATGAACCCAATCAAAGGTGCAAGACGACTGGTTCGTTGGCTACAGAGTCTCGTGGAGATCAGGCAGCCAGGATATGCCCATGAGGAGGGCAAGACAGATGGATGGTTTAAGAATTCGTGCAGGAAACTGTAGAGGTCAGACTTGTATGGCGACAAGCCAGCTATGTACATATCACTTTCCTGCACGTATCGCTGAGTCGTGAACTTGGTCATCCTACTGTTATGACTTGAAGTGCGTGTTCGATTGACAAAAAGACTGGCTATGCATGCCATGCGTATGTGATGCGAAGCGATACATTTCCACATATGCACAGTGGCAAGCCGGCTACGAATGGACAAAGTCTCCTACAGATACCCCATTCTCTTATCCTGGCCCTCACCTTTCAACTCTAGTTGACCTGCGCATACCAGTTCTGAACCTGGAAAGTAGCCGGACCACCAGTGAAAGGCTCAGTGCCGAATTGGTTCGCTGGAGAGGTGGAACATGTTAGCAAAAGTGGCGACCGAATGAGACGGAGGCGGGGGAACTTGACGCACTGATCAGGTACTGCCTGCTAGCGGGGAACCCATTGTTCTGGGTGAGATGGTTGTAGAAGGCCTTGAGGTCGCCGCTGAAAGAACTGCGCTGGCTGGGCGCGACGAAGGAGAAGACGCGCATGGCACCGTTGTAGCCGTCGAAGAGCTCCCATTGCTGACCAAGGATGTTGACCATGCCCTTGGACGAACCGATGGGGTAGACATTGCCGTAGCGTCCGAGCCTAGAACTCTATTAGACACCCTGTGCCAATGATGAATCGCCCAGGGCTAACTCACCAGACCATAAGCTCGTAGTCCCCAGAGGAAGTGTCATGGTTGGGATCGGACGCAGTGAAGAGGTCATAGGCAACATTGGCCCTGATGTTGTTACCCTGGTACGTCCACTGCGCAGCACTCGGCAGGCTGCCGATCTGGCTGATCAGCTTCGGGGTCAAGGACCTCCCCGAGTAAGGATACGACTTGACGTTGTTCTCCGACCCAGACCAGGTCCAGTCGACCTGCCACGACACACCCCCACCCTTGGTGTTGAAGACAAGAAGGCACTGGTCGCCTCGCCCGGAGTCCTGACCCCACCTGTTGTTGTTGAAGTAGTAGCCGTCTGAGGCGTAGTAGGCGTATCGCTCGCAGAGCTGGGTTTGAGCCATGGTCACGGCGGCCAGGGAGACGAGGGTGGTGAAGAGGGAGAGCTTCATCGTGGCGGCGCGCGTTAGTGGCGATGCGGCTTTATTCCAGATAGCGGAGCCTTGGATCAGGTGTGCTGTTATCGCAAAGATGATATTTGTCACTTGGAAGCCTGGGGACAAAGATCAAAATTGAGACATTGTAAAGAACTGACTGTATTTTCATCCTGTTTATATATCTATACCGCGATGGCTTCATCTTGGGAACGGAGGCAAGCCGGATCGTCGGGTTGTAGTAGCGGAATCTGTTCACAGACTTGAGGACCATGATCACTGAGCAACTATCAATTTGACACCTCCGATATTGGCTGTTCGGACCACTGCCGGTCAAATACATAGTCTAAATTGACTCAAGATGCCAGGGGGTTTAATATTCCTTCACCAATAGTGAGTGCTCTGTGCAGGTATACAAGCTTAACGGGCACGCGGCCCAGGGTTGTTGCATCGACACCATCGAATAAGAACCACAGGCCTTGCTTGGAAGAGGCAAGCACTTTCCCGTTCGCGTGCCAGGGGAGTTTAACCTTGCTTATGTGAGAAGTAAAGTTGGCTTCTCGGCAGTGAATCGTGGGGAAAGGTCGAGGCTCCAGGGGGCGCATTGTTGAGGGTGACATTGGCTCGAAAGGGGAAACACGGATGACCTCTGCCGCTAGAGAGGGCCAAGTTAGGGAGTCGTAATAGCGGGCAGAAATGAAGGCCAAGGTGCACAGTGTTGGGAGGGAAAAGCCACCAATGATGATGGATACCTACTTGATTGCCAGCTGAACGTCGAGATTTGAGGCAAGTGACTGCTTCTTTGAAGGAGGGTGCCCTGTCACGGAGAAAATTGCATTGAGGTGTTGGTCCCAGTTCCTGGCGTATATTACTGGCAATGGTGTATATAATAGTGCGTTGACAGCGGAGTGCCATTCTTCCTAAGTGTCGTACTGTTGGGCGGCAGTTCCTGGGCTACTAGACCAAGTCCCCGCGTCTATGCGATTCGGGTCTAAACAGCATCTGGACAACAAACTCCATCACGTCATCATAACGCCGAGGTGATGACAAACGACAAGGGGACAAGAGGCGCGTTCTCCTCAAAAATCTAGACCGTAAAACCATGACTTAAACAGAACATTAGAGGCAACATCGTGCATCAACGTCCCATCGCCTCCATCTACAGACTCTATACAATTCGGCCCTACCCCGTCGACCCATCCACCAGCTTTAAACAACCTTTCCGCGGGCACCCCGAATCCTTGCTAAATCCCAACCGGCTGGTCCCCGACATCCCTTCCTGTCGCTACTGTCCCTAGCCGGAAGCAGGTACGCATAAGATCATGGCTCATATCGATACCTCGCTGCCTCCGGAGCCAACGGGAGCTGCTGCCCGTCTCGCCGCCTCGCACGCCACCGATTCGGCCCTGAAACTCTACGGGGGCTGGTTCTGCCCCTTCGTGCAGCGCACGTGGATCACTCTGGAAGAGCTTGGCGTGCGAGACTATCAGTACGTGGAGATCAACCCGTACCGCAAAGAGCCAGAGTTCCTGGCCTTGAATCCCAGGGGTCTGGTCCCCACGTTGGCAGTGCCGGGAGGCAAGTCCGGGGAGGAGCAGAGGCCACTCTATGAAAGCTTGGTGGTGTGCGAGTACCTTGATGAGGAGTATGGGGACGCTGCGAAGACGGGAAGGTTATTGCCAACGGGGACGTATGAACGAGCGAGAGCGAGACTCTGGATCAATCACATCGCTACGAGGATTGTGCCGGCTTGGTATAAGCTGATGCAGCATACGCCCGACAAGAAGTTCAGTCTCGATGATGCGAGGGCAGAGCTGCAGAAGCATCTGAAAGCATTCGCGGCAGAGATGGCAGATGGGGGACCGTGGTTCTACGGGGAGAAGTTTGGCATGGTGGATATTGCGTTGGCGCCCTGGGCGAAGAGGTTGTGGTTGATTGACCACTACAAGGAGGGTGGCACAGGCATCCCGAAGAGCGGCGAGGATGAGGTTTGGGGACGGTGGAGGAAGTGGATGGAGGCCATTGAAGACAGGAAGAGCGTCAAGGAGACCTGTAGTAGCGATGAGAGGTATATCCTTGCCTATAAGCGGTATGCAGAGGACAAGACGAACTCGGAGGTCGCACAGGCAACGCGAGAAGGTGGAGCACTGCCTTAGATGCCGATGAGGATGGATCAATGAGATGTAGTCTAGCTTATGCATATGTTGGAGTTGTGTTGCGCACCTTTGAAGTGAAGTTATACACAGACCGCAGCAGTTATCATGGACACCGCCACAGAAGCTTACAGCCACAGCACAGGGAGGCTACGCCACTGTAGTGCATGTAACCCACTGTAGCCACTCCCGAATCAGTACACGCACCACCTGTAGATGCCAATTGCGGCCTCGTCGCATTTCGATCATCGCCAGAAGCTTGAAGACTTTCTTTTTGTCTTCTCCTTGCCAACCTTCCCACCGCCTCACAGCAACCCCCTCCCATCCGCAATGGCCGACACTCCTCCATCCCGCTTCACGACCCAGAACCAGAACACCGCTCAGCGACTCTCCACCAATACAGTCGGCCTTGTCAACCTCTCCGACTTCCGCAAGCGTCGCGCCGAGGTCCTTGAGCAGCAGGAGCGCGAAGCACGCGACGTTTCCGCACCTTCAGGCACGTCTAGCCAGGTTCCTACGCCGCCTGATAGGTCTTTGACGGGCACTCCTGACAATAATGCCGGGAACAGTGACGACGCAGCAGCAGGACCGGTTCGGAAGAAGGCCAAGGGAGGCCAGAAGAAGAAGAAGAAGAAGCTCTTGTCGTTTGGGGATGATGAAGAGGAGGGAGTAGAAGAGGTGATCAAGCCGAAGAAAACGACGGGATCGAAAGAGAATGGCGACTCGCAAGAGGCAGTCATGAACGAGAGCGGTGCCGAGACCAAAGCCAAGTTCAAGGCCAATGCTTCGGTGGGCATTGTTCCCAAGCCGCTGACGAAAGCTGCCCTGCGCAAAGAAGCTACCGAGCGAGAAGCACTGCGGCGCGAGTTCCTCAGCCTCCAGGAAGCTGTCAAGGCAACTGAGATTGCGATACCTTTCGTTTTCTACGATGGCGCAAATACACCAGGAGGCACGGTCAGGGTGCGCAAGGGTGACTTTGTCTGGGTGTTCCTTGACAAGAGCCGCAAGGTGGCCGCGGAGATGGGCACAGGTGACAAGAGCGCGACAAGGAAGGCTTGGGCGAGAGTTGGTGTGGATGATCTGATGCTCGTCAGGGGGTCTGTCATTATTCCTCATGTAAGTGTGCCTGCCTCTCGCCATAGTCTGGCAATTCTGGGCACTGCTAAATATCTATATACAGCATTACGACTTCTACTTCTTCGCCCTGAACAAAAACCTCGGCCCAGGGGGCCATCGCATCTTCGACTACAGCAACGAAAGACCTCCTGCCGCTGCTGTGCCCACTTCAGGGACGTCGTCGACCGAGCCTCTGAAGACTGCTGAGTCAAGAACGGCAGCTGCACAGGCACTTCCCGACATCAATACGCTCGAGGGCGCGGATGATGATCCGAATCTGACGATGGTGGTTGACAGACGGTGGTATGAGCGGAACAAACATATTTATCCAGCCAGCACTTGGCAGGAATTCGATCCGGAAAAGGATTATTCGGCGGAGGTGAGGAGAGATGCGGGCGGTAACGCATTCTTCTTCGCGAGGTGAGGCAGCGAGCTCACGTTAGCTCCTCGAGATTTGTCGTGGAAGTTGTTCAAAGTCGATAAAAGTCGAACCTTGTTTGGATTTCTGCTGGCCGGTGTTGCCTTTCATCCGCAGAAGATCCAGATTGCACATGTCGTTCCAGCAAGGCACCACCATCCCGGCCAAAACAGCATCAGGATGAGGCCATTCCCACTTCCCAGGATCCAGGTTGCAAAGCTGTTAAATGTCGCATCTCTCAACGCCACCACCTTCTTGGATGTCCACGTCCGCCATATGGCCTGTCTCGATATCCAGAACGCGGCTTGTGCCGCGAAGAAGGCGTTGATGAGCAGAAAGCGACTAGACCAGAGGGCTGTGGAGAGAGTGATGCAGGCGGCAGTGTATGCCTGAGTCAAGAGGTATATTGATAGCCCGCTGAGGAGGCGTTGGATGTGGAGGAGGGAGTGGACGAGAGGTGTGAGAGTCGTGAATAGTAGCTCGGTTGAATACGGGAGAACGCTGGGCTCAACACGAGACGCAGTCAGGAAGCTAACCTTGTCCATGTTGAAGGCGACGTTTGTGGACATGGCCAGAGAGTATGTGCTTCCACACAAGACATGAGCTGGGAAATACGTGAGGGACGAAATCCCTGAGAAAGAAACGGCGGAGGGGAGTCCCAAACGACTCTTCTTGTTTATATCACGGGCCTCAGTCTTGCAAGACCCATCCGACCCCCACCCGCGCCCCTCCTTCGATCCTTCGCGAACATCCCCGAAAATCCATCCAACCACAACGCTGAACAGATGCAGATGTCAGAAGGGCCTATTAAGACTCACCCACGACTCGCCGCATGTAGTGCACGCGAAAACGCATGGACGTGTGAAACCGACGATTTTGTGTTTGGCGCTTTTAGATCGCGTTTCGCCTAGTGCGGAGAAGGGCGGCTTGCCTTTTGGGCATGCAGCTGGTGCGAATGACGGCCACACGTGGGGCTGGTGATTCGTCCATGGGTCCGAGATGGGGCCACGGCAGTGGTGAGAGGATGGGAATGAGACAAAGCTGTCGAGTGTTGGGGAGGAGGGGGGGGCTTCTACGATTCATGGTGTTGCATTGCGTACTCCTCAATCAAGCATCGGTGTCAGAGTATGGGCTGGCGCTTGATAGGCAGTTGCCGGTTGCGGCGGCTGTGGTCCATTCCCATCAGTGTCTTGCATGTACTTGGTCCGGGATTCTCCTCTTCATCACGGGTCTGAGACACCTCCCGGGGCCGACACGTGTGGTGCGGAGGGGATGTGAGTTGTTGATGCCGCTCCGGGGAATACCGAGTCCGGGTGATGGACGAGAGAACTTGACGAATGGAGCATCTTACACATGTTCGCGATTGTTGATCCCATTCATGCGCCAGTACCCAACGCAGGGCCAACCATGCTCATAAGTTCGAGAAGCATGCTACTTACTTCGAGTCTCCCACCGCATCAACGAGCTTACAGCACAGTGTCCCGGCACCTATTCTGCAAACATTACCCCTCTTATCTGTTGAGGCTTCACTAAGGTTTCCCTTGCCGCCATCTTTATGTTCAACGCTGTCTAAGGAGTCTTGCTCATGTGTGACTGTGTACCTTGGTGTTGGCACAAGTGACACTGGAGCTTAGAGATGGACTCCGGAGTGTGGCGTCAAGAACAGAAGCATCAATTGCGTCCAAAGGAACGTGCTCATCACCTGTTCTGTCTGCTCTACCTTCATTACTTTCGCGGCCCGGCACCAGGCATATCCGTCCCTTGTTTCTTCCCTCATAACGCGGCACGCCCATCGGCGTATACTCTCCATCATCTGCTCTCGACCACTTTTCAGCATCTACCTCTACAAACAAATACCCTCATCATGTCTCAGAACACGAGTCCACCCCCATCAACGGCATAATCAGCACCCGTCACATAACTGCCCGCCCTGCTCAACAACATAACCACCACACCCGTGACCTCCTCCGGATCGCCCATCCTCCCCAGCGGGTTCCGCGCACTCCACTGCAGCCTATGCTCCTTCAGCCCCTCCCCCTCATTGAGGATAGTGTCCATGTAGCCTGGGCTGATACTGTTCACCGTGATGCCGTACCTCGCCCACTCGGCCGCCAAGCTGCTCTTCATCATGAGCAGCGCCCCCTTGGATGCATTGTAAGCGACCTGGGGCTGCGGGAAGTTGACAGCGTGGGCGGAGATGCTGGCCGTGAAGATGATGCGGCCGCCCGGCGAGGCCGCGTCGGTCTGCTGCTTGATCATCTGCTTCGCAGCTGCCTGCGCGCAAATGAAGGACCCGGTCGTGTTCACTTCCAGGAGTCTGCGGAAAGTCGCCGCGGGCGTCTCGATGGCGTCCTGGGAGTGCACGATCCCCGCGAAGCAGACGAGCGCATCAACCGAGCCCAGAACCGCTGCCGTCTCCTCAACCGCCGCGCCCACGGCGTCCTCATCCGTGACGTTGACGTCCCTCGCCTCGATCTTCGCGTCCGGGAACTCCCTCCGCAGTGCGTCGACCTTGTCCATCGTCTTCGCGACACCGAGGTCGAAGATCATCAACCCCGTGATACCGTGCTGGAGCACCGCCCTCGCCGTCGCCGTGCCGATGGCTCCGGTGCCGCCGGTGATGATGATGTTGCCCACGAGCGCGAAGCGGCCGGCCGCAGTGTCACGGGGCGCGAGGTGCCGGGGGTCGATTCTGGCCTTGTCGGAGCCTCGCGAGAGGATCATGCTGGGCACGATGCGCTTGGCGAGATTGGCGCGCTCATCTCCGTGAGAGTCACTGGGAGACATTGTGCGTGAAATTATTCTACTGGACGTGATAAATGATGATGGATTATGATGATGTTTCATGTGCTTTATGGCTGTTTATGCGTAAATGGTGCTTTTGTTAACGGCCTCGAGAGATGTCAAGTTGCGCACGCAAAACATCAGCAGAGCAAGAGTGGCAATGCAGAATTAATAAAACACCGAAAGCTGCAGGATTTATACAAAAAATACCACTCTATATGGGCTTACACCACATGAAGTCATCGCGGTCGACATCCCACCCCGCCTTTTGACGATCCCCAGGGTCGCTGTCAGCCACCGACTCCACCAAAAGTCCACGATGGCGTTGCGCCCTGTGTGTGTCCTGCGACTCTGTGTGTGTGCTGGCAACTCGAGTGATGTGATAAGGGAGTTGATGTTTCCACATCGTCGCACTCTCTGCCGGATTGGTAATCTGTGTAAGTCGACTTCCATGCGGCCCAATTTCTGAATACACCCAGTTGAGGAGAGCCAACGTTACATGGTGACAGAGTCGCAACCGTCGTAGCAGAGAAGTGGCCGGGGTAACTCAATTGGTTCAATAACGGAGTACAGCGCTCAAGTCGCACTCGACCCCTCCAATAGACTTTCTCCAAAAATCACAGCTCCGTCCTGTTCAGCTTCACTTCACTCTTCCAACATTCGCCCATCATCCCATCACCAACGTAGCCTCACACAACGGGCCAAGTCAAGCAAGACACTGTAGTCCATTACCTCTTGTCTCTAAACCCACTGCGCCGCCTCTTTTGCCTTGGCACATCCATAGAAACGGCCAAAGGTGGCCCCAAGAAACCTGACAGCATCCATCGCTGAAGAGCCACAATTCCCCAGTACCTGCGACTCAGAGCCAAGACTCGACAGACTGTCCCCATCAGCCCATTTCTCAACAGAAAGCACGATTTGCGACCGTTGGAGAAGCTTGGCTTTCGCTACTCTAAATTCTTAATTCCACCTCCTCGTCCCTCATCCTTGTCCCTCGTTCTTCCAGACATCATCCCACCTCATCTAATCGTGTCCCTTCTGGCGCTTCGAGGACCTCTTCATTCATCCTCCATCAGTGTACCTCCCTCCAATTGAGCACCACTCCTCTCTTACCATGGTCGAGTTCACCGACGAAATCAACCGCGATGCGGCCACGGTCTACAACTACCAGCGCATCTCTCCGATCGACACCCCGCCCAAGGGCCCCTTCTCCGCCATCTTCTGCCTCTGCTCGCTCGACACCCGCGTCGCAGCCTACGCCGCACACCTCTACCACTCCGAGCTCGCGCCGTGGCTCATCTTCTCCGGCCGCGTCGGGGCCCTGACCTCGGGCCGATGGAAGGATGCCGAGGCGGCGGTGTTTGCGCGCATTGCTGCCGCGCTCGGCGTGCCGGAGGACAAGATCATCATAGAACCCGAAGCGACAAACACGGGAGAGAACATCAGGTTCACAGACAAAATCCTCAGGGAGCGGGGGATCGAGGTCCGGAGGTTGCTGCTGGTGCAGAAGCCCTACATGGAGCGCAGGACGTACGCCACCTTCCGGAAGCAATGGCCGGATGAGACGACGGAGTTCGAGGTCACCAGCCCCCAGATCGAGTGGGATGAGTACTGTGATGAGGATAATCCTCAGGAGCTGGTGATTGGCATCATGCTAGGCGACCTGGTCAGGGTCAGGGAGTACCCGAAGCTGGGGTTCCAGATCGAGCAGGAGATTCCGGACGAGGTATGGGACGCAGGACAGAGGCTGATCAAGGCTGGGTTTGGAACCCACTTGCCCGAGGGGTATGTGGTCGAGGAGCAAGCGGAGGCGAAAGATGCGTAAGCGGCTGCAAGGCAAAAGTGCATGGAAAAGGACTGAGCGCTGTATAATTGGTGCACCGCGGTGGGAAGCGACAAGTGTAAGAGCGTGTATCGTACAAGATCGTCTGTTATTTTTGTTTGCTGCGTATTGACTCAATCGTGGCTTTCAAGAAACCCGTGAAGCTCTCAAACACCGTCGCATCCTGACCCTCGGTCCACCTGCAATGAACCACCACATCGTCTCTCTGGACTCTGACAGCGATCTTGAAGCCCAGCGACTTCTTCTCGTCGTCGGCATCGATCATCTCCGACGATGGCTGCTGGCCTTCCTCCTGCCGCTTCTTCATCCGTCGCCATGCTCGTCCCCAGACCTTGTCCGGTGCTTTGCCGGTACCTTGGAGGGCCTGCTTGTTCCAATCCCACCGCGAGAGATCCAGCTCTGTGATCTTGGCCAGCAGCCCTTCCACGAAGCTGCCGAGTTCGTTCGGGGGTATCGACTCGAGGAACTTGATCTCTGTAGAGGGCGGTAGCACGCTTTTGGGCACTGCCGCCGCGGCAACCCCCCTCGCAACCTTCTCGGCTGGCCTGTTCTTCCCGAAGCTCCAGGCAACAGCCCATCTCCTTGTCTTACTGCCCTGAATAAATTCGGTGACTGCGTAATTGCTGATCCCTTCCTTCTTCAATCTGTCGATCAACGCTGTCAAACTGGAGAGGAATCCCACCATCGCCGTGTACCATGCCACCCTTTCTCTCAGCACAAGTGACTCGACAATGATGCGTGAGACGAAGCCTACCTCACCACCAGAGGTCACCATCTCGACCGGAGCACCTGTGCAAGCCGTAGAGGGTGCTAGAGATTTCTTGGCAGCAGAGGCCGAGAGTTCGTCGGGTGAGCTGTAGAAGGGGGGATTAGTCATGGTGAAATCGAGAGTCGCCGGAAGATGTTCGGTGGGAATGAGAGAGTCAGTTGGCTGACGAGAAACGACCTTGATGCGGTGTTCGAGATTGTTCATGTGAACATTGCGCTGGGCGTATGAGAGACTTTCAGAGTCGATGTCTGCGCACTGTAAGCAGGTGAAGCTGGAGTAGAGGGGGTCGTGACAGACCTGTCGCAATAAACGACCAGGGACGTTGCGCGCATCCAAGGAGAGGGTAAATGCAGCTGGCACCAGTTCCAATGTCAAGCCCGACTGCTTTGTAATTCCGGTCCTCGGAAACGGTTGAATCTAGAAGGTCCTTCAACCAGAGGATGTAATTGTGTCGGTTGGGTACCTGCAGCAGGGATCAGCCGTGAGTGGAGAGGTCCGTGCCGATGAATGCAAAGTACCGGCGGACAAAGTCTATCGTCTGGCAACTCGATTCCGAGATCGAAGTCAAGCTTCAACAGCGTCTTGGTGAGCTGCATCACCGCCGCCGGGTCATTGAAGTCGAGATCCCTGCCTTTGACGCTACGTCCATCCGTTCAGCTTTTCTTGGGCTGTCACGACAACAAAAATGGGGACGCGTGAGAGCGTCAAGGGCGGCAAGACATACTGAACTGCGAAATCTGGATCTAACTGTGCGATAGTCTTGAAGTCCGGTGCTTTTCTGTACAGGTTCCGAAAGCGACGCTCCCGACTCTCAAGGAGATCGGCCTCGCTGCTTGTGGTGGTGACATGGTCCAGATGCACGTCATCAAGCGGGTGAAGGCCGGCTTCTGAGTCGTGTCTGGGACGCTTCCGATTGGAGGACATGCTTCATGTTTGTCTCCAACGTCAATTATGAATCGATACGGAGGTGAAGTATTTGCTGATGAAGGTCAGAAACCAGACGGCAGAAGGTGGATATTAGCATATGCTACTAGGGGAGTCTCAGGGTCACGGTAACCCTTGAAGCGTTTTGGGAATGGCTGCCCTCTCAGCCTGCAAATGTGGACGGGCACTGGAATGCGGAAGAAAATACATTATACAGGGATTGCAAGAACGTCGCTGGTTCTCATAGAACAATCCTCCATCTCCAGCCGTCAAAGACCTTGAGATCTTCATCCCCGACCGTCTCATCCCCAGCTTCGATCCTCGCGCATAACTTCCTCACCCTCTTCCGCAGTGTCCTCGCCACTCTCAGCTTGACCTCATTCTGGAAGACATATAAAACGGCAAATACAAAGAATGCAATGGACGCTAGACTCCCTTTGCCGAGGATGCTGTCTCTGATCCGTGCTAGCAGGTTCGTGGCACGACGCCAAGCATACTCTGTATCATTGGCGCTGACTTGAGATTCTTCATCGTCGTTGCGGCGGAAGATGCGCCGGACAAGAGGAACGAAGGAGGCTCTGTGAGCTGTTAGTAAGTCTGGTGAGTGCTAGAGGCCAAGGATGAAGCAAGACTTACATGGCACCGCCGACGAGCCACTTCCGCCACCTATGCTCTTCGCCTCTCTTCGCCACCTCGCGCAAATCCCCCTGCAACCTCTTCAGCTCCAGAACCGCGATGCCAGCCTGGTTCCTCAGCTGGTTCTGCAGATCTAGCGTTGAAGTGCTCAAGTCTGTCCTCTTGCTCTTGTTCTGCAGCGTCATGTACTCTTTCATCTGGAAGAGACAGTTCGCTCTGACGTTCCTCAGGTCCTTTGGTGGTGATGTGGAACTGGCTATCGACGTGGACTGTTGCACGCCGGTGAATGTCTGAGTGGGCGGGCGCGGAATCTCAAAGGTGCTGCCGGGAGGAGCTGGGACATGCGCTTCTGGGCCCTGGTGCAAGCCCATCCCTGGTGGCGGGGGATAAGGCTGTGGAGCGTTCATGTCATAAGGCGTGGGATGTTGAGGCAGAGAGTCTGGCATGAACTGGGGCATGGTTCCGGGCATGGTTCCTGGCATTGGCTGTTGATATGGCTGTTGAGACATATTGCCTGATGTTGAAATGGGGCGAGGCTCCACTGATCGCAGTGGGTGTGCGTTGTCCATGGCTATGTGCGCAACACCTGCGCTGAACTGGTTCTTTCTTGATCCTGATATATGTGCCTTCGGATGTCTCGGAATGAATCTCAAGAAGACGTGAATGAAATTTGACAGTTTTGAGTGCTCGATTCACTGTGGGCAGCATGAGACTTGCACGTGGAGCTGGAGGAGGCTGGGAACCTTGGCTTATGAGGGAAGCCGATGCTTGTAGCGGGGCCCTCGTTCAGCCCTCGTATATGCACATATCGAGTTGAACCCTTCACCTGAGAAGCATCAACATACGATGCATTGATGGTAAGCCTGCAAAATGTGAGAAATGACTTTTCGTCAAAATGACCAGCGTGATTGCAAAGAGATATATTTTACATGCCTCAGAAAACCTCTCCGTGTTGCTGTCGAACTGTTCCTTGCGTACCCTCCTGCTGTTCTACAACTCGCCCAGCTTCAGCATGCAACCGAGGCACATGGCTAAACGGTGTTTTGAGATCAAATGCAGCTATTCGTCAAAGCTTGCGTGCCCTACATACTGTATGGACGTAGCTGCTGTTGAGAGATATGACACAAGGGCAGGAGAGCTCGAAAGTCATTTGAATACAGATGCAAATGCTGGCTATTTTATTACTGAATCACCACCTGAACGTAATCAAGGTTGTAAAGAACCATGTCCGGGGTCCGTTGGCCCATCCTAGAGGCCTGTCAATTTGCGGGGAAACATCATGCATGAACAAACTTCCCCTCGATCGGCTTGGGGTTGACGTTCGTCGATCAATCTAGCTTGTGAAAGGAAGAATTATGATTGGCGGCATTTCACAAGAGCTATTTGTCCATGTGTTCACCGATTTCATGGTGGCTAACCTGCCTGAGCAGTTGATACGACCATATTGTTAGTTGATGGCGATGTCGGTGTCAAACATACGCATCGGTTATAGCAGGAAGAATGGAGTAGGTGTTCTTTGCAGCTGTCGGACTGAGGGGATGAACAGGTATAAAATACAGCCGTGTATTCCTACCAGGTCTTCCCAGCTGTGGCGATTTCCATGGACCTCCAACCATTCACAATGAAGACTTTGATCGCTTTAACCCTGCTCTCATCCATAGTCAAGGCCTCACAGATCCTTGACTGGACTGCTACGGGAGGTCGGCTCGTGAAAAGACAAAACCCAACTGGGGACGGCGAGGCTGGTGAGAACGACTCAACCCAAGCCGATCTTCTCCAACGGCCAGCCCCACGCTTCCCATTCCCAGTAACGAAATTCCCCGTCGCGAAAGAAACCGTGGTACTTGAAGATGCCTTCTACGTCCCGGCAGGGGCTATCTTCGATGGTGGCATGAAGCGTTATGAACGTCCTGAGGGCAGTTGCAACGAGCAGGCTGAGGGCACTGATGCCGATGCTGTCTTCAACTTACTTCCCGGCTCGACTATTCGCAACGTCATTATCGGCAAGCACCAATCTGAAGGGATCCATGCTCTTGGAGATGCCTGGGTAGAGAATGGTGAGTCCCCCGATGATGACCTCTTTCTTGCGATTGAATGGTGCTGACTTGAGGAAGTCTGGTGGGAAGATGTTTGCGAAGATGCACTTACAGCCAAGGGACTGAACACCCAATTAAGAGTCATTGGTGGCGGTGCTATGAACGCTACAGACAAGGTATGGCTGACTTCTCCCTCTGCGCAGAGAAAGACACATGCTGAGCAAGTGTCAGATCTTCCAAGACAACTCCCTGGGGGGCAAGTACAACATCACAGGCTTCTACGCAAACACCTTCGGCACGTTCTACCAGTCCTGCGGGAACTGCCTCAACCAAGCGAAACGGAATGCGACCATTCAGAACGTTGTCGCCATCGACGGTATTCGCATGGGCATTGTACAACCCCCCTTAAGTACACCTAGATAGACCTAGAGATTCAAGCTGATGAGCAGTACCTAGATCAACCCAAACTACGGCGACGAATTCCGCCTCAAGGACTCGCACGTCGAAGGTGTCCAGACAATCATTACCAAGGAGATTGGCAACAATGTCCAGACCGTGCCGGTTCACATGGGCCAAGGTCCAGATGAGTTCTTCGCACGCTACAACGTGACGCGAGACAACATCATCGAGAGTTTTGATGGCTCAGTGGAGGTTCCTATTTATGAGCCGGAAGATCCCTATGAGTGGCTGGAGGAGTTTTGGCCGGATGGCTTCTGGTAGACAACGCCGATGGGGTTACGCACCAACAGTGCTGAGGTATGGTGTCCAGAGGTCCGTAACTACATCATGATGGCCCATTGATTTTCGGGACGATGTCCTGTCGCGATTAGTAAGGGTGTCAACAACGGTTTCGGGTAGACGTATACTACGATGCAAAAATGAGGAAGCCAAATATTGTCCACAATACTCTTTCCATAGAGCCATTCCTTCTTGTCACGAGCTGGGGAGAAAGAAATCACGGAAACAGGATTCAAAGGCATGCGCAGTATCAGAAACAAAGTAAATTAATAGGTCAAGTGTTGAATTTTAGCCACCCCCAGTTCATCGATCCCCTTACAGCATAGCAGCGACAAAGCCGACGGCAGCAGCGAGGCCACCGAGGGCAGTCTGGTGAGCACCTCCAGCCGTGACAACGGTAGGGGCAGCCGTGGGCTTGGTGGGCTGGCCAGATGGAGTAGAGGTCAGGAGACCAGTACCCTCGAGGAAGTAGCAGCCACCCTTGAGGACGCAGACCTGTCCGTCGGGGTACTGGTGAGCTGGGTTGCAGCTGTAGTCGCCATCGGTGCTGGTGCTTCCGGGAGCCGGGCATGAGGCGGTAGAGGAAGCGGCCTGAGAAGCTGATGCGGTGTTGAGACCGGTACCCTCGAGGAAGTAGCAGTTACCCTTGAGGACGCAGACCTGTCCGTCGGGGTATTGGTGAGCTGGGTTGCAGCTGTACTCGCCGGCGGCGTCGGTAGTGCCAGGCGCAGGGCAAGACGTGGTGGTAGGGGCGGCAGAGCCGCTGGTGGTGGAGGGAATCACAGCACCGCCACCTTCGAGGAAGAAGCAGTCACCCATGGCGACGCAGAACAGGTTGGGGTACTGGACCTTGGGGTCACAGCTCTCAAGACCATCGGCGTTCTTCTGGCCAACGGGGGGGCAGTTCTGGGCAGAGGCCATGCCGACGACGGCCATGACGGGGATAGCAGCAGAGACCTTCATCTTGTCAAGTTGAGATGTTGTTGAGTGTGTTAGTTGAGATGGTGAGGAGTTGATGAGGAGTGTGTCAAGGTTGATTGATGAGATGGAAGAAGTGCACGGCAGAAGCAGCAGAGAGGCCCCCTTTTAGCTATTTCATGCTGATGCACGATACCTCACTTGACCCCGAGGGGGGACGACCTCACCCACATTGGTATTCTGCTATGTTAACAACATTGGCAAGAATGTAGGGAGCGGCACAAGTTCCTCTTAGTGCGAGCTTCCCCTTGGGAACCGTGAGAGACATCGGCCCTAGACGAGGCAGCATTCCAGTCGCCGAGGAATTCGATCCCTACAAATCTGGGGTCGCGGTAATCTCCACAATACTGGCGACCAAGTCATCTGCAGAGTCAAAAGCATTTGTTAGTTTGGGTGAAGGTTCGCGTTCCTGAATCCCCGATGGCCAATCCGCGACGGCCCGGCATTCGGCACTTCCCTCACACAGCTGTGGTGAAAGGGATGTGCCTGAACCCCCCATGCGCCATTCTGAGCCACAAATGCGCACCGGGACATAAGTTCCCTCGAACGAACTGACATCCTGTCGCTATAGCTGGGAGTTAATTACTGGCGCAGGCCGATGTTGCTTCTTCTGGCTGGCTGCGCATCTCGGCTGATGGGACTTAGACATTGGCGCCAAGGCACCTCCAACTTCAGGCGTTCCCAAGCTCAACGAAACCTAGGCCGAAGAATTTCGAGCCGTGACCTTGTGTCAAACGCCACATTCCTTTGGATCTCTTTGCCTGCTCGTGCTCAATTTCCATGTTGTTGGCACCGAGAAGAATCAACATTGGTTGCAGCCTCCAACCTTTTGGCCAAGTCGTAGATGTCGACGCCGGGGATTGCAATTCCCGTATGTATTACATTTCGCTTTTTGTCTCTTTCATCCTTGTCTGATGACTTCCCGAGCATGGTCTCTGTTCGGCGGGCCGAGCGGGAGAAATGGTCTTCACAACCCCCTTGACAACTAAAACAGGCCTAAGGTGACGGTCCGATGAGCCAAAGATTTCCCGTGCCGTAGCAATCCTTCGCTCCTTCGAGAGAAGGCACCAGCTGGTTCCTCATATGCCAGGACCAGTTGGATCGTGATCTGCGTGCAATGTGCGATCCTTGATGAATTCTGCTCGTCCATGCGAACTCATTCCTCTATCCCCCGTCAGATCAAAGGCGCCCGCCCTCTCACGATGTAACATCTGCAACAGCAACACATACCCCGACTCGTCCTCGATCAACTGCATCACTCTCTTCCTCGCGTCATCGGCCGCCTCGCCAGTCAGCTTCACCGGGTTGACCCTCCGTTTTGAGAACAAAAGTGCCAGTGTAGCCGCAAACACAAGCTTGGCTGAACTTCTTGCCCGAACAATCTCGCGTGCCTTCTGATCACCCGATGGAATCACCGTGCTTATGCATGATTTTTCTCCCGGGCCATCGCCCTTTCGTCGGATTTAGCGTGAAGGTCGCCATTGTAGACCGTCAGGTCCCCACCATCTCGGGTCAGTCATCACACCGCCGCATGCTGCCATGACCATAATCTCTGGTGGGACAGCAATCGTCTTGCCTCCCACACGCAATAATTGTGCCTTATTGCAGGTCCATTTCGATGCTGGCACTGGGATGTAGAGATGCAGGCACTCCAGTATGGCAGCTAGGCATCGCTTCAGCTTAGGGAAGTCGGTCCTGCAATCGAGCTCCTGCGCGTTCCAACCCTGAGGAACATCTTCGATCTCCTCCTCCTCCAGCCATTACTGAACCTCGGGATGAACTGCACGAAAGTACAAGTCGTAGGTGAAGTATGCGATTCAGTGTCATGTCCTGCCAAATTGACTCTAAAAAGATTTCCCTAAATCTTACGCTCAGTCATGCTTCCTTGAGATCTTGGGCCACCCTGTGACGCTCTCATAAACTGGGTCGTGAGATTATCAACAGACTTCCTTTCCAACGCGGGGTTCTTCCTGCTCATACGTCTCCGTCATGTGTGATTAGAATGAAATGACTGAATCATGGGCCTTGCGCAGTCCAGTTGGTAGCCAGGATCGCGGCAGCGACTCGAGAGCATTTGGGGCCGAGTGCCAGGATCACAATGAGGTTCTCCAGCACAACCTTCCTTCAATGTGTCCTTGTAAGAGGATTGACTGCTTGGTCTTCCACGAATCTCCTCCTTGTGTCCCACGAACTTGGCAGACTCGCCGAAACCGCCCTTGAGAGGATATTGAGTCAAAGGGTGAGCAGATCCTCATCCGAGTTCTCAACGGATCCCTGCTTGACCCAGTACTCAATCATGTCGGTGCTCAGGTTGAGCGCTCCATTCCACACGATCTCGTTGTTTTACTCGTTAAATGAGCGCGTGATGACTTTACGCTGGGCCCATAAAGCGTCCATGGGGCTGATGGGCATGACGCGCATGAACACGCCGATCGTTCGAGCGAGTTGGTAGTTTCGCACGAGACAGTAGATTGTGTGTAAGGCGACGGCTTCCTGCAGCAAGAAGGCCGCTGTGGCCAGAATCGTGAGCCTCGGCATTGTGGTCACTGTTACCATGACGTGCAACTTTAGAGTGTATCGTGACGAACGAGCCGTGATAGGCCATTCTCCATGTAAACAGATCGTGGGCAAGCAATGATTGGTCTAATAACAGCGATAGCTTTCTTTATCCTGCGACTACTTTCCAGTTAGTGTTATTGCAACTGTCATCTTTTGTCTTTTGGGTGCAAACCTGAGAGTGCGAGACCGTCGCGAAGCACTACCCTAAGGCACCAACTTCTGTCAACAACTCAATGGAATGGTACTTTCATCAGGCGCTGTTCCCTTACTTCTCAAGTACGTGTTTGCTACATTTTGCAGTCGTCGGAATGACGTGTAGATACCTTTCAAGAGGTTAAAATCTTCGTCAATCAATGCTTGTCAGGAAGATCCGATATCAACGTGGTCGTAGAACTGCCCATACTAAAACAGCATGCTGTGGCCTCCATCTGAATGTCAGCTTCTAGGCCCAGCAAATAAACGGGTGTCCACTCTCTTTCCACTATCCGATCTTTCCGGGCGATTGCTTTGAAGTTATTCCATTCTATCCTCTCTCCCTCACCTCCGCGACTATTGAGATTGGAGACGGAAATTGGCAACTTGGCTCCCACTCGACACGGAGCGATGGAAACAAGGTGTTGTCAAGATCAGCCGGTAATTCCGAGCTTCCTCAGGCTCGCAATCTATTCGTCAGACGTTGCTCTGAAGGAGTTCCCCTTGAGAAGACGCGCAAACCTAGGTCAGTACGGTATGATAAGGTAAGGTAGTTGCCAGGCACGGATTGCTGCCTCGTAATTGAGTCACACCCAGTGGCTTCAGCCACTCATGCGTCGGTACTTGGACCCTGAAACGCCACAACCGAACCCCGCAAAATGCCGATGCTTCTCCATCACAAAGGCTACGAACGCGTGGTCTTCAACACAGGATAGGTAATCAAAGCAAGGCGAACCAGCAACATCCGAATGATAGTAGTCCCATTTCTTCAGTGCTGAAAAGCACTGGTTTCATGAACATGGGGGAGATGGGCTGAGATCGTATCGCAGACATAAATCTGCTAAAGCTGGGTGTGGCGCGCACCAGCCATCCTTCAATGAGTTAGTGAGCCACATGAGCGTGAGCGAGGCCGACTGCCAGGCACAGGCACCCACTGGCAAGGATGAGGCGACATGCATTGGAGGCCTGCTGATGTTGCGGCTGCCTTGACCACCACCACCACCACCACCAGGACTACGCACCATGCCACTTTCTATAAAAAGCCACGCATCCCCCAACCTCTTCATCTTTGTACATCTACCCTTCCGTTCTTCCTCGTGGTTTCACCCATACGAGTTGATTGCTTACTGTTACTTTGCTTATTGAACCCAGTCCGTGACTAGACTGGTCTAGTGTACCTCGTATCCTTGCATTGCCCTGCTCTGCTCTACATACGCTGTGTGACCCATCAGGCATCGCCAACATGGATTCGGCCAATACGGTTGAGTACAAGCTCCGAGATCTTCCCACTCGGTCAGTGACTCTGTTCCCGACCAGGGCCCAAATTTATCGCGAGATCAAAGATGTTCCCTTGAAGGTAAGATAAGATACCGTCATTCGCCCACCTCACTTCAGATTGATTGACAATACCAGCCTGGTGACAACAAGATCACCGTCATCGGCCTCTCACCTACTGTAGATAAGGACTCTATCAAGGTTGAAGGTAGCGGACTTGCCGTTATCACCGACATCTCCGTTACTCAGGAGCAAAATCACGAGATCTTCGAAGAGATCTACCCAGAACATGACACCTCAGTGACAAGCCAGGATTTTCCCCCACTGTCATCTGAGGAGGTCTACGAAAATGATCTCAAGAACCTACAGGAGCTTCCTGAGCTCAAAGAAGCCAAGGCCCGCTACGAGGCGTTGGAGGACGACATCAAAACCGCAGAGGAGGCGATTGCCAACGCTACTGAACGCCTCCGAGTGCTGGACAGCTTCAGTAAGAACCTGGGCAGACGGGAGGATCCTGTCGACATTGCCAAGTTCATAAGCACTTACCAGACGGAGCGCGAGAAGATGTTCAAGGATCAGCAAGAGGCTGAGCGCAAGAAGCGTCAGCTCAACAATGAACTCACAGAAGCAGGCATTAAGATGAACATGTACAATGCCAGGCAGACCAACCAGCGCGACATGGTCGAGTGGGAGAGGTCCCGTGAGCGAGCAAAGAAGGATAAGCTTGAAGAGCGGGAAAGGCGCCGCAAGATGCAGGAGTTGCAAAAACAGGCCAAGAAGAGAAAGGACTTGCTTGAGTTCTGGCCGAAGTATGTCTACAACGTCTGCATCACCCTCGACGCGAACCAGTACACGCCAATGTCCTCTCGCCGGAACTCCGTAACTAGCGAGATCGAGCTGGCAAAGGCCTCTCCTACGCACACAGCAGATGATGAAGGAAGTTCAATCCACTGCGACTTGCTTCTGTCATACGTGACCTCTTCAGCGTTCTGGGCTCCTAGCTACGACATGCAGCTCAACACCACATCAGCGACCGGAACTCTCCTTTTCGATGCCCAGCTCCACAACTCAACCTCTGAGACCTGGAGCAATTGTCATGTCACACTTTCGACGTCTCAAGCCACCGCCACCAGCATCGAGGAGCCTATTCCAACCCTCGTCCCATGGCACATCCGTCTCATCGGGAAAACGCAGTACGCAAAGGATAGCAGCGACGATATCTCCCTTAGCAAGGAAGAGCAGACACGCAAAACGCAGTTGCTGCACCAGAACAACCCTATCACTTCAACACACAACCGCTCGGCAATGTTCAACGGCGACAGCTCGTCGAACCACGCCCTGCAGGACTACCAGATGCAGCTCATGCTCCTGGAGCAGCAGAACAAGAAAAGGCTGACGATGGCAAGAAAAGACGCCGAGGGCCAGAACTCACAAGGAGCACCTGTAAACCAGATGAGACAACCAAGCCAAATGGGCCACCCAAACCAAATGGCCCAGCAACGAATGGCCCAGCAGCAAGCGGCCCAGCAGCAAGCGACATTGCTGTCGGCCCCCGGTTTCGCACGCAAAACAACCTTTAACTCTAACAACTTTGACACTGCGGCGCCCAAGCCGAGTAGTGGAGGTCTCTTTGGAAGCAACGGTGGCGGCGGACCTTTCTTCGGCAGTCGGGCTGCTCCTGCAACCGCCCCAGATGCCATCCCTCCTCCTCCCCCGCCCGTCCCATGTGTAGCGCCCGCTTCCGCGGCTGCTATCAACTCGGACGCTCTGAGCAACTTCGACTTTGACACGTTCCTTGGCACTGGGTGCAACGATGATGCCGACGCCTTGTCTTTTACAATCACCGTCAGTGAACCGCTGCCGGCTCTTGACTTCAAGGACTCTCTCATTGAGGAGACTGGCCTCACAACTGCCTATGATCTGCCAGGTACAAAGACCCTTGCTCCTGGAGCTACATCTTCGAAGCACCGTGTCGCCCGGCTTTCTCTCTCGAACATCGCATTCTCTTACACCATTGTGCCCAAGTACAAGCCTGTCGCATACCTCAAGGCCAAGATCCGCAACGGGAGCAAACTCACTCTTCTGCGCGGTACACTTGGTCTTACACTCGACGGCGGATTCATGGGCAGGACAACACTCCCGCGCTGCTCAGCTGGTGAGACCTTGACACTCGGTTTGGGCATTGATCCTGCCGTGAAGGTCCGCTACCCTGGCCCTGACGTCCGCCGCGCAACGACTGGCCTCTTCAGCAAGGAGGACAGCTCGATCTATTCTCGCTCCATCACCCTTGAGAACACCCGCTCCTCTACTGGGAGCAAACCCTGCCATATCTTCGTTCATGACCAGGTCCCGGTCAGCGAAGACGAGCGTCTGAAGGTTGTCTTGCAGGTTCCTCGAAACCTAGCAGTGAATGGTGGTTCAGTCAAAGCCGGCAAGGAAGGCGCCGCTGGGGACCAGGGAAAGGCTTGGGGAGAGGCGGATGCGATCATGAAGGAGACAGGTACGGTTACCTGGAACGTGAAGTTGAACCCGGGGAAGGCGGTGAAGTTGGACTTGGAGTATGTGATCGCAATGCCGAGTGGAGGAGGCCACACGGCTGTGTCTTTGGCTTAAGATCATGCAATGTGAAATGACTGTGTTTCTGGATTTGCCATCTCGTTGTCAAGGCGTTTGACATTTTCAGCCACTGGGTGGCAATAGGATAGTGCAGAACAGAATGGCAGACCAAAAAGAGCACATGTATACTGATGCCACGCCTTGCCTACCAGGTACTTTCCGTGTTAATGTGTACTCCAGAACAAAAGACTATCGTAAGCCCATCTCAACCACCGCCTCCCTCACACTTACCCTCCATCTAGCAAGTGATGGGCCTCATTCCAGGCGCCTGATACGCCTTCCCGTTATTATCGGGTCCACCACTCGTTCCGTAGATACTCAGCTGAATGCTGGGGTCGTTCTGCTGATAAGCCCCAGGGAATGTCTGCGTCGTTCCCGGCGAGAAGTTGCCCGAGCCCGTGACCTGGATCTGCGCGCAGCTGGTGTAGAACTGCGCGCCCTTGGACGAGTAGGCGGAGTGCAGCGCGATGAGCTCCACGCGGAGGAGGTACTGGCCGGGAGCGATGCAGGAAGGCAGGGTGAAGTACCACCAGCCGTCCTGCGAGAGGAGGGTGTCGACGGCCCATTTGCGAGAGCCCGTGTTGAAGTTCTCCTCGGCGACTTTGAACCATTGCTTGTTGTCGTGGGAGGCCGAGGCGGCGTTGTCGACTTTGGTGAGCCAGGCGGTCAGGGGACCCTTGTGGCCTGCACGATGGATGTTAGCTAACCATAGCCTGATCGAGGCCATCTCGTCGCAATCCTGTGTGGCATGGCTTGCAGAGAAACAGAGAAGTGAAGGAAACGGTCAACGTACTGGCGGCTATCGGGTTATCCACGTCCCCCGGGTACTGCGCACCGCCGATAACATGCTGGTACCAGGCGCCGACCTTTGCGCCAGCGGGCACAGTGACTACGTTGGAGTCCTTCAAGGCGACGACACCGCAGGTGATGCCGGACTGAGTGACATCCTGGACAGGGTTGTTCTGGTTGGGTGCACGGAGGCCGACGAGAGAGCCCATGCGTTGGCCATTAACGGAGAGCTCCTTTCTGCTTTGTCAGTCTCACATTATCGAAGCACAGCCTGGTCGATCAGGTGGTCGGTCGAAGGGGAATGGTGAGGCAGGTGAGAGGGTAGTAGAAATGTAAAGAGGCGTACCTGGAAGATGGCATGTCCCTGCACGGCAACAGCCAACGCCAAAGCGTTAAGGATCGAGTACTTCATCGTGACGACTTCAAACTAGGTAGTAGTATTATAAGAAGAAGAAAGGAGCGAGTTTGCGCAAGAACCAGATACAAACGCCTCAGAACCGAGCACTCAGAGCTACCTCTTATATAACTCCCCCCCCTCTCCTTCTCTCGATGTCGGTCATTTTCCCAGCAAGGCAGTAGGCGAGTGCTCAACCCTGCGTGTAATCAATCCTCGGACTCCGTGGTCCCGCCTTCACGGAAACCCATCGACCATAAATTGCTTGTTCGCCAGCTTGCAGTGGAAGAACGAAAGTAATGTTTATTGTAAGGGGGGCCCACAGATGTCGCAAGGTTGTGGAATAATCTATTCGAAGGAGCGAGGGAGGACAAGTAATTGGCTTGATGTGGTGTTGAGACCGGCGAGATGCTCCGGTTGCCGGATTGGGAAAGTAGACGGGGGGGACTGACTCGCTGTGCCAAGGCCGTGGTTCAGATAATTTCGCACAGAAAAGACAGTCAATAGACAAGGCTTCAAGATATTTTGATTCAGACACGTGGTTCAGATGGTCCTTGAGAGTATCAGAAGCTCTAAGTTATGAAGAAGAGAAATACCGAGTCCTATGAGGCTAGGCCTCTTACCTCTGCTCCTCGGAAGCAGTGCACGCGCTGATCTTGAGCTGATGACCATCCCCTCCTGATCCCGCAGTGATCGACACCAGGATCAAGCTTAAACAAGTGCTTCGGCGGAAAATACTTGCCCGTAATTCGCCTACGGAGATTCAACCCAGTGGATCGATGTGACATGTGTTCCGCAGCTGGCCTCGATCCATGGGTCAGGTCAAGCCACGGCGGCAGATCCGCGGATGTCCTGGCTGATTTATGAAGATGCATTGCTGCTACGATGTCACTGTAAGAAACAACTCTGACATTGACGTATCATTTTTTGTGAATGTCATTACACGCAAACACTGACTGTTGTGTACACAAAAGCACCATCCTGTGGTCTCTTGTCATTTCAACTCCGCAGCGAGTATCCGCAACCAACGACCGCTGTACTCATACATTGCGCAAGGCGCTATGAGACGCCCGTAAACCGGTATTCTCCAGCCAAAGAAGCCAAGCATCCATGTTGCGCCGTGTTCGTTTCTCGTCGAAGCATCAATCTGCGCTACTCGACCAGTTTCCGCTGCTGGATCCTCATGCGACTCAAGCTTCAATCTCGCGATCCTGCGAAGGATCGCCGAGGACATACCGACCAAACACCAGGGTATATAGCCAACCAGCAAGAAATCATATCATCAATTCAATAAGGGTGGCGATTTTGGTTCAAACCCCGCCGCCCATAAAAGCAGCCAAGTCGTCCATCTCCAATAACTGACGCTCAAAAGCCTGGCAAAGTTCCGGACCCGTCATGTCCTGACTTGTTGAAATGGGAACAGCGCCGTTCGACGGTGCTCCAGGGCTTGTGTGCTTGGCGTCCTGCAACTGAACATGTGAATGTGGTGCACTGGCGGGGGGCGATGCTGTTGCTGGGGTAGAGCCTCCGCCCGATCCGCCGTTAATTGCGGCAAAGCCGGGGCGACGAGGCAAGGCCATAGGCTGCTCACTCTCGCTGCGGCCTGACTCGGATACGGAATGAGGCATCGGACCGTGACCTAAAGAACCGGAGTTGATGTGCCCATCGTAATCCATGGCATCTGTGTTTGTGTCCGCATTAGATGAGATCTCGTCCTTGACACCTAGAGCATGAGGGGTCGATCCATGACGAGCAACAATAGCTGCATCGTTGTCGATAACGCGCTGCATGACAGCAAGATGGCGGAGCCAGCTAGCCATGAGGGGCCAGCTATCAGTACCATCTTGCATGAAGCGAAGACCATCTTTGACAATGCCGGCCGCTGTTTCTACAGCATTGGGAGGTGTCAAGCCCTTGAGCGAGAGGTATGCCACTGTGGCGCTGGCGGTGAAGGACGAGAAGAGCATGAAGATGGGGAAGCATGGATTATGATCCCTCTCCGTACCGGCCTCGACAGCCATGAGGAGCGCATTAATGCCGTGGCAGGATGTGAACAGTCGGTCAATGATCTCGTGGCAGCGAGGAGTCTGACGGAAAGCATCCAGGTTGAAGTTGGGCGATGTGATGTCTTGGAGCAGGCGGCGTCGCTGGGCAAAGACACTTGCGCAGTGCAAGAGGCAGTGCAGAACAGCAAAGGTGTAGCCGGAGCCCATAGTCATGTGCAGGTTGATCTGGCCGGGCTTGTCGCGGAATTGCATAGGAAGGGAAGATCGCAGAGCTTCGATCTTGCCAATAACGGCAAGGCAATCATCCTCACGGTAGTTGTCCGGAAACGAACGGGTAAGAAGATCTACCGTCTCTCGCCAAACCATGGCTGCGAGAACAATGTGACCAAACTCACCCACCTCGGCAGTGTTATTGGGGTCGTCACGACTGATCTCGAGGTGTTGGTGGAGGGTCTTGACGTAGACAGCGTTGCCGAAAGCGAAGTTGATATCCGAGCAGGGGAGAGCGACATTGGTCAGGTCGCTATTAGTGAGAGCTGGGTACCGGCCAGGGCTGCTGGTGAGGAAGCAATCGAGAATATACACCAGCCAGATGGTCCGGCGAAGAGACTCCATGCGTAGAAATTGATCGGACTCGTTTGACGGGTGGTGTACATCGAGAATACGATACATGTGGATCATGCGCGCAGCTTGGCCGAGATACACGTAGGCACGGACAGCGTTACGAGTACCCCATTCATGGATGATTAAAAGACATAAGGCCTGGATGTCAGCCAGACTGGGATGATCGAGGTTCTGGTTAATGAGAGTGATGGCTTTAGACGCATAATTCTCGGCAGCAGCAGTCGGACCTCCATAGCGACGGATGAGAGTTGGTGAGGTTCGGGCAGCGCATGTCAGGAGGCCGTAGACCAGTGAGGGGTCAAGAGAAGTGCTCTTGATCTGCTGCACGAAGGATGGTTTATGAAAGGCAACGCAGGCTGGAAACGTCTTTGAAACGACTCGTTCGCACTCGGCGATGAGCTCGGGTGTGAGCCTGGGACAGTCAGCAACAACTCATAATCTGTGAATCACTGGAGTGAAAATTGAATGGAGAATCATTGACCGTCAGTGCCCGTACTGTGAGACTTCTCTCAGTCCGTGCCTTCAGGCCTCGGGGATGTGATTCTGGCTCGAAGCTTGGACAGTGGCCAGTATACATGCCAGGGGATGCCAAGGCGTCAACCTCAGAGACGCCAGTAATGACGACGGTGTTTTGAATACGGGCCGAATTTGCTGACAGTCAAACGGAACTGAACGGGTCCGGACAGGTCTTGCTTAGAGGCAAAATGGCTGTGAACAGCTTGGGCTGCCAGCGAGGAGGGGACAAGGGAAGAGCAAAGCGAGAGGCAAAGAACAGGGGGGTCTTTCGGGGCCCAAGGTCAGTCGGGGACTGGTTCAGTCGACCCCGACCGGGAGAAATGTACCGCCCGGCGGTTCGAAGGAAAGAAAGGATCGAACACCGTTTCCCACCCTTTCTCATCCAACTCCAGCACCCCATGTTTGTGTCCGTGCTCTGGGTGAAGGTGGCAGGGCTGCCTTGCAGCATTGTCTTTGCTTCTGCCGCGATGACCAATGAGGGGAGCAACAAGAAGCCATCGTATTGCAAGCTTGCAGAATCAAGGGGCGTAATCGTTCAGAAGCAAAAGCTCTGCGAGCCAAACTGAACTCTTGGTGATGACCAACAAAATGAGAAAGGAATACGTACTTCTCGGAAGCGGCATGCACGTGACGAGCGGTGGCTGAGCCCACAGCGGGCTGCCTAGAGTCTGAGGCGCCGGGGCCGGCACCCGGGAGCGACTCACGCGCAGGGCGGTGCGAAGCAGAGGCAGTGGTGTGTCGCGCTGGGCTTTGGCCGTGGTGATGGGCCATGGATTCGGATGGCAGATAGCATTCATGCATGCCCTTTGCGCAGTTTTTGCATGGTGCGCGCCCGTTCTCGTAGACGCACTTGGTCTTGCCTTTGCGGCAGCGGACGCAGGCACCACCGGCCCTGAGAGCGGTGGACCGCACGACGCCCGAGGACATGCTGAAACTGTTTTTGAAAAGGGTGAGAGAAGTGAAGGACTGGGAAGTGAGGTGAGGTGAGTGCGGTTGAGAGGATCCTTGTGGTGACGGGTGGCGCGTGTGCCGTTCGGAGCTGTGGCTGTAGAAAGCAGTTAAGAAACAGCAAGCAGAGTCTGAGGACGCGGGTGTTTCTAGGAAAGGCTAGAAAGTGACCACGAGCAGAAGCGGCTCCTCGACAGCCAGCAAGAAGGTGAATAAAGTCGGATGGTAAGAAGAAGGAAAAAGGACAAAGGATCCGGGCGAGTGCGGAAGAGAGGAAGAAGGAGGGAAGGGCCAGACCAGAAGCAAAAGGCGACGGAACGAGTGAGAGCACAAACAGAGGCGGGCGGCGGCGTGGGAAAGTCGGGGCTGTCGGTCGGAGAGTGCAGTGGATGATGGTGGCAGTGGTGGAGATGGACGTTATGGGGGAACCGGACGGGACAAGAAGTGTGCAGGCAGCATCAGCATGAAATTCACTGTTGCTCAGTGAATCCTCGGAGGTCCGCTAGCCGCCTCGCCCGTAGCTCCCGGGCGGGCTCACGCACCAGGCGCTAGCGGGAGGTACCTCAGGCTGTGGCCGATCTCGGTGGATAGTGGAGGTCACTGCTGGTGGATGGACACGCCTGGACACCGTCCGAACTTGCACAACCGCACTGCCATCAGGGCCAAACCCACTGGATGAGGACGCCCCGGGATTCACCCATGGCATTTCGGTTGTCCTCCCGGTCGCCGCTGGTTTTCATTTTTGGTACGATGCTTCTCGTGCGGGTCTCCACTAGGCAATAAGGCAGCGGGCACCACCTGGTGATGACGGCACAGCCCATGGGAGCACACAGATTCGTTTGCTGGACGCGTCAGGCAGCACGAACAAAGCCGAAGAGTGAGCTAGAGCGCATAGCTGCTACAATGCGCCTGTCTTCGACTCGGGCTCGAGTTCCTCTCGTGCACTCGTCTTTGTCGCCTCCTGTGTTCTCCTTTTGCTCTGGAATAGGAATGCGCCTCTGCACTCAGCCGCCCAGCCGTGGCTGCCGGACCCGAGGTCCTCTCCTGGTCTCACCCCCATGGCATGACCACGCAACGCGACACGGCCATCACATCGAATGACAAAGGAGGCCATCAGTGTCTCGCGACACAGGCCAAAAGAAATTTCGACTGTTCATTGTTCAACCAGTTCAACCTCTTTCATGCGTGTCGCGAGTCCGTTGCCTACTATCACCATAGACCCGAAGTACGCGTCCAACACTTTCCCCACCCCAACATCTCCCATCTCCGGGACCCCCGTCTCAGCACACGCGTGTGCGCGCAGCCTGACGGAGGAAGCCCTCAACAGCCCGCCCGAACCCGGGGTTTGCACTCTGTCGGCCTTTGACAGCTCCTTTAAAACGAACACATCTCATCCCTTCTGTAACATTTTTCGCTGCCCACCATGAACAAGTTTTGTCCTCCAGCTGCCCAAAGTCGCTGCCTCAGGACTCATTTTCGCTCCCTTCCTCTCATCTACCCACCCGGAGTCCTTACTTCCTCCGATCGCCTCCTCCCAGCTGGGAGTGGGGCCGGTCAGCCAGTCATTTTCGCTGCTCGCCCCTTCCGCCAGTCCAGCCCCTAATAAGTTGTCGCGGAAGGTGCGACCCGGCCCTTCACTGCTTTTGCCCACCCTGCTGCGACCGCCCTCCCATCTCCGTGCTTGGACAGCACAGAGCCTGATGGTCCCAAGGCTCTCGTGACTTGATGCGCTTCCTTTGCCTCGCTTCATCAAGCACCCGACCTAGCACGGAGACAGCGTCGCCATCCTCACTGGTCACAAAGCAAACTCACTGCTCGTCCTACCTTCACGCGGAAACCTCACCGCGCGCTAACCTGCCGATTTTGACTTCCCTTTCCCTCTCAAAATCCACTCCCGGCTCCGTTTCCCCCAGCACCCACTTATTCGAGCCCCGTCCTCCTCCGAATTCCCTTCACAGCACTGACGCAGGGTATTACCTCAACCATTTCCCCTCTTCCGTAGCGCCTACCTATGAGACCACCTTCTTGCGCCACGGCGTCTCCGTCGCCGAGTCAAGTTCTTCAGTACCCGGCTTGTTTCTCGTGCGACCACGGCTGACGTGCGATCCGAGACACGGCACCCGATGAGTGCCAGGTGTGCTCAGTCCATCTATCCTTCCTGTTACTTTGGGTGGTGATCCTAGCCCATGCATTTCTTCCACAATTACCCTCTGCAGTTTTCGTGACTGGATGCATTAGTAGTCTCTTTGATTCGCCAGGACATGAAGCCGGAGTGTTTCATCCGCCAAATCAGTATTCGCTTTACCGTAGCGTAAACCCGCGCACTTGCACAACGAAGATCAAGCAGCCTACTACATCGTCAAAGGAATCGACCTACCCTATACATATACCCCAGCTTCGCATCCAAGGAGTGACAAATCGTCAATCACTTTGGATATGCCATATTGGTAGAGCCATATTATTGAAAATAATTGGTAAGGCTTCGTTGGAGTAACTGGTGCGTGCCATCCAACCGCATTTCGTTCACAAGATTTAGGATCACGGCGAACGGTTCGATTCTAGCATGGTTTTGAAGAGGCATAAATTTGTTGCGAAATCATTCCAGGAATATTCGAGGAACATTCCAGGAGATCACATGGACTGCGTTTCCCGGCTATCAGAGTTGATATGGGCTTCACACGTCTCTACAAAACTCCCCAAACCCGTTGCTTTGATGCTGTTATTGGAGGAAGAACACAAGATCCCAATAGTTCATTTTCAGGGGATTCTCCGGCTTCGGTCCCAGGACAATGAAGTTGTCATTCTCGGGGACGTCTTGGCCCACAGCGATGCGTTGGCCAATAGCCTTCAGGCGAGCGAAGTTGTATTCGCGGACATGATCAGCCATGTTCTTTTCGTTCTGGTAGACAGCAGCAGCATGAATTTGCCCATCCTCCACCAGCTCAGGCTTGAACTCACAGGTAAAGAGATCATGATAATGGAGTGGCTGACCAGAAGAGTCGAAATAAGTGTAGGAGATGGTACCATCGGCATTAGTCTTGGGCTTGATGAAGAAAGGCTGCTCTTCTGCCGTAGCAGGGCCACCTGGGAAATACGTGCCAGCAGCGAAAGTGCGTTCCCGAGGAACAATAGCGCTCAGGGAGGAGGGTAAGTCAGCGACAGCCTTGGTGGAATCCCAACCATCTGCGAAGATCGAGTTATCGATCAGTCCCTCATAATCACAGTCATCCTCGGGGATGAGGTATCTGCTTGCCAGCACGAAATTACCGAGGAGAGCCTCGAGGCGTCGGACGCGAGTCAATGGGACATCCTCAAAGCAGGAGATGGCCACGGACATGATGAAAGCGGTGACGCGCTCAGCGAGGGACTTACCTGTTCTTGTGCGGTTACAGGAAATGCAGCATGCAAGGTGACTGTCGTGAGAAGTGTGTAATGAAAACAAAAACAAAAAAAAGACAGAACGTTCCAAAAGATGAGGCGAAGCCTGGCATTTGTAGACGTTGACAAGATCCGAGACTGAGTTCTGTCATCGATTGAGAAGAAGTCATGAATCTACAAATCTTTCACAAACCTGATCCGGTTGATAGAGAAGAACTGTTGTAGGCAAGTCGAACAAAGGAACCCTTAGTGCTTAAGGCGAACTGGACAAGACTCTATAGTATTTGAGAAACCGAATCCTTGGTCAACCAAGCCTGGCACTTCGGGTGCCAGAACCCTCAATCAATCAAGAAATACACCCATTCACCAAAGTCATATCTTTGCCTTCAAGCTTCCGCTTCTGCTCGAAGTCTACTCCACCGAAGTTCCAACTGGACTAATTACCCCGGCTCACAGCTCGCTCGCTGTGGTGTGTGCAGAGAAGTATCCAACATACTAAGGCTTGTATTTTTACTGTTTCCTCCACGGCCCAAGAAATAATATTGCGGCTCACATGCACGGTCGCGGAACATGGTTCGTCAATTGTGGTCTCCTGCTTCCGGGCGGCTTGCTCTCCCCCCTCTTGCGACATTGCCAGCCGATCTGCGGATGCCACGCCGTTCGTAAACACGCAGCATGGACATTGCACATTTCGTCCTCTGAAAGAAGATACATGATCTCCATACTCAAAAGTCTGGTGAAAGGTTCGTAAGAACTTGAATTTTTATCGAAGTTCTAAACCGTTGCCCTTTTGAAGATTTCCGTAGGAACCACTCGGTCATGCATGTCACCAGCATGTGGTCTGAAGATTGTACGCACTAGCACTCAGACTCACGGTCAGCGTCAAACGACACCATGTATGCTCTACAGAGGGAGTTTTCTGGAAGTCAGCAAGGCGCGGTTCTTCCTCATATAAATTATAGCCATCACAGGAATCGAATCGATCGAAAAAAAAACAGGTCTTCAACAATTGGGGGAGGTAAACTTGATGCTTCATTGACCACCTATAGAATAGATCAGGACAGAAAAGAGAAGAACAGGAGCCTACCGTGCATCTCGAAGTAAGCTCGAGCACGTCGCACAGCGAGCGTAGGCGCTGGGCCGTCTCCAGTCCGGACTATTTCTGTCTCGGTGTCCAGGCTGTTGGCGGCATAGGGCCAGGCATGATAAACATGTCGAGGGGAACAGGCCGATCGACAATGATGCGCTGGGCAATAGCTACGGCGCGTCTGTAGTTGAAATCCTCGCAAAGCTCAATCTGTTCCCTGCAGTAGTAATACCACGCAGCATCGCGCCGTGCGCCATCAGTCTCAAAGTCCACATCGAACCTGCACGTAGGCCAGTCGAGGTCGGCGGTAAGTTGCTGGCCGTCCACATCACAGAACACGTAGGAGAAGGTTTCGTCATCCGCGGCGATGGTTCCTCGACAGTAGAGGGGCACCACCCTTTCCGCGTCGCCGGGCTGGGAGTGAACGGGGACGTGGTCTCCCACGCAGAACACGACGTCCTTGCGTGCCCAGGACTCGTCTCCCTCCAGCGTCGTAGGAAGCCTGTTCGGGGTCTTGCTCGAATCCCAGCACGCGAAGACGCCGTACAGGAACTCACGGAAGGACTCTGGGTTAGCGATGCCGAAGGAAGGCGAGGCCAGGTCGTGGCGCTTGGCGAGCTGCCACAAGGCCGCGAACTGATCGTCCGAGAGCTGAGAGTAGTGGGCGATGGCGCTCGACATGATGGAAGGAGTCTTGGTCTGTGGTTGGGGGAAGAAGCCGAAAAGTTGCAGACGAGGCTGGTTACTTGAGCTTTTGCTGTGGCAAAGAATCAACTGCGAGATGGGAGGATGCATTGCCGGCTTTTTTAACACATCATGGTGAACACGGGACTTAAGTGCAACAGCTATGGAAGGGGGGGCTTTGTACGTGAAGCTCGGGGGGGCTTTGTTGTTCAGGAATTGGTGCGATTCTAAGGCTGCGATTCATGCGGGCATTGGAGCATGAAACGGGCTGTTTCTACCTTTTCTTACTGATAATTTCCTGTGCGTTTGTGAGGGAAGCGACACTTTGCTTAAGTTGCTTCATTGTTGATCGTGAATTGCTGTAAGCAACCAGTCGCCTGCAATGTCCTCGAAGCCATTCTCTTCAAACCTTGGAGGAGAGGTCAGCGACTCAAACCGCCTTGATTGCTGCCATCATACATGGTCCTGGGTAGTGGGCAAATGGCTTCGTAGCCATCGGAGAGGACATGGCAGTCGTCCATAACGACCTTCCTGCCACTCAACGGGACAAACATTCGTCCAGTTGCAGATCAAGGTTCATGTCCACCACCACCCTCACTCTCAAACAAAAGTTACGAAGCAAAAGAACTTCTGCCAAGAGCAGCTTCTGGAATTTACCGAATTGAAAGAGCGCCAACTTTAGACGGAACACGCTACTGTGTTGCTCATCGATGTTTTCCCAATAACTTCCTTTTCTGTTGTTGCAAACACGCTCGACTCATCAAATGGGCTCGTCAGACTCGAGCGCTCTACCCAGAGACTCCCACGAGTCCTTCGACAAGGTTCCGCGGAAGAAGTAGTTCCCAAAGGCGTCCTTTCCACTGCAGAGGATCTGCGGTAGACGCGCGCGAGTTGACGTCGAGAACGAATCGCCCATCGTCTCCTGCATGAAGAATCTTGCGTTTTCCCTGCCCGAGCGCCCCGCGTCTGCGTCGTGGGTTTTGACAACGGCAGGGCCGAAGTCGACCTTGTTGCGAATGTCCAGGGGCGTGAGGTCGTTGAAGGTGACGGGGAATTCGTTGCCGGGGTTCTCGGTGAAGTAGAGCATGCCCTTGTTCGGATCCTGGCTCCTTTCTTTGATGTACCTGAAGAAGGCCGACACCTGGGCTGGCGTGGACTGTTTCTCGATGTGCCGGCTGATCTCGAGAGCCAGGGACGCAAGTGGCCCAAGGACAATCTCGATCGGGAGCGACATGAAGACCCACGACAGCATGTTTTGGACGTAGACGCCATCTGCCTCCTGGAACGCGGGGAGCCTCCGTCTAGAGTCCACGGGCATGATCAGCAACACATTGCGGACCTTTGACTCGGCCTGCACAGCCATCTTGAGAAACAGCGCGCGGATCAACAGCGAGTTGCCCAGGGACTCTGGCCGCTGCAGGCCTTTGCGGTCCAATGCCGTGAGCGAGCGCTCTCTGAGTCGCTGGACATTCGCGCTGGACAGCGAAATGTGCCTCAGGTGGAACTCATGCACTCTGAGCTGGCGCTTGAGGCCCAGTTGTGACAGCATCTTCAACGTCGCCCACCGCCCAAGCGCCTTGTCTTTCATGACCCAGTCCTCGGCGTCCTTCTCCTTCTTCTCCCCAACCTTGTCGAGGACACTCTCTCTCGCGCCCAGGAGCTTGGGGACATGATCCTCCTGGCCGCCCAGAACGAGTGACCACGCCGAGACCAACGCAGTCATGCCTCCTCCATCGGCAAGGTTGTGTCTCCAGAGAAGGGATACCGTTGTCGCATCGGAAAACGTAGTGACATGCAGCGCCAATGGGGGCAACTGTTCTCGGATCCAGGTCTCGATGTCGTCGTTGGGGTCCACGTCGTTGTTGCTGTGGTGGAAGAGGTCGTGGAACCTGGGCTGAATGGCATAAGACGAGGTCTCCAGTGCAGCGGTAGGAATCTTGCCAGCAATCTCGTGATCCGCTGCTCTCAGAGGCGACAGGTCTCGGTGGCTGTACCCGATGATGGAGTAATTATCCGGGAAAATACGAGGCGTATGAAGCTCCAGCTGGCCCGCGCCCTAGAAAACATCAGCATCAGAATTCAATCACTCACGACACAAACTACAAGGTGTGCCCACATTGCGCTTGAATCGACCAGCAAACTTCTTCCAGTCTCCCATCTGCAACAGGCGAGAGAGCGACGACCGAAGCAGTTCAGGATCCAGAGGTTTGTCGACGTGGAACATCCAGGCCATGTTCATCTTATCCACCGCCTTCTCCTTGTCGAACTCAAACAGGGGATAGACGTCGACGTCCCCCACTTGCGGTGATGCTGATGCCATCCTTGCGTCGAGATTACTCACTTCCCGATGGTTTGTTCTTTTGTAAGTGAGACGGAAGAACAGGTCGGCAGGACGGGCTCGCGTGAAACAGAGGTCATACAATAAAGAATAAAAAGGCTCACAGTTCACATGCCGGCGATCACTTTGCCTTTTGAAGCAAATCACACTCTGCACGTTACAGTACGTTCAATTAGACTTGTCTCACTGCACGTCTCCACTGCCGATCTCCCTTGGTGGGTGCCGTTTGCGGGTTCTGCTTGCGGGCGCACGACCTAAAGATTCCCAAAGTTCACTGCCGAGGACGGAGTACGACTGAATCATTAACTTAAACTGCTCGCGGATCCAGTGGGTCTTGAAAGCCTTATTCTACAGTGTAGAAACCCTTGTAATTGTTCGAGAGGATCTGGTCGAGTTAAGATTCGCGCCTAAACAGGCAGGCCCCTTCTGCGATGCAACACCAGCCGTTACGCTCGCCGGATAGGTTGTACTGTACTGAGTTTGTCCGACCGATTAGAATATCTCGATGCTACCGAGTATGCTTAAATCCCACAACAAAAGTTCCACTAGAGCAGGGGTTGCGCTCTGCTTATCACAGATCTTCGGACTGATCCGGGATGTACTCCCTGGGGCCAGCGATTAGGTAGAATGTACGAATGGGCGCTCCTCCAAACAATAAAGCTACTCTGGACAATGCAGGAACACCAGAGATTATCCATCCATCTAGCTATATGATGTTATGAATAAGCGCATCTAGTCTTCTGTGCCGAAATCAATTGAGACATGTGTGGTGAACACGAAAGAGGTGATGAGCCCAACTTAGCAGACTTCGTCCCCCACCGTCGGCTGTCAGTTTCTCCAAAGGATTCAGGTCAAGCAGTCTTGGCTGGAGGAATATATGCATCGTGTTTCTTTTTCTCAGATGCGTAAAGCAATTCTTTCCGACAGCAATCGTGGGACTGTCACTGAAACCTTCACAGCGCTCAAGCGTGGTTGTCGCCCTGTCCTGAGTAACAATTCTCACTTGCGCGTGAGGCTTGTCTCTGTAAGCAGCGCTTCACGGACTGGCAACATCTTGGAATTCTATAAGATGTGGAGCATATCGGAAGCTGTCATACTTTCGTCTCAACCTTCCATGCCGTTCTTGTCAACAAAGTTACGTTGCAGCATGCTAGCAATAGCGCGACACGAAAGAAGTAGGATATGGGAAAAAAAAAAAAAAATATCGGCCTCACTATAGATGAGATTGATGCTGATAATAGGAAGAACCTCTCGTCGCTCTCTGCTAGCTGGCCTGATTTGACTGAGGGCTTTATTAAATGAGACGCGATGAGCAGCCTGAGGACCCCCCGGAGCATGACCGAATTTCTTGGCGAGCACGGCTATGGTTGGACAACGAATAACTTCAACCAGAAGGTCCATAGCGCTCGGTCTATTCCTCAGCCCTAAGATACATTTATGAAGCTTGGCCGGAGATGAACGTGGTTACTTCACGGCGCGATATCACCAGCTCAAGCCAATCTCGAGCAAACCAATGATCTCAATTCTCAAAATCCATTTGTCCGCTTCACATATTTTGCTATTCTGCGAGGCCAGGAAGAAGTCAATCCTGTCCTTACTATCTATAACCTATCTCATCATTGAGCAGGGAACTTGTCAGCTGAGAAGGAGATCCCCATCCTGACCAGGTATAGATATGTGTATTCTGTACAGAAGCTGTTTATCGAACAATTCAAATGAAATGTGGTGGATGGGAGCCCTAGATGGTACATGTAGTTGTGTCGTGTGTAGAGCACGAACAGCTACTGAGGATCAAACTCGTTACGACGTTACAGAGGCTGCCAGAATCCATGGCACTCTTGAAATGAGCAGCTGAAGGTAGAAGTTCCTACGAAAACGTCTAAATCAGGAGGATAACGGGACGTATTTCAGCCTTGCAGCGGAGTATGTCTTGGAAGACGCCCATCTCCAGGCGGTCGCGCGTGCAATTATCCTCGACTGGCGATTTGCCTCTTTTCGCATATTTGAAGATCGATAGCAGCAAGTTTGCCCCGGCTCTGTACTGGTGATGAGCATCTCGCAGCCGGATCTCGATCGCCAATCGCAATCACTGCTTCCTACACTCACGCACACCCTGGGAAGAGGTGCGACAAACAAACACTCGTTCTCTCAATTAACGTATCTGCGTCTAGCAAGTGTACTTCATGTCGAGAGTGACAGATGGGCTACCCTTGAAACCTTCAGGCACAGCATAGGTGACGTTATAGATCCAGTGATCCCGCAGGGTTGTGCCGTACGTGACAGGCAGCTTCTGCAGGCCGGGAGCTTGGACATTGACGCTGAGGCAAGGCAGGCTCTCAAGACCGGTGACAACGTGCTTCTCTCCAAGAGTCCAGGACGGTGGGATTCCACTGAGGGCAAAGGTGAACCTCTGGGAGCCTGGTGCAGTCGCATCTGGGTACGACAGGACCAGACGGTTGGCGCTGACCTTGGAGGTGACGCTCATGGAGTCGGGATACAGAGAGAACCAGCCGAGGTAGGCGTAGGGCTTGCGGGACGGGTCAGAGGCCCACTGCACGACGGCGGGGACGTACTGGTCGCCGTGGTTGGAGTAGTTCGAAACGGTCTGTCCGCCGATCATGACGTTCTGGGACACCCAGGAGGTGATGTTGCGCCCCTTGTTCGTCTCGAGGTTGTCGTAGATGGTCTTGCTGATGTAGCGCTCGCCCTTCCAGGGACCCTTGGCGGTGAGGGCAGCGGCCGTCTTCTTGTCGATGGTCGGGGCGATGACGTCCATGACGAGGGCGAAGGCGGCACCCTGGGCAATGTCGTAGAGCAGGTCGGCCTCTCCAAGGGGGGGCTCACCGAACTGCCCGCGGCCGAAGACTCCCCACATGACCATGGACGTGATCTGGGAGTGGGCGGTGGCATCACGGCTGTAGGCACGGTCGTAGGGGCCGACCATGTTGCCGAGGTAAGGGTTGTAATGAGCAGCGATGTCCTTGAACATCTCCCTGAGGATGTACTCGGCGTTCTTGGTCATGGGCAGGTCAGAAGGGCCGTACTTGATGTTGGCAGCGAGAGCCCAGATGTCGATGCCGTAGTAGTTGGGGGCGTTGTACTCGCCCAGTCCGTTGTCGTCTCGCCTGAAGAGCTTGAGGAGGTCCTCGCCTTGCTGCTGGGCAAACTCGATCAGCTTGGCGTTGTTCTTGCGCTTGCCGGCCCAGCCAGTCGTCAGGGTGCGCATGAGTCCCGGGTTGGAGTAGCCGAGAGTGAGGTTGTCGTCGATGGGGAAGGTTCCGTTGCGGCGCATGCCTCCGATGGCGGCGGCCTCGAGAGCATTCTCAATACGGGCCACGATGCTGTTGGGGAGCAGGTGGCTGAACTCCTCGACGACCTGGATCAGGGTGGTTCCGACAAACTCCCGCCAGTTGGGATCATAGCTTCCGTAGATCGTAGGCGGGTACAGTGGCCCATTGGGAGTCGGGTTCGGCTCGTCGGGCGAGAGCTTCCAGGTACCGTACCACGGAGCATTGAAGTCTGTATTCAGCTGAGCAGCTAGTCTGATGAAAAGAAGGATTAGCACAATGTTTGACGAGAAATGTAACAAAAAGTCGAAGAATTCTCAGGATAGTAATGGATGCTCACACGCTCTCAATAGCTGCAATGGCGGTCTTTACATCTCCGCGATGCAGCAGACCTGGGATGTACCACGATGTGAAGCGTACAGACCACTGGCCGTTGTCCTGGAACCAGATGTAATTGTACGAAGAGTCGTAGCGAGAGTCGGAAACCTGCATCGAGTAGTCGTACAGGCTTTGCGCATCTATCCGCAAGACATGGTGTCAGTCACCCGAATCATATTCACAAGGAGCACAGGGGATGGACCAGCTCAACACTCACTCTTGGAAAGGCGCTGGGAGGTCTTGGCAGCGCTGGCAGTTGAGCCGAGCAGAGCCATAGCGGCTGTGGTCAAAGTTGAGACCTTCATTTTGTTCCAAATGAACCGTAAGCTAGAGACCGGCTGATAGGAGAGGCAACAAGCGACGACAACAATTGAACAATGATCGCAATGCTCAGACAAGGTCGGAGTGGGCAAAGCCGGGCGACAACGAGGGAAGCTGCCAACATCTTATAATCCGAAGGGCACTTTAGCTGTGCGCACGATTGCACACTCGAAGAATCAACCGCCCCCCTTCAAGAACCAGCAGCTTGGACTCGCGTGCCTGGGTGATAGCTTCCCCATGGGCAAGTAAAGCATAGGGACCACAACCCCGGATTCTGGGAGACTCGGGTTCGGTGAAAGCCGGCGAAAGACAAACCGGCAAGTATTAGACCAAGGTGAATTTCGGGGGACCTGACTAGTAGCCAAAGACTAACGTGCTCACTGTACGGAGTACGGACCGGACGAGTGCCAAAGAGGAAACTCACATGATGATGGCAGTGTGGAGAAGTTGTGAATAGCGACACTACTAATCCAGCACTAGTTCGCGGTGCGAAAACGTGTTGAACCTGCTCTAGACTACACTAGGTCTCCAGTAGCCCAGAGTCTATTCCATGCAAGTGATTCGTTCCTAATAGATCACTCTTGCGATACCTTCTTGTATGAGTGTTCACGTGTGCCCTCCTTCACTTTCGGTGAACCCTTGAACCCTTGGAATTACACCCCCCCACACACGTCGAGACCTGTGTCGGATCGGTGGTTGCGAGATTGAGTTCGGCCGCAGCCCCCAATTCAGTCGCAGCTGAAATCTAGTTGAAGTTCGCTGCCCCTCCGGCGAAGCTCGGGCACTTGGCCGAAACTACCTAGTTGCTTGCTATCTTCGAACGATTTGCTCTGCCGTCATAGCCGCGCGCAGAGGAGAAGATGATCGATCCCACGTGGCGCGCCAAAGCGTGTCATTATCGATCGCGTCCTAGTGAAGCTCGCTACTAGGAGTTATCAAATGCACTCAAAGTTCAGTTTCGATAATAGTTGGAGGGTAGGTAGTCTAGATACATGTTCCTATCTTGCCGGCCACTTCACTGCGCCAATTGTCCTGATAACATTTTCTGTGACAAGAGAAGTCGAGAACAGGCCACCGAGAATCAGGGACCAATCCATCAATTCGGAGCATTTCTGCTGAGTCCAAACATGTAGACATCAGGTGGAGGCTCGTGGAAATCGCTGACTTGTCAATTGAACGGATCCACAGCCTCATGGCGGCGTTGTTAGTATACTATAACGGCGTCTTGGTGACTTTTTAAGTCTCTCCACCAACCATCAAGTGCCCTTTCCAGACAGCGAAGTCAATATCTCGTTGATGGAGATGTTCCAACGACTTCAGTCTCTGCCCTGCACGCGATCACTCCAACCATGGCAACAAGCCCTCGCAATTGGACGATTGCAGCTCCTCGGTGAACAGGTACACTACTCTTTGTCACATTGCCGAGATTATTCTTTCCCATAAATGCACCAGGTTCACAGAAATCAGTGGACTGTGGGGACATAGCACTGAACGGCCAAGGTGATGAATCCAGGCTTGGTTTCTATGCGCCGCAAAAAGGCACTCCACCCAGATAGATGGCACGCTTACAAGGCCAAGCAAGCATCACCAGCATCGTCTTCACTGGAAGGCAATCACTAGGAAGGCAGAATACAAATAATATCGAAAAAAAAAAAATTAAATAACATACAACAGCCGGTATTCGCTGGTCGTCACCGACCCAACTACTAATCAGCCCCTCAGCAGTTTAACTAGGGGAGAGCGGACGGGATCCCGTGTTCTCTACTGGGTATGGTCGTATGTGGCAGATTAACATGCAAAACAGGCTTCTATAGCAACTTTCTGATAGGCACCGACCAAGGCTTGGTCGCAAAAGATGATCAGCCATGATCTGAGTAATAGATATGAGACTCTCTTAGATTTGGTGCCCAGGAAAACTCATTCCCGAACCTTGGAGTTTAGGTGAATGAAAGGCCACGCAGCATATTGGAAACCAGCTTTCTTCCCCTGCGAGCAACCTTGGTCGATAGAAGCGCTGCAGCAGCGAGGCCAGAGTCATAGACAAGCACCGTGCTCGTGGTTTAAGCATTTTAAGGACTTCCTGGGACAGTATATCTGCTATCACGAATGACATGAAGCGTGCAGGCTCATCAACAGGACCATCGATTGGAGTGGCCTACCTTCTTGGCACAGTGACCATAGACGCCTGGTGCCTTGGAGAAGGTGAGCAGAAGAGTCCCTGTGTCGACATCAGAGCCAAGACTTACGTGAACCAAACTAGTCGGAGTCCTGATGGAAGACTAGAATGTGCACATCATGCTGATACGGATATTGTCCCTCGATGTAGTCAAGTCATGGAACGCGTGAGGCTCGTGGAGAGACGGGCCAATGTATATGTACCCTGGCCGGCCTCGGATAGGGACGCCTTGGTGTGACCTGACACGACTGAGCGTGTATTCAGGCGTTATAGCTCCCGTCTTGCCCATATCAGTGAAGAATTATAATAAGGCAAGGTGCAATTCTGTCTGGAGCTGATCAAGCACTTCTGAGGAACTACCAGAAGGAGGGAATCATTTATCTCATATACAATTAATCGTCTTCAGCCTACTACCAACGCAAGCTGTTCCTCTCAAGGCTCCTTGCTTACAACTCCTGCTTGCTTGGCTTCTAGGTTCTTGGCATCTTGAGCAGCAATAACATCCTCTCCAGTGATGGCAAATTCGATCATACTTTCAGGGGCTGGGAAAAAGTGGTTGAAGACGTAGTAGAAAACGCCAGCGGCCAAGAAGGAGTATATGTAACCAACGAAGAAGCTATCAACGGGATTCCAGTGAGTATGTTATTCTCCTCATGGGCAGAATCGTAGGATGTCAGGAGTAGGACTTACAGGTGTTGACCCCCGGTCGAGACACTGGTCGAGCCGCCGCCAGCTTTGACGATGTTGTCGACAAAGCCAGGAAGAGGAGGGATACAGCCGATGAGGAAGGCAGCTACGGCACGCCAGTTGGTCCCCCATTTCTGCGAGTAGCGGTAGATGCCGTGAAAGTTGTACATGTCCGGGACGGACACTTTGCCGCGGCGGATGATGTAGTAGCTGGAGAAGGAATGAGAGGTCAATCTACTATACTTATAGAGCTGTCTAGAGAGGAAAAAGTCGGGTGTGCGTACTCTGCCATGATGATCGAGGTCATTGGACCTAAGAAGATCGTGTAGCCGTTGAGGAAAGCGATAAATGTCTGAGCCGAGGCCAGGATTTTCCACTGTAGGGCAAGATCAGTCATTTATTTACTGTGGAAAGTCGCAATGCCATAGCAATAAAGCAACGAGCGTAAGTGACTCACCGGAACAAAAGCCCAGCTGCCGATTATGGCGGCAAGAAGCTGACCACGACGGATGTTGATATACCGGGGAGCAAAGGCCATCAAATCGTTCGCGGCGCTGATGGAGTTGGCGGAAATGTTGATACCAAGAGTCACAATCAGCAGACCGATGGCGCCAAACGCAGCGGCGGCACGACCACCGTGTGAACCAGATTCCATCCACAAGCTGATGATGTCAATGGGGTTCCAGAGAACGCTGCCGTATGCTGTTTGGGAAGCGGCCGCGGTGAATATGCCAAGGAGGCCGACGATGGCTGGAGAGCGTTTGGTTAGCAGTTTGAAAGAACGGAGAGTGTGAAACAAGAGAAACTTACTGAAGATGACGGGGATAACGACGGCTTGAACGTTTTGGGCGCTGGGCTTGTTGGAATATCTCGAAAAGTCTGCGATATTGAGGCCGAGCGTGGAGTAATTGCCCAAGACTCCATTGAGGTCTAGATTGTCCAGTTGTTAGGGAAAATCCACGATGACATCAGAACTATCTGGCTCACTGTTGAAGAATGCCCATGCCAAAGCAGCACCATGAATGGTAGTTCCCTGCGAAATCACAGTGCTGTGGCTAATCGTTCCATGGGCCTTATGCAACGTATCACCAAAGACACCCAGGAAGATGATTGGAGCGATGACGCTCTTGAAGGCAAAGAAATATTGCACCTGTAGCTGTCAGCCTGATCTCTAGTTTCACAAAGGTCAAGAGTCGGATAGAGTAGTAGTACTTTGGTGTATGGTATGCATAAGAAGGGAAGCTGAAGGAGGAAGTAGAGCAGGAATCCGACCATCCCGGCAGTTGTGATGCCCTCCGATTCTGGAATGTGGTTCGGGATGTTCTTGAAGCTGGGCCAGATGGCAGTGAGCAGAACGGTCATGCATTGACCTCCAGTCGTGGTTTGCACACTATAAAGGCATTTATTAGCCATCAAACCTTACAGCCCAAGAGCACCAACAGTAAACTTACCCGAGCCAGACAATGGCAAGGACACAGCGGGACAGCACAACAAAGTAGCTGAAGTAGTAGCCAAAGGGCATGCGAGCCAGCACCGGGAATGGGGTGTGCAGCTGTAGGACAGACAGACAAAGTCAGTCGATGGACAGCCACGATGACGAAGTGATAAACTTACAATGGCGCCTATTCTTCCGTTTGTCGTAATGACGAGACCCATGAGGAAATTACCAAGAACACAGGCCCCAATTGCCATTCGCCAGCTCAGTCCAACCGCAATCATCGACGAGGCTACGCCGCAAGAAACATTAGGAATTTGCGCTCTCTCTTCCTGTAACTCCAAATCCAAATGATGGGAGAGCGAGCAAGCTTACCGACTTCCCAGTTCGACACAGCCCACGCATCTGCCATCCAATACGCCACATAGGCGCCCCAGTTCCAGGTTCGCTTCGAAGGAGGGATCGGGTCAAAATCGGCATTGGAGGCATTCTTCGAGGGTGCGAAAGAACTCGGTTCCTGGTCAACTTCAAGGTTGAAGTTGAACCCGAATCGTCGCCTCACCAAGCCTTCTGCTTGCCCCGGCTCCGGCTCGCAAGTGGCCGTGAAGCCGTTCTTGGCGTCCGAGCTGTCTGACTGCATCGTGGGTTTAGAGAATGAAATGGGGCAGGGACAAGGTAAAAAAAGGACATCAACAGATGCACGCCAAAGACTCAGCAGTGGGAAGAAAATCCCGATGTGTCGAGGGGAGATCTAATACCGACGTCCCGAAGCGAGTTTAATACCGGTGTCTTGAAGGGAAATGGAGGGAAGCGAGTCCAGCCAGCCACACCTCACAGACAACCTCTGCGATCAATAAATCACACGCCAAACGAATAGATTAGAAAGGATGCAGTGAAAGTTGTACTCCGTAGCGGTACTGTTAAGCCACCGTGAGCCGTGTTTTCCGTGACGGGCCAATGAGATCCACCAGCATTATCTACCACAAATGCAGCCTGCAGGGATTTTATGATAAAGATTAGCTTAGTTCTTGACTCCACGGATAGATCTGGCAAGGCTTGGAGGCTTGTACAGGAACTGATTCACCACTGCCCTCTCAAGTTAGGCGCCGTCAACAGCTGAGGTACCAAGCTAACCTTTAACATTCCCGAGGGCTGTACAGCGAAGGCAGAACCAAACCCAGATCTTGCTTAGTCTTATCTCGCCAGAGAATCAGCCTTCAGCTAAGATAGAATCGCCTGCATTTACATCACATATCGCGTCAGGTATCCGTACTTTATCTTGGTAGTCTACTCTTCGCCGTCGGCCTGTCTGGTGGGAGGGGGAGGACTTATCGCGACACACCTCTGCATCTAACCCGTCTTCCCCGTCGGCCGAAGTTTAAGTCAAGCGTTATCTCATGAATCCAGCTTATTCACTCCATAAATGCAAGATACGCTGCCGAGCCACGAAATCTGGGGATTGGGGCGCCTACAGCCGCTTTTAGCGGCAATGGCAGTGAGGGGTTCGCGATCATACGGTGAAACCTGGATGATTCGCGATAATAAACGAAATCGATCATCTTGGTAATATGACTACCTTGAAGCCCCGCGCATTTTCTGGTCAGGAAAAGTTTGCAGGCTGGTCAGGATTTTCCTCGTCAGAAGAGGCATGTGGTGATCTGACGAGGCTCGTCATCTGACCATTGGTTGGCGAAACCTGCGGTCATCCTGACGAGGACCGTCACCTTACCAGTCTTGTCACCTTACTGACCTGGTAAGGAACCATAATCTGTATTATCGTCAGTCAGGCCCGTAGCCTGTCATAACAACTTCCCTGCCCTAGCCGCCCGTAGCCATCGCCCGTAGCCATCGCCCGTAGCCATCGCCCGTAGCCATCGCCCGTAGCCATCGCATGCCTTAACCATCCCCACACACACAACAGCCGCGTCGGCGTATAACTTACACATCCACTTACACAACACATAGGTGCCTGTAGGCGCACCTATATAAGGTATGTCGCGATTTCTTGATCAATTGGCTGTATTTTGAATTGATTGAAGCGCCCTTTATAAATCTAGCTACTAGCCTATCTTGCTCCTTCCTTCTGAATAGCAAATAACCCAAACCCGTACCCAAACCCGTACCCAAACCCGTACCTAACCCTGCCTATTTAGGTAAGTCTGTTACAGCAGCTGACCGGCTTATATGGCAGCTGACGGATACCTTACAGAGGGGCCACCCTTACACAGCTGGTCAGGTGACGGGCCCCGTCAGCTTGCCACAGCGAATTTCCCTGACCAGAAAATGCCCGGGGCCCCAAGGTAGGAAGCACTGGTATATAAACAAGGTTATATATATATATATATATATATAACCTTGTAAGTTTTATTTTGAGATATCAGAAGTAGACCTGTAATAACACATTATAGACGGCCAATGCTTTACAGGCTTTGGCTATTTTAGATGGGAGGCGCAAATCAAATCATGCAGTTCAGGTAAATAGGACAGGAGCACTAGAATATAAGTACTAAGCTGTATATGCTACAGTTTGCACTGGTACAAACGCTGCTGTTGCGTTTACTAGCTATTCTTTTATCAACTGGCATAGTAAACCTAAAACTGTTATTGTGTCAAAGCTTGTAAACTGGACTATACCTTAGTATATTCGATCGCTCTTCGAGGATATACTTGAATCCTAATGACCCGGCTTCTCAATCACTCATGCTATGAAAGAGTTTAACATAGCTCTGATAGCACCCAGAATCTTGGCGTTCGCGAGTCCAGCCGCACGCAGTACATGGTAAGTCGTCTGCCATTGCAGAACCTGGGCTTGTTACAGTAGGGAGGATAGGGCAGTACTCTTCACGGCTGTACTTCAAAAGGCTTAATTTACTTGTGCTGAATTTACGTTATCGTATCGTAAGGGTCGGGGTGGACTACTAAGGTACTAAGTACTAAGTATTTTAAAGGGTGGTAGTGTGTTTGCCAACTTCCAGTAACAGCGATGAACATCTCAGGTTGAGGCTGCACAAACCTTCAATTTTGGAAGTCAGGGCACAATACACAAGGTATTTACGGAATCCCGTGTTCTCAACTGGATATGGTTGTATGTGAAACACGGAGCCAATATTTTGCATCGTATCCATGATACCTCCTCTCAACATCATTGACTTCGCACTCGCAAGCACCTCCGTACAAGGAGCCAGTGTAAGTGGGAGGTGGCCGAGTGCTGTCGTTGGTGATGTTGGCATGGTCGAAACTTGGAGGATAGCCCCCCGTTGGATTGAGACGGTCACTAATTCAAGGCTGGCGCTTGTAACTGGCAGGTCAGGTGGTGCCGTCCTGTGCAGCCGCAATTGATTTGACTTTCTGCTTGGCTGCGTGGCTGCGTGCGGACGAGGTTCCAACGGCCAAGAGACGAAGAAATCGCCATGTTCGCGCCCTAGTCTGTATCAGATAGGGCACACTGGTCTTTCTTAGTGGCCAGGGCAACCGCTGAGGTTCATCACGGTGTGGTTTAGTGGGCGGGCTCCCCTGCGTGCATGATACTATTGTGTTTCCTCTGCCAATCTAAAGTCGTGGCCTTCCCAGCTTCCTTTGACTACGACAGACTATCAGCACTCATCCATCCAGGTCTTCTATCATATATACTCCGTATGCTAGGTTTCCTTTCTTTGGTAAATCCTTCGGCGCTATTTCACTACTCTGAGCAATAGCACCCCCCTACTAGTTGGCTTGTGGAAAGTCCATTCGCACTAGCACCCAACCAGCGAACCGAACCACCTAACCGAAGGTGAAGATAACACCATTTGACTCTGTCACGACCCTTAAACTCTACATGTCCTGAAACTCCTGGAGGTTACGCTGCGCAGTGAGGTTGGTTGAAATATGTGCTGTGATTGGTGATGCATATGCTGTTGGCTCTATAATGACCTGCGCCACGACACTGCCGCTGGCCATGGCCTTTGACCTGCCTCTAGGGCTGTCCGATGCGACGTTAATGGTCTCAAAATAGGCTCATAACGCCGACCATGAGTGGGAGGCCGCATTGTTGGCCCACGATGGAGCTGAAATGCGTGGCATTTATATCAACGGAAGGATGCGAACGATAATTGAATTCACATTGACAAGTATCCAAATTCGGTTCGACACAATCCTCAACTCAGACTACACATTCATCCCTTGTGCACACCCTCGAGACATATACGTGTGTACTCCCGCAGACGTTTCATTCCACAATGGATCATACGAACTACAGCAAACCCATTCCGAGGCGCTGGGACCCAGACGCCGTTTTCGAGATAACAAATCCTTCGACTGGTTACCCAACCTGTGTTGGCCAAGCAGTAACGTGCGGTCGACGCTGCAAGAGAGTCGTGGCAGGGTACAACGTATTGTCTGCAAATTGCATCGCTCGTGACTTAGCTGAGCTCAGTCCATCTGCAGCCGCTGGTGACGATCAGCTTTACCATATAGCACACATCATGCTTTGCTACCAGCATGGCCACCAGGCTGAAGAGCTTGTTTCCAAATGGAGGCGAGAGCTACATCATTGCGACAGTAAATCGGAAGCCGAGCCACCGCTCCAAACCGGCGGGTTTCACTATGAGGACGACATAAAGGACCTTTATGAAGCTATTCAGAAGCTGCAGGAACAACTCCGAAGGATAAAAGCAGCCAGGCAGACCCATTCGGAGAAGAGCTCCCCATTCAATAACCCATCAACAGAGTATTGCTCTAAAAAGTCAACTTGGGGCCAAGACGATTCAGAAACCAAAACTGAAGAAACCGACGAGACCAGGGAGGACCTCAGGGAAAAGCAAAAGCGCGAGGCCAAGGAGCGCGCAGACAAGGCCAAGGAGGAGGCCCGTCGAAGTGCCCAGGCAGCAAAACTGGCCGAGCAACTGAAATGGTCAAACGCGTGGAGCCTGTACAACGCTGCGTGGGAAAACATTGAACTCGGCCGGTCCAGAACATCCCCTCGGGCTCCATGGCCTACATTGTCCGGCAAGGCGGAGGATGTAAGCGAGGCCAGCGTCCGAGAGTTCTTCCAACGCGCTCCTGGCAAGAACGAGGACCGTTTCCTTCTCTTCTCGCAGGAGGCAAAGCGCTGGCACACGGATAAGCTGATGTCGCGCTTCGGGAAGGGGTTTGTTGATGGAGCCGAGAAGGATACTATCGATTTGGTGACGAGAGTGATTGTGCAGCGATGGAAGGAGGCGAAGGGCAGTAGGGCGAAGTGAATGGCGCTTGCGGCAATCCCACTCAATATTCCCCTTGTATCTGCTTGGTACATTCTTGTCTTGGCTTCAGTGTTCTATTCACCTTTCTATATTCGCTTTCCAATCTACAGCTATGACCTTGAACGAATATTATTCTTTCAGATTAAACCTCTAAAAATCCTTTATTGGCACCTTCAGCGTATACGGCGACCACACCAGTCTTTCTTATCCGCGATCCGATCCGAGCGTTTGATAGCTGGAAACATTTTGGATGGACAGACATGCAGAGTCTGTTTGAATATTACCGCAATATTTTCGTAATGCTTAGCGAGACCTCGGCGTATGCCGTCTAGTACATTTTATTTCAGCAACCTGTCCAAAACCCGTCCACAGAGACCAGGCACATTTACGGAAGATGGGGGTATGCATTTCACGGATTCTATGCCCAAATTTGAGAAGCCCTTTGTAATATGCTCTATCTTTAGTGGTAACTTCGAAAGGGCCTTATGCTGTGAGGAGAAACCTCTAGGCATCTTGTCTACATTAGAGGCAAGCTGCTCTGTGATAGCGGATATTCCTATTCATGGTCTCCTGTCGAACAGCCAAAAGAACTCCTTAGAATACAGTATTGGTGGTTCCTATATCCATTATTGGCAGTATGAAGTGTCGTGGATACGTGCAACCCTTTTCGAGAACGAATGGATTGGATGGATTTGATTCGACCTCGATGACAAGTTGCATGAGTTCCGCTGAGCATCATCAGCAGCCACCGGAGAGGTTCGCGGCGAGATGTCTACCTGCTAATATGGGATCCCCATGCCTAAACTTAGAGGCAAATACCCAAAGATACTCCAATTTAAAGACCGCGAATGCCTTTTCCAGACGGAGAGACATCGTTTGACTGTCGGAAGGAATGATTCAATCTTATTTGGGAGAAATTCTCCGTTCGTCTATACCACAACATCACTTGTCTCCTCAATACGTATAAAGCGACCCTGACGGCAGATATGGAGCCAAAGTGCAGGGCCAAGGGCCTTCTATCGACTATTAAGAATCTTAGCAAGAAGATTATTATCATCACAAAAGGGCCGCAGGATGCTCAGGAGAGGGCAATTAACGCCTTAGAAATTGGGGGCTACGTTGGTCACCGTGATACTACTAGTCAGTTTCGTGTTTCCAAGAATGATGGTCTTTTCCTCGAGGTAATCGACCACCTGGGTATCTAGTCGGGGGACATCGCATATATATATACCTGAGGTAACAACGAGAAGCAGCACAAGAATTGTTGCATAGCACTTGGGATCTTTGCGGTCCATCTTGCAGCATCAATAAACGTTTCCTTAAGTTCGTTTCCGCCACGGGTCAATACACTAAGGAACCTGCAGTATTTTATTTGTGGGATGTAAAAGGGCGAGAATTCTAAACAGTATATTGTTGAGGCGTTCTTTAGGCACATAGGCTCTAGGTCTAGCTTTACAAACCTTTACGATTGTTAAGCATAATTATTAGTAGTACTTTGCCCTCTTCAATAGTCTTACCGCAGTAATCATAGCAAATAATTATTTATGATAATAATATATGATCATGAATTATTACTGAATCTTAAAAAGCTTTTCTTACTTTCTTCCTTGTAATATTGACGTGTCTTGATTTAATTAAGGCTGCTAATATAAAGTTAAAATTAATCATACTAGCTTAGTTAATTGTAATATCAATAAATATTCATTTTCCACGCAAGATGAAAGAAGTACCATAGCAGGACGAAAGCCTCCCAGTTTGACTTAGTAATCAAAATGTGACCAGGGGTGTAACCATGGCAGTCAGTAGTCTCGTCGCCAGATGCCTACCGACTCCTCACCAAGGCCTCACAAGGCACAATAGAGTTTCAGTCCTCACATGACAACACAGCAATTGAGGTGCTCTGACCTTCCTCATCTTGTGCTGCTGCACGCTTTCTAATCGACACCCGCCTCATCATTTGGACAATTATGTCAATCCCCCTGCGATAGACGGCTTCCCCATCCACCTTCTCGAGTCACGCCTCTGTCTCCCACCACCGCCAGCCGTGCAACCCCGCTGCCCTGCAAGCTATGGCGGACCGGAATCTGTATGCAAAGTACAAGAAGGACACGCAGCATGTCCTTTACTACATGATCAATGCTACAAACGCTATTCTGCAATCGCCTTCTTATGCTGATGCCAACCAACAACAGCATGGGTTGGTCATCAACACGACCGGCAAAGCCACGCCGTCTAGCCTGGTCCCAATGGCGAGGCTGATTAAGGAGCACATCAATCCCATCCCCAACATCATCTTTCGCCTGCTCCAATCTGTCATCCATGTCCGAACCCAGGCACACGATATCTTTTGCCGCCTCGCTGGACCTGATCCAGATCCCGATTTGCAGCAAAGCAATGCTTCGCACATGCACTTCATCAAGATTCTTGAAGAGGTCCTTACGACTCTGGGTGGGGATAACTGGAGACCCCAAGACGAGAACACAGCCGCGCCAACCATCCAGCAAGCTGTACAAGAAATTGTTCTGTCAAACCGCTTCGACGCTCTTCGCGTGCACGACGGTTCTGTTAATCATGGGCAAGATGGATCTGAGTCCGAAGACGAACCTTTGCAGAGCCAGAATTCGCGACGTGCGCCCCGAGTCCAACGCAAGAAGGGCAAAGGAAAACGGAAGACGAAGAAACGACCACAACAGCAGCCTCAAGCTACCGTGGCTAACGATCTGGCAGATGTGCCACTAGAGAGCTACCAGATCATTGATGATTTCGAGAACAAAGCGGCGGGGGGTACCGGACTGGTCACGGACTATCTGATAGCTGTCTGGGATACGTTCCAGGAGATTGGTCTTCTTCGGAAGGAAGTGCAGGACCTTTGGCATGATGTCGCATACGAGGGTCTAAACGGAGCTGTCGCCGGCGCTGTATCAAACGTTGCCATCGCCATGATTCGAAAGATGGACTCTGAGATGTTCCTCAACTTTCCCGGCAACGATTCGTTTGAGACTCTATGGAATACGGCTACGAGGGGAGATCCTGAAAAGATGGCCGACAATTACCAGGTGGCTATAGCTCATGTTCTTCCAGGGCAGCAGGTGAAAACAGTTCGCGAAGTGACGGTAGATATCAGGGAGCAATTCCTTTTCTATGCGTATCGCGACCTGCATGATTTCATCATTGACTATCAACTTAACCACACGGGCAAGCCGACGAAACGTATGCATGCGGAGATCAAGGACTGGGATCCAAGTTTCGACCTCCAGCGAGCTTCCAAGGAGGAGCGAATGAAATGGCGCCGTTCCTACACTATCAATTGGCTCTACGACCTGGTCAATCTATTCTCCTCAATCGTCGTTCAAAGGAATCTTTTCAAGGGAGAGAACCACGATTTGGCGGCGGTGGATTGGTCTGTCACTGGACCGTGGAATGAGCATCGTCGGCTGTATGGCCTGAACGAGTTCGCCGGCATTGTCACAACATTGGCCATGCAAAAGCCCGGCGCAAAGACAAGCACAAAGATTCTCCCCCATCACGTCTTTCAGCTTCAATGCATTGTGGATTCCATGATGACATCACGAGGATGGGCGATTGACGTCTTCAATGGACATGTCCTCTCGGCGCCGGCGCACGACTTTGACCCGAGACGAGACGAACACCATTTCCTTGACCGCGAACAAAGAGGCCAGGTCGGGTTCTTCCATGGTCAATTCGTCCTCAATCAAGTTCTCGAAAACTATTGCAAAGCACATAGCACGCCTCCTCACCTCCAAATGCCTACCGCGGTACTTGAGGACGTGAAAGAGGATATGCTCAGCTACCTCGGGGAGTCGAAGTATATGTCAGGGCTAAATGGCATCCCCCCTTCGCGCTTCACAAGCACCAACTCGAATGGACTTTGGCAGTATTCGCCTTTTCTGTGTGGTGTGGGTGTACTGGAGGGCCTTGAGCTATCCTACTTACTCGGCACCTATATTTGGGATAGTTTTCAGGAGCCCACACTCCTGATTCACCTGCACAATATGCTTGTGTGTAAAGGCTACCTGAAGCGTCCGGTTGGTCTATGGTATGCCATTCAAGAGCTGTTCTCCCACGAGCTGTTCCGCGATGGCAAACCCCCAACGTCGGACTTTGTCCAGGCTCTACAGTCCCACGCCTCGAATGCGCATTTTGGACCAGAGGCCTGGAGACAAACGTTGATCAAGAAGTTCGAGACTGGGACTGACAACGCGAGCATGCTGGACGTCAAAGCGAACCGCTTCTTCCGAGTCAAACCATACACTCAGGTCCTGAGGGACTCGGAGTGGGATCTGGACAGGATTCCCGACAGCGAGATGCCGCTCAAAAGCATCCTCGGTAGCTTGCGCCTGAGCCAGACTGAGCGGATACATGATCAGACAACTGGTACCTTCGCGCCGAAAGAGACGGAGCTGGTGCGGCGAGCTAGGAAAGAAGGCATCGACGTTGACTCGGTGATCCAGCATGGACAGGGAATGTTGGGCCTGTTGCCAGGGGCTCAGCGACCTTCAGCTCCGGTGACTACGCCGGATGGGGACACGATTCGTATGAAGGAGCCCGACCTGCTCGACAACAGCACACTCCTGCACGTTGTTAAAGCGGACACTCACATGGCCGTGTGCGGCTCACGCCCTACTATGGCTGTCTCGTGGCTATGGGTAACTATCCAAGTCTTCATGGTCATGGACACTATCGATAAAGACCTCAAGAAGGCCCGCAACAGCGACTACATTGAAGCGTACGAGTCCGGTCGCTACCCTGATAAGCGCGCCGGCCTTGTGTGTGCGGCGCTGGGACGTCAGAATGACGAAACGTTGAGGATCATGGCAGATGTCTTTGAACGCACGCGATCTGGTGTGATCGCGAACTCGTACTGGGATGATCTAGAGGAAGACGTGCCGCGACGCGTGCCTAAAGATACTGGCCATGGAGCTCCTGCTTGTGTAGTAATGTAGCAGCCTGCCTGGTTACGCAAGACATTCAAGAGCTTTCTCAGAAATCAAACTCTATCTTTTGCTATTGCTCTGTATTCGACCCACCTCCACATGGCCTCCCCTCTCTGCCCTTCTCCCCTCTAAATTATTGTGCTAAAGGGATTGGGATCCTTCTCTTGATCATTATTGTCTACATACTCTGGATAATAGGATAAGTAAAACGACTCGTCAACTTACCAACTTACAGGTCTATTAGAACTCAGTAGGTGATTTATCCTATGCCATCTCCTCTATTTGGCTTCTAGGGTTTCCGTAAGCTCTTGGACCTTTAGTTTCTCTAAGAGGCATTTGGACTGAATGAGGTGAGATCAACTCAGAGATTACCTCATCCAATGTTTCTTGCCTTTAGTTTCATTATAATAGTGTTTAATAGAAGTCGCCTCCATATGGAATTTGCCAATGAGTGTATAATAGGCTGTATCTAGACGTCTTCACATTGAACTGTCCTTGCTCTTCTAGGGTTTTCGACTTCGGAGCACAGCACATGTGACTCGCTAACCGCCATGTTTGCAAGCTTGGCCGTGACAGGCCGCAGTGATAGTACCTACTAGACAAGGCTCAAGTTATAACAGGCGGTCTATTCTTGCAAGCACCAGGTACATTATCCTCAGGTTCGCCACTCAATCATAGGCGTTAGCTCGACGAGTGTGGTGCCTCGCTTCTCAAGCAAGATATGCACAACCCTCCACGTGAGTATAAGAGAGCAACTGCTCCCGACGAGTCGCAGGATCACGAGGGATAGAGAGAGCAGACCAGTGACTTGTGCTTGATACAGCCTCGACCCAGAGGCAAATTGGAAGACATTGCTTCCTGCGCCGACGGTGAAGGGCTTCCCGTTGATGGAGATGACTACACCAGCGATAGTGACAGCAAGGCCGATGTGGACATAGAAGAGCCACCACGAGCGGACTACATTCCAAACCATAGAGTCTTCCTGGCGAATGTGACACACTCTCGGTGGGACTGTTCGATTGTCGAGTCTCTCAAGCGGCATGTAGATCTCGCTCGCTCGCGTAGGCAACGGGGCGTCGCCTCATCGTTGTGGTATTCTCAGCGTTGGCCAGCGTTGGCTCGAGGGGCAGATAAGCAGAACCGTAAAATAACGAGCGCTCTTCTTTCCCGGGGGAAGGGGGAGGAAGCCTCGCTTATCTATTCCCTCTGCATTGCGACCAGGCTGAGGAGGCGAGTGAGCAGCTTCTCAGAGCCTGATCTGCCGTGCCGCATTTGCATGTTGGAACGCCACGTCGGACTCATCACAGTCTTGGCTACTTTCAGCTGAGGTCCGGCCGTCTCCCAGAGGTCATGGCTATCTAATGCACGTATCGGACCAATTGCAGGTGTGATAGGGCCGCCACATTGGGCAAGGGAGATTGGATGCGAATGTGTAAGCCCCCCTCAATGAAGCGCCGAGACTTCTGGAACGAGGCCATGCAGTCTTCCGTTCGTTGCATCTGGGAGAATCTTACAAGACAAGGTAGATTGTGATAATGTTTTTTTTTTTCGTAGGAATGTAGCCGCAGGATAGTAACTATAGTACCAGGGAAAGCTTTACACTATCAGAACCACGACCGAATCTATTTCTCACCCTGCTATCTCACCTGTAACCCCACCCCTCAGGCTATACTGTCTGTTATTGTACCTGATCTAGGCCAGCCACTGCATCATCTCCCACGCTCAATAAGGACCCCAGGTGCCTCCAAAGACGGTCTGATGGACGCTGGCGCTGTCCTTTTCTCATCCGGCTCATCCGAGACCTGGTCACTGTTTTCCAGCTCCTCTCTCGCTCTCTCATCTGCGGCCAGACGCATCTCCAAGTCTGGGTTCTTTGCCTTCCATCGACGGACATACCAGATGCCCACCATCAGGATCGCCCACATGGTGAAGAGAAAGGCGGTCGCAGCAGGATACCCGTTTGGAAACCGGGGGGCCTCCACTGTAGGGAAAGTGAAGAGCGGGATCCAGATCTGGTTGCAGAAGCCCAGCGTCATCATTGACGAGATGATGAGACCCCTCTCGCCGTAGTTCTCCTTGAGCGTTGTGTTCACCCAGGAGTACAGGATCGGGGACGCCATGCCCGAGAACCCGCCGAGGTAGAAGGCGACGTATTTGAGACCGTCCGGGACGTTCCACGCTGAGAGAACGATGCACGCGAAGAAGACAAGTGAGGCCTGGAAGGTCCAAAGGCCGCGCAGAGACAGGCATCCGGCGAGAGTAGTGCCGAGCCATGACGACAAAGCTCGGATGAGGTCAATGAATGTCGGGAGGATGTTGACCATCTCGATCGAATGGCCGGTGCTTCGAAGCCAAAGTGCCATGTATCCAGTCTGTGCCTAGTTGTTAGTTGGACTATACCACAATGAGTAGAGGCGGCACGTACCCAGTAAAAGGCTTGACACAAAAGACTGTGGTAATGGTCAGTAAGCAGGTCAATGGAGTGAAGATGCAGGATACGTACATGTAGCAAGGCACGCAGATCCACCACATAGGTCGGCTCAAAGTATACTTGAAGGTCTTCCACGTGATGCCCTCCCGCTCGACGACCGGGATTCTCTTCAGGGCGATAGCATGTTCGTCCGCGGTCATGTACCACCTCCTGCGCGAGATGGGCAGTCCAGGCCAGACAAAGAAGCCCAGGAAGGCCAGAGGCAGGGTGATGATTCCCTGCACGATGAAGAGCCATCGCCAGCCAGCACGGCCGTAGACGCCGTTGAGGTTCCTGTAGGCTGCCGCTTGGAGATAACCTGAGAACATGGAGCCGAGGGAGTTGCCCATGAACCAAACCCCAGCTCTCTTGAACAACTCCTCGTTCTTGTACCATGACCCGACTAAGCGTTGTTGTCAATATGATTACGCCCACGAGGCCGACCTGTAGACGAAGGATCATGGGGACTCACGAATGAGGTGGGTGCCTCCAAAGGAAGATGCTTCAAGAAAGCCGGTGAGAGCACGAAGCAGGTAGAGATGCCAGTTGTGTTGGACTTCAGATTGGCAAAAGGCGATGACGGCCCAAAGCACCTGCAGTGAAGGGAGGAGGAACGGCGCACTGATGTAGATCATTAGCGACCTTTCTCTATTGACCGATGGGGGGGTGATCTTACATTTTCCCTTTTGTCTGCAGGGTCATCAATGGGATTTGTCCAAGAACGTAGGCGGTATTATCTACCGACGGGACGTGTGAGTGAGTATTCTGTGCAATGCCCGGTCAAGTCGACGCCATTCACTCACATGATACCACATAGTAGTTGAGCTCATTGCCAAAGGCGTGCAGGTCCTCTCTCATTCCCGAAACGTATGCATTTGTGACGTTCTGCTGGCCCAGGAACTGTGTTTCGCTTGGTCAGTTCCGAATAGAGACCCCATGGAAAGTATAATAACTCACGCGACAGAAGACTAAGACTTGGTTAACTTCGTGGATACTAGAGACTTTCAGATCGTGAGGAGACTAGGCACTTACAGCTCAGAGACCCAAATATAAGGATGGCGAGATCTAGCTTTCGAAGCAGCCTTCTTTCTTCTTTCGGGTAGTGCGAAGCTACCAGGTCTCAGCAAATAGAGTTCATCAGAGTGGCAGAAGACAAACATACGATACCAATCGAAGACGGAGACTATAACAGCCCCGACTCTGTTCTTCTTCATAGCAGAAACAAGTCCCATCATGTGATGTTCGGATTCAAATCCTATCCGAACCAAGGAACACAAATAAGAAATCGATGAGACAAAGTCGTTACAAAGAACCTTGAAGGGGTGGAAGTTGAGCATTAAAGCTGCGCTGATGCATGTTGATGTCAAGGTCTGGGCGCAATCGTGTACTCCATGCGGCCTCGATGGCGAGCTTCTTCCGATCCATGCACCCCGTCAACGTTGCATGTAAGTGGGCACCTCTGCAGTCTCTCAATTGGCGAGACTCGTCGCAATATCTCGCATTATCCGAAATGCAATCCCTTTCCAGCATTGGGAGCTCCTCAAGACTGATGATGCCATCGAATCGACCCCGCTGGGCCAAGGCAACAGGTCGGATATACTCGTGTCATTTTGCGTTGATTGACTCGGGATCTCGCCGAGCTGGCGAATAGAACGACACGACCACCACCGATATTACTCGTCACAATTCGATCCGGTATAAGTCAGCATGTCATGCCACGGGCACGGTCTTGGAGCGAACCCGGGAACCAACGAGAAATCCGGGGTCGCTCGTTATGTGGGTAACCCGCGATGATAAGACGGTCACGACATCTTCACATATGTGACGTGACGGCATCCCTTCAACACGATTGGGCACCCCTGCCTCCGCGTTTCGGCCGGTAGTTCCAGTTCGCCAGCGGACCGAAGCCGGTGGCGTTCAGCGGTTCCTTTACTGACGAGATCCAATAAGAAGCCGCAAGACGTCGACTTGTTCCCTTCTCAAGACGCCTTTCGACCACTCCAAGGCATTGCTGCTACATACCAAGACCATCTACCGCCTGAATTGCGTCAATCAATCCTCTCAATATGCCTTCTGCAACCCAGCTCTACCAGTACAACCACGTCCCGGAGACGAAGGAGAATTTAGACTGGGCGGACTGTACGTATAACACTCGATGCTAAAGCTTCGGAGGCGGCAACCGCCAAGACTAACACCCTCGGCCACGCGCGCGCACAGTGGCTACAATTGACTTGGCACGCTATGGCAGTGAGCAAGGGAACACCGAACTCGCAAAGACCCTGCTCGAGGCTATTCGAACCAAGGGTTTCTTTTACGTGACCAACTTTGGCATCTCTCAAGACGCCGTCGATACGCAATTGGCGCTGGGGCAACGGTTCTACGAGCTGCCTCTCGATGAGAAGGTCAAGTATGAACCTAACCTCGATGCCGGTGAATACAATGGCTACCGTCCGGCCGGGCGCCGCGTCACGAGCGGCGGAGTCAAGGATAAAGTCGAGGTTTGGAACATGGCCAGTAAGCAATGCCACGACTCTCCCAACAGCCATCATTAAAATAGCAGTCGAGTTAACCACAACCGGTGTTAAAAAAAACATAGCCACGGACGGGCACATCACGCAGCCGCTCCCCCAGCTCCTCGAGGAGAACAAGGCCCTGATAGAGTCCTTCGCAAAGGACCTGCACGACAAAGTGCTGGATCCGCTCCTCCACCTGATCGCGCTCGCCCTCGAGCTGCCCCCGGACTTCTTCACCAAGGTGCACCGCTGGGACGTGCACGACGAGTCGCACCTCCGGTACATGAAGTACTCCAGGTACAGCCCCGAGGAGATCGAGAAGCTCACCGACGGCATGTGGGCCGGCGGCCACACGGACCTGGGCACCATCACGCTCCTCTTCAGGCAGCCCGTCGCGGCGCTGCAGATCAAGGACCACGAGACCGGGCAGTGGAAGTGGGCCAAGCCCCTCGACGGTAGCCTTACCGTGAATACATGCGACGCCTTGAGTTTCTTGACCGGCGGCTACATCAAGTCTACGATTCATCGGGTAAGTTTTTACACAGAGAAGAAAAAACAAAAATAAGAAATCCACTCGAGTTTGCGATTCCGTTTTGACCCGGAACGCTATAACACTAACCCCTTCGAACCCTAGGTCTCCGTGCCGCCCAAAGACCAAAGACATGTCGACCGCCTCGGTCTGCTATACTTTGCGCGCCCCCAGAACGACCTCGTGCTCAAGACCATTGACTCTCCCGTCCTCCGACGAGAGGGTTTCACCCAGAACGAGTTCGAGGCCGGTGGCCATCACGTGCCGACAATGGGAGAGTTTACCAAGTTAAAGCAGACTTGGCAGCAGACCAGGAAGAGCGTCGCGTACAGCGAGGAGCCTGAGAAGGAGATTCTTCCTGGTTTCAAGGGCAGGTACTACAAATAAGTAGGCCAGGATCTAACGATGAAGGCCCTCATGGGTTTAGTGTAGAACAAGGCAATTCTAAGCTCCATCTCAATGATCTCTCATTGATCAGTTACGTACATTACCGCGGGGAAAACCACTGTCAATATGCATTCATATTCTGTACTAAATTAATTTGGCTGAGGAACTCAGGCGTGCAACTTTTTCGCAGGGCCCTCCGCAACATTATCCTAACTTCACGGGTAGATACAGGTAGTCGTCCGTCCAGAAGGTCTGACGAGGGTTTCTTGCAGGGAAGCACAAGCCAGTCGCGCAGCATTCCATACAGAAGTCAAGCAGCCCTTATTAGAATTGCTTATAATGTTCCTTCTTCTCTTTTGTTGAGTTTTCTATTCTGCTTCCTGAATTTTATAGCAGTATAATAAAGTCTTTCAGCCAGCCACGAATCATTGCCTGAATCTCTTTAAATATAGGGTAGGAAGACCAGAACAGGCTCAAATCGTTTACAACGTTTGGCTGAGACCGCTTACTAGTATGGCTTCATTGCTTATTATAGAACGTTAGCTTTTAAGAAATAACCAATAAAAGACGGCATATTGAGCAAAAAGATACAAAAACATACAACAGCCGGTATTCGCTGGTCGTCACCGACCCAACTACTAATCAGCCCCTCAGCAGTTTAACTAGGGGAGAGCGGACGGGATCCCGTGTTCTCTACTGGGTATGGTCGTATGTGACAGATGCAGCTGTAGAAACGGTATATATAGATTGCGACATTGACCAGACGTAAACGTGGGTTACCTTGGTATGCTGGATATTTCCCTTTGCCTCGCGTAAGGTAACGTTATGATGCAGTTTACCTAGGGTCAGCTTGTAATGTTGCTCTTGCTCTGTTTTTACCTTCCCATTTTGCCTCTTTCCAATCATAAGCAAGCCTGGTTACAAGGTGATTTTCACAATAACGTCGCCATTCAGCCGATAAACATCGCCGAACCATCCTTTTCGCTACTAGCTGGCAAATTTTGTTAGCCCAAAGAGACTTTTCGTTTATTATATTTGTTATGGTATTTAGAGAACGTCCTCATTCAGCTAAGAGAACTAAGCCTTGTATAGTCCTCCAGAAAAGCCGGACCGTCGTACAACCAGGTCAGTGGTGCATGAAAGTCATCTGTTCAGCCTCTCTTGCCGTCCTCGAGAACACCAAATTGATACAGATATGTCTGGATCGCCACCTGTGAACTTCTGGGACCAAGGCTAAGTGCAATTTGCGGTCTTGGCGCTGCTGGCCACAGTGCTAGGCTGTCATGGCGCTACAGGGATGAGTCAGGATTGTAGATGCTATAAACGCTCGACATGGCCTGCCCATGACAACACCATAACACATTGATCGAAATCAAAAACATCATCAGCTCACTCTTAAGCAGCTCGTGTATATTTATTCATTTTTGAATCATATATCATGGCCTCAATCTAATGCCATAGGGCGTCATTGGGCTTAATGCCCTTCTCCTTACAGTGATCGTAATACAACTTGGCGAAACTGAAGATATCCAAAGTGAACTTGAGGCTGTCATCCTCATTCAAGAACTCAATGCTGCCAGAGATTGTAAAGACAATGTCGGTGTTGTCCTCGACAGACAAGGTGTGGATAGTGCCAGGGTTCTCGCAAACCCAGTCTCCGGGCCGAGCTACCCAGTCGTACCTGCCACGAAAAAAATGTAAGCAAAGGGGTCGTCGTTGTAGAGATTAAAAGAAAGTTAAAGATCGACTGACTCTTTGTATCCCCATTCTCCAGCCATGGTGATGGCGGTGACGGTTCCTCGGTGCCTGTGCTTGCCGAGGCCAGCAGCTACCTTCGACCGGAGACCGACGACGAAGGTGCCGGTGCGGTTCTCCATGCGCATGGGCTTGAGTTCGATGGGCCCGATCCATGGGAACCAGAGGGTGTCGTCCTTTCCGTTGATGTAGACATCGGGGGCGCTGAACTTGTCGACAAAGGCGAGCTCAGCGCGCTCTTGCTCGTTCAGGATGGACCCGTCCTCCTTGGGCCGCTCGGGGAGCTTAGAAGTCGGCTCGGCAACATACTCCTGCGCTGTCGTAGAGGGGGCCATTGTGATTGTTGTTGGAGATCAGGAAGGACTTTCGAGGTGATTTAAACTGAATTGTGAGAAGGCAAGGTGTAGACAGGTCGTTCCACCGCGGATAGGCCCTTATTATCTAGAGACATTGCTATGAGGCGCATAGCGGCGGGACTGCCAGGTACTAAGGTAGAAGATGACCATCTCTTCTCAGGCGATTGGTTCAACATGAAACAGGACGCCCCAGGGAACTTCTTCATCGGCCATGTCGCCTTTTCTGGTCTTGGTTTGACGCGCGATATGCAGTGTGCATTGGATCCCTGCACTTGCGTCCAGAAGCGCCTGTGAAGACCCCGCCCAGTGTTGAACTTGTGCATAGATTCTGAGTACTCCATAGACTAGATGTGGGTTTCGAGTGACTGTCGAGGATAGAAGGACACAGAAAATTCACTTCTGCATGATGGCAGCAAGCCTCGAGGTTTCGGACCAAGTGCCGAGGACTCGAGACGTCTGCCTCGTCTATCGGACCGTTCCCAAATGCTATGCTGCTCCGAGATCTTGATACAAAAGTTGGAGGAGCACAGGCCACGCTGGCCAGGAACCCTTGAGTTTCGGCAGAGCTTATGAACTCATGCAGAAAAACGGACACAAAGGTACGGCCGAGGGCTGGGCGCGCGGGTGCTCCAGTACCGTCGATCAGAACCTCTTATTGTTACATTCGCGAAACGTACAGTAGAAGCCCCCAGATGCATTGCAACATGGGGACCGGAAGAGATCCCCGGGCGAAACTATTCGGACTGAGAAAACTTGCTAGTCATCTCGGGGATTCAAGACCCCGCGTACACTATCCCACTTGAAGACTCCATTACGGACAAATTTTCTGTGACCAGGTATCGTAGACTAGATATGCAGGCCAGCACACAGGGATCAGCGAATACACAGATGCAGCAACAGGGTGACAGGGATCTGGGGAAGACCCAAGTTTCGTCAATCCTTCCCACTTCTAGTCTAGATCTAACCCCGACCCCAGGTCCTGGTCCCTCTGCAAAGATCCCAGTGGTCCCTAGCGCAAACGGCTAGCATGATGAAGCCGCCGTCTCGAAGTTGGGCTGGGGTTGGGCAAACTCAAATTGCGAGATGAAGATCGATCATAGGCCTGGGTCCAGGTTTGTTGCTTGAACGGGTTCGACCTTGACTTTTACGCTCACCACCTTGTTCCCCCCCTCTCCACTCCCCCTGAGTCGTTATACATGGTATGCTTCGCCCTCTAGAAACCGGTTCGGAGGATCATGTTGGCGTTGTGTATTTCTTTTTCTCGACGATTGCTTTACGTCGCTACCCTTTCTTCTGATAGAATAGAGGAGAAGCGGTAGTTTGTTTTTTCTTGTCTCTTTGCATTTTCTTGAGTTGTCTTGTTTCCTCGATACCACAAGGGCAGAATGGAGTCAAAACAGACAGAACTTTGGGTAGATCTGTTCGTGACCTTCTCCGCTGCTACAATCATCACTATTCTTCGTTTGTTGAGCCGATGGCTGAGGAGAACGCCGTTGTCGTGGGATGACTATTTTGCATTATGCGGCTATGTGAGTGGCTTCTCCAAAGTGGTCTTTTTTCTAGGCAAATGCTGAGTTGCACAGGCTGTATCAGTCGGTTGGATCGTTCTTCTTCCGTATTGTAAGTGATATACCAGGGGCTAACATTGATCGAAATGGCTGACATCAGAGTAGGGATTGTTAATGGTCTCGGCCTTCATATCACCGATGTCATGGAAAGGACAGACAGGACAATTGAGGAAGTATTGTATCAGTCAAAGCTGATACTCTTCATTGCGGAGCTCTTCTACGCCTTCGGCCTGTTCTTCGCCAAGGTTTCCATTCTCAGTCTATACTGGCGCATGTTCAGCGTCACCAACATTCGACTGCCGATCCAAATCCTGTTCGGCTGTTCTCTAATCTGGATTACTTTTCGAGTACGTGATTCGGACTCCAGCCTGAACTCAATCGAAAGCTCTGACCAACGGTTCTCACAGATCTTCATGGGAATCTTCCACTGCGTCCCCGTCAATGCCTTTTGGGATTCCAATGCTGGCGGTTATTGTGCCATTGAGGACAAGAAGTTCTTCTTTGGTACTACACTTGTTCATGCGGCTATAGATGTTGCCATCCTGATATTGCCCATGTGGGAGATTGCACATTTGCAGCTGCCAAGGATTCAAAAGGCCGGGATCATGGTTATGTTCACCTTTGGGTTCTTGTAGGTCCTTTTCAATTACCATTCAGGCCGGGGACCAGGTTTCACTAACAAGCGAAGCATTTGTGCTGCTGCCATCAGGTTGATTGTAGCGGCGAGGGTTTTCGATGACACGTCGGCCGACCTCACGTGGAATATATGCGATATTGTAATTTGGGCAACAGTCGAGGTGAATCTGATCAACGTCTCAGGTACAGTTTCTAGCACCGGTTCAACTTTTCCCAAGAGAAAGTCTAACCGACGCCCCAACAGCTTCATTGCCGATCATTCGACCAGCCGTCACATTCATCTTTACTTGCGCGAATCCGCGAACGCAAACCAATGCCAGTTCAGGCGGTTATCCAACCGCATACAGCCGAAGCCAAACAAACAAGTCAGTTCGCCTCGACAATATGAACAAGTCGATCCCAAACGATGAGTCAAGTTCGACACACCAGCTGGCAGATTCGGATGATAGTGGCGGCCGGAACTCGGCTTCTGATTTCGAAAGCCACGCTCTTCAGTTCAGGCCCGATGGCAACGAGTATACTTCGACAGTCACGGGGAGGGGGCCCAGTTGGAGCGATGTGGCGTCAGACTTTGGAGGCATTCTCGTGAAGAACGAGACGACTGTATTCGTGGCGAAGAGTTGAGCTCTTCTATGTTATGCAAAGCGCCTGTCAGGGAGCCGGGGAGGGACATTCTGGTACAGAGCAGGGGAGGCTTTGACAACACAAGCAAGCGAATGTGTAGCCCTGTGCCATCCAACGACAGCGACTGAATCTTCACGTGAGGACATCAATAATATTATGCCTGGCGCTTTCAATTCTGTCTTTGAAAGCACTTCCGCTTGATCCTAAGAAGTAGGTGCTGGGGTTGAGATTCTTCGTTTCTAAAAATGGTACTTTGACGAAGGGACTGCCGATGCCCTATCAGATGTCAGTATAGCTTCACTATTCGGCTCACTCGCTCCGTTCATACTGAGCAAATAATCCAGTCAGCTCTGGAGATGACGTGGAGACTCATTTCAAATACTCATGTTTATGTGGTGGCCTTGACGCCCATGTGACTACCAGTTTTGTGGAATGAGGATGGTATAGGCTCCTCACGCGAAGAGCGCGACCTGGGAAAGTATGAGAGGGATGTTGATGTACAGGTCAATATACCGGCATGAATGCAAGGGCTGATACTGATGAGAGATGAAGTAGATGATTTGCATGACGCTCTAAAGATCTATGGAGGCGGCAGAAGATTTGATTGTGGTGATTACACTCTCTCATGCCTCTGCTGGATATCAAACAACTGTGGCAACAACCCGGTCAATACATCCTCCATGCTCTGCCACTTGATGCCCAACACGCACTCCGTCCTCTGCGCATCCACGCCAAAATGCGTATCCGCTTCTCTCCTCCCAGGAACGCCCCTGGGGATACTGGCCTCATGCTTCGGCGCGACCTTGCGCGCTACATCGGCAATCTCCTGGTTGCAGTACACTCCGGCCGCCAGAAGATATCTCCCACCGCTAGCCTCCGGTACCTCGAGGGCTCTTAGATGCGCCAGCGCGACGTCCTGAACACTGACCCAGACGGGCCCGCGCGTGGGGGGTACCTCCGCGTCCTGACCTGCAGTGACGATGCTGTAGACGATCTGGTTCGATGTGTTCACCTCGGATGGCTCTGAGGGGATGGCGCCGGGGAGGAAGGGCCCGAAGACCATGGCCGGGTTGAGACCGACGAGGTCAAACCCCGCGGACGGGTGCTCTTCCATCCACTCCCAGGCTGCGCGCTCCGCTACAGTCTTGCTGGCGCGGTATGCCACCGCCGCTGACGGTGCGGAGACGCCATCTTCGTACGTCAGGGGTGACCAGTCGGCAGAGGTGTACACCTTGCCAGGCTGAAGGCCCTTTGAAGCGTCGTAAATGCCCGCGAAGGAGTTCGTGTGGACGATTCTGCGGACCGTGCCGAGCTCCTTCGCCGCATCCAGGATGGCCGTCGATCCCTTGATGGCGGGGATCATGAGGTCCTGCTCATAGTCGGTAGTGTTGTAGTGGAAAGGTGCTGCGAGGTGGAGAATCGCGGTCACTGGGTTCTGCAGCGACCTCAGGGCGGAAAGATATGCCTCGGTGCTGGTGATGTCCTCGACGACGACGATGGACAGGTTGGGGTTGTGAGAGTGCAAGGCGAGGACCTGCTCGGCCTTGGCCTGTGAGCGCACCGTGCCCACGACGGCGTAGTGGCAGGAGAGTAGGAGGGAGATGCAGTGCTGCGCTATGAAGCCGTTGGCACCTGTAACGACCACGAGGGACGGGGGCAAGATGGGAGTTGGACAGGCGGACGGCATGGTGAACGTTTTTGTGCGAAGGTATTATTCTGTGTGCGCTCTGCGTGATGATGCGTGCAACAGTATGGCCGATCAGAGGGAGAGAGAGAGAGAGTCGGGGGGATTGTCAGACTGAGAACTTGCCAACCATCAAATGCGCATCATGCAGGCAAGCCGTTCCGTCGAAAGAGCTTTCCTCTTGCTGTTCCTGACCGGTATCGTATCGTATCTTTTTAATTCCTATTGGAGATGCGACTAGGCTTCCCTCGTGCGGTTCCGTGAACAAGAAAGACGACGAGGGGTTGCCTGATCAGGATGCGGGCGCGGCTCTGAGTGGTCGCCGTCGGAAATGATGCGACGGGCGGCCTGAGCGCACTGAGCCGCCAGATCAAGCAGACGCTGTCAGCGCTGCGAGTCAGCGGTTCAGCGGGGACAGTATCTACTGGGGCGCGGCCAAGGTGGCATTCACCGTCATATCAGCATCGGATTATGGCGGCTACGGTACAATACAGAGCAGGATAATGGAATATGCCCGAAGTCGGGTATTTGCCTCCTTATCTTTTTCATGATGATTGGTGTCGTCTGGGCACGGCACAAGGGAGGAACATTGATCACCACGTAATCGCAGAGGGGCATTTCGGTGTTGTGTAGAGTTGCTTCCAATGGGCCGTGTATTGCACACCGGGGAGCGGCCATCATATCGCTTTGGCTGGTAGCGAATGAATGATCACCCTCAGAAAGTGACATACACTCACATTACAATAGGGAGTCAGAATACTTTACTATTAGTAGGCAGATTAATCATTGATCCTATCTGCCGCACTGTGATCCCAGCAACGCCCTTTGCCACAAACAAGATGCCTCAGTGGGACCAGGTAGCTTACCACAGTCAAACAGATGCAAAGTCAAGCACAGGAAAAAGAGCAAGACTGCGCATCAGAAACGCTAGGATATGCTGCATCATAAATCTTCCTCATTTGCTTAGTCGTAAGAGCGTATTGAATGGATTCCTATACCCCCGCAATCGCCCTCTTCTTCAGCACGGCCGAGTTCTCATTCAGCCCGGCAAAATCATGTGCATCCAAGCACGCCTGTCGGCTGAGGAGCACCGCTGTACTCGTCCTCTCTCTCACTTCCGCCTCGTACCCATCGATCGCTTTCTTCATCTCCACATCGCCTGAGAAGAAATCCCCAATTGCCTTGCACAGCCGATGTGCGTCTAGAAGCCCGTGATTCGCCGCCTCGCCCCTGTACATGGTCATAGCATGCGCCGCATCCCCGGCGAGAGTCATCTTGCCCCCGTGGCTATCCCAAGGTAGACAGGGCCAGTCCTGCAGCACCACCTCGGTTACCTCTGTGCCCTCCGGAATCATCTCTACAATGTCGCCAAGGGCAGGATGGAAACCCTCGGCCCGTGCTTTCATGTTTGCCAGCCGTCCTGCATCCGTTGGCTTGACCTCGTCTTCTGGTGACACGACGGGCCATGATATCATGATTTGCACGCGGTAGTGTTCCCTCTCTGTACCGGCTGAACCATTGACCAGGGGAGTCTCCAGCATGCTGAACCAGAAAAAGACATTTGTCGCAGGCTGACATCCTTGGAAGAGTAGCGGGTCGATGTCCTTGAGCGGCTTCACCTGCTCGGGGGTCAGGTCTAAAGCCGCTCCCGTGAATCGTATTGGCAGAGGAATATTCTTGTACGTCTCCGGCGCCAGAGCCTTCCGTGTGCGTGAGTTGCTTCCCTCAACACCAACTAGGAGGCATCCCTCCGCTCTCGTTCCATCCTCAAAGATGGCCGCCACGCCGTCGGTTGTCTCTTCGACAGAGGCGAGACGCTTGCTCCAGCACACATGCTCCTCGACCTCGGCCAGCAGTGCTCGTCGCATCTTCTCGCGGTTGACGCGCCGCCTGTCGCCTGGAGGGATGAGAAACTTCGGCTCCAGAGTCGCAAGATTGATAAAGACGAACTTGCCGAGTCCTTGACGGTCGGCATCGGGGTCGACCTGGACTGCTTCGATCGCAGCAAAGGTAGCAGGGGAGACCAGCTCGCGGAGGAAGGGCAGTGCCCAATGTAATGTGATGGCCCAACCCTGGCCACGGGCACAGGCATGAGCATCTCGCTCGAAGATGCGGAACGGTACGCCAATCTAGGTTGCATCTTTAGAATTCCTTCAACACTTTAGCTTGCTCGAACGAGATGTTCGTACCTTCTTCAGGCCGTTGGCCAATGCGAGGCCGACGACGCCAGCGCCGATGATGAGGACGGGCTTGCGGTCCTGGGCCATGGCGGAAGACAAGTTGTTTACAGACGAATGCCAGATCAGGTCAATTCAGGTCAGATGTGCGTTGATAACAATGCTCATAGGACGACAATGGAGTGCGGAGTCTTGTGGTGAGAACCGAGCATGTTCAAGTAACGATCATGCATCGATGAGAAGATACAGTGAGAAGTCCGAGCATATCGACCCAGCGGCTGGAAAGCGTTGGCGATTATCGGATTATCGGATTGTCGTCGGAGGTCAACGTGACATTACTGCTCCGTCATTGACTTGCTTCGGTCACTGCAGCCATCACCAAGGTTTGCGCGCGCGTAATCCCGTGCATCACCAAACCTTGGAGCCGGGATCTGTACCTACTAGGCAATCTGTCCGAGACGAGTATACGGATGTCTCAGTAGGTCTGAGATACCAGAATCAGGTACGAAGGCGTGGCCTGGCGGATCTTCGTGCGATGGCGTACTGTTATGCAGCCGTCGGAAAACTGATTAGATTAGGACGGACTGAGACAAGCTCCAACGCTGGAGTGCCACCAGGCAAACAGGCGTTGGCAGGCGTTGGCGGTCCGCCCAAGTCGCTTTTAGGGCAGATGACGCTGGGAACCCAACCTAAACCCGGGGAGGTGCCCTGCCAGATGACGCCAACAGCGATCGCAAACAAACGTATCGGAAAATCGTAGCTCTGCATCGTACCGCTTGAGCTGGAGCTTGCCTTGCGACGGGCGGACAGCTTGAGGGGCTGATCGAATTTCAGGGCAGAGTCTCGGGTTTTCGTGAATACCTCTCTGCTCATCCGATCTGACTTCATCCTCTTATTCAAGCAGAATCCTCCCTCGTCCGCATTCGACCAACAGATACAAACAGCACAGCAAAGAACTTCCTAGCATTTCTCAGGAACTGCTTCTTTGTGTACCCGTTATCATTCAAGCCTTGTTATTCCGATCTCACCATGACCTCGCTTCTCTCTTCAGCAGGTCCCAACGTCCTACCACGGGATCATGACTCCCAGAAGCCCAAGCATGAGGCTCTCCAGCCAATTCATCCTTCGATGAAGGGGAAGCTGGACCCTGTCTTCGAGAAGCTGTATAACGACAACGTGGCGAACACACCCTTGAAGCCCATCGATCTCTCAATTCTTCGTGCCAAGTATTCAGTCCTCTACTCATATGGCACCGGTCCTGCGCCTGACGCAGCCCGCGAGTACGACTCCCAAATCACTACCCACGACGACATCACATTGGACATCCGGGTCTATGAGCCCGACACACCCGGACCATGGCCAGTCCATATTGATTACCACGGCGGAGGCTGGGGTCTCGGTGACCTAGAGACGGAAAAGCACATCTGTCAACACATCTGCAAAGAGGCTGGCGTTGCTGTGATCGATGTTGCTTACCGCCTTGTCCCCGACCACCCTTATCCCTGTGGCGTGACCGACAGCTTCGCAGCGCTGAAGTACATCTACGAGAACGGCGCCAAGGAATTCAACATTGACCCAACGCGCATCTCCATCGGCGGCGTGTCGGCCGGCGGCTTCATCAGCCTTGCGATCGGGCACATGGCTCGCGACGCAGGTATCCCACTCGCACTCGTCGCGGTAGGGACTCCCGTTGTGGACGATGTCAGCCAGTACGCCTCGGCCTCGGAATCTCCGTTCCCCTCCATGCAGGAAAACGAGCATGCCCCGACGCTCAACTGGACGCGGCTCGAGTGGTTCGACAAGCTGAAGTGGGAGTCACTGGGTTCAAGGACATCACCCGACGAAGCGGCAGCGAAGAAGGCAGCCATTCCCGGCATCTATAAGAACCTGTTCAAGGCGGAGAAATACGAGGGACTGCCACGAACCCTCATCTATACGGCCGGGGCGGATCCGTTAAGGGATGAGGGCGAGGCATACGGACGACTTTTGGTGGAACATGGGAATGAAGTGACGATGAAGCGGTTCCCAGGGGTGCCGCACCCGTTTATGCATATGGACAAGGATTTATGGCAGGCCAGAGCGTATATTAAGGAAACGGCGGCCGCGATCCGAACGGCACTACATGGGTAATGAGGTTATCTTGAAGTAAACACTACATTGGAAACGAACGCCGATGTGATGTTCAGAAAATCAAAATGCTGCACGAGAAATAGACACGGCAGTGAATTTGATGCAATGATAGAAGATCGGTATCTCTGTATCGCACAAATGACTCCTCGACCAGACTCCCTGATAATGCATGCCCATCTTATCTTCCACCCGTTTCTTAGTGTGTCTCTTAGTTCTAGGTCCATCTCTCTCCAAAGCCTCCTGTCCGATAAGAGTCGCACACGCGCCAGTCGTGTGCCCATCCCAAGCTATGCCAGGCGGGGATTAGAACTTTGGCCCCAAAGTACATCTTGGGAACCCACCCCCGCGTCCTTAGCCTTGACCAACCCTCGTCGCCCTGATTACAACCTTTCACATCCCATCTTTCCTTCCCTCGGCCCTTATGAACCCTTGGGAAAAAGGCTCTTAGCTGCCAGGCAGGCTTCCCCCACAACATGCCCTCGAAGCCGAGAAGTACTGTCTGTCTTCGATGTGCGTCCATCAAGCAGGGCTGCACTGGTGGCTTCCCCTGCGAGCGATGTGTTCGTCTAGGAGTGCCTTGCCAGCCAAAGTCCGCTACCAGTCCAGCGTCACCTGATCAGGATGCCGGGTTGTATCATCAGCCGAAGCCTAAAGCGCGCATCCGACGAGTCCACACCGGTTGTGTTACTTGCAAGAAGAGGAAGAAGAAGTGTGATGAGACGAAGCCCAGCTGTGGGAATTGCAGGAGGTTATGCCTCACTTGTGAGTGGTCGGTCGATCGTCTCAGCAATTACCAGGCTGCGGAAAGCTTGGTGGATATGGTGTGTAACTCTGGATGGCCACAGGAGCAGTGGTATCTCGACATGGGTGTCAATGACGGTCTGGTGGAGGAGGAGCAGGAGCAACAGCAGCGCCAACGACAGCAATTGAGGGCCTCACAGGAACTCAGTACATCGGCACCCTCCGCGGATGAGGGGTTGTTGGATGCAGGTATGGCCGATCTACTCTGCCACTTGGCAGGGGTCCAAGGGCCGTTACCTGTAGATGCTTCTGCTTCATCTACATTGGACGACATATCCTGGTCACTATCTCCCGATGCCAACGCTCGATGGCTTGACGCACTCCCACAGAGCCAAAGCCCTCCCTCGGTGCTCTCGACATCCTCAGCCTCTGCCACCGCGACCGAGTCCTTATCACTGACCCTGCATCGACCAAGTCTGATGCCCGACATGACCTCACCTCTCGACAAGGCCCTCCTGAATCACTACTCAACCGTCGTCAGCTCGGTCCTGGCCAGGTGCGCCAATCCTGCCTCCAATCCATACTCTGCCCACCTCCTACCCATGGCCATGGCGAATCCTATCGTTCTTCATTCCATACTCGCCCTCAGCGCCACTCACTGGCAACGCATACAGCCTCAGATGGAAGACCGCGCTGCCCTACATCGAGGCAAGGCCGCGCAGTCGCTCGCCCAACTCCTCCCCCACATCGACTCATCCACAATCGATATCGCCCTGGTCTCTTGTCTTCTCCTCTGCATGACGGAGCTCTTTGACGGGTCATCGACCGGTTGGACACTCCACCTTCAAGGTGCCAAGCGCCTCTTCGCTGCGCTGCGCGAGAAAAAGCGCGCTGGCAGCCACGTCCGCTTCCTGGTGAAACTCGCCCGATTTCTGGACAGCGCCGCCACAACAAGCACATGCAAGCCGCCCCTGATCGAGAAGCAACAAGTCATCGCGGCGTGCGACTTTGAAGAAGATGCCCCGCCGAGTGAGGATGCCGCCATCTACGGCATCCCCAAGGAGCTCTTCCATCTAGTCGACCGCGTGAACGACCTGGCCAGCAAGCGCGGGACACGCGTGGACGAAGCATCGGAGAACGCGTTCAGGAAGCAGGCGGCGGCGATCCGGGACCAGCTGGACAACTGGGCCCTCGACTTTGGCGGACTCGCAGGTGCGGTGACCTCCCTCGGCGGCGGGTCGCAGGCGCCGGGAGACGACGTGCTGCACGCCACCACGGCGTACGAGGCTGCGCTGCGACTGAGGCTCCACCAAGTCACAGAAGGATACTCCCTCGCCGACGCCAAGGTATCGGAATGGGTAGGTCGGATCATCGAGGCGGTGCAGAGGATCCGGTACGGCAGCCCGCTGGAGACGTGCCTGCTATTCCCGCTGGTGATGGCTGGCGGGGCGTGCGAGAAGCTGGAGGACAGGATAGTGATTCACGATCGCCTCATCGTCATGGAGAAGACGTGCGGGTTTGGGTATATACACCAAAGCAGAGAGCTGGTGGAAAAGGTGTGGCGGCGAAGGGAAGAGGCCGGGGAGACAAGGGTGAACTGGGCGAGGGTACGTTATGAAGAAATGGGTGGGCTGGCGGTGTTCTAAGTGTGTATAAGGGAAGGAGGCTGCAACTTTTAAATACAACGATTGATACGATGGTATTGCTAATCTCATCAACTATTCATCCTGTGCCTTGACTGAGAACCCGGCTGCTCTAGCGAGGCTCTCAACATGCGCGTGCATATCATATCCGCATACCTCATCAATCGTCAGCATGCCCGGCTTCGTGTCCTTGCTCGACCAGCCGATCCTCTCATTCAGATTCTCCCTCGCCCGCCGGCTCGCCTCCTGCAGCCTCGTAGCTCTCGGCTTCCGCTCCATCTCATACAGTCGGAGACGCTCTTCCACGGTGAGACCCTCATACTTGTCCGAGAAGATGATGCCCAGCGCCCCGGCATCTTCGATGGCCATGCACGCGCCCTGGCTCTGGTCGGGCATCATGGGATGCGCTGCGTCACCCAGCAGCGTGCACTTGCCCTTGCTCCAGTGCGTGTAAGGCTCGTGGTTGTACAGCCGCCACATCTTGATGTCCTCGGCGTTGAGGAACATGGTGATCAGGCGGGGGTCGAGGCCCGGGAAGGTGGCGGCGAGATTCTCCCCCGTCGTCGAGATGTCCCAGCCGTCCTCCTTGAGGTCGTTCTTCTCGGCCGGGTAGAAGCAGTAGCACGAGACGACGGTCCTGCTGCTGCAGGCGGACATGACGATCTTGGTCTTGGAGTTGTCGCCGCCCCAGAACTCGATGGCGTCGTTGTGGAGGAAGGAGTCGAGGCCGAGAGCGATGAGCTTCTCGGCGGGGATGATGCAGCGGTAGCAGCATGAGCTGCTGAGTGTGAAGTCGGGGTGTACGCCGAGGTGCGGCCGCGAGATGCTGCGGATGCCGTCGGCACAGATGATGGCGTCGTGGGTTGCTTCAGCTCCGTTCTCGAAGGTGACGTGGCCTGTCTCTGGGTCGAGACTAGATGCCTTGTGCCATGTCTTCAAAGTGGCAGGATATCCCTTGCCAGACTCTGACAGTGCAACCTCCTTGAGGTGTTGGTGGAGGTCGATTCGATGGAAGTTATTGTAGTCGGTGCCAAAGCGCTCGCGGTAGTCGCCGAGAGGATATGTTCCTTGAACAGCTCCAGTGGAATAGTCATGACGGATGAGGTCGCGCAGGATGACGGGCTTGGCGGCTGGGATGTCAACGTCCCATTCTTCGAGGAAGCGGGAGCCGTTGGAGGCGACGGAGAGGGAGGCGCCTACTTCGCCTCCGAAGTCGTAGCGCTCGTAGAGGGTAACATGATGGCCGGCTCGTCGAAGGGCAATGGCGGCAGAGAGGCCACCAAGACCAGAGCCGATGATGCCAATGGATAGGGCAGATTCGGTGAGGCCAGGCATGTTGTGGTCCGAGCTGGGACTCAATTGAATCGAGTATAGTGTTCTTATGATATGACCTTAAGAGATTGTCGTGAGTATCTCAATCAAGATTGAACCAAAGAACAAGACACCCGTTGGAGGTTTGATGATATCGATTTAACTCGACTTGACTTGGACTTCTGTTGATCCAAGCCCCCTCAAGTCGAGCCATGGCCCGGAGGCATTGCCCTTATCAAGACTGCCCGAGCCTAGACAGCTCAGGGTTCACCTGATGATGATGCTGAATCCAGAGCATTCGCCTGCACTTCGAGCGCGGTCCGTCAGTCCATCAAACAATCATCCCATTGCATCCCTCTTGTGTCAACATCTCGAGACAGTCCCGCGCGCACCGCTATCATGCTGACGGAAGCCTTGTCTCCACCTGGACGCGACGGCTGCAGCTGTAGCGCCCGCGCGCGGAAAACGAGCTCACGTCAGGCTAGAGAGAGACATGCAGCCGTGGATCCGAAGACACTACTAAGCGCTAAGGCCAGTGCGTTCCCCGCGTTCTTAGCACAATCGGGGCGCTCCCTGCAGCCCTTCTTGTCAGGTAAGGCATGTGGGAACTCTCCCTCTGCATGCATGTTTTATCAGGGTGTCGCCAGAATGCCTGCAGCCACGTTATTAGCTCTCTCACTCGACTGGAACTGCTCCTTATCGTGATCCTGGGGGCTGGGCTGCACTCGGGGGCTGAGGGCACATGAGCTTGTCCATTCTATATAATCCCCAGCAGATTCTTTGCATTGCTGGGTGGCCAAGCCAAAGCAAGGCATCCAAGACCAAGGTTGAGTGAATCATCAAGCTGGCCATTCCGGAAACGTCTTGATCAGTGCAATCTTCGTGCACTTTCGTGGCGACAAGAACTTCTCATCAAGGCCATCACGTCCTCATCCCATCACGACCATCCAGCATCACGTCAAAATGGCCTCTCCAGCGCCAATCACGGAGAAAATGACCTCATTGAATCCCTCGCCCTCGATTCGCAAAGTCTCCGTCAGTGACGATGCTTACGACGCCGCCCTTCTGCCACCAATCACCCGCAAGGTCGACTTTCATCTCGTCCCCCTGATGCTGGCCTGCTACTTCCTCCAGTTCCTCGACAAGGTGCTCGTCAACTATGCGAACATCATGGGCTTGTCTAAGGACCTCAACTTCACCGGCAACGACTTCTCCTGGATGGCCACCGCCTTCTTCATCGGTTTCGCCTTTGCTGAGTTCCCCCAAGGCTTCCTCATCCAGCGCTTCCCCGTCTCCCGTGTTCTCGGGATCAACGTCCTGCTCTGGGGCATCACCATCTGCTGCTCTGCTGCCGCCGTCAGCTTTCCTGGCATGACGGCCGCGCGCACCGTGCTGGGTATGTTCGAGGCTGTGATCTCGCCGGCGCTCATCATGATCACCTCGCAGTGGTACACACGCAGGCAAGCCACACCCAGGACAGGCATCTGGTACTGCGGCATGGGCATTGGACAGACGGTCGGCGGGTTGATCTCCTTTGCTGCTCAGCATGGGCCCAGGTCTGGGTTTCAGAGCTGGCGCATCATGTTCCTGGCAGTTGGTTGCTTCAACTTGGTCATCGGTGCGCTCGTCACTTTCTGGATGCCGTCCAGTATTGAGCAGTCCCGTTTCCTGAGCGAGGAGGAGAAAGCGACGTTGAAGACCGCCCTGGCTGCCGACTCGAGTGGTAATGGAGCTAAAGTCTTCAGGGCCTCGGGTGTTTGGGCAGCTCTGAAAGACCTTCAGGTGTGGCTCTTGTTCATCGCCACAATCCTCATCGTCATCCCGTCCGGCATTATTACGACCTTCTCGGCTACACTGATCCGCGGCTTTGGCTACAGCCCCAAAGAAGCAGCCCTTCTCAACATGCCCTCGGGCGTGGTATCCGTCACTGCCACACTGCTCAGCACCTTCGCCATCCTCTACAGCTTCCCACGCTGGCTGGCGATCTGCCTTTTGATGGTGCCGACCCTCATTGGCGCGGGCCTCATGTCCTTCTACTCGAGCAGCCAGGCCGGTTCGCTCGCTGGAATCTACCTGATCAACTTCGATGTCGCTCCCCTGGCCCTGATCTACGCCCTTGTCGGAGCCAACGTTCGCGGCTACACTAAGAAAGTGACCACGAACGTCATCGTAGCCCTCGGGTTCTCCATCGCCAACATCATCGGGCCGCAGACCTTCCAGGCCAAAGATGCACCCAAGTACATCCCAGCCAAGATCACCGTGTTTGTGGTCTGCGGCCTGGCGGTGGTCGTGAGCATTCTGCTGAGGGTTCTATACGGAGTGAGGAATGGAAAGGGTCGGGTGGCGAGAGACTCTCACGCAGAGGCGGAGGCAAATGACGAGCTGACGGATATGGATGATCCCAATTTCTTCTATGTGTATTGATTCTTGTATTTGGCAAATCGAGTTAGTTGTGCAGAAGCGTTGAATAGACTGCCTTGTGGGATTAGACCAGAATAGCCCTGTGAAACTACAACTATTAGATGGTATGATACAGCACCAACGCGGGCCAAGACTCAGCACTGCACTGCGCTATGTGAGTCTGGGCTTGACGCCGCACGCCCCAGGCGACTACCAGTCTGCCAGCTGACACCACGGACAATATCTGGTATTGGACGCAGAATGTGAGCTTTGACACGAAATCTCCAGCTTGGGTCTTCATAAACTTTCGTGGAGCTGGTAGGTACTAGTACCTATAGTAGTGGGGCCGGCTCAGATGACGATGCTGCTGTGGGTTTGACAGTCCCAGTATCCTGGTCATCGGCCGTGGCTCCCTTGGGTGCTTTTTTCATGTTAGTTTAGCGTAAAAAATACCTGAAGGATTGTGAGGAATGTCTCTGCAGAGTAGAATGAAATGACCTCTCATCTGGCTCACGTCAGGGTCATGAGAAGTGTCTTGCCAGTGATACTAAATGTGATCACAGCGAAAAAGGCCGAAGTTGAAGTCGAACGCTCCTAAATGAGGACCTACCTCCTACTCGTGCCCGCCCCACTGGAAATTTCAGTTGCAAATTGCGCCACCTCCTTTAAGAGGTGCTAGATAATAAATTCAGCGGGACAGTAAATTCAGTAGATAAATAAAGAAATATAGTATTTAATAAAAAAAAAATTTTAAATTATAAAAATATCTTCTTTTTAATTAAATTATATAGCTAAAGTATTAAAGTAGCTTTTTAATAACCTAAAATAATTAGTAATAATAGTAGTATAAAAATATACTATTTTATAAAATTTTATTTAATATTAAATATTAATATAATATTAAAGAGACTTATAATCTTTATACTAAAAAGCATTATTTAATGCTAAAAAAAAGGCCATTTATTTTTATATTAATTGCCTTAATTAAATTAATCTTGAGATTTAACTAGAATTTATTATAAATGCTATAAATGCAATTTTGTATGTATAGGTAGCAACTTATATAAGCACTTAAAATAAAGCTATTATAACTAGTTATAATATTATTAAAATAAAATAGGTTGTATACTTTATTATATATTATTACTACTATTATAAAAATAAAAAAACTATAAATTTAAATTATTAAAAGGCAGAGAATAAAGAGTTAATTTAAAAATAATTTTTTTAGCTTTAAGATATATTAAATAATAAGAGTATTTAGCTTAAAGATATTTAAAATATAAATAAAACTAGCTTTTAAATTAATATATCTAATTAATATATAATTATTATTACTAAGTATAAAAAAAACTTTTATTTTAGGATTCCTAAGAATAGGAAATTTATAATTTTAATTAAGGCTATCTCTATAACTAGGAAATTTATTCCTGCCTTTATTATCTTAGCTATAGCATTATATTTAGCTTATTAGTATTATAAAAAAGCTAACTTATACCTATAAATAATAGTTATAGTTAGTAATTTAGGCTACTTAAATAATAAGTATACTTATATATAGCTATAGCATTTTAATAAATATTTAATATAATTATAAAAGGAATTATAATAGCTTTTACTCTTAAATAAGCATAAATCTTATTATATAAAAGAGTTTATTTAATTTTATAATAATAACCTTATTATTCTATTTAATTTACTGCCTTATTTAATATATATCCTTTAGCCTCTTAATATTATAGTATTTTAGCCTTATAAATACTATTATAATAAGGCTATTAAGTAACTTATATAGGATAGAATTATAAAGGTTAATAAGCTTAATTTTATTATAAAAATAAAAATATTTATAATAAAGCTTTAAAGCCTAAAACGCTTATATTAACATTTATAAAAATAAAAATATATTTATTTAATCTATTAGTTATATTATAATAAATTATTAAGCATAATCTTAAGTATATGCTAATCCCTAAACCCCTAAAATTATTATTACTTATTAAAATATTAATTACTTATTATTATATAAATAAATTAGCTTTTAAGATAAAGAATTTAATTAGGAATTTAATTAGCCCCTTTAAAATTATAGTTTTAAAGGCATAAGGTATAAATAGCTTTATTAAAGGCATACTTACTATATTAGCCAAGCTTATTTAAGTTAAGCATAATCTTAGCTATACTAAATATACTAAGGAATTAAATATATAATAATAATTATAAAGAAACTAAAGAGTATAAACTAGAGGCGTTTTAAAGGTTAAAATTATATAAAAGATAATTAAAATTTATAATAAAAATAAAAAGGCTAAATTAATATAAGTAGTAATAGCTTATAAATTACTACTTTATAATTATATTAAAAGAGTAGCTATAAAGGCTATAAAAGTTATATATAAATAGCAACTAATTAAAAAGCTAGATATAGCTTTAATTATAAATAATTTATATAGGAGGCGGCTACTATAAAAGTTTTAGTCTATTTAATTAATGCTATTTATAATCTGCCTAATTTACTATCCCGCTGAATTTACTATCCAGCACCTCTTAAAGAGGTTACCCCAAAAGGTCAGCGAATTTCAAGTGGGGCGGGCACGAGTAGCGGAAAGCAAACATGAGCTGTGCCTGTCACCTGCTCACCCCCGTTCACCTGGTGCAGGCAGAGAAGATCAACAGCAGGGGTTAACCATGGACAGGGTCGCTTTATTGGGCGAAAAACGAACGACCGGAACCAATCGAAGAAAAGGAAATAAGAATGTTAGTGTCCGATTGAGCTTAAGCTTAACTCCGTCTGAGCTGTCCACTCAATGCCCATTGGCCAGAGTTGCTGCGTACTTGAATCGTGCATCTGAGTTCTCCACACTCTGGGTCGCAGCGTTATACTTGCCCCAGGGCTGTCGCGCAACATTATCAGATGGGAGGACTGTGGACGTGACATTTTCGGTGAAACGCCTTTCTTCCTTCATGCAATGAACTCCCAGATATTCCAGAGACAGACTCGACGCCACTGTGTTCACAACCGCCACGGGTCTTCATTCGTCCTTCCCACTCGGCCTTCGGTAGACTGCATTCGCTCAGGCGTGAATCGCTGATCCGTCTCCATCTCCAGGTGTTCCTCTTCTGCAGCGGCAAGGCGTCTCACTAGGGTCGCAAGGCATCCAAAACCATGGCTTCCCAGAACAAACATGTGAAACGATCTGATGTGGAGAATGATGTGCTATATGTCGGTCAGTGGTCCAAAGAGCCTGCGCAGGGTAATGGAAACTCGCATACTGGGCATCCTTTGTAAGTCAATATGCTCGATCCTGGGACCTGCAGGCATTGATCGTGTGTAACTGAACCTTCCAGATCTGCGACTAGGGATGTCTTTGGGGCAAAGAACAACCATCATTCAGCTCTAAATGCATCGCAAGAGGTTGAAGACATTACGATGTTCATTCGGGAGGAGGTACTAGCCCCGTCTACTGGGTTGCCGTTCGATGAGAGAACGACAAGACCACCTGCGGCCACTGGTCCGACAAGGATCGTGTCTGTACCACCTCTGAAAGTGCAAAAGAACTCCGATCAAATGGAGGGCTTTATTAAGGCAACTGGCGACAACAGAACTATTGCTGAGGTGCTAGTGGCAAAGGCAACACTCGCGATACAGGCTGAGCCGCCTGCAAGCACGTACAGCGACAGTGGGAGACAAAGACCCAAGAGGAAGCCGACTACCCCTCCATCCCCCGCGCAGAGGGACCTGAGAAGGCTGACGACAGGGTATCAAGAGCCTGGAAGGGTGATGCGGCAGGAACAGAACAGTTCGCCAGAGCGTCAACAAATTCCAACCATTGCAACCAATGCCGCGGTCGGCACTTCGACCCCAGCTTGGAACAACACTAGAAGCTCCGCAACATCACCCACATCGAAGGGGACACGAGTGCCGAGGACAGCCTACCCTGGCCCCAGCATAGAAGCGGCAAGCTCAACAGGTCAGTCGATCGCGAGACGACATTCGCGAAGCTTGATCTCAAGGCACTCCATAACCACCACCATGCCATCAACTGCTCCCAGTGCGATGCCGAGACAACCACCAGTCATCAAAATTTCAGCATTGCCCGAACCAGAGACACGGGGGGGTTTTGCGTGTCCATTCGAGAAGATGGGGGTTTCAACGTCGAGCGAGCATGTGCTGAGATGCAGAGGAGCAGACAACTCTGGGTTTAGTGACATGGGCCGAGTCAGGTAAGTTGAGCCCTCGAATCACTTTAGGAACAGGCCGCTCGACTTTGTTTCTGACCCCCTTCCCTTCCCTTGCCAGAGAACACATATATCGAGCGCATATTCGAAAGCCCATTGCGAGCTGCCCCAACCCAGGCTGCCCAGGGTGTCCATGGAGGTCATGCTTCAAGGGCAAAGGTGATGCGGAGAAGAAGAGGCTGCAGAACGACTGCCCCCACGACCAACTTGAAGCCAGAGCCTATGTTTGGAAGGAAGACGTTGAACAAAGTTTCGCAGGGGCGGAAAGGCTGGAGCACGAGGCGAGGTGGGAGTATGTCTATCGCCACCTATTTGGCCTGATCGACACTGACCCTGTCCCGGATCCTTGTAAGTTATATTTCATCACGTTGAACACCTTGGAATCAAACTGCAGCGCGCTAGTAAACTAACAATCCAACCACTTGCCTAGTCTTTGAATCGGAGCTTTCCCGCACAACCGACATCCATCATGACTTCATGGGATCGCTGGGCTCGGTTCGCAGTTTCGAGGTTGAATCTCGTGATGCCAGGGTGATGGATAAGTTCACCATTCTGCTCAGGACACGCTTAAGTCTTGACAGTGAGTCCGTCTTGGTGGATACGATTCGGGCGACGTTAGAGCAAGCACAGATTGCTGTGCCAGAATAATGGCGGCACATGCTGTGCTGTAATTAACAACAGAAGGGAGCGTCAACGATGATAAATCCACCATGTTGACCTCCTGACTGACGAGGTTGTCGCCATTTACACGACAGAGAGGATCGCATGCAAGATTCGACGGTCCTCCATCCGACTGCTACACATTCAGATCCTCCCGAATACGCATGACTCCAAAACGACGAAGAATCTCCCTGATTTTGCCGTGCCTGCGATGCATCTGCTCCGGTGGAGGCTTCATCAAGTAATCCCCCAACAATCGAAGGGAAATGAGTCCGAATTCTCGACGCTGATCGGCCGGATCCAGGATAAGTCTTTGAGACAACGCTACCGCCCGGTCTCTATTGAACGTCAAGACACGGTTTCGCTCAGCTCCATCCCATGCTTTGAGCGCGACTTCAAGACGGTATTCGTCGGATTCCATCTTTGCGTCCTCGAAATTAATGGCGCTTGCATCTACGATAGTCTGCCGTCCTTCTGCGTCGGTGAAGAGGTAATCCACAGAATGTTCACAGAGGACTAATTTGATGAATACCCCGCTTACTGTCTTTGAACAAAGGTCCATGTATTTCCCAACATACTTGACACCATGATCCTTCTCTCGTGGAGGAAGAGGCGGGGGGAGGTCCTTTGGTGGCAGGCTGGTGTTCCAAGCCTCGAAGACATCTTCACAAAACTCGCGATACCGAGAAGAATTCGAAGAATGACTGCATTTACTTGCCAGGAGGTACTGGTCGAAAACCTTCCGAATCATCTTCTTCATCCCTGGTGAGAGGTCATTGCTGCGAGTTACTATCACCTCGGGAGCGTTTGGTAGTAGGTCCGACGAGGAAGAGGATACTGTACTGAGACCGGACGAGCTGGAGTCGGTGGCTGCGTCGCTCATAGGGAATATTAGCGAGTCAACGCAGGACTCGGATGGCTGCTCCATGACGGGCGAAAATCAAGAATACGGGGGAACGAGAAGATATAGCCTTATCGAAGGGTCTATCTCCGGGATTTCATGTCATGGAATGCTTGGTTAAAAGGAGAGATAGAGTCGGAACTTAAGCCAGAGCCCAGTCAGCAGCAGCCCAGTCAAGGACAGTACCACGGAAGAAGATCAGTGAAGAGCCGAGAGATGGACCCGTGAAAAGAAAAACACTGATTCAAGCTATGAGACCGTGACGAAATGCTCTTTGTCCCGGTGATTGTGAGTCAGGGGCGGAAGACAGCATCAGCACACATTGGGGACTGCGTTGCGTTACTTGGTGCCATGATCAAGTACGGATCAAGTACAACAGAACTCCGGTATGTACTCCCCGAACGCAACCATGCCCTGCTGTGGATGGTCTCGCGAAGCTTCACTGTTCAGGTTCCGAAGTAAGTTCGGAAGAGCTCAGTCGCGACCGTTGACCTAGTGATTGCATTTGTTCAAAGCTAGCGAGGAAGCCCTGTACAGGCGAGTTCCCGACCTTCAGCACATCATTGAACCCAGCATGTTTGCTACCGAAGACGTGGAGTACCAAATAAAGATATTATCATGTTGTGCTTGTACGATTCGTTCATGGCACTGTTGGTGAGACCACCGTGATGATCGCAATGCAGAGGAACTCACAGTACCAGGATACAGTCCCAAACAGTAATGGGCCTCTTATATCATATGGTGTAAGTGAAGGTCTCAGCCTTTTCAATTTGTTAGCGAGGATCAGGAGACAAAATAGATTACGCCAAGTAGTTTGCACCTGGCTAACCATCTCGGACGCTTCATACCCCCTGTTCTCCGTACTTTGATAGTGTATATATGCTGTGTGGTGAATAAAGTCCGCAGACGACCCCGACCTTTCCGACCTCGAACCTTGGTGCTCAATCACTAGAGCTTCGGGCCCCTGCGTGAATACTAGTAGGTAGTACCTAGTAAGGTACTAGGTCATGGTTCGACAGCTAAACGACCAAGTGTCAAACTCACTCGCCTGCGAGTCCTTTTGCCGGCAGCTTGATCTCACAGCGTCCGCCCACGGGCATCAGTATGAACTGCATCTTCTGCTCCATGTCTCGCTCTGTCGTAGTATCTGCCATCATCGCGCCGCGGCACTCGCGGAAGAACAAGGCCGCTGCCAGGCGCAGCTCCATCCACGCCAGGTTGACCCCAATGCAAGATCTGCTGCCTGTGCCAAAGGGTGTGAAGGCCCTCTTCATATCGCGCGTGGGTTCAATCCAACGGGTCTCGTCGAATCTGGCATATCGTGTTAGAGTAAAGCCCTATCTGACCTGTTTATTGCTCCCCATGCATGATCCTTCCTCGTGCTTTCATGCCACGCATTGGAATTGAGCAAGATGATAAACTTACTCATCTGGATTGGGAAACACGTCTGGCAGACGGTGATACGACCACGCCTGTGTAAACACCTTCGTCCCTGGTGGCAAGTAATGCCCCAGCATCGTAACACCCTCGGCGGGCACCATCCTCGGCAGCACAGAGTTCGCCGGGCCATACAGCCTCAGCGTCTCTCGCAAGACCCTGTCAAGCAAGGGCAGCGCTTCTGCGTCCTCCTCGTTGAAGTCGACCGGCAGCGAGGCGACCTCATCTTCCAGACGGCGCTGCAGGTCTGGACGACGCAGGACGGCCCAGACTAGGTAAGTCAGCGTTGTCGACGTCGTGTCTGTGCCGGCGAACATGAAGACGGTGGCGTCGCTACGGATGGAGCCGTCGCTGATGCTGACGTCGTCTTTGTCATCCGCGAGAGCGAGGGCAGACGTGAACAGGCTCTGAGCTCGGTTCCCATCCGCTTCTTCGGTCTGCTGGCGTCGCATAGTCTCGACGGCCCTGCTTGCCCGGCGCAGCAGGATGTCCTCGGACCGGTCGATCTTGCGCAGGCGCTTCGAGGGCAGTAGCCGCAGCAGACCCAGGAACTTTGTCGACGCAACCTTGAGCGAGATTTTGACTGTCCAGTCATCGATGGCCTCGAAGTACGGCTCGTCCGCCTCGTGGCCGTCGCCATCTCGCTCTACCATCCCGAAGGACTCTCCGAAGGCTAGGCGTGAGATAACGTCAGCCGTCATGAACTTCCACAGACGGTAGACGTCCGCAGCCCCGTCCTGCTCCGCATGGCGCCGGATGGAGGCGACCGCAGCCTCGGCCGTGGCTCGCACAGCAGGCTCCCAGCGCGACCGCAGCGACGAGGCTGTAAAGGCCCGCGCGTACAGACGGCGTCTCGCGGAATGCTGCTGCTTGTCGCGCATGCTGAAGATGTTGGCTTCGCCCCCGAAGGTCACAGACTCGTGCTCGCGCGCCTTGCGGAACGCGCTGCCCATCCTGTATATCGCGGCGAAGGCGTCCAAGTCCAGTATCAGGACTGACCTCGGCGACAGGCGGACAATAGGTCCGTACTTCAAGCTGAGGGCATGGTTCGTCTGGCTCAAGTTGCTTATTTCGCCGGTGCAGATGGCCCAGAAGCCGGCAGAGATGGCTAGGATCATGTGACGGGAGACAAAGGGACCAGGTAAGTCCTTGAGGGGATCATGATGGGCCGTGAGAACAGCCTGCTGGTGGTCATTATTGGCAACAGTTAACCTCCTTGCTCGAGCATGAAGTGGTTTGCCCTACCCTGAGAAAAATGACTGCCGCGAGAGCAAGGCATGTGTATGCAAGCGTATCCGTGTTGATGGAGAACATCACTACCAATCCTAGGGTTGACCTCGTGGGAACTGGGTAGCAGGCGACGATGTTGGGGAGGCCGCGTATGTGTGTGTGTATGTATGTGTGTGTGTGTGTGTGTGTGTGTTTACTTACTTCTCTTAAAAACGGTGACTTTTCAACACGGACGCAACAATCAGGCTGCCGATAGACGAGTAAGCATCCACGTCTCACTGGCGATCAGAGAGCTTATCATATGATGCTGCTTACGTGTGCATTCTCTTTATTATCCACCCACCTATAGTTCCTTGTTCGGTCATCCGCTGTATGAAATTTAGTCAGGGATGTAATCAAAATGTAGAAATACTGGACAGAAAGCTATGATGTCCTGGACCACAGGGCACGATACAGCGCGAAACCTCTCTGTCCAGCATGACTGGGTGTGGAACACGAATCGTATTATCACGGATCGAGGTCGCGGAGAGCAGGGTTCACCGTTCAGCAAGCAAAGAGTGGTTGTTGAGACGATTCTACTAAAGATACCTTAAAGCCCCACGTATTTTCTAGTTAGGAAAAGTTTATAGGCTGGTTAGGAGTTTTCTTATTAGAAGAGGCATATAGTGATTTAATAAGGCTCGTAATCCTAACTATTAGTTGGCGAAACCTGTAGTTATTCTGACGAGGTCCGTCACCTTACCAGTCTCCCTTCGCGCGCAGGGGTGGTTTGGTTGGCAGGTCTGTGAGGGTCACACGGCCCGTTGGTCTGACCGAACCCCGGGTACTGTAGCCTTATTACCTGACGAATGTTCGTCAGCTCATAGTCACCTGTGAGAATTGATGAATTTCTTGGTTAGGGTGCTTCTCTCTCCTGTGAGCCGGATAAACCCTGTGAACTATACTCTGTATCATCGCCAGTCAGGCCCATAGCCTGTCGTAACAACTTCCCTGGCCAGGCCTAGCCAGCCGCCCGTACCTACTAGCCATTGCATGCCACTATCCCCCCACACACACACACACACACACAACAGACACAACTTACACACCCACTTACACACCCACTTACACACCCACTTACACAACACATACGTACCTGTGGGCGCACCTGTATAAGGTATATCGCGATTTCTTAATAAACTGGCTGTATCTCGAATTGATTGAAGTAACCCTTATGAATCTAGCTACTAGCCTATCTCGCTCCTTCCTTTTAAATAGCAAATAACCCCAACCCCTACCCAAACCCTGCCTATTTAGGTAAGTCTCTGATAGCAGCTGACCGGCTTATATGGCAGCTGACGGATACCTTACAGAGGGGCCACTCTTACCCAGCTGGTCAGGTGACGGGCCTCGTCAGCTTGCCACAGCGAATTCCCCTGACCAGAAAATGGCCGGGGCCCCAAGGTAGTAGTAAGGTAACGGTCCTCGTCAGAATGACTGCAGGTTTCGCCAACTAATAGTCAGAATAACGAGCCTCGTTAGATCACTACATGCCTCTTCTAACGAGGAAACTCCTGACCAGCCTGCAAACCTTTCCTCCCAGAAAATGCGCGGGGCTTCAAGGTAGGTACCTTATGCAGCAGAACTGATGCCGCTATTAGGATTGTCACCATATTCTCTTCCAGCTGGTTCGTGATATGTACTTCCCGGCTAGTTCAGCGGCTCAAATACAATAAAACCCAGTCCTCGCCAGCACTGTTTAATATGCTGCATTGTTGGTGGGATTTGTAGCTACAGGCCAGTGATCTGGGTGGCACCGTCATACTAGTAGGCAATACATCCTGGTATTTCGATCTCATTATTCATGTCTTAAAGTGACTTTGCTAAATCAGATACTTTTCTTTCACCTGGCCCCCCCTCTCTCTCTTATTCGCCAGTCAGACCTTCTCGTTTGGTGTGGTGACAGCAATCGTCGTCACGGCATCGCTAGAGCCGTGGTCTGCCAGCATACCTGTGCTCGTCATCTGAGCATTGGAGGATTTCTTTCGGAACAACCGACCGAATCTGCTGAAGCCTCTGGTCATGAACCTGTAGGGGATAACAAACGGAGGCGCAACGAAATGGACAATTGCTGCGAACCACTCGTCCGGGAAGAGGCGGACGGCCATTCCCCACGGCAGACTGAAAGCCGCGACGAGGATGGAAATAGCCCACTGGGTGCCGTTGAGACCGTTGGGATCAATGTGGAAGACTCGGTTGCCAACGCAGACGATGGCAACTTGCAGGCCGATCATGATGAGGTTGATGAAGATGAAGAACCAGTTCCGGTGGATCCCAGTGAAGACGTTGAACTTGTTGTCGAGGCGGCGGCAGTTCAGCTCGTTGAAGATCTGCATCCAGACGAACATGTTGAAGATGATGGTGTCGAGCTGCAGCTTCTCGCTCTCGATGCTCGAGTTGTAGCCCAGGATCTCGTCGCCGGCAAAATAGAGGACCAGCACGACGACAAGCTGGAAGATGGACTGTCCGATGATCATTTTCCACATCTTTTTGGTTAAGAAACGAATTAGCTTTGCGAACTCGCGTTGCATTGCTACGGTATGATTGACTAGACTCACATTCATAGTGATCAGAGGGGCGGACTTTGGCTGGGGAGGACGATCGAGGATGGCATCGGTTGGGGGATCTGTCGCGAGAGCCAGAGCGGCCATAGTATCCATGATGAGGTTGATCTACACGCGACAGAGTCAGCTCGTGGAAAACGACCATGGGTTCTGTCTTGAATAGTTTATCTCCTTACCCAAAGCAGCTGCACCGCCTTGAGTACAGGCTCCATGTCATCGTTGTACATGGATGTGACAAACGACAGGATCACAGCAGTGATGTTGACCGTGATTTGGAACTAGTTGCCTGTTAGAGGAGGCCTTTCTATCAAAGGAGTCCAATACGTACCTGGAGGAACTTCTGGACTGCATCGTTGACAGCGCGTCCCCATTTCAGCGCAGTCACAATCGACGTGAAATTGTCGTCCATGAGGATAATCTCAGACGCCTCCTTTGCTACTTCAGTGCCGGAGATGCCCATGGAGAAGCCAACGTCAGCTGCCTTCAGCGCTGGCGCATCGTTTGTCCCGTCACCAGTAACAGCGACAGTCTCGCCGATGGCCTTGAGGTGCGTCACAAGGATACGCTTGTCTTCCGGAGACGAGCGAGCGAGAACCTGGAGACGTGGGATCACTTCGTTGAGTTGGTCCTCGGATAGCTGGCGGAATTTTGGGCCCTCCATGATGATACCATCAGTGAGGATGCCACATTCAGTAGCGATGGCTCTTGCAGTGACGATGTTATCTCCAGTGACCATGCGAGTGGTGATGCCTGCACGTCTGGCGTTCTGCACAGCCTCGGGAACTCCAGGACGAACCGGATCCTGGATACCCACGACTCCGATGAGCGTCATGTCGTCCAGTGCCTTGAGGTCAGGCAGAACCTCACAGTCCTTGTACGCGAGGCTGATGGTTCGGAGAGACCTGCTTGCGTACTCGTTGATGGCCTCTTCGGTGCCTCGACGGTTCACAGGCCCGGTCTCGCCGCTGGCTAGATCCACCTGCGTCGAACAGAACCCGAGCACAATCTCGGCGGCTCCCTTGACAAGGACCCTGTAGCCCGAGGGGGTCTGGATGGCGGTGGCCATGTACTTGCGTCCCGAGTCGAAGGGCATGATGTTGGCGACCTGCTCGTTGGCTCGCACTTCGGATACGGCTTGCATGCCGAGATGGTCTTTCGCAAGCTGGAGCATAGCAGTCTCCGTCTTCGAGCCGATGAACGTTGGGACGTTGTCCTGCTCTCCTTCGAATGCGGTCGAGTTGATGGCAATCGCTTGAATGAGAACATGCTTCATCTTGTCGGACAGCTTTGAGACCCACGCTGCCACGTCGGTAGTGAAGCTGGAAGCCCCGAAGTAGCCAGCGACGACCGTCATCTTATTCGTAGTCTATCGTGACCTGTTAGCAGTGATTTGTGAAATGCGCTGGTTCTCGAAATCAACCCACCAATGTTCCTGTCTTGTCTGAACAGATACACGTAGCATTGCCCATGGTCTCACACGCCCTAAGAACCCGGACAAGGTTGTTCTCCTTGAGCAGACGGTTGGTGGCGAATGCCAGGGCCAGAGTCACGGCAAGAGGAAGGCCTTCGGGCACGGCAACTGCAATGATGGCGATAGCGACGACCAGGAGATCGACGAAGGTGGACGCCTTGTCCTCAGGCGACCTGTCGTCGCCGGGAAGATTGGCGCAGAAGCGGAAGAGCAGGATGAAGAACATGAGCACCGAAGCACCACCTCCGAGCTTGGCGATTGCCACAGCGAGGCCTTCGAGTTTCTTCTGCAGAGGGGTTGACTCGATGTCACTCCGTACGGCCATCATGATCTTTCCGAAGCTGCTGTGCGTTCCAACTGAGGTACACAGGAACGTACCCATGCCTACAACCCTCCAATTAGTCCTTTGCCATTTCCTGAGAGGAAAGCTCGTGATGGAAGTAAGTTCTTACCCTCTGTGACTCTTGAACCGGAGATGATGAAGGGGTCAAGTTGCTGGGCGTTCTTCGACTGCAGAGCTTGGTAGACCTCCGCACCACCGGTTTTGAGAAGCGCGTCAGACTCGCCAGTTGCCGAGGATTCATCGCAGGTGACGTTGTGGCCGTCAATGAAGATGCCATCCACGGGAACAACATCACCGGGCTCGAGGTGCAGTACGTCTCCGACCAGGAGATCGTTGACATTGACAAGCATAGCCCTGCCGGACCGCAGCACCTTTACTTCACGGTCATCTCTCTTGGTGTTGAGTCTGACAAAGGCCTTTTCCTTCTGCCAGTCGTTGTGAGACGCAACGACCACGACGATGGCCACGGCCGCGAGAATGGCGACACCCTCGACCCAGTCAATAGGTGAACCCTCACCCTCCTTCGGGGCAACGCCAAAGGTCTTGTACAGACCCAGGGCAAGGGAGATGACGCCAGCGACGGTCAGAAGAACCAGGACAGCTTCTTGGAAGGTAATCCAGGCCAGCCTCCATATCGACTTGGGCTTTCTTGGCGGGAGCTGATTCCGTCCGAAGACGCGCGATCTGGGTGCTCTCGATCCATGCGAGGTTCGCACATTTGCCTCGACCTCGTCAACGCCAAGTCCAGACTTGACATCGACCTGGAGGCCTTTTGCAATGCCTTGGAGGCCCCCTAGAGCACGGAAAGCATCGAGAGATTTCGGGTTGAGAAGCTTATTGAGCTGACCGGGCGAGAACGCGTATGGGTTATCGGGAATATTGAAGTCGGCTTCGGTTCCTGGGTCCGGCTTCAGAGCCTGCTTCGCATCGACGTCAACGAAGCTGGAGGTGGCCGTCGTTGTGCCCGTGATGAAGGATGGCTCAGTAGAAAGAGTGGACGTAGCCTCGCTCGTCGCCCGTTGCCGAGCAGTCAGCAGCGACTTTGGATCCAAGAAATTGCCGGACATGTTTAATTCAGAGCTGTTGAAACATGCAGGCTTTGGGAGAGCGAAGGTGGTTTCCCAGCTCTGGAATACAGTAGAGGATATATATTCATCTCAGGCATCTTGTTCTACCCCCCATGCCCCAACCCCGGCTCCGGAGAACGGAGATCGGTAAAGCCTTCGCCTAAAATACAGGCTGTACAATAAAAGCTTAAAAGCTTGTTCTTGTCTACGTTCGGCCTTGACAAGGGAGCTGATCAAGACCAACGGACCTGTCTCGGATCTGATAAGGCCAATAAGGTCCGTGTGGGGACGGCGTCGGAAAAGACGTTGTCCGCTTACATAATAGGAGAACCGTCCTCCGCTCCACCACAGCTTCACCGTCTTCCAATCAATCTGCCTTCACCCCCTGCTTCTCTCATGCACAGCCCCGATCCGCCCTCTTTGGGATCTCTCCTCCGCGTTACCAACAATCTGTTTCTCCTACCCCCCGTGACCTTTTTTCATTTCCGACTATCCGATTACATGAGCGGGAAAACCACGATGCCTTCACCGCCATGCCACGGCGACGAGCCTGTGACGTCTGTTACCGGCGGAAAGTATGTGCTTCTCTGTAACTGCCGGGAGCATGTCTCATCATTCATTCATTGACAAATACGGATACCTAATCTTGTGTGTTTCTAGATCCAATGCTTGATCGATCGACCTGGTCAACCCTGTGACTGGTGCACGTCCCAGCGTCTGCAATGCACCTTCGCGAGGGTGATCCAGAAAGACCCAAACAAAAAGTGAGACAATCCAAAAGAAAAAGTCAACAGGAAAGTTTCATGACTTGAAGCCTGACAAACGCTGTGCTGTAGAACAGTAGCCGATAACGTGCAAGCCCTGTCTCGCCGGGTGAAGGAGCTCGAGGAGGCCTTGCAAGCTGCGCAGCAGGGAGACGCAAGGCTGAGATCCGCACCTGGTTTCGAGAGGGCTTCTCTTCCAGCCGCCACATCAGGTATCTCAGCTCAGGGTCCATCCCCGCTGTCTCGTCCCTTGGTTTCGTCGCATTCGACTGCAAGCAGCCCGCTGAGTAACTCCGTGACCTCACCGCACGACTATCAAGCCGGGACTTCTGCTGGCCTCTCGCGATGTCAGCTTGGCAGCAATTGGTATTTCAAAGGCGTTGGGATCCTCTCATCGCGCGGGCGTGAGTGGATATCTGATGGCGCAGGGCAGCGGGCCTTCCTTGAAAGGTTCAACGTGTTCGAATGTTCTGTGGATGCTCGTCCACCGCACGCTTCCGGGACATGGGCGGAACGGCCGCTATCGCTACCGGCAGAGCCCATCAGCAGGCGGCTGTTCGCAGCGTTCCTTGAGACAGACACATTTTCCATGTTCCCGATCCTCGAGAAAGAACTTTTCGACAGCACCATTGGCAGGGCGTACGCCGTCACGCCCCTAGAGTCAACGCAGCGGGCGTCGGCGGAAGCATGCCTCTGGGCCATGCTTGCTCTTGCTGGTTGCGCAGACCGGTTCCATCAGATCAACCTGATTCCACAGCCAGAGCAATGTGTTCAGCAGGTCAAACGCCTCTCGCTGCACACCTGCCATGCGTCAAACTTGGACAGCCTACAGGCCACACTTCTTGTGGTAAGAGAACACCACCCGCATCAGCACACGGCAATGCTAACCATTGTGGGAGTAGTGGGCTTATCAGAAGATGAAGGGCAGGTGTCGTGAAGCATCAGCGAGCTTGACAAGCGCGTGCCGCATGGTGTGCGATCTCGGTGGCCATTTCCACCTCTCGAACCTAACAATGCTGCCCCAGCACATCCCCATAATCGCCGAGCCGGCAAGGCAACATATTCGCAGGCTCTTTTGGATCTGTTATTGCTTCGACAAAGAAGCGTCTTTGCGGACTGGCAGCCCACCAGTTCTCACATCGGATTTGTGCGATATGAGGAGCTGCAGCGCATATAACCGTGTCGAGCCATCCTGCTGTCATCGGTGTCGAGACATCAGCCTCGCAAGGATCAAAGAGCATGCACTCCAGGTCTTATGCTCACCTAACGCATTTCGATACACAGACGGAGAGCTTGCTGCGTATGTGCGGCAGCTAGATGATGAGCTGGAAGACTGGCGCATGGCAATCGCGCCTCCATACCGTCCTCGACTCTCTATCCCACCCGAATCCACATTCGCAATGCCTCTGACAGCGAGCAAGGACGACCGAACGCACATCGTCAAACTGCAACTCGACTATCTCTTCACCATGATCAACATCCACTTCCTCGTCCGGAAGTGCGGCAACTTCGAGAGGAATCTGCCCGACGACCTGCACAGCGTGGTGCACTCCAGCGCCGACCTCTCTCTCGAAGCCAGCCGTTCCATCTTCCACTTCCTGGACACCGTCGTCCGGTCCTGGAAAGAGGCTTCCGTCTGGATCGTCTCCCACTACACGCTCATAGCCGCCATGCCGCTCTTCATCAACATTCTCATCCACCCGGTCGGCTTCCCGGCCGACAAGGACCTGCAGATCCTGTCGTCAGTGGGCAGCATAGCACGCAGTGTGCCCACGGAGAGGTTGTTCAAGGAGGACATTGAACAGATCCAGGAGGTGGTGGAGTTTGTCATGGAGCTGGTGCGTCTGGGACACAGCGCGGCTTGGAAGGCTAAAAAGGGAGAGCGCGAGCTTGATCTGGACATCATCTACAGGGAGGAAGAAAACGAGGTTTAGTAATGACGCGCAACAGCTACTTGGCAGCCGGGTGCTACTACCTATCTACTGGCCGTTAGGAAAATCTGAAGTCCATCACCATCAACCCTGCCGGTCCATCGGGTGCTTCGCCTACGCTTGTTGCATAGAGATGTAAGAACATATCAGACAAACTTTCAACACTATCCTAGGGCGCCAAATCTAGGGTTCTACGTATTTCTTTTACTGAAGGGACGTCGCGTAGATGCGTGGGCGCGTTACATTGTTCGCTGGTCGTCGACACCCTTGTCTCGGGTAAGCCCCAGACTTGACGCTTGGGGCATCGCTTGGCTTTTAGAAACAGACTATCAACATGACAGAATGCCAAGTTCAGAAGAGACCAATAGTTTAACACTATTTCAGCCTTTAGTAACCCTCGTGGCCTTCCTGCGCACGTTCATGCGACCGATGAAATGCTACTGATTCGGGAGGAGAAAAGCCTTGCCGGATTCTCTGCATCGGTGGAACTGCACAAGTTGACATATTGAAGAACCCTCCCAACGGAAGTCTGCTTCTTCGCTACGGTGACTCTCCTCAACCACACTCTTTTACCTTGTCTCTTCTCCATTAACACGACCTAGTCAAGAGTCGAAAAACAGCACTCTGTTCTCAACAGGGTCAAACTCCTTGGCGATAAATCGGGGCCCAGCGGGCTTTCCAAACACCATCTGAGCCTTCAGGGACCAGTCGTCGGGAATGTTCCACTCCTTGGCCACCGCGGCGTCTACCATCGGGTTGTAATGCTGCAGGTTGACGCCAAGGCCCTCGTTGCACAGCATCACCCAGACGGCGTACTGCAGCATGCCGGTTGCATGCTCCGACCCTGACAAGGGATTAGCTACTGAGGGCTTATCTCAAAGGAGCGGTGGAGGCTCTTGAAAAGAAGAAAGAAAGAAGTAACGGGCGGATGGCATGTTGGAGGGATAAGCTGGGCTTACACTGAGGAATCTTATCCTTGACGACGGGCCTTTGTTCCCCGACTTCTTTCAAAACGGTACCACTCTCGTAAAATAGAATCTGCAGCCACAGAAAGTTCATCATGTCAGATACTGCACCAGCACAAGGGGAGGGCCGCCAAAGAAAGCCATACCGTCCCATACGCATCCCGGAACATCTTGATGCGCGGCTCATAGGCCTTCGCGAAGACGGGCGGCGCGACAGTAGCCTTGGCCACCTCGTGAGCCAGATCCCAGAACTTCTTGTGCTCTACCCTCAGGAGCGCTACCGCGCGGCCGGCTTGGCAATTGAACGGCGAAGGGGAGTGCAAGACTGCGTCGCGCACAATGTCCTGGATGACGGCGTCGGGCACGTCCACGTCGTCCGACAGGGCGTGTAGCGAGCCCCGAGCTTTGAAAGCCTCGCTGAGGGAAGATTTCGATGTCGACATTGTTGGCAGCGACGAGGGGGCTGATTTGAGAAGAAGAGGGGAGCAGGGAATTGTAAAGCGGGTTGCCCACAAGGATGAAGCGGATTGGGGGCGGTGGTTCGGTCCTGAGAGAAGTTTAGGAAATAGAGCATATGGCAATCGAAGATGGCTATCCTGGCATTCACATAGACTGGCGGGACACCGAGTGGCTTATAAGTTAGATGCCCTCGGTCTTCGGGCCTCGCGCCGGTGCAGAGTTACAGACAGATAGACCCTTCCCGATCACCGTAGGGATTGATCCGACCAACTTCGGAAATCCTGTGCAGAAAATAAACCGACTTTTTCTTGCAAGCCAAGTGCATCGCCAGATCCTTTGTTGAACTCAAAGGCTCAATCTGCCCAATACTGCCATTTGCATCAACCACGACCAGACTTCGCCGCTCTCCGTGCTGGTAATTAGGCTAGGCTAGATATGAGAGACTTGGAAAATGCGCCATCTTGGCTAATTCCAATATTCGTGCGAAGCTTAATAATCCATCTGTTAGACAGTTTGGTTGTATCTGTGTCATCAGCTTATGCCGTGGCTGCAAGTCGACCCGAAACCCGACACGGCCGGCGTCGGGGCCCGGTACTCGTTGTCACCATCTCCCGGGCTGCTATCACACGCATGCAACAAAGTGAACCAACCAGAAAAAGATGGGATATCGGGAGATATTCGTGTGCTCTCAGAATTGAGCCAAAAAAAATATAACACGAAGTGACTGGTTCGCCGTAGCGTTACAATCTTCATGGTTTCCTACTCTAGGATTCTCCCCTCTAAGAACATACTCAACGCCTCGATGCGTCCCTGCGAAACTCATGGCTTTCCAGAGACACTTGAAAGGAAAGACCGCTATACACTTCCGTTTATGGATCTGGTGTTTCTTCATATTTACGTCTTCGTCAACATCGGACTCTTGAGCTCACAAACTGCTTTTGTCCTCGCGTAGCGATTCTTGATGAACTCAGCCAAAGCTGTGTAGACAGTGCAGTCCTCGGCCAAAGAATCGTGCCCTGCACTTCTATGGCAGTATCTCTCCGCAAACAATTGAGCCACGCACTCCATCTTGGACAACTCGTACAGCACCATCTGAGCCCTCAACAGCCCTTCCAGATCTTCCTCTACTTCGTATGCCCCAAGTTTTAAGGGCACTGGCAAGAACGCGTCTTGCTGTTTCCCCTGAGGCTGCTGCGTCTGCACCTGGCGCTCGTGGTGAACGCCGGGGGAGGTTACGAATCTGAACGGTGTCGAGTCGTCTGCCTTGGCAATAGCACTGTATGTCGCTAAGACCTTGGAGATGAGGACTGTCAACAGGAAGGGGAGATATGCGTCCGATTCGCAGCGGCAGCGTAAAATATCCATCAACTGCTTTGCTGTATTTGAGCACATGAGAAGTGCCTGATCGGTTGTTGTTGCTGTTGCAGGCACTGCTTTACTCGAATTATACTGGTTCTGCTCTGGTGTCTCACCCTTTGAGGCCATGATGATGGCTGAATGCTGCACGCGTTTCGCCACGCGCAAGCAGCTGTGTCCTTCATTTTGTCGGCCCGCGATCTGCTGCAGAGCAGGATCTACTGCCATGACATGGTTACTTGCGCGCTTTTCGGTGACCTTTGGATTCGCAAGGCTGACGAGTTGCTTAGGCTCCGACTCCGGGAGGTTCAGATGAGATAGGTAGTCCAAGTCCATCGGTGGTGATGTGGAGAAGGAAAACGACAGCGACTGATCGTAGATACTTGCCAGGTTGAAAGTATCATCACCGGTCCCGAAACAGTCCGCCAAATCCACACCCTCTATGGGGGAATTCGTCCTCGGCACTGATGGTACATGGCCACCTACATTCGATGCTTCCATGGCCGCGTTGTGGACTAGAGCATCAGAGAACGACGACGGTAGGCCTACCATGCCGGACTCAGGATCAATGTTCATTTCTTGATTGTAAGCCTCTGCCGGCTGGGGCATAGTTTTGATGGGTAGGTCTTGATTCGCTCCCCCGTGTGTGATATTGGACATGGATAGTGTTCCAGGGACGTCGATTGAGTTTTCGATTGTATCCTGGTTGGGTGAGCCATGAGGAGATAACAACAACGGCATTCCAGCCTGGAGCGCCTTGGCAAACTTCATTGCCGGCTTTCGCGTTCTCATGGACACACTGTAATGACAATTACACCCGATTCGAGTGCAACGCCCACAGTGAGGGTGTTGTTTGTCACATCGAACTTTGGCCTCTGTACATGCATCACAGGATCTAGCGTATCATGATGTCAGTTCGGCGAGTGCATCTGCCTGCGCATCGAGAAACCTACGATCTGAGTTTGATGATGGGTAAATGAGCCTGCCGCGACTTGCGCACTTTATGCCGAATGCTCGTCGATTCTGCCATATCGAGAACAAGAGCCCAACAGCACAGCGAGCCAGCGCACGAGGCTGCTTTCCGTCAGATATGAGATTGTCGGCAGAAGCTGATTGGCGTATGGCAGGGTGCTATAGGGACAGGAAAGTACCTGCTCAAAGTAGTACTCGTAAAAAGCGGACAGGTGAAGGCAAATGTCTATGAGGGGTAGAGTGCGGTAAGGATGTCACTGAAGCGACACTTCCTCTGCCTCACCACGGCCAAACCTCCTCGAGTAAGCGGCGTTCCCGCCATTGTGTACGACTCTCCCTACGCCTCTCAAAGGATCGCTCATGAGACCCATGCGTGCAGGCACTGTACGGTTGGAACCTTCACGCCAGTTATTACAGCACGAAGCGCTTTCAGTGGTTCTGCACTGCGTCACAGCGCTGGGATGCGCGTTTGCGTGACTCATCTTGAGCCGTGCCCAGATCCTGGCTAAGCGTAAGCACGGACGTGGAGCATCCTCAGCCACGACAGAGCAATGTACTTGTGAAGGATCCTGAATGTTGTTCAGTTCTGGTGGCTGCAGTGGATTGGTATGGTAGGTAGTATTACCCGTCGCTGCGCTGGTGTCCGGGTATACGGCAAGAGGCTGCGCGATAAGTCCTGCAGCATGTTGGCTCAGCCGCACCCATCCAGTGATTGTATTTTCGGCTTGATCCAAATCAAAGAGACTGGTTGAGCTTCAATTACCAGCACGCTTGTTTTTCATCAGGACCGCCGGCCGGGGGGGTTGTGCGCAGGCAGCAGTCATTGTGCAGGTCGACTCCTTCCTGTTTAGCAGTATGCACGTGACAGAAAGCCAGAATTTGAGAAGCTGCACTCCTCGAAATGCTTTTCGCTTCCTATTCCTTGCGTTGTTCGTATCGCCACTGGCCTTTGTCCTTTGAAGACCAGGCTCAAAAGTCGAATCATGCCTATTCACGAATCACGATGAACATGCGATCGGTGGCTTTCGTTAAGAGGTCGCAAAACCACGTTCTTCCAATCTTGCTGTCTTGGCCTATATCCTCCACACTGGGTGTATCGCTTAAGCAATTTGGTCCGCCGCTGGCTTCTCAATGTCACTCATCCTCCGATCCTGCTCCTGCATTTTTCTTGCCTGCTCATGGTCCATCTTCTCATCGCCCACCACCGCCCTGGCATCCTGATCATGCACCACATCGAACTTCTTCCTCAAGTGCTCCGGTCCGATGAAGGTCAGCGCAATGACATAGACATATACGCAAGCCATGAAGATGGCAATGACCTTTCCATAGTCGAACCGCTTCTCGCCCGCGGCGTTGGGAGGCAAGGGGAAGCGCTCGCCCAGTCGTGACTCGATGGTGGAAGACGCCGAGGAGACCAGGTTACCAAGCTGGTAAGAAGTGCCGACGACGAAAGTTCGAAATGCGCCGGGTGAAAGCTCCATGAGGTGGATGGGGATGACACCCCATGCGCCCTGGACGCAGAATTGCTCGAAGAAGGCGGCTGCCATGATGGCGTCGGTGCGAACGAAGGTGTATGGGTAGAGCAGTGCACCACCGACGAAGCACATGACGATAATGCTGAAGCGACGACCGACAGATTGACTGAGATAACCAACTGTCGCACCGCCAGTCATGGCTCCGAGATTGGCAACAACCTGCGTGACAGTTACCTGGTTGGCATTAAAGCCAAGCTGATTCTTCAGCATAGTCGGGTACAGGTCCTGGCTACCGTGGCTCATGAAGTTGAACCCAGCCATCAAGAGGACAAGATAGGTCAGCAGCAACCAATGTCTCTTCACAGCCACCTTGCCCTCCCGGATGAACACGCTGCCGACGGAGTCGTTACCGTCGGCTGTACCTGCATCGCGAAGTCTCTGGCGTTCTAGGAATGCGTCGGTCTCAGGGAGCATGAGACGGAAGATGATGAAGAGGACTGGGGGGCAGGCGCCGAACCAGAAGAGGGGACGCCAGCCGTGGGAGGTCGTGCCGACGAGGGCGCGGGAGAAGGCCGCCGCGAGGAGGTAGCCGAATGCGTACTGCAGTCCTGTCAATACGGGCTACCCAAGGGACATTGCACTGTGAGTTCTAGTAATTTGACGTACGCCTTGTTGGAGGATGCCGGACATTAAACCACGGGCTGGCTCTGGGCAATCTTCGAGAGCGGTGGCTGCGCTGTCTTAGCCACAAGATCAATGGCTCAAGGGAAGCTGAAAGATGAACTCACCAGCTACATTTCCGTAGAGACCTCCCATAGCTGGTTATCTCCCGTTAGTCTCAGTCCAAGTCTCACCCACTCCCTCATAAGATCAACTCACCGATGCCGAACAGAGCTCGACAAGCCAAGAACTGGGAATACGTGTTGCAGAAACCGGTGCCCTGTTAAACCAATCGAGTCAGCATTCAAGATTATCTCGTCTCCATCAATACTCCCCAGAACCGGGCATCTCCATCACAATGTGATCACCCCACCGCCGTCTGTCAAGATGGTGGAGGTGGAGGTGGCACCAAGTCTTAGGGCACGCATTAGACTGAGCCAAGCCGGATGCAATCGATGATCGGCAGTGGAGGCTTGGCCATGCGCCGAAACAGGCAATCTGACAGTGTGCCTTCGCGGCTCTTCTGTGCCGGATGACGCACCCATGTTTGCAAGGGAACCGTTTTGGAGGAGAGGAGAAGAGAGGGACGAAAAAGAAAGCTTGGGAATTTGTGGTGTTGGGAAGGCGACAGAGGGAGACTTACGAGTTCGAGAACGATGAAGAGCATGTTGTTCACGACAAAGGGCCACTTGCGACCATAGCGATCGCTGGCGATGCCGAAGACGATGGCGCCGACGGAACGAAACATCTGGGTGGTGTTAGCGGTGACACTGGCTATGCTGAGGACCGGAGGCAGCGCACGAGAACGAGGGTGATGCCCCAGGTGATGTCGGTGTTGGATTTGTCGAATTGCTCGGCGAGTTCGGTGACTGTGAGAGAGACGGTGAAGAAGTCGAAAGCGTCCCAAGTCTGTCATGGGTTCCTGTCAGTTCAACGGTCCATGATGAGGGACAAACAAGTAAGGTGGATGCGGGTATCTCACCCATGCAGCGAAAGCGACGGCAAAAAAAGCCCATTGCATGCGATTGAGCATTCGAAGCAACTTGATGGGGTTCTCGATATTCAGCATCGGCGGCTTCAGGGATGGGATGCGCGTGGCGAGGTAGCGGCCCGGGGACATGCCCTCCCATGGAGCACGGCCGTCATACTCTGTGCCAGTGCCATCGTAGGCGTTCTCGGGTGGTGGTTGAGCCATGATGGACAGATCGTGAAGAGGATGGAGGAGGAGGTATGAGGAGGGAGCTTGGGAGAGTAAGACCCAAGAGAGAGAGAGAGAAGTCGGGGTGGCTGACAGAGATATACTTGGAGCTGAGCGACAGCTTTTGTCTGAGCAAGGCAAAGCCATGGCTGGATCTTGATTCAGACTAGATCATCTCCGTCACTCCAGAGGCTGTCAAGCATCGACCCCCTTGTCAACTCTTCCCCAGCTCCCCTCCCCCCCCTGTTTCCCCTCCCCCTCCTCCGCCTTTCTCCGGGTCGCGACTCTGGAGCTGAACAGACTTCTCGTCAAATACTCCCCACAGCGGAGAACCCTGGCCATCTTGTCACACAGCAGATTCGCGGAGGAGCTACTGCGCGAGGAACGGGAAATCCTCGTGCTCCAACAGGGAGCGACCGGACAAGCCGTGGTAAGGAAAGCCAGAGCTTGTCCTGTTCCGGGAATAGTTGGGGTAGGTAAGTACATACTACGGAGTACTACTGGTGGTGGTGTGGTTGAGAGAGGTGGAGGGGAGACAGATGCTGGGTAGGGGACACACAACAACAACAACAACAACAACCTTACTGTTTCGCTTCAATTACAGTACAGGCCTGGGTGAAAGTCAGTCTAGTGAGTCTGGCCTCATGTCTGTTCCCGCTGCTCCTGGTCACACCACGCCCCAATATGCTCGTCTTCCATTCCATCTTTCTTCACCCACCACCAACACAATACAGCACACCAGAGGACACGGCTTCTCAATGTACTACAGGACAACATCACAGCCCGACCATTCCGGGGCAGAAACATTGATTCCTATGCAAACGCCATCACTGCACCCTCGCAAGTGCCCAGTCGCATCATCCCACTTCACTATTTTTGTCCCCGATGCACTTCTTCACTAACCCCAGTCCGTCGCGTGCGACCAACACAACGCCACACACGCACCATCTCGGCAGTCCTGTGCCGTTCAGGACCCACAGGCGTGTAGGCCTTCCCGTGGAATGCTTCGTCTGTCTGTTCTATGAAGTTGCCCGTTTCTCCCGCTCCAAGCGTGTGACCATTCGGACAAAGTGGACGACCCTCCGGAGATGCACGCCGTGTGTTCTCGGGGCCCTCTAGATCTGCAGATATAGTTCCAGGGGCTTCCTTCCTATAGAGTCTGGACTCGTACGGGGGATGTCGCCGGGACATTTCGAGGGGGTGAATGTGTGCTTGATGGACGATGCACGGCCACCTGTTGACTCGCGAGTATTGACTCGTTCACCTTTTTCCTCTCCGCATGTCTCCGGTTATTCTTCCCCATATCCTCCATGCTTCCCCGGTGAGAGACCCCGGATCGCCACATTGTCTCCTCTTCATGGGCGCTTACGTGTGACGCTGACTCCACAGCAAAGACGACATGGTCTCATCAGCGCACTGAAGCCCGATGTTTGACTTTGTACTATTGATGAATGCAGTGGCTTGGAAGCATGCTTCCTATCTGTTCACGCAGTGGCGAACGAGGAAATCTCGGAAGAGGCATGGCTTGCTTCATGGAGACAGGTATCGTACGGCACGTTTCTCCTCCTCCAAGGTGCCTGACCGACACGTGGACAGCGAACAAATCGCAACGGGACGAGTCAATGCGACCTCTCTGAAGAGAGGATTCAACACATGTCCATTTTACTCCCTGACAAGATCGAACTTCTCCCTCGTGACCAGAAGCCCATCCGGGTCCCTCCTCACCTGCTCCGTGTGGAACCGCACCTCCACCTCAAAGCTCTCATAGCTCTTCGGCAGCTTCGCCGTCGTGCTGTTCGTGTACTCCTCGACAACCGTGAGCCCATCGCCAACGAACCACAGAATCTCGTAGCTCTCCTTCGTCGGCCTTGCGACCTCCCTGAACTGCGCCAGGGGAAGGAGATCCAGAGTGACCTCGGTGCTCATTCCAGGACTGGGCTCGGGGACCTGGGTTACGTTGTCGATGAGGGAGAGCGGGCCCAGGAGGGAGTACCAGAGGCCTTCGATGCAGGCGTCGCAGAAGTCCACCGAGTGCATGGTGCGCATGAGGCATTTGTTGTTCGTCGGTCGGTAGGTGGTCTGGTTGGTCGCTGAGTAGGTTGGGAAGATGCCGTGGAAGTCCTCCTCGAAGGTGAACCTGGAAAAGTCAGCTCTGTCAGTACGTACGTTTTTGCCCCCGGTGTGAGGCAAAGGGCGGGGGTTAGAATTACTGATTCTCAGGACCGTACTCCAGCACTTCCAAGTTGCAAAGCTGAGCAGTACCCTCTCGCTCCGCGTTCTGCAGAGCGAACGTCAGGGTATGCCACCCCGGCGACAACGCCTGTGGGAACCTCATGTTGTATATCCAGCGGTCCATGCCCACCACCTCATTCACTTCCCAGCCAAGATCCTTCCCATCCAGCTCCACCCTCAGGTCACTGCTCGCCAAGACGCCGCTGACGCTGAACTGCAGCTCCATGTTGTCGTACACACCCGCGGAGGTGAAGTCGGCGCTCCAGGCGGAAGAGACGTTCAGCATCGTCCAGGGATACGCCTGAATGGGCATGTTGGACCGCTGAACCTTGGGCTCGGTCGATGGAGAAGTGTACCAGTGCTTCCACGGGACGGAGGACGGGGTACGAGCCGAGTTGACGCCGCGGTAGACCTGGCCGCCGTCGTACTCCTCCCCGACGCCGATGATGGAATGGCCGAGCTCGTGGCGCAGGACGGCCGCGCCGTTGTGAGGGGACGCGGTGACGACCCTGACGATGTCAGCGATTGTCACCAGACGCAAAAGCACCAAACCGCGGAACTCACGTGAATGTGCCTCCCAGCCCACCGTAGAATGGGTCGTTTCCAAGCAGCATGGGGTAGTCGCAGGCGTCGGTCGACTGGCAAGCTGCACGGGCGACCTCGGGTTTGGCATAGTATACGCCACGCAGCTCCGTACCAGGACGGTAGAGGCCGTAGACGGTGCTGTCAAGTTGTCAACCAGCCCGGGGCCGTACAAGGGGGATGTGGTATTATATGCCTTGACTTACTCAAGTGGTTGACCGTTGGTGCCTACTCCGCTCTATTGACGGTCAGGGGTCAGTCCGAGCCACTGCGCGATGGAGTGGACAGTCCTACTTCTTTGCTGGCTGAGAAGCCTGCCCAGTAATTCATCAACGGGAGGTGATCAGCAAAGGTCTGACCGCTCGTCATCTCCGTTGCAAGCGACATGGCATCATCGAAGAACTTGCCCTTCTCCTCCTCGGTGTCTGTTTGCCGGACGTTAGCTGGTCTTGTTCGAACCTCCCACCGCCCCAAACCTCTTCCCCGCCGCGGTGGTGGTGGTGGTGGTGGTGGTGGGCAAACGACATACATCCATCGCCGAAGAAGATGAGATCGATCCGGTTCTCCGAAGGTCCGTTGATGATAAGAGGCTGGATATCCAGCGGAGGAGGCGCGGTGTTCTGTCGCGCTCTCACGTACGGCACACCGTCGACCTCGTTCTCGGCAAACGGTCCGTCCCATTGATGCTCGCAGAATTGCGCGACTGCAGCGCTGATCCCGGTCGCGAGGACGAGTGCACTCTTGGTGACAAGCATTGGCAGCGACTGTACTTTTGGAAGAAGGTTGGCAAACTCTTTCGAAGACGCCACTGCTGCTTCTTCAAACTTGGGCTTCTCTGACTGACTCTTTAAAAGGCTTCTATCACTACATGTACTGTATTGCAGTCTCCTGCGTAATACCCTCAATCTGCTCCCCTCCTCCCCTCCTCTTCATCGCGGGGATTTATCTCACTTGGAGATGTTCCAAGCATCGAATGTGACGATATGGTTGTCTTGACCTTCCACAAATGACTAGTTCCCGAGTTTGTTGCGTGTTTGTCTGGGCGTCTTGTTCTGGTCTGCTGGTCCACTTCGGAAGAAACCCGATGGGTTGGGAGTATCCTACCTTGCTTTCTCTTTTTGCGAGGATCGCCAAGATAAAGTTACGGGCTCTTTGTGGATGGAGATAGGCTCTGATGTTACCTTCGCTGGCGATCTGCAGATGCCTAAGATGGAAGGTGTAGAAGACGCTGAGAGGGATCGCGCACAGCACTGGTTTCGATTTCATGATGGTTGAGTCATTGAGTAGAATACGAGATGTACACGGATGAGTTGCTTTGGAGAGAGTGGTGTTGTATTCGCAAGTGCTTGCAAGGTTGGTGGACCTGATTCCTGTGGCGCGATTGTTAGAAGACGATCTTCCGAGGCCAGGGATCGACAAAGTAACGGAACTGCGTCGGTCTAAACTGGTGTGCCACTTGCAAATAAGCTTATCTTCCTCTCTTGGTGTTCCCCGTTTAGCAACAGACCTGCACGCCTCCTTCAAGGTACATTCTGTGGCTGCTTTCGGCTGGCGACCGGAGGAAAGAGTGTGCAATAAGCAGAGACATCTTCGTAGTTGAGATTGTATAATTGCCATACCACTTTGTTGCTTCAACTTCGACAGTGCTTTTGCAGGGTACGTCATATGAGCGAACAGCAACGCCTTTTAATCGAAACGATGCAGTCGGGGATTGAGTGACTGCATATTGCTTCGTTCTTGTTGCTGAAATGTACAACTCGCCAGATACAAATCGTTGGCCGTATTTGCCAGTGAAGCCAGCCGCCCTGTTGCAATCACTCGATCCATCGAGGAAGTGCATGGCTAGTTGCGCTTCTGCCGCTAGACCAGCTCGACCAGCTTCAACTCAGCATTGCAGGATGCATGGTGAGTCGAATACAATCGGCGATGAAACTCGTATCTGATTCTTTGTTCTGCACGGCCATGTTGCAAATCTGCTGTTGGCTAGCCAAGAGTCCATCTCGATAAACTGTAAATGGAGACTGAAATGGCGCTGTATGTGGGTTCGGAAGGCAGATGTCGAAAGACATGAAGTAGATAAATAAGAATATCCTCAAGTCAGAGAAGACATTGACCCTTTGGTGTACATCAGGTAGTCTCGGTCAAGATGCGTTCGACGGCTCAGAGAAGCGAATCGTGTTGAGGAACACACTGCAGCGTCCATGGTTGTAGGCAAGACTGCAACGACTTCATGATGCCGGTTGGCAGAAACTCACGGCAGACAGCACTTTGGAAGACCATGCTGCGAGTGGTTCTGGAAATGACTTGGGGTTTCAGGTTTCCGGGGCGTTGGAGTCTTCCGGCCTGCCCGAGCTGGGCATCATATAATAGCTGTCCACTTTATTATCTGTCAGGGTGTCGTCCCATGGAAAAGTGTTCTCTTCATTAAATCCTGTTCTGGGCATTGGTTTTGTCAACCATCTTCATCAACTATAATGACTCCGCAAGTCTTAATAGTCACCATTATCCTCAAAGTAGCACCGGCCCGACCACGGATCACGGCCTCGGAGAGTGGTCGTTGCAGACGAGGGAGTGAGGATTGAGACGGTTCTACCAAAGGCAAGGTACAGCAAGTGTGTGTGTAAAGTCTGAGTCCCTCCAGTAGCCAGCTGTGTCCCCAGTCACGTACTGTAGTACATAGGTCGCTAAAACCCACGTGACGCAACAGGCCCAACCACCGTAATACAAACACACATGTCGAATATATGCACAGCTGTTGCATCCACTTGGCCCCAATGCTTCAGCAACACATACGCAACCGACGGCCCATCGCAGAGAACGCAAATAGCCAGCACACCAAGAGCCCGTCGCTGCTTGAGATACATGCGCCACCAGAGGTTGCGTCCTGATCACGGACGGCCCCAGGTTGAAGATAACGGCTTCTGGCGTTGGACTTGCCAGGTCGAGAACCCTGGTCATGACAGGGGTCGGGTAACGTACAGGCCAGAGCCCATCAATGCGGTGCCGATGACGGCCACGGGAATGTCACTTGGGATGCCGAATGACATGACGCTGTTTCCTTCAAGGTTTATGAGTTTATATTTTCGATACATCCTGGCCAGCATTGGCACATCCTCAATCAGCTGAAAACGATGGCTGCTTCGCGCTTGATCTGCTGGACAATCGGTCGTGTTACTGTCACCGGGGAGACATGACTGCAGCAATCTGTCGCAACGCGGCGTGGTCACCCGTGGCTTTCCAAGTCAGCCGGAACCGTGCAAGTCGGTCAACTGAGCTGCTGCTTCGAGATTCCACATCGTGTGAGCTCCCCATGATGTTTACAGACGACGGGATGATTATCGCCAGGCTCGGGACCCTCCAACTGACAGGGGATGTTCGGATGAGGCAAGCTGTGCGGCAGTTGGCGCGTTGATTGTACGGAAGGGCATCCGAGTGAATGCGCCCGGATCACGGTGGTTCCTACATAGACAACTGATCCCTACAGTAATTGCTGTATGATATGTACTGCTTCAAAGTCCATGCATCGGCGGTTATCTCGGGATTGACAGGTCCAGGATGTGGAATCAGAGCCCCATGACTGGGGGGACCGTGCGTCCTTCAGGGAAGCAGTGGACCGTTGAAGCGTGTGTTCGTGGGAATAACGAGATTGCCGCCAAGCTTAAATCATGCTCGATGAAGACTGATTCGCAGCTTCGCCCATCAGAGACGCCACAAGGTTCAATAGTCTCCCCCACACGAGTCAAGTCGCGGCATGGTCCATCCGTCAAAGTCGCAGCCAAGAGACAGATTCAGGTACGCCACCCCCTACATCGCGCCATACAGAAGCGGTGATATAGGGCCATATAAGGGAGAATAAGGACCCTTTTTTTCTCTTGTGGTTTGATCGGGGCGCCGCGACCACGGATGTGGCTTTCTCTCGTGCGATTCGATAGGAGCGTCCTCCGTAGTATATTGGCTTGGTAGACAATCAAGGACATGGGCCCGCGGCATCACATGCGTCCCGCCATGACATAGGTGCAGTACACCTTGTTTCCCATGATGGAGACCCTGTTCCTGTTGCAGAGATGGACGTATAAGTGCGTTGTGCTGTCCGCTTCGATGCCTTGAGTCCGGTCTCGGGTTCTGTCACCAACAACCGTGTTCGCGATCTTGCGAACGTCCTCTCATTTTCTCGTTCGTCACTTGTTGACCAGTCCACTCATTTCCAACGTTTCGTTCTTTCTCTCACCATGAAGGGTTCCATCGTCAAGTCGGGCGTTGCAGGCCTCCTGGCCTTGGCTGGGGGTGTCCTTGCCCAGGAGCAGTGCCAGTGCCGCACAACCGTGATCGTGATCGAGATGCCCGAGCAATACACCAGCCACGAATCGACGAGCACCGCTTCAGTCGAGACGGCTTCCTTTGTCACCAAGCTGGTCGAGGCATCCTCCAGCAGTGCGACGACCTCTGCGCGACCAGCCCAGACCGAGTCGGCCACTTACAACAAGCCTCCGGTGCACACGAAGCCTCAGATTGACAACGACGAGGAGTCCCCCGTCAAGAACACCACCCACACCTTCAAGCCTTGCAAGGCGCCCAAGGTTGATCTCGCGGATCCCAAGAACATCGCTCCGGCCAAGAATGTCTCTCTCGCCTACGCCCCTGCCGAAGATGCGGAAGAGGAGGATCAGGGCAGCATCGACATGGACCTCGCCTTCAAGTACCCGGCCGTTGTTCTGGAGCACATCGAGGCCGTGACCAAGGTCTCCTGCGGCGACGATGTCCTTGACGTCACGTTTGCCGACAGCGACGGCTTCGACAAGGCAGCCAAGGACTGGGACACGGATGGTGAGCCGTTCGTCCTCATCACCGGTGCCCTGGACGAAGGGTGCTCCGCCGAGTTCGAGCGCGGATACTTCGTAGTCGAGAAAATCACCACCGACGAGTCCACGCTCTCTATCCAAGTCACGGCCACCCCCGGCGAGCTCCCAGACCTTGCCGGCGAGATGGAGATGCACTTCACCTCCCTGCCGGCCGCGACACTGATGCGGCGCCTCACCCTCGCGCCCAAGTACTCCATCGACCTCGCGCAGGGCATCCCCGAGCACACCACCATCTTCAGCGACGGCAAGTACATCGACATCACGGCCGAGGAGGCCTGGTTCTCCACCAAGCTCACCTTCTCCGGCAAGCTCAAGTACAACTTCTGGGGCTTCAAGCTGCAGGAGCTCTACTTCGACCTCGACGCCGTCTTCGACTCCTCCGCCGTCGTGTCCGCAGACATCCACGCGGCGTTCAAGGATGCCGTCCAGTACAAGCCCGACGACCTCTCCTACTCCCTGATCGACGTCCCCGGCGTCGTGTCCCTGGGCCCGGGCCTCGCCTTCGGCCTCTGGGTCAACGTCGAGGCCTCGGCCGCCGTCGAGCTCTACGCCGGCGTGGACATCTCACTGCCCGCCGGCAACGTCCACTTGGACTTCCTGGACGGCTTCAAGACCACCACGTCGGGCTGGGAGCCTCAGTACAACACCTACGCCAACGCGTCCCAGTCCGCCGACGTGTCCCTCGACGTCGGCGCCGACCTGTCGGTGCTGCTCTCCTTCAAGCTCCTGGGCGGCCTGGTCGACCTCTCGAGCGGCATCACCGCCTCGCCTGGCTTCGAGAACTCCTTCAAGCTCCGTGGCGAGCAGAGGGCTTCGGTCAACGGCACCCTCAAGGCCATCAGCGCCGGCGTCGACGTGCCGGCCAACGCGGTCTCCTGCGCCGACACCAACGGCGTGGAGTTCGTGTCCGACTTCCTCTTCAGCCTCAAGGCCTATGCCACCAAGTGGTGGCAGAAGGAGCTGTATTCCGTCAGGGTCCCTGTTGTTGACTACTGCTTGGCATTCTAGATGGGTTCACCACTGAAGAGCCTGGATTCGATTCACGTATATACGCGCTAGATACCAGTATGTACATTTAAACCAACTGCCTTTTGGGCCAGGTGATGGAGGGAGAGCGTGAAAGTCTAGACTCCATGTCTCCTCTCCAACTCCCCTTCCCTACTCTAGGTAGTAATTGATAGAGTAGTTCAAGAACGCACACTGAGGCACATCCACAAACTTCCCAGCAGTGCTCGGCCAGTCCAACAAGCGGATCGGTCCATCTGCGTCCCTGATCGGCTCCCACGGTCCCGTCTTCCGCGTCACCTCCAGGATGTTGCCGTACCCTCGCGCCGCCAGGTACCCAGGGCTCGGGTTCGGCTGACCCGACCTGATGAAGGAGCCGAAGTACCCGAGGCTCATCTGGATGGCGTACACGTCCTTCGCATCGCGCACCACGTCGAGGTACCCGAAGGCCTCGGCCTGGTCCGACCCGTGCATGCGGAAGTAAGGATCGTAGGGGCTGCCGTTGGGGAAGCCTGGTTTCGGCGCGGGGCAGGCCAGGTTCTCCGGGTTGTAGCCGGGGCACGCGGTGCGCGTGCTCTCGTAGAAGTAGGCCGACTTGAAGGCGCCCGTCTTCGCGCCGGCGTAGGCGGACGCCTGGTCGATGCAGCGGAACTGCTGGTCCGTCGCCACGCGCTGAGAGACGTTGAAGATGTCCTGCGTCCGGTTCCCGCTGTCGTAGTAAGGGAACAGGCCGCTGTCGACGATGGACTTGGCGTAGTGCTCGGATATGCCCAGACCTTTCTCGATGCCTTCCAGCTCATTGTCGTCCGCGTCAGGGTAGTCACAGAACGAAGAGCCGTCGTCTTCGGCGATGCCAAAGATGACGGGGACATGCGCCGTGTGAGGACCGCGCTTGGACACGATCAGCTCCGGGGTGTTGACGTATTCCCCGTCCTGCACAACGTAGCGCGCGACCGTGGACAGGCCGATGATGGTCTTTGCATCCACCTTCTTGAGGCATGCCACTTGCTCCTCGTGATCGTCCGAGTCGCACCCAGCTTCCGAGAAGAGCTTGGACGAGAGATCATACGAACCTTGGATGGTCGGGTAGTTGCTGTACTGAGTGGCGTAGTTACCACCAGTGAGGCCCAGGCTCTGGCCGCCTCCCAGGTTGCTCATGGCGATGGCGCCCTGGAACTTGCCGATGGACTTGGGCGAGCCGAGGTGGACGCGGACGGAGCAGGCACCAGCACTGCCGCCGTTGAGGGTGATCTGGTTCGGGTCGCCGCCAAAGTTCTCAATGTTCTTCAGAGTCCACTACCGAGTTTCTTTGTCAGCGTTTTGCTCTCACACAAGTTCGAATTTGAGTGAGGACACGACGTACCTCCAGCGCCAGCTGCTGGTCAGCGATGCCGTAGTTTCCGGTGACGTTTGTGCCCGGCACAGCGAGGAAGCCGAGCGTGGACAGGCGGTAGTTCATCGTGACGGTCACCACGTCTTCCCTCGACGCGAGCTGGCCACCGTCACTATTGCCGGCCGAACCTGCGCCGCCCGTGAAGCCACCGCCATGGATCCAGAAGAGCACTGGTCGGAGGTTCTTCTTGGAGCCAGCCTTGGGGATGTACGGCGTCTGGATGTTGAGGAACAGGCAGTCTTCACTACCTCCTCCGCCCTGGAGGCATTGCTCTCCATACTGTGTCGCATCGATGGTCTGTCCACGAGGTTCGTTCAGTGTTGTGTACTCGAAGCGCTTCGGTGGCTTCGCATATCGGATGCCTTGGAAGCGGAATGATTTGAGATTCCTATACCCGATGTACGTGTTACCCTGCGAAGGGACCTTGATCTTGTTCTGCGCCGTCGCAACGGCATCAGGCTGTCCGTTCGTGCTGGACTGCGTGCATAGGACTGGCAGCTCATGCAGCGCAGGGCGATAATCACTCTGGAACGTCAGCTGCTGGTTCCGGTGGTCGACAGAGACGGTCCCTTCGTTGATCCAGTACAGCTGGTTCGGACCGGCCCTTTTGGCGAAAGACTGGTAGGAGAGTTGATGGAGGAAATCGTCCTCGTGAGCCTCAATCGTCGACTTGGACAGAAGTGTCTCGCCAATCAGAGCGCAAGCAGAAGCAGCAGCGGGCTTCGAGGTCGGGTCTAGAATAACCGCGCCAACATGGTTCGCGTCATCGGTCAAGTTGAGGTTGTTCTCGTAGATGAGCGTCAACGACGTCTTTGCATTGGTGATAGAGCAATCCGAAGGCTTGGCTGCTGCTCCCACAAGCGAGGCTATTGCCGCCAGAGTGCCAATGGTTCCCAATGCAAGCATCTTGTCAGTGTGGCCGAACGGTCTTGGCTCACTCAACCCTTCCCTCCCCCTTTCTTCACCATGCAACCCATCGGTTCTCACGGGGTCTTTAATACGCTGCTTTTCCCCCTCATTAACCGCTCCTCTTGCATGAGATTATCCAGTGCCTGCTGGATATTAAACGGGTTCTAGACTTGGGGATATGTCCACGCGGATCACGGCTGTAGTACCATGCCGTATAACCGATGGATCTATATCCAGATGCGGCTTGGTGCTGCCCCAGATTCATGCCGCCCGTGCGATCGATGAGGTCAAGACGTTTGTATGTAGTATCGGCAAAGAGCACGAAAGAGACGATCTTGTCCTTGTTCCGCTCGACTCTCCAGGGTCGGTGATTCAGGCTAAAGGTCCGGCACTGGCACTGCCACTGCATGTTTACGTTGGCCGTATACGTAAAAGGTCGTTCTCTATTCAAGGTAAGAAAGCAACATGTTACAAAGGTAAAAAGAAGAAAAAAATCCAATGAAGGGCTGCCTTGTCACCGAATGCCGACGACAGCATGAGAGCCCCGAGCTGTGAGGACGCAAAAAATCAAAACAATTGGACGAACAGGGAATCGAACCCTGGACCACCTCTAACTTAGATGCTAGAACATGCTAAAGAGGTATTATACCACTAAACCATTCGCCCTTTTTAATTGAAGACTGGGCTGCTTATTGATACATATATGCCTCATACTGGGAGCGGACCCTAACGCGACAGCTCGATTGGTGCCCACGCTAAAATTAGGCTAACAAAAGAAGAGGAGACATATCTAACCACCTCATCTATCGCGTACAATGTACATAATTATCGTAACTCATGCTCTAAACACCTGTGGTTTCGAGGCTGGTGGCGCAGGGAAATACTGTAACGCGAAACATCGAGCTGCTTTCGTCCAATGGAAACACACCTTCACTCTACTCATCAAATTTCCACCAGCTGAAGGAAAACAGGACGTTGCCCTTGTCATCTGGCCGTTCAGGCAGGATAGCCTTGGACTTTATCCTCCTCGGCGGTCGGGTAGAAGGCAAAGAACAATTCATGCACCCCAGTCGCACCGGCCACATCGCATCTCACCGTCTCCCACTTCTCCCACCCGCCGGTACTCGGCACTCCGCATTCTCCCCCTCTCCCAGTTATCCAGCCTGAGTTTGGATCGACCCACCCTGACTGCCGCCTGACGCGATTCGCGCATGGAACCGGGAGAGGAACTGGTTTTTGCCAAAGTCCATTCCGCCGACCTTGATGAAATCCCGTTGGCGGATCCGGTTCACGTTCATGCCGCTGCCGCCCTCGTCTTCGCAGACTTTCGTTTTGGTCCCTAGATCGGTAGCCTCAGTCGATTGAGATGAGGTTCGTTACTCGCTGTCTTTGTGCGTCCGTTTCTTGCCACAAATCAACTGTGATTCTGGCATCAATTCTCTCGAATCTCTGAAGATAACCATTGGCGATCGCCATTGTCTCGAAGTGATTGACACGGTCTTCCGACCATCTTGGGTCACCGTAGACGTGTCTCAGGAATGCTATGCGTAACATCTATGCTCTCAACGTGAAATGAAACTCCTCCCAGTGTTGGGCAGCAAGGACTAGTGTCTGCACAATGGTGCGGTCGGTCTCGAGACGTTCTTCGAGCACTCCTACGCGCTGTTAAGCCACGTTGTTATTAGCATGCACTCGACGTCTGGACAGCCCAGTGCAAGACCCACAAATGAGGTGAGAAAGTTGTAAGATGTCAGCAGAAGAGCCTCCCAGTTCTCAAGCATGTATTCGAGCTGTTGAAAAGCGTAGTCAAGCGGACACGCTCTGACCCTGACCTCAATATCGTAATTCTGATAGACAAGCGCGTCGTATACGTAAAGGGTGGTCTCCAGAAAGCGAGAACGAGATCCAACTAGTTGCATGTTCCAATCGCATGGTAGAAATCACTCCGGCTGAGTCAAACCAACCTGCGACCTGTCAAATAGAGGAGCAGAATTTAATTTGTAGTTGGATATAAGAATGATAAGGAGAGCCACCTGGGGATGACTGGGATCATATAATGGATCAGACCAGTGTCGAGTGTAGGAGGATTGCTGCTCTATGCAGCCGCGTATAATTCATCACCTGTCTAATGATCCCAATCATTCAGAAAGATTAAGCTCAGGTTTTCATGATAGTTGACTGAAGCAAGACCGCATTTCCCTCGTAGCTCATCATCCTCAACCAAGACTCTTACCAGGCAATAGCTATACATAACGCCGGCTTGATCTGGGATACTACGAGGTCCTTCAAGAGATGAAACAAAACTAAAAGGAACCTCAATACAGAAAAGTTTGCATAGAATATGTCGTAAGCTCATACTGACCTTGACACATCCTGGCAATAAGTGCATCCCTGGCACCAGAATGCCATCTGAAGATGCCGATATCCTTCAAGGGACTCGAGGCCTTCTACAACTCCATTCCCTTATAACAGCTTAATTTAGGTACCTATAGCCGTATTAGTCTCATCTTCCTAAAGAAAAAAAAGGGGGAATACATAACAGAGAGGCAAGGCATGGAGCCAAAATGAAGTGCTGCTGGCGAAAAAGGTCATGTGACTCAACAATCAGCGGAGAGCTTGAGTGCGAGAAGCAAACCCCTCCTCCTGTCACCCTCCGTTTCTGAATGCCGACTCTCTGGTTCCATCTGCAACAAGTTTCAGCGCCCCCAACATCCCAACATTCCAATGCTTGAGACCTAGGACTTCCTCGCGTGCTGCACATGCCCAGAGAATCTATACAGAGTCTGTCAGATGCGAGTCAAGAAGAGAGCAGCGCACACAAGGCGCGCGCAATAGCCAATGACATCTTAGTCAGGAATATTTCCTTGCGGATCAAGGGCAATGCATCAGTCGACCTATTGCCATTTCTCCAACAACAAGTAGAACAGTACCCGCAGCTCTGCAACAGCCTTGCACAGAGTATATCTCGAAGAAAGAGCACGTCTTCATGCAGTGACGCCAGTACAGAAAACGGAGATGGAGAATCATCTGCGGTGGCCGAACTGCTGCATTTTCAGCTCAAAGGCGACATCAGCATTATTCAACCACTTGATAGTAGCATCATCGCACTCACAACTGACCAACAAAATCTCGAGGGTGCACAAGATGAACTGTTGGTTCCCGGCTTAAACTACCTCATTGCGCACAGCCAGGTTTTATGGCGTTTGCACAGCACTGCTGTCCTCGAGATTAGCCCATCATCTGTTGTGAAAGTGGGCACATCCATCGACCTCGACAGCATTACCAACTTACAGTATATCAATCAGCATGCAGCTGGGATACCTGCTCCTTCTAGCCTCGGCGCTTTACGGTGCGGGCGATGGACGTATGCGTTGATGAGTAGGGCAGCTGGAGAAACGTTAGAAACAGCTTGGCCGCGATTAGTGCCTTCACAAAAGCTTTCTGTTCAACAACAACTGAATACGATATTCACCAATCTTCGTTCGAACTCTCCAGATGATGCGTCTCAGCAGTATATTGGAAGCTTTACTTCAAGGAGGTGCAAAGATATGCGAAGGAACCTCAGAGAGGCTACGAAACCTGTTCAAACCGAGGAGAACTTCAACGATTTTCTTTGTGACCAACCTCGAAGAACCAAGACATCATGGATCCAGATGGTCCGCCCTCTGATGAGTGCCAGCCATCGCCTAGTCATGACTCACGGCGATGTACATCCACGAAACATTATGGTTGAGTGGGATACACATCACACTGACCGACAAGACGACCAATCACGCATTCGCATCACTGCCTGATTGATTGGGAGCTTGCTGGATGGTATCCAGAACATTGGGAATATGTTAAAGCTTTGTCCATGGCACAACAACGGGGTCCATTAGCAGATTGGTGTGAATACCTCCCAACCGAGGCGATCGGCGCATGGCCAAAGGAGTTCTCTGCTGACGCTCTTCTGGATCGGTGGTTGGGATGATACGATAAAAATAAGTCTAGCTTCGGCTTTTATTACGACCAAATACCCTTTCACTGTTGTTCTGTATAAGCTCAACTTTCAGAGTTACCTTCATGTTCTGCGTCAGGAGCTACCCTGCAAGTATGCTCCGGCCCGACGTCTCAATATATTGAGCGACAGGTTACATTCACTTGTCCCGCGATCAGCGACTGCAAAGAACTGCGACAATTCTTCCGCTACAACTTTGAGATCTGAATGTCCCTCAGCCAATTTGAGGTCCATATAATCTCGATACTCAGTACAAAAAGATATCATTCCGTCTCCCGCAACAATCATCAAACCACGCCGGGCGATGAGTACCGAGCCGTCATCGCCGTTTGGGCATGTTCATGTGGTCGAACCAACAGCAACCCATACACATACCGCCATATTCCTACATGGGCGCGGAGGAACTGGAGTGGAATTCTTTGAAGAGCTCGAGGAGACTACAATGACGAGTAAGAAGAGCTTGGTGCAGACACTGCCAGGCTGGAGATGGGTGTTCCCTAGCTCTCGAGAGCTGTGGAACCCTGTGTTCAAGGAGAGTATACCAGCCTGGTTCGAGGCCTATTCTCTGACTGACATCACCGCCAGGCAGGATCTGCAAACGGACGGAATAAGAGAGGCTGTGGAATATCTCACGCGGATCTGCGAATCGGAGGTCAAACGACTTGATGGTCTGGCGTCAAACGTTGTCCTTGGAGGCATCAGCCAAGGTGGCGCAATCGGCTTATGGACCATGCTATCTTTGCGCAGCAATGCACCTCTCAAATGCCCGACCACCTTCGTCGGCGCGAGCACCTGGCTTCCTTTCGCATCTGACATTGAGGCTGTCCTTGATCCAGAACAGGATGATCCAAAGGACAGTCTGGGAACAGAATTCGTGAAAGCAATGATTGGGCCGATAGACCAAACTCAAAAGCCAATTCTCACATTCTTGGGCCATGGTATAGATGATGCCTATGTGGATGTGGAGCTCGGAAGGCAAGCAAGAGACGTCCTATCTAGGGCCGGCTTTATCACTGAGTGGAAGGAGTACTCCGGCGCAGAGCAGGAGGGCCACTGGATCAAAGCACCAGAAGAGATGGATGATATTGCTCGGTTTCTCCAGCGTATTGAGATGGGGGAGAGTGAAAGAGCTGATAGAGTAGTCTGAAAGCGGAGCAAACTTGTGTTGGAGGTGGCTTGATAAGACTTAGATGATCGGGATTATCTCCTGTTCTATGCTATTCCCAAACATATTGGGCCAACCTCTATTATGGCTTGCGAAGAAGTATTTTTTCCGATGTCGCGATTCTACCTCCCCAGGATACTTCATCAAGTAGTGCCCATGACCACTAAGGTAACAACACATAAGAAACCGCCATAAAGATCAAGTAAGAAAAAGTCAACTAAGTTCATTGTAACAAGAGAAAAGTCCTATAATTTCTGTCCTGAGTCTATTTGCCTGTAGCCCAGTAAGGAAGTCAATGGTAACTATACCAGAACAACACTGCGTAGCCGATACTTTTTCTATCGACAAGAAAAAATAATTGTGAAGAAGTTGGAAACCGATTTTCATGTCCTACGTCTGTTTGAAAGAGATTTCAAGCAGAAAGTTTCTTTGTGTCTTTGTTGTAATGTGCTTCGCGCTTCAAGCACAAAGGAATGCGTGCCAAAGGCAGCATACATGAGCCACATTGACTTCAAGGACACTTCTAGACAGCATACTGTCCTAGTATTGCCTTCACCATAGTTCTACCTATAGCTGAGTTTCATTCAAGCCTATCTTCTATTGCCATGAGCAGGTTCCAAGCATCTATAAGTATCTTCCCTTAACTCTTCCCATCTTCCTGTCCTCTCCTGTCTTCTCTTCACCTCCGCTACATTATTCGTAATCCTTCGCATTAACTCTTCAAGTTCCTCAAAAGCCCTACCCATACGATCCTATAACAGGATGAGTTCTTCCCGAACTATGAATGACCACCTTGAAGCGGACGAACAGTCTGACCCGGGCTATTCTCACATGCCTGAAGAAATGCTGGACCAGGAAACCTCTTTTGCTATGAACTCTGCTTCGGAAAACTTCAACTTCTCGTTTGAAACTGTCGACGCGGATGAACCCTCTCTTGACCCTTCTACTGCCTCCTTCATGCAAGGCTACGAGTTTGCCCATCAGATGGGAAACATGTTCGATACAGCCAATGCTGCTCAAAGCACTCAAGAAACGTTTCTCAACCAAGACACCGAAATGAATGAATCATCCTATGGAGACTATATACATCTAAACTCACCTACCGAGGACGATAACTGTGGATATTTCGACGAGAGCCAGCTGCTGGCGCTGCTAAACATTCCGCCCAGTGATGCCCAGACTGGCGAGACTAGCTTCTCGACTCTCGTCCCTTCAACACCTATTTCTACCTACGGAGGTCAGGATCTGACGCGTACGGCGCCAGGTGCTCCTATGACTCCGATGCAGGACCGCTCTGCGTCCAGCAAGCGCTTTTCTTCGCCTCAAGAGGACGACAACACCAGACCTCACAAGAAACCACTGGTCCTTCACTCGGGACCTCCACAAATCCAACCTCAACAGCCGGTTGATGATCAACTCAAGGCCAACTACATCGCTCGAAACCTTGCCTTCAGCCCTGCCAAGATCCAGCGTTCCAGCAAGGTTGCCGATGCTCAGGTCACAAGAATCTCGACTGATGTGCCCTGGCGGCAGGAGTTTGTCGACGGCAAGCGACGCAAGACCAAGATATTCATCGGCTACGCCAAGAACATCATTGACGCGCGCCGTGCGGACGAGGCATGGCGCGCAGCTCATTCTCATGGTCATCCGCGGACGACCACGACGCCGGCATCGGATGACACATTCCCAGACCTCAGTGCTCAAGGCACTGATCCGAAGTACCTCGTGCTATGCTCGCAGATCTTCTACGCCATTTGTGACTGGGATCGTATCTCGGAGTGGAATCAAGTCATCGAGCCATCTAAAAGAGACGAACTTCTTGATGAAATCTATCACAAGCGTATCGCTGCCGGGTACCAAGGCCTCAAAGGCGCCTCAGTTGAGGAGCTTCGTCCCAGCGATGAGCGCCTCGCCGGGCTCATTCCCGACGCTGACGACCAGCACTACCGCCTGATGGGTACACCGTTTCCCGAGGACTACATCGTCGAACAGATGTCCTTCAACCTCATCGATGCGGCCATCGACGCCCAGCAAGGCAAGCTGAATGTCCAGCCGTACAGTACGGCGGACCAGGGCTAGGAGCCCTACGGCAGTCTGCAGGAGCGAGTTGATGCGATCGCCCAGACGCTGCGCACGTCGAAGCAGGTGTACAAGTCCCTGCGTGGATCTGCCTTGTCTTGGGTTCACCGCGTGGCTAGTCAGCCCATGCACGAGGCCAAGTCGAAGCGGAACAACACGGTGGTGAACTTTGCCAAGAATCGGAGGGCGAAGGAGGCGACGAAGATCACGCAGGCGGAGTGGCAGCGGAAGATGGACGGGAAGAAGGAGTCTTCGTCTGAGCAAGAGGAGGCTTGACAAGTCCTTGTTCATCTCATGGCTGTGGAGTTGAAGTGCACGGACTGTTGCGCTGTAAGTGGATGTTTGTCTGGGGTGTCATTGTTGGCGTGCGTGTCGTATCAAAGATATCAGAGTTTGACAAGCCATGTTCGACAAATAGACTGTAGATATTGAATCCTCCATTGACTTCATATCCAATGCAGTGTTTGCGCTCAAAACAATCGTGCGTGATGTGGTTTTCCAATTGAGAGTGTATGACAAAGTGCTGTGTATGCCCGGCTCCCGCTTCCCAAACGCCGTCTAAACAAGTGGATAGATCATGTATCCCAATGCGCATCAGATGCTGAATCCGAAGGAGCCATCAAAGACATCAAAATCCTTGGGCGCATCTGCATTGCCACCTCGGAGGGCCTTCAAAACATCCATGGACGGGACCTTGTTGGCAGGGTAGAACAGGAGGAGGTTCTCCATGTCCTCTGGAGTTAGATCACACATATCCTCCCACTTGTACGAATCGCTGACCTTGGACATCCTAATACATGTTAGCCAGCCATGCTGAATCAAGTTACAGACATGATCTCACCATCGCATTCTCTTTGGGCTCTCGTCCGGTGTCGGAGCAACTTTACGCAACCTTCCACGGAGCTCACCAATCGCCTCAATCGCATCGCCCGCATTCTTCGGCAGGGATCCCGCGATGAACCTTCTGATCGCTGCAGCCAATCTTGGACCCTTGCCATTGGTGCTGACCATGATCTGGAGAGGACCGTCCCTGTGTACACTGCCGAAGTAGAAGTCGCACTCCGGTGGAACATCAGCGATGTTCGCAGCGATCTTCTTTTCCTTGCATAGTTTCCATATTGTCGTGGAGGCAGCGGGGTCGTCGATAGCCACAAGGACCATTTCCGCTCCGTCCAGGTCGGAGGGCTCGAAAAGGCGATCGACGTGAGTGACTTGATTCTCGGCGACTCGATAGGCGACTTCGGGGTTGAGACCGGACTTGGGACAAACGACTGTGACTTTGGCATCGGCATTAAGACAGTTCAGGATGCGACCTGCTGCAACCTGTTTCGAACGAGTGTTAGAGACGTTGGATCACATCTGCATGAGTTGGGTATCAAGAAAGTAAGATGGGGAGTACCAACCTCTCCTCCGCCGACGACAAGGACTTTCTTGTCCTTGATCTGCCATGCCAGGATAAGGCTCCCGCCTGGCTGAACTTCAGGGAACGACTTGGACATGTTGGACCGAATTAAAGCGGCGAATGATGGTGACAGCGACAATTCTTTGTCAAGCTGGATCGCCGTTCGGAGCTTTGAGGCATTCGACTGATAAGCGATAAGAGCAGGCGATAAGACGGCGATAGGCGCGTGAAACGGCGGTACTCGCAAAGCAAGGCGTTGTCACGCATTGCACCATGTACCTATTAGCGCGCAGCGCTATACCCCTCGACATGACGAACGCCCTCGAACATCCTACCCCAGACTTTCCCTCCCTCTCATCAGCAACTCCCTCAGCAGTTCAAGCTGTCTTCGCGAAGCAGCTTGACACGGTGACTGCGAAATCTCGACATCTCGACCTCTCGACCTTTTTAGGTGTCCATGTACATACAATAGCTCCTCCTCGATCGTTAAGCCCGCGCCAGGCCAGCCTCCCATGCCCACGCCGCCATCGCATCCGTCACCATGTCGGGGCGCAAGCTGGGCGGCGGCCGCATTCTAGGCAGTGGGAAGGGTCTCGCACCGCCGACTCCCCCTGTTGTTCCTAGAGCTTCCAGTCCCTTTGCGCCTTCGGAAAGCACCGTCTCTATAGCTTCGTCATCGCTTTCACCACCCCCGAGCTCCGGCTTCCCGGATCCAGGGCAGGATATTGGTGCAACAATCAGCGTCGGGGTGCAGGGCAAGGTAGACGGTGCTGATACTGGTGGGCTGGTTTGTCCAATATGTAGCGAGGAGATGGTGAGATAAGTCCTCAAATGCATTGAGAGAATCATCCTCACAGTCTCTAGGTAACACTGTTGCAGCTCAACAGACACATCGACGACACCCACCAAGAGCTTCCCGAAGAAGCACAGGATGAGGTCAAGACCTGGTTCGACAAACAAGTCCTTAAAGCGAAACGATTCCAGCCACTCTCCATCATCAACTCCAAGATCCTTGGACTCGAGGTGTTTGAGTCCAATGAATCGACGCCAGTGCCTGCGCACGCCGTACACGGCAAGTCACCCCTTGAGGGTCCCATCGACCCCGAAGAGCTCATTACGCGATCGCACTGGCAAAAAACCACCTCGAACGATTACTGCACCGACCCAACATGTGGAAAGAGCCTAGGCCCCTTGGTGGGCAGTATTAACTGTAGACACTGCGGTCGCCTGTTCTGCGAAGTCCATACCATGTACCAGATGAAGCTCAGCCGTAGCGCACAACATGAGCCAGTGCGCGGATACTGGGCCCGTGTCTGCGAGACATGCTACGTATCGCGTGACGGCTACAATGACCACAATGGTGTAACGACGGATCATACCGCCATGTTCGCCGAGATCAGGAGAAAGCGTGTAGACAGGCAAACACTCGAAGTATCGAGGCTGGAAAAGCGGCTGACGAAGTTGACGAGGCTGCTTGCCAACCCACCAGACAAGGTGGTCTCGCCGTCGAACGGATCGATTCTGTCACCTGTGACTTCGCTGGCGGGCCAGAAGAATGTCCGGAAGCTGATCGAGCAGTCGGTCGTGACGTGGGAAGAGGACAGCACGGTCCCGAGATGTCCATTCTGTCAGCAGGAATTTGGTTCCTGGACGTTCAGGAGACATCACTGTAGGATATGCGGCCGCGTAGTCTGCGCAGATCCTCAGACTGGCTGCTCGTCCGAAGTCGGCCTCAATGTTGCTGCCCGTACGTATAGCGATGTCTTGTCATTACGTTGAAATATTAACATTCAGCAGCGCATCAAACTGCCGAAAAGCGTTCCTCAAACCCCAACGACGTGAGCATCGACATTCGCATGTGTCGCGACTGCAAACATACCATCTTCTCAACCCGCGACTTCGCCGCCTCCCTAAACCACAAACCTGCAGATCAGCGCGCTTACGAAACACTCCGCCAATTCGAACGTGGTATACGTCAGCTCCTTCCTTCCTTCCATCGCGCTCTCCTTGCCTTACAGCCCGAAAAGGGCGAGAACGGTGAGGTCGACTTGACAAAACCGCCGCCAACGCACGCGCAGATCCAAGAGGCTGCGAAGATCAGAAAGAGGCTTGTCGATAGCTTCTCGAAGTACGGAGCCGCAGCAAAAAGGATGAGAGATCTGCCCGGTGGAGGGCCGACACAGAAGAGGTTGCAAATGGCTGTCTACACCTACGCCAGTGGATTCTTACACACGAACATGTTGCCATTGAAGAGTGTGCCCTCCATGTTACGCAACAGCAGCATTTCCTCTGTACCACCATCACGCCATCTCCCGCACGCACAACAATCCTCCTCGTCCTCTAACCTCCGACACTCCCTCCTTGCATCCTCCAGCAGCACACCAGCCACCCCCTCCGCAGCATCTTCCAACGATGACGCGGCCAGCACATCCAGCACCGTTGTCTCTCATCTGGAAACGGAAGAGCGTCAGCTCCGGGAGCGTCTGGTAGTGCTAGAGGAGCAAAAGTTCATGGTCGAGGGCATGGCCAAGACAGCGAGGGAAGCGAGGAGGTTCGAGGAGGTCAGTGCGCTGGGGAAGAACCTGGAGGAGTTGGACGGAGAGATTGCGGAATTGAAGAAGAGGGTGGGCGACGTGGAGAGGAGGTGGGAGGGCGTCTATGCTGGAGAGGCGTGAGAGACTGGTGGTGTCTGTGTTGCACATCATGGGATGGAGAGGGTTTGTCGTGGGATGTGCTTGGGGGCATTGCATGGCGTGTGGCGTTATCTGATATTTGCTGGCTCGGGCCTGCGCATGATGTAGCGGCAGATCATTCATTTCGATTAGCAGGCGAAAAAGATATTTCATTACATTGCTACAGGAACTTGAGCATGGCTCAGAAATGCTGGAAGTTGGGTAACGCGTGAAATTCACATGTAGACCTAGTAGTCGCATCTCTGGTAAGCTGGCTTGCCGTATATAAGGGCGATTTGGAACAATATGAGTATAATGAATGAACATTTCAATTACGTCTTTCACTGTGAACATCAAATGAATGCTCCTCGTTAAACCCAAGTGCTATGCTCTTCTTCAGGCCGTGCCGTATATGCGACGTAAGAAAAGAAATACAGAGCCCGAAAAGCAGATAACCACACAGAATCCCAAGCAACAAACATGAAAGGTATCGAACGCCCCGCGTTGAACACTCAATAAAGATATTTCGAAGTCCGTGACCTTTTGAACCAGTAGGCACGGTGAGATCGCCGAGAACGACAACAAGTGTTATACAGCGAAAGATGCATATCGCCTGGAAGGCAGCGATCAGTGAACAACACCTTCTACGCCGCTGAGAAACTGCTTCACGCGTCTCGTCTCGAGATTGTCGCTTTCGCTTTCCACAGCTTTGAGCAGGCTGTCGATCACGGCATCGACCTCCGCCTCTTGTGTGCCAGTACACAATGCCACAACCTTCCGGTACTTGACCTCGACGTCTCGACTACGACCCTTGAGAGCTTGGACCATCTTGCGGGTGACATCTCGACGACTCTCAACTGCACGGATGCGTGCTTTTAGGATCGCCGTCGGAGGAAGCATACCTTCCACCCCGGACCCATTGGCCGAAGACTCCTCTGCAGCCTCGAGCATGGCAGAGAGCTCTGTTTCCCACGATGAAGAGGGATTGGGTTGAGATGCACGGGACTGTTCATGCATAAGGCGGACTTGCTCATCCTCACGTGCGTGGGAGAGATTGGCAACTCTCTGCCTGGCTAGAGATTGCCTCTTGAGGGTGGCTGTAAGATGCTCCAATTCGCGGCGGGCGTCACCAAGCTGTGTCGACGTGGTGCGAAGGTTTGCGTGAACTGCATCAATGGATGCTTGCTTCGACTTCATCTCCTGCTGGAATGAGGCACCAGTGTCACGTAATAATTGCGTGATGGCTGCGATAGTCAGTAGAGCACCCACCGAAAGAAGGTAAGACATTTCGTTTGCTTACAGGCAATGATATCGTCGCTGCTTTCTCCAGCCTGTACGGCTGGTGCAGTGCTCTTCTCCGCTGCAATATTTGCCAATACTGCCTTGGCAGCTACATCACCGTTTGTGTGCGGTTCGTTGTCATCCGTACCGATACCAAAGTCCAGCGGACGCAGACCAACGCGGTTGGCGATCTTGGGGTCTGCCCCCACCTCGATCAACTGTGAGATGATACTCCTGTTGCCAATTCGGGCCGCAATGTTAAGCGCAGTATCCCCTGCGCTGTCCTGCGCATTCACTATTTCGGACATGAATCGAGCAATACCCATCTTAGGAACGGCCGACTGTGAGCTGCTTGGCTGGTTGCCATTAGTCTGAGTCTGGCTGCTCGGAACACTGCCTTGCCGAACCACCCATTCCAAAAGACTCTCCAGGTAGTATCGGCTAGCAGTGTTGCGACCCTTCACGGCGCTAGTAACTGCAATATGATGGAGAACCGTGCGGTTCTTGTGGTCCCGCGCTTCAATTGTGCTGCCAAGCAGTTCCAAAAGGTCTGGGAAAGACCCTTGCTCCACGGAGTTGGTAACAAGACAAGCTCGCATAAGAGCCGTCTCGCCAGAGCTGTTCACACGATGCGGAGATGCTCCAGCATCAATCAGAGCTCGCAGCAGTGGCATGCGGGCCAGGGTCGCCGCCCAGTGCAACGCGGTGTGGCTTTGAGCATCGATAGGCATGTCAAGCTCTTGCGGTGTGCATGTACGCAGCTGGAGCTGCTTCTCGGCATCGGTAGCATTGGAGTCCATGAACAAGGACATAAGCATGTTACGCTTTTGCTCAATATCGGGTGACATCTCGTAGGGAAGCGGCGGTAATGGACCGTTGCCGTCCTCGCCAGGCTCCCTATCATGAAGAGCGCCTTGTGTGTACATGAACGATTCGTTGGGTTCGGTGGGAGAACCTGGTAAAGCAGTGGCGTACATGTCAACGCTTTGACTGAAGTTCGCATAACTGTCAGCTGGTGTCATCGTCATCCTCTGTCGCTTCCTCGGCGGCTCGTCGTTCGGAATCATTCCAGGTCGGCTCTGTTGTTGTGTGGAGTAGGCTGAATCGACCTGCTGGCCATAATCTGAGGCGAAGCTCTGCTGAGAGTTCCCTGGAAACTCATCACCATTCTGCATCGAAGGTTGTCTGCTGAAGCTGGGTGCCCTCGAAGGTCCGTTCCGGCTCCGGGGAGCAGGTGAGTCGAATCGGGCCTTGCTGATCGCAGCCACAGCATGTGAAGCAGTGCTCGAAATGTTCTTGAAGAATGTGCCTGACATGCCATTTGGCCGTCCGTCAGCACCGTTGGCAGAGCTGCTATACATACGCTTTCGCTGCGCAGCCATCGCTTGCTCCTTGGTTGGTGTGTTGAAGTCTCCGCGTCCAGCAATACCACCATCTTGTCCCATATCATAGGTCAGCAGTGGCCGTAAGAGCTCCTCGACGCCATATTGCCTGCAAACTTCGACACCGCGGTCGAACTTGATCCATGTGCCCTGATATTTGCCATAACCACCCTGGACCTTCTCGTGCTCGCCAGTCTGGATTTCTTTTTCGAGGATCTTGGTACGTTTGCCCTTGTCGACACCAGCAACTTTCAGGATCTGCGTGGCATTGAGCCACGAGTCGTTTCGGCGGCGCATGACGGCAACACCGTTAACCTCCATCTCGTACACATCGACACCGGAGTAGGAGGCCTGCAAGATATATCAGTCAGTGGCGGAGTCTGAGTAACTCAAGCAAAGTCGATAAGCAGACGTACGGAATAAATTTGGGCATGCTCAGCTCCACCAAAGCCCCTGTGGAAGGAGTTCTGCATTCCGTTCTGGGATTGCTGGCTCATACTGAAAGACTGTTGCGACGTCTGTGACGCCGAAGGCATTGTGGGAGGTCAGAATTGTCGGGATACGGGTCAATGTGCCAACAAGTAGGTTCGGGCTTGAGGGTGATCTTGAAGGCTCGCAAAGCACCAAGTTCACTACAGGTCAAAGGCCGAAGTCAATCACAGCTGGATATAACAGTCGGTCAAGAAGGGATCGAGACTGGAGGGGATGGCTGCGCGCATAACCAGGTACCAAGTGCAATCGCGATGCAGGGGGGCTCGATTCGGATATTGGCCGGTTGTTCAATCGTACAGCAGAGCCGAAGCTGTAGTGTTTTGGAAATGGCGCCCACAGCGGAGGTGAACGAAGCCAGGGGACGTACTGAAGATTGAAGAGGAGGAGGTGCTGGTGACAAGCAGCGACAGAGGCCAAGGGTAATTGCAGAGAGCGAGGATGGGCGCGAAAAGGGTACGTACCCGTGGCGCCAAATGAGGAAAGGACGAGGGAGGGGCGTTCCTCCCAATTCGCTGCTGCACAGGAAATATGCAGGTGCGACCGGTCGCCTAGTTGCTTCCTGCCCTGCGTATGACTCGAGCTGATAAGTTATTGATGACGGAGTAACTGTGTCTGCTTCACCCGAAGTTGTTCTTATGGGTTTTTTAACTTCATTTACTTCTAAACGATCCAGTATCGCAAAGGTCAAACTTCAAACATCATCCCCCGTTGTACCCCTGCGGCCTGCGCAAAGTCAGCCACCGCTAAAAATCATGCTTGCAAACTCCAATCTTACCTCCGTCATTCCAAATCGACCCGTTCATGATCTATATGTCTTGCGTGCCATGCATTTTCCATAGGCGGGGAGCCACAGGCGCGTTCTGCGAACCTCTCTACGCGAACTCTCGAGTCCCTTCGCTTAAAGTCGTGTCTATTTCGTGATTTCGTGTCTTGGGACGCGTAACTGTGGCGCGGGGCACTTTAAGTTGGCGCGTCTCGCGCTAGCGTGGCTGAGACTGTGATCGTGGCTGGTGCAGGTTACTGTGGCTGAACTCTTAGGATATTTTGATAGTATGGTAGCACTTGGGTTGGAGAAGCTCAACTGTGTACATACTTGTCAAAGACGCAGCTGGCTGCGCAGTCTAATATGGCGCAAGCTCGTTCTCATGCTGAGGCCGTTTCTCGGATACTTTCCAGGCCTCTTCGGCCGCGACAGCCTACGAAACATACTCCTCTTCAGACCAGCATCCTCCATACTTACCGACACATTCTCCGAGAAATTACGTACCTAGCACCTTCGATTCGCGAGAATATCCGGAATCCTGTGGTCAAGCGCTTCAAGCAGCACAAGGTTTCGGGTGCACACGATGCGCGGCATATCAAGAGAGCACGCCAAGCTCTGCGGACGTTACGAGCTGCGAACGCTGGCGATAAGAAGACTTACCTGAGCCTAATACAAAAAGCGTTTGGACGATCATGGATTCGGCGATATACGCTTATGGATCAGAATTACCTCAAAAAGGGTCCACAAGACTCAGAACAGCTCGAAAGCATCCTTCGAAGCCAAGTCGAACTCGACAGTGTCAAGGCTGTTGCTGAAGCCGAACAGAAGATCAAGAAAACACCGGACTTGCCGCCAAAACGACACGGCTTCCAACGATGGGACTTGGACAAGATGATGGGTGCCATCCAGTCTCAAAAGAAAGCCCAAGGAAACAACGCCGTTCCTACATGGCCGCGAAGCAGTCTCGGCAATCTCAACCCAGACTCACAAGTTCCCGAGAAGAACATCTGGGATAAGCCACCGTCCGAAAAGCTGGTGCTGACGAAAAGGGCGAAGTGGTGGGATACGAAGGTCTCAAGGGTTGAACCTCCTTTGGAGAAAAGCGAATGGGACCTTCTGGGGAGATTGGCACAAGGACTTCAAGACACTGACGATGCATGGAAGCTCCCTCGCAGACGGACCCCTGTGCTTCAACTACACAAGAATGAGGATGAGCGGGAACGCCCAGAATGGGACTGGGAGCATCATTTGACGAGACCTATCTCAGAGGTCGAGAAGGGTAAACTCCCTGGACGTCAACTTCGATCCGGCGAGCGTCCATCGGGACCCTACGGCCTCACAGTAGAGGCCCGGACACCAACAGCACGCTGGTTCCGACGCGCCTACGAGCAGACATGGATGCTGACTCCATATGTCGAGGAAGATCCAAAGACCTCCAAGTTGAAGTACAAGTGGGGTGGGGCACCGACCAGAACGAAGACACCAAGTGCACTCCAGATGGGCATTTTCGAAGGGGTTGATGACGCCGGTAAACCTCAAAAGTCAAGCTCCCCGTGATTGCCTCACGGGCATGCCGTCAATTATTCTGTCAAAACGCCATAGTTCTCTTCTTGAGAAACCTCAATGCGTAACACTCAATCAAGCAGGGTTGACAGCTTAACGAGACCCTCCCGATCAACCCGCATACCGAGCCACTCGTCCTGGGCCTTCGCGCCGATGCTCTTATAGAACTTGATACTGGGTTCATTCCACTTGAGCACACTCCATTCAAGCCTCGCGCCACCCATGGCGCGCACTTCCTTCGCCAATGCCACCAGCAACCTCTTTCCATGGCCCTTGCCGCGCTCCGACGCCTTCACATACAGATCCTCGAGATAGATACCCGGGACGGACCGCCAAGTGCTGTAGTTGTAGAAGTACAACGCCATGCCAACGGCAGTGCCATCAGGGTTAACGAGAAGGAGGCAGCGCGAGGGACGGCTGGGACTGATTGGTTCGGTGTTGGGAACGGTGGAGGGGTCGTAGACGGCGTCGGCGGGGGCGAAGGCAATGGTTGCTTGAAGGGTGTCAACAGTCGCTTCGACAGCGTCGGACTCCTTCTCGTAATCGGCGAGCTCTTGGATGAGACCAAGGATCTGCTTGGCATCTGGAGGAGTGTCAGTTTTGAAGCCAATGGACGGCATTCGGGGATTGGACAGACCTTCGCGGCGCGCGTGGCGCAGAACTGCTTCGCCGGCCATGGTGTGTATAGAAAGTTTCTTGGAGGAGGGAGAAAGGAAAACGGGGCAAGCTCTGTACAATAGGACACAAAAACGAATAAGGCCCTGAATGTCTCGCGGGTTCCGGTCCAGTGTATATAGCAATTGGAGCTCCTACAAAGCGCCGCTACAAAACGAACGAGGTGCGGGTAAAGTCAAAAGTTCATGTCCCACCTCAAGGGCGCGCTCTGGGTGTCGAGGCGGGGCTGATGGAGGGGCGGATGCCGACATCGCTGATCCGCGGGGTACGGAACTTTTCTCTCAGTCATGTCCGACTTGGTTCGATCTCAGAGTTCTGATTACGGTAGTGCAAAAGCTGATGATGACCAATTTGTAAAGTATTACACAGTTGTAGGTAGTATCACACAAAATGAGGAAGTCTTGACTGTCTTTCCTGGAAGGGAGGTATTGATAACTCAAGCCCCCGCCTCGTCGACTTGGTGATGCTTATTAGCGCGGATGCTATATTGACTGACAAATAGCTCGCTGAGGTAAATTGGTTAGCCGTTGCATCTCGGAAAGCTATAAAGAAGCTCGTGGCAGAAGCTCGTGAAGACATCCACTGTCCAGCGATCTGCAAAAATGCCGGCACAACCACGGTACAGCCGCCTCCAGCTGGAGCAGTACTACGACCGGGTCAGGATCCCCGAGCCGGCACGCGTCTACGATGTGTCTGCTTTGACACCGGAAGCCCAGCTGAGCCACCTCAGGCTGCTCATCAAGCATCATCTCGTGACAGTTCCATTCGAGAACCTGACACTGCACTATTCCTGGCACCGAGTGATCTCCACCGATGCCCAGCACGTCTTCGACAAGATCGTCAATCAGCCCGGTCGTGGAGGCTATTGCATGGAGAACAACTCCTTCTTCCACTTCGTTCTGGCGTCGCTGGGGTTTGACGTGTACATGGTCGGCTCGCGGGTGTTCGAGTCTGATGAGGCTGGGTATGGTGGAACAACGCACTGTCTGAACATCATCACCATTGGCGACGTGAGGTATGCCGTGGACGTAGCGTTTGGCGGAAACGGACCTGTCCACCCGTACGTGTTGGAAGAAGGCCTCGTCCAGGAGCACATCACGCCGGCACAGATGCGCTACCGTCGAGGCCAGCTCCCAGGAACGACAAAAGAAGCCGGCAAAGTCTGGGTCTACGAGCACCGGCAGCGACCCGATGCCCCATGGTGTCCGATGTACTGCTTCGCCGATGCGCAAGTTCTCCCAGCAGATGTCAGGACGATGAACCTGGCTCCAGCCACCAGCCGGACAAGCATCTTCCATAAAGTCGTCATGTGTGTGCGCTTCACGACCGGAAGCAAGGTTGACTCGACCGGTGCCCTGGAGCAGCAGAAGGGTCGTGATGCGACACTGGCCGAGATTGAAGGGGAGATTGATGGCGTTCTCATCACCAATGGAAGTAATCTGAAGTGGCGACGGAAAGGGGAGAAGAAGCTGGAACTGAACTTTGCTTCGGAGGAGGAGAGATTGAGTGCTTTTGAGACGTATTATGGTATTTATATGCAGGAGAAGGACCAGCTTGCCATTCGGGGCACGACAACGGAAATTGCCACGGGTCCATGACGAAGGTCTGAGACTGGGGATTATGATTTGTTTGAGCGCTTACATGTATAGACGTGAAGGCTGAAATATTTTGAGATAAAGGTACGATGATATTGATACTTCGTTTCGTCGACTGACAGTCTGCACATGTTCAGTGAGCTGTCTCTCAATTGTGGTTCCTTCACTGGTAAAACGCCCTGCACATATAATCCCAAGCCGTCCTGATAAATGTGTCTATATAACCTACACGCCTTATATCATCACATCGTTCGAATCCAACCGCGGCATCCATTACACCAGCCTTTCCTACCATATCCAGTTCATGTATTACATACCCAGCACGGCAATCATCCCAAGAACTATGAGACCAAAGGAGGGGGCCAAAGGTCCAGCACCATCGTCGCTGTCCCCAGTCTCCGCAGCTGAGCCAGGAGAGGTGGTCTTATCAGCGTTGGAACCAGAATCACCTCCGTTGGAAGTGGTCGCCTCGGCAGTGGTGGATGCCTCCTCGGAAGAGCTGCTGGGTGCAGTGCTCGGCTCGGCCTCCTCAGTCGTCGTTGACTCGGGCGCTTCAGTCGTCGCGGTCGCCGCGCTCTTTATCTCGGTGGTAGTCTCGTCAGCTTCAGTGGTAGTCCTGACAGCCTCAGTGGTCGAGGTTTCCGCAACCTCCGAGGTGGCGGTAGTATCCGGAATCTCAGAAGTAGTCGCAGACGCAGTAGCGGTCCTGGAGCCAGACGAAGATCCTCCGCCGACCGTCGCCTTGCCAACCATTTCTTTGACCCATTCACCGGCCTGGCCCGAGTAGACGTCGAAGTAGTTCAAGTGTGTCTCGCCGACTTCACCCTGGGCGCAGATGGGATCGGCATCGACACACCAGTTGCGCAGAACGGAAGCGTAATCGTTCATGGCTGCGAGTTGGCCTCCTGGGCGAGGGAAGAGGCCGTTCTTGGAGGCGCCGGTGAGGAAGTTGTAGGACTGGCCCGCGGTGTGACGCGTGTCGCCAAAGATCATGGCAGCGACAACTGTGTTGTGTCAGCAAGTTACAATATGCCAGAGAAGACGGTGCGACTGTCACATACTCATCTTGCCAGCAGGACTGGATCGCTCCAACGCAGGGTTCGGCTTCTGGACACAGTCCTGGAAGAAGACGCCACCGCCCCCTCCGAGGATATCACCAATGACCTGACCTCCCTGGCTGTAGCCGCTCAAGACCAGCTTGGTATCCGGGCACTTCTTGTTGTAGGCCTTGATCTTCGCGGCGCCATTGGCCGCACCCTGCTCGACCGAACCACAGTAATTGTCCTCGAGCATGTTCTGCCATTGTACATCCTCATAGTCGCAGCCCTCGAGGCCAGAGCATATCGCGGGGATAAGGGTGCCCTGACGGCCGGGATAGGGTTCGTTGTTCCCTTTGGCGAGGAAGATGTGGACAGATGAACACTCGCTTGTCGTCTGCTGCGCGACAGTCGCGGTGGGGAGCAGAGCAGCCGAAGCGAGGACGGCAGAGGATGGAGAGAACCTCATCTTGACGAGTGCGACGAAAGTGAGGGCAACTCACCTCTCAACCTCAACGAATCGAACCAGGAAAGGATAAGGAAAAGGACAGGGAAGAGAAGACAAGAACTGTCAGCTGAACAGAATCCCATCCTGCTACAACGACGCATTGCCACCCAACCGCCGACTTCTCGCTTAATGATTCCTGCGGGAATCGGAAGGTCGTCGACACGATCCACTTGAGAAAAAAGATGGATCTAGGAACCAGGGATGAGATTCATCATGGCACCATACTACTGTAGATCCACTGCAGAAGGAAGATCTACGAGCTGACCAGAAGAAAGGACCTGACAAGCATGACCAGAGCCAGGGTGCTTCTGCTGTAGGAATATTCAAGGGGTCTGGTCCATTTGTCACTCTCCCTGATGCAGAAGCCCTCAAACGTTGAAGTCGATAAGGTGTTGAATATGCATATTCACTCCAGAGCCATGGGAACCAGTTGTAAACATCTTGAAACCTCGAGGCTGTTCCTGCATCAGAACCATGACTCGCGAAAAGCGCACCGCACACACAAACAACATACCTCTGCACGACGCGGGTAACTCTTCGGGACTTTCTTTTTTATCTCGTGTTCCATCGCGACCAACCCAGCAACTGGGGCACAAATGGGCGTAGTCTAACTTACAAACCTTGACGTCAGGTCCCGCCATCTTGAAGATCGTTCACGGAGCTAGAGGACCGGCTCCACAGCAAACTCGCACGAGAATTGTTCGCTTCGTCCGTGCGAAACACGGGAGTTTCAGCTCCCATGGTTCCTGTGGTGTTTGATCTTTGTGTTGATGGGCTGAGCGGGTTCAGGTGCATCACGATCACGGGGGGGGCTGTCATTTGTCATGTCCACCTGGTTTGATATGATGATGTCGCTGCACTGCGCCATCATCTGCTCTGTGTGCCTCTAAACCACAAGTGGGAAATCGGCTATTCCTCCTCTTATTAGGGCGTCATCGCATTCTCTTTCCCCTGGTCTACGGTTAGGCTAGGTACACCAACCAACGGTTTCTCCTCTGTACCTGCTTACGCTCCACACCACGAAGGCTGGTTGGTACCCTAAACATCAACAACGTCCCGACAAAGCAAGTTTCGACATCCTTGGTTCCATGATGTCTGGTCCAAGGGCGAGTATCGCAATTGAGAAATAGCCTATAATAATGATGGCTGAAGAAGGAGGGTTTATGTCCCAGTCGTGCACTTATCCAGCAGTACACACCAATCTGTCTGGTTTGACTGGGCTCGGCAGTTATCCGAAGGTAGACCATAAACGCACTCTGCGCTGTCTCCCAAGCACAAATTAAGTTGCAAAGTGTAGTTCCTCTTTCGGTCCTGCGTAATGACTTTTGGGGGTGCAAATGTGGTAAGGTGATTGATTATATGGAGAAAATATCACTCCTCAACGAAGATTAAGCGGCTGTACTTGGGGACCCAATGACGGAGGAAAAGGACGGGGTCGCGGGAGAATACCAACGACCCATGCCACTGGTTCGCCATCCACTTGACGAGAGTTTGATGCCCTCGCCTCTGATTCCCAGACTTAACCGGCCTTGCTTCGTGGTTGTAATGTCTCCTTTTTACGTACCTACGGAGGCCGATCTCACAAGCGTGCGAGCTCTTGATAAAAAAGTAATTGTCGTCTGATGCGACGTAGGAACCCACAGAGTTCTGCAAAGCCGTCGTCCTTTATACTTTATTGGTCGAGATGCCCTGTTCGTAGTTTGCCACGGAACAAACGGCACTTTTAAGGTTGCGGCATTGAAGTGCCACTAGCAGCATTCTCTCAAAGCATCGTCAACCCTGTGCCTGGAGGAGCACCACCGTCGCAGTAATCTCTCGGAAAGATGTCTTGTATCTTCCTAAAGGTACGTACGTACTGTCATTCTCGATGATCCTAGTCGTCTCGAGTCGGTGTGCCAACCCGGGATTGCATGCCGAATACCCATCTTCATTGAAACCCTATGCTGACCTTGTCATTGCGGCCGGGACAACCAGGCAGCTCGAAATAGATCAGGCCGACTCTGAATCTCGTCGCTGTTCGAAAACCGGCTGTTGAGACGTTGGCAATATGGGGAAGCATCAGGAGATGGGCTTGCCCCATCCGGCATGGGGTTGACACTGTGCGGGCGCTTCACCAGATGAATACCAGGGCAGCGAAAGTCTCAATAGTTTCATATCAGGTGTTTCCTTATTCGTGGAAATTACCGGTGGGCTCAATAACCTTCGTACGGAAACCGGATATGAAAACGCGAAATGGCCACTGGAGCCAAACATCTTGCCTCAGATTTCGCTCCTCACAGCAGATATCTGTAATCGGGCGAATGGTCTCCCATCTCTGCCTTTTCATCCTCCGTGTAGCCGTGATCCTCGCCCGTGCGAGCATCCTTCTTCCTGTTGTCGTTCCAGCAGGCAAAGCCATAGATGATCGATGAGATGATACTGAGAGTGGTGAACGCGAGGCAAATGCTGTATCCCTTGACGAACTTGGGACTGTCTTCGGGAAGGAATGAAAATGATCTGGAAACTTTGTCAAAAAATTTTCTTCAAGTTTGTGGTGAGGTCAACCTGGGTGGTAGAGTACGCACGATATGATACCACCAATGTTACCAAACCCAACCTGCCACGCGGAACCGACCGCACGACGCGTGTGGCCGCCAATGTTGAGGTTCACCCAAGCTACAATAAGAGGCAAAGCGCAATAAGTACCCGAGGTGATGAGGAAAAGCGCGGCGTATTGCAGATCCGTGTTGTCGTGGACAGTGATCAGGATACCGAAGCCAGTGATGGCAACACAGATCGCGAACATGACGAAGCCGAACCGGTGGAGCACTCTGTCAGACGCGAAAGCCAAGCACATGGAAAAGCCGAATGCCGCCACCCATGGAGGGACACTGTGCAGCTGCGTCTGAATCTGGTCATAACCATACGTCTGGATGATACCCGGAGCGAAGTAGGCGTATCCGTAAGCTGGGACGACTAGGCCGAAATACATGAAGCCACCAAGAATAACCTTGTAGTCCTTGAGAACACGGCCAACATCGGCCAGAGTCGTCTTGCGCTCACGTCCAGAGTCTCCCTGGTCGATGGCAAGCTTGGCCTTGACGTAGGCGCGCTCTTCGTTGGTGAGCCACTTGACGTCCTCGGGGAAGTCAGGAAGAAGGAAAAAGAAGAAGAGACTGATAATGGCGGTAAGGGCACCCTCAAGAATGAAGATGAAGCGCCAGCCATGGGCGTTGTCGGTGATGCCGGGCAAGCGAAGACCGATGTTGCCCATCTTGCCGATTGCTGCAGCGAGAAGACCACCAAAAGCTCCAGCCAGGGTGGTTGAGCTGAAGAAGAAGCTGTACTGAAGAATTGTCAGTATCCAGGGCCGTCGCAATGTGTTTGAATTCATCGGGTCAAAGCATCGCAGGTGCAAAGCGTGACCACAGGCATGGTTTCCAGCGCCAAAGCTCTACGTTTTTGGAGGTATGCAGTGATGCACACAAACAAGAAATCATAAACTCACCCTTCTTTGCGCCTCATGACGCCTGTACCACATGCCGATCAGGTAAAAGGCTCCTGGAAACATGCCGGTCTCGAAAACACCCAGGAAGAATCGAGTCACTAGTAGGCCGGCGTAGTTGGTCACGAGGCCTTGCAGCAGAGTAACGAGACCGAAGCCGAACATGTTGATCGCCAGCCACACATGAGGTTTGAAATGCTTGAGCAAGATGTTGGAGGGGATCTCGAGGAGAACGTAGGGGACGAAGAATATGACCAGAGCCGTGTTGAACTCGTGATGCTCGAGACCAAGATCCCCGGAGAGATTGAAGACATTGGCATTAGAGATATTGACTCGGTCTGGGGGGTGAATTATGAGCATACTACAGAAACGGGGTGCCTGGAGACTTTTGCAAACATACCGAGGAAAGCGAGAAGATACATGATGCAAAGCCACGGGATGACGTGCGAGTCAATCTTCCACATCAGCTTGCGCTCAGTGGTGCTGCTTGGGCAAATGGGGTGACCAGCATCATCGTACTGGACGCCATCCCAGAGAGCGAGCTGGTTCTCAGAACCTGAAGGCCGATCCTCGACCTTCTCAGACTGCGACATGTTGTCGGGAGATTTGCAATGCACTCAGTTGATGTTCCCAGTTGAGCGCAACACGAGACTCGACTCGAAAAGGTCTGAAAACCTCGGAACTTGGTGAAGTCGCAGAGAGGAATGAAGATGGAAGAAGAAAAAAGTCAAGAAAGGGATCGGCGGAGGGAAACCAAGCGGGATTCGGGGTAAACTATTTTGTGTAGCATCCATGCACCCTCATATACACAAACAAACACACGTTCGACTCTTTCTCCGACGACGGATGGTCCCCTCCAGGGTCAAAAGACCAAGTTCTACTCCGCATGGAGTATGGATCTCCAAGATGCAGGAATCCACATTGTGGAGGATGAATTTGGAGAAGCCAAAAGGCGGCTGCCTAGGCCCGCTGGTCTTCTTGTTCGTAGGGCCAAGCTTGCCCCAAATAAGGTAGCCACTCCGCGTTGGGAACAGCCGAAGCGAGATGCCGGAGAAACAGGCCGACCCCCCTGTAATCGAACGGCAGTACCCAGGGCTTTCGGGTGTACATTATCATAAGGGTGGACGAGAGTTGGAGCCGTCCAATTTGGCTGGTGGTTGAGACTGAAATAGTGGCTTGCTCCGCCGTTACTGGGAACTGACACGAAGATGAGCAGGTCTACGTATACGAAGATAACGAAGCCACCAAACCACATAGGTGCCTCAATGAAGAAGGAGGGCCCCTCTTTCCATGTGTTCCATCTACTGTATGAGGGAAGGCTGAAGCGATGGCGGCAAATGATCAACTCAAGTTCCTTCGCCGTCGCTTTTGGCGGCATGCGGAATGTGGAATGTGGAATGTCGCATGTGGCATTGGAATGGAATGTAGGGTTGTCCTTGGTTTCTGACGTGAGGAGCGGATGTTATTGACTGAAGTGCGGAAGGGAGGATAGAGTTCCTCAGCTTCGAGAACATGTGATGTGGAGAATAGTGGGAGGATTAGTTCACCTTGGGAAGAGAACCGGTCTGGGAAGAGCTGAAGATCTCGAATTCGAGAGGCAGGAAGAACGGACTGGATCGAGCGGCACTGGTGACGTGAGACTGGATTTGTGGAGACGCCTAGGTCCATCACCATTGGGCTTCTCGAGTCTGGGTATCCGAGGATATGAATAGCTTCAAACCGCTCTCGGGTTACGCATCGCGTCGGCTCACTGTGATGTCATCTATTCGACCTCATTGCGAGTCGAGACCCTTCCAGCGAGCGACGCCCCAATTATGTTTCCATACATAGATACACTCGGAAGATTCCTTCTGCCAAGCTCGCTAATTTCAGCCACAGCTGACTTAGAGGGGCTGACATCCCCCTGTCACGGAACTCACAATGAAGCCACATCATCAACAGAAGGTCTTCTTCGGGACTTTGAGCCTTGAAATTGACGGTGGGCTTTTTGCCGTGGCTGCCTCGTGGTGTATCGAGTTGCCGCCAGACGTTCAATACTATGCACATGGTTGATGGATGCCTCCCTTCTTGCGGGCTCAAGGCTGTACAGACTAGCAACTTCACATGTGTGCAGCGCCTCGCTACACCTAGGGAAAGAAAGCAACCGCCTTTCGAGTTTTGGTACCTTTACCAAGCAATACCCTATGAAGCCCTACTCGATGTCCGTCTCATGAGCATGCCGTCGCTGGAAGCAACCCGAGAGATTTGACATCGAGAGTTTGGCCATGATTAGCGATCGAAAGCAGGGAAGAAGCAAGAAATGCTACCATTCTCGAATTGCGACGATACGTTGACAAAGGCGGTCGCTCATGCGAGGATCTGATTGAGGAAAACAGTCACCCACAACTGGGTCCCTGCCCAGGACGTATGCTGCCGGCATGTGTACAGATGGGTTGTGTCTTTGCATTAAGCTTAGGATTTCGCGAGGCGGCCTCCGCGATGTTTGGACTTCATTCTGGTGTCTGTCCAGGCCTCCTGCAAGACAGGTGTAGTAGTTTGGCATTTTGGGGCAGTGCGCTTGCATTTTTGCGCGATCTTTGTCTTGCGCAATAGCCAAGCTGGATGGATTCAACAATCCTACCTGCGCAATCCAACACAGCTTGAACCCTTCTGGATTTTGCCCAAGGTCTAGACGGCTCGAAACTTGGGCTCTCTAGTTGTTGGGTGTTCTTTTCCTCCCAGCCATTCGCCTGCGCTGTCCTCACCGGTCTGAAGACAGCCTCGAATGGGTTTTCGGATACGTACCAGATGTTGAGGCCGACAATGCACTCATGAAGACGGCATTGAACTCCATCTGTCGTCAATCTGGCGACCTGTCATTTCCTGTCCAACTCGATGACGTGACCTCCTCAGGCCGTCCCTTGTGTCACGTCACGTGGAGACGTGGTAGCCTACTGTGGTGGCCATACACCGTTGGCATACCTACGAATAGGTAGGTAGAATTGTCGCAAACCTCAAATCGCCTACGAGTTCCGGCCCTCCACGACTACGATCCGAGATTCCTTGTCAGACACTACTGCGTGAGAAGGCACCGACGGACAATGCTGTGCGTCTGCGCCAAGTGTGGAACTGGCAAGGCATGAACGGGATGCATGACCGCGTGTTGATATGGAGGATTTACCTCAGGACTGCAGAAGGTCAGAAGCAAAGCGGCAAATCGAACTACCTGGGTCAAAATAAGTTACCACCATCATCTTCGATGGACAGCCCGGTCGATAGTTCATAAGCCCGCCAATGACTGCCCAATGGTTAGGTTCGACGGCAATCTTCTTACCCTCATGAAGTGCAACGGCTCTCTCAACATGAACCAGAAGATACTTGATCGGGTTTAGTCACTTTCGTGTGTTCCAGGTGAGTCATATCTTCGGGGACGGAAGTGCACGATAACAACAAATGACTGAGAAAGGGCTTCGCATGAATCGATGATGTCTGAGTACTCAAGCTTTTTGCGTGAACATCTCCCGCCAATCAATCAAAAGTGTATTCTGGGCGATCGGCAACACTGCCGAACACGCGTGTGCTGCCGCGATCCGGAATTCTCTGAACCGCTCCTAAATGGGGACAATGCTTCTAGCTCGGAGATCTCGGTGTTAGCGTGGGTAAATTTAGACGCAGACGCGCAGACTTGTTTTTGTGAGAACCTCACTAGCCAAGTGACTTCCTCGCAGCAAGGATTCTCAATCTACTACGCTTTCCTTGCCCATTGTCCCATACTCTCACCTTGGTAGACATGGCCGAGCGGCATACGCCATCCCTCTGCAGGACGCTATGCTCTGCGCCGAAGCGTCTTTACCAAGAGGCAGGCCTTAGCTCTCTCTACAGCTCAAGTCTAGATGTCAAGATTCTGTGCTTCCAGCGGTTCGTACGTCAGTTCGCGTATGGACAGTCAACATTGATCCTCGTGCCGTTCTTCAACGAATTGGGTGTATCGCAAGCGAAGATCGGTCTCTGCATGACCCTAACATTCGCCGGCGACATCCTGACCAGCTTCTTTCTCACAATTTTTGCCGATGGAATCGGTCGACGACTCACTCTAGCTTGCGGCGCTGCTTTGATGATTGGGAGTGGAATTACTTTTGGGATGGCTGAGAACTATTGGATACTGCTGGCGGCTGCGATCCTTGGGGTCATCAGTCCAAGGTAGGGCGGACAACCCCTTCGACTGTGTGTCCCTGCTGACCTTGCTGGCAAAGCGGTAATGAAGTCGGACCTTTCAGGGTTTTGGAGGAAAGTGCTTTGGCTCATCTCACTGATGCTCAACAAAGAACTCACATCTACGCATGGTATAGTCTGATTGGCACGTCGGGCGCAGCGATTGGCATCCTCTCCTGTGGATGGGTGATTCAACATTTGCACCACGACCGAGAATGGAGTTACATGGCGGCATACAGGCTCATATTCCACGTCTATACAGGTGTGGGTGCATTGAAGGTTCTATTGGCCTTCCTACAGAGCCGCGCCGTCGAGGCAGACAAACCTGGAGCTGAGACCACCGAGCCTGCTGCAGCGCAGGCTTCGAATTCCGAGACTGAGCCGTTGTTGAGAAGCGAGGATCGCACAGAGCGAGATACGGAGGCCGCTTCTCTTGCGCAACCGAAGAAACCCTGGCTTAGGAAGGGTCTCGTCCCCCAAATCAGTCCACAAAGCAGGGCAACTCTCCTTATCCTATGTCTCTTGTTCGCTTTGGACAGCTTTGCATCCGGGCTCGCTCCTATGTGAGTAGTTTTCTCCGTGCGCGCCACGTGTTTATACAGAACGCTTGCTGACATCTGCCACTCGAGGTCGTGGGTGACGTACTATTTTCGCTCACATTTCGGTATCGAGGATGGACAATTGGGGTCGATATTCTTTACGACGAGCATTATCGCTGCATTCTCGAGCATCGTCGCTGCATCACTTGCACGACGCTTCGGAAACGTCAAGGTCAGTGGCCTCTCTTGACATTTTAGCCCATTTGCTGTATTCCCTTCGCCCTTCCTTGTTACTGAACTTCTGACTACAGACCATGGTGTTTACGCATATGCCTTCGGCCGTCTTCCTGGCTTTGATTCCATTTCCAAGCGACGTCCGAGTCTCAACGTTGTTCCTCATCCTCCGCTCTTGCACACAGTCCATGGACGTGGCACCACGCAGCGCATTCCTTGCCGCCATTGTTCTGCCGCAGGAGAGGACTGCAGTGCTCGGGGTTCTCAGTGTTGTCAAGACTTTGGCGCAGAGCCTCGGACCATTGATCACGGGAATCTTGTCCGGCTCGTCTTTGTTCTGGGTCTCTTTTGTGTGCGCGGGCTCACTCAAGGTCTGCTACGATCTGGGCATGTTGGCCTTGTTCAAGAGCCACAAATGAGTAGACGCAAAAGCTTTCATCGTTTGACTCAAGGTCAAGTTTTTCATTGGACATGTTCAAGCCGATGGCTTAAAGCTCGATCCTACTGATTCATTGTTTGAAGCGTCACGAGACCTGTTCTTGTAGCGGACCCCCTCATTAGAGTTAGCAACTTCTGAAAAGGGCAGCCCCGGCCCCCAACTAGCTATAAGAGCACATCGTTCACAACTTCACGGACACTCATCATGAAATCCTGTAGTACTTATTTTCATATAGACCTCTCAAGATGCTATTTATTCGCAATCTCAACCCTCTCATTCAAGCCGCTTCCCGGGGCTTCGCTACTGTCACCAAACGTCTTCCCAGCCATCCCCATATCATCAGACCATCCCTAGCTGAACAGCAATCGCAAAGGCTCAATTCAAGGACCCTGGAGCAGGCAGTTCGACATGTGCATCGAGATGGTCTCGTAGTAGTAGAGGATGCCGTATCCTTGTCTGATCTTGACTCTCTGAACAAGAAGATGGTGCAGGATGCTCGGGTACTGCAGGCGAGAGGGGAAGATGGACCATTCAACTACAACCTCGGGAACTTACAACAGGACGCACCACCCGTTGCCGAGTTCTTCTCTCCAAGCGTGTTCACCAGTAAGAACACTCTCCTTACAGTGGCTGGATTGAAACGTACGAGACTGACTTAGATGTCAGATCCCATCGCAACCCAGATCACGACTCACGTCCTCGGTCCGCGACCTAAATGGACATTCTGCTCAGCCAACTCCGCCATGCCCCCCTTGCCCGGCGGGACACCGCAACGCCAGCCTGTTCACTCCGACGCAGACTTTGCGCACCCTTCCCACCCGTTCGCACTCGTGGTCAACATCCCGCTCATAACCATGACGCCGGAGAACGGCACGACCGAGGTCTGGCTGGGCACTCACAACAACGGGATCGAGGCGCAGGAGGGTGCTCACGGAGAGCGAGCGAGCGGAAGGATCAAGGAAGTTCTGCTAGAGAAGCAAAGAGCTATACGCGGACCTTGTCAGCCGGTGGTCAAGAAAGGGAGCATCGTCATTCGGGATCTGCGACTGTGGCATGCTGGGATGCCCAACTCGACCGAAGATGTCAGGGTCATGCTTGCCATGATCCATTTTGCTCCTTGGTATAGGAACGGCATGAGACTGGAGTTTGGAGAAGATATTCGGCCTTTGATCGAAGACCTGCAGAAGGACATGCTTGGGTTGGAGGTGCCTGTGGATTGGGTGTCCAAGGAGCAGGCGCTGGAAAGGTACATGAACAGGGGATTTGGAAACGCATATGACTTTAATCAGGAACCTTAGTTCTCTTTTATCCTGGATTCGATGACTCTAAAATTCTTGCTCCCAATCAACTATATTACCAGTCATTCGGCATTTTGGTGCTCCTCAGGTTCTCGCTTCCCCTTCCATCAAAGGTACCAGTTTCACTTGTTTCACTCACCACTTCTTCTGGCGTATGAGTCGATTCAAGCTTATCCAGGCAAACTTTCGAATTCCAACCCCTGATAGATGTGGCCAGCTGCTTGACCTACCTGACATACGATTTCGACAGCAGGCCACGGAGCTGGTGATCTTGCAGCAGTGGTTGAGTTTGACGCAGCATCTGACTTGATGACTGGCATCGAAACCGAGGATTCCAATGGTGTCAGGCTTCTTGCTCCTTCAAGTGCCCCTCCAAGCGATTCTATGCGAGCCGAAGGATTCATTGCTGGACAAGCTGCCTAACGATATGGTCTCGACTGCATTTTTACCCTGGCAACACATTCCGTTGAACCCGTCGGGACAGGCCAACAGATTCGCCGCGCGACAATCCTTAGAGAATCTTGAGAACGGTTCTTCACTTGCGCAGCGCTACCTAGCTGAGCTGTCAAGGGTGCCTTCTCAGGCTTACAGACAGATAATCTCACCAATGTGTTTGAGGTGTTGGAGAAGACTCTAGCTGAGAAGATCCCACCATACATGGTGCCCAGACTTTATATTGGAGGCGTTGCAAACGGTGTTCGTGTACTATATTCACAGGCAGAGGCTCCTTCAGGCCATTCTGGAATCCTTCCGGCACCACGTCCCTGTGATTAAGTCTGAGGAAAGTATAGAGGTCGCCACCATGCACTTCTTGGAAAATTCTGGGATGTCATAGTAGAGCCATTTGTTTGTTTGCGAAAGAGGAAGGAGAGGCTTCGTCACTTAGGACTCTTGGTTTTTCTCCCACTGTTTATGATAGACGCGGTATCAGAGACGCCCTCGGGTAGGGAAATAAAGAGAACCCCTTCAAAAATTCATCCTCGATTCACACGGTCTAGTCGTAAGTCCTTTCTTTCTAATATTCTTTCAAGTGTATGATCTCTATCACACTTTTATACTATCCAAGCTGAAAACCTTGTGGATTCACCGACCTCGAATACACGATAGGATTAGCGAGACTGCTTTTCAGATCTCGTTTCCTGCTTTGCGTTTCCAGCCCCTTGTAATTGCTTTCTTTCTCATATCATTTGTCCCTCTACTCGTTGCTCGTAACGTGTTACGTCACGTGCGAACGTGGTGACTACTACAGTGGCTGGAGCAGCAAGCCCACTGGAAACCTCAGACTTTACACACACGCTTCGCTTCTATCTACCATGATCGAATCGTCTCAATCCTCAAATCCGCCTACAATTCCAGCTCTCCATGCTCGGGATCCGCGATGTAACAGGTAGTTCAAGAGAGGATGATCAGCAAGCCACTGTGACAAATGTACGGGCGCACGAAACCGGACCATCCCCGGACTTCCCCCAGGACCACGCACATCGTTATCGTATATCTCAATGCCCATCACGCTTCATGTGGTGGCAGATCATGGAGCATGTCGATCCGCGATCCATTTTAGTCGGGGCTGAATCTAAGGGGCACCACGGTTTGCATTGGTTCATCCGGTGAAGAACCTCATCTAACCCTCGTGTCGGCCCGGCATTTCCACATTGGGGAAAGAGAGGTAGGGTCCAGAGATGGACAGCAGGGCCAAAGAATCATGTATGTTGATAGGATGACCAGTCAGAAGAGACGCGACAAACTATCGGCCCGGCAGATATAGCTCGCTCTAGACTTCCAAAACGCCAACCGGCTCTGGACGGGGGCGGGTTGAGATTTGAGCTAGACGCCGCCCTCTCCCGCCCTAGAGCATGGCCGTATCTTTGCCAGGTACGGGGAACAACCCGCTTATTATCAGGGACGACCGAAGGGCAAAGGCTGATGCTCTATCTGCCAAGATCACCACGGATTCCTCCCTCACACAGCATCAGTTGACCTTGTCGTCGGTTTACAATCACACCCGCTATCCGGGGAGACAAGGCTTCGGCTCTTGTCCGCTCTCCCTCGGTTTATCTCTTCTGACTGTTGAGTTCTGAGCTATCGCATATCTGGTTTGTTAGTTCTATTGCCATCCAAGTTCCAATCCTTGGGTCAGCCCTCTTCACAGCAGAGACGACGAATGCACTATAAGTATCTCTTGTCAGCCGAGTGCAGACAGTTTCACTACCCCAACGATCGATCACTTTCCTTCTCTCATATCTTGATGACCACCAACGGGTTCACATCTCGTTTGACTTTACTTCCAACCCAGCTTTTGCCCAGTCATCATGAAGGCACACGTCGAGGATAGCGGTATCTCTATCGTCACCCTGGATACCGAAATTAACCATGTTGTTGGTCGGGACACGGTCAATGCTGCGCAACCCGCCACGGGCAAGGAGCATACCATGTCCCTTTGGCAAGGTCTCAAGAAGTACCCATGCGCAATGGGCTGGTCTATCCTGTTCTCCACGGCCATCATCATGGAGGGTTATGATGTTGTACTCCTTGGCACCTTCTTCGGATTCCCGGCCTTCCAGAAAAGGTACGGCGATCCTCAACCCGATGGCTCTTACGAGATGTCTGCCTCGTGGCAAAGCGGTCTTCTCATGGCCATGAACGTTGGTCAGGTCCTCGGTCTGCTCCTCAACGGTTTCGTCGCCGAGAGATTTGGCTACAGGAAGACTATGATGGCCTCACTTGTCCTTGTCGTGGCCAGCATTTTTCTCCTCTTCTTTGCCCATAACAAAGAGATGTTGCTTGTTGGCGAGCTCCTGATGGGAATCCCGCTGGGTGCTTTCCAGACATTGAGTGTCACCTATGCGAGTGAAGTGTGCCCGGCTGTGCGACGAGTAAGCTTTCCCCTGAATCCAACCAGCTTAGCACGCGAATCTAACGTGATTCCTTCCCCCCTCCCCTCAGGCTTACCTCACAACATACGTGAACGCATGCTGGGTCTTTGGTGCGCTCATTGCCGTCAGCGTGCTTCGAGGATTCCTCGACAGAACCGATGAGTGGGCTTACCGTACCCCTTTCGCCCTGCAGTGGGCATGGCCCATTCCTATCTTCAGTGGCACCTATCTCGCCCCGGAGAGCCCTTGGTGACTCGTTCGCCAAGGCCGTATCGAAGCGGCGAAGACGTCTCTCCGAAGGCTCGAAAGTGTTCCCGACAGTGTAGAAGAGAGCGAGACTATCGCTATGATTGTCCACACCAACGCGCTCGAGAAGGAGTACGAGTCCGGAACCACATACTGGGACTGCTTCAAGGCAGTCAACCTGCGACGAACGGAGATCACCTGCCTTATCTGGGTTTCTCAGACCCTTTGTGGCGCCGGACTGTCAGGCTATTCTACATATTTCTATATCCAGGCTGGTCTGAACCCGGAGATGTCTTTCAACATGACCCTCGGCCAAATGGGGCTCGGGTTGTTTGGAGTCCTCCTCTCATGGACCCTCATGGCCCATTTCGGTCGCCGTCCCCTCTGGATCGGAGGTCTGGTCGCGCTTTTCGCGCTCCTCATGGTCATCGGGTTCCTCTCCATCGTGCGAGAATCCTCCGCCACCTCGTGGGCAATCGGCTCCATGCTGTTGATCTTCACCTTCGTCTACGACGCCACCACGGGCCCGATCTGCTACTCCCTCGTTACCGAGATGCCTTCTACCAGGCTGAGGACCAAGACTGTTGTCCTCGCTCGCACCATGTTCAACATCACCTGCATTATCAACGGCCTACTAACCCCACACATGCTGAACCCCACGAGCTGGAACTGGCGTGGAAAGACTGGCTTCTTCTGGGCTGGGTTCTGCGCTCTCTGCACCATCTGGGCATGCTTCCGCCTTCCTGAGCCCAAGGGCCGGACGTATGGAGAACTTAACGTGCTCTTCGAATCTCGCATCAGTGCACGCAAGTTCAAGAGCACCATCGTCGACCCGTTCCATTGAGGCGGTGTTCAGAAGACGGGCACCGTCGAGGAGCAGGCGGAGGACAAGCAGTAGGGACGAACCTGCGCAACCCTTCGCGGTAGTCGTAGCCCTGAGTAGTGTTCGTGTGTGCAAGAAAGAGAGTTTATGAGTAATTTCGTTCTGAAGATCGTACAGGATGGGGGGTAGCACGGGGTGGGAATTCCTGGTTGAGATAGTGTTAATCTACGGGTTGCTATCTAAGGGATGAAAAGCGAGGCCTAACCTAGTACATGGTACTATATTGCTCGCAGAAAAGTTCTTAGCAAGTGAGAGCTTTCCTTGTATCATCTATTCGATTGCAATCGGCATGTCTCAAACTTGACCTAGGTCTGGCGTGCAATATCGGGACATGCCATCGATACGAAAAGCGACTCCTCCGGCCTCTTTACTGTGCCCAATGAAGCGGATGGTTATCACAAAGTGGAAACAGGGGAAGGAGGATTGGCTCTACGAGTGTTTTGTTCATCATATTTATTTCTGCTTTGCTACTGCTTCTTGATTCTGTGTGGTGTGCTATTCTCGACGCATGTTCCGGACGGGATTTTTCATTCATCAACTCTGCAAGTTACGAGACGAGGTAGACACGACCCTCGTAAGGCGCCAAAGCAGCAGTTTCCCCCTTGCTTCCATGTGTCGACTTGACCAGCTTAAGCGTCAACGGTTCGGTGGCGGGCAACCCAGCTACTTCACGCGGCTGCAGGGGCTCCCATGTCTGCTCTTTATCTGTAAAGTTGAGCATGACCAGCATCTGAGCCTCTTCGCCCTGTGCTGACTTCACAAAGAAGAAGATATTCTCGTCGTCGAGCCGCAGGGCCTCGTAATCCCCATATACGGTGTACGCAGCATACTCCTGGCGGAAGCGAAGAGCCTCTTGCCAGAAGGCGAATACGCTCGTCGGGTCCCCGACTTGTGACGCGACATTGATCTCGGAAGCCAAGGGATGTGGCTTCATCCATGGCTCGGGGATGTCCTTCCCCTCCGTCAGTGCGACGTTTGAGAAGCCGCCGTTCTTGGCCTTGCCGCTCCAGACCATGGGGATGCGGGCATGGTCACGCGCCAGATGCTGCAGGGCGTCGAAAGCACGGTCCAGCTCGGCCTTTTTGTCAGCGCCGTGCCGGGACTTGAGCTCTTTGAGGTACAGTACGCTATCCACGTCCAGGTAGTTCTCCAAAGGATACGACTCCTTGGGGGCGTTTACGGCGCCGATCTCTTGGCCCTGGTAGATGAACTGGGTCCCGCTCAGACAAGCCTCCATCAAGGCAAGCAACTTGGCGCTCTGGACACGGTACGCCGGGCTGTCGTCGCCGAACCGTGTCACGGATCGCGCTTGGTCGTGGTTCTCCAGGAACACCGTCGTCCAGGCGTCGGTGCCCCTAATCCAGGTCTGGGTCCGGCCGACGGCCTCCTTGACTTGGAGCAACTTGTAGTTCTTTGGCTTGGCGTCGTACCTGTGGGTGATGCCTTGACCTATATCGACCACGTCGAACTGGAAGACCATGTTCAGCTGGCGAGACTCTGCGCTGACGTATTCCAAGACTCTCTGAGGGTCGGGGGTGCACGGCAGCTCTCCAACTGTAATGGCCTTGTAAGGCGCAAGGACATCATTCATCTCTCTGAGGTACTCGGCCATGCGAGGACCGTTGCAGTAAAGCATACCAGCAGGCTGGTACTCAGAATGCGGATCAATGATGGGACCGTCGGGCAAGCCAGGGGGTTTGCTGTACATGTTGACGGTATCGATACGGAATCCGTCAACGCCACGCTTGAGCCAGAATTCCATCGCAGACTCGTAGATAGCCTTGCGTGTCACGGGGTTCTCCCAGTTCAGATCAGGCTGTTCCTTGCAGAAGAGGTGGAGGTAGTACTCCTGGGTATTCTCATCCCATTCCCAGGTGCTGCCGCCACCAAACACACTGCGCCAGTTGTTGGGTGGAACGCGAGTGCCGTCTTGGGTATATTTTGCTGGCTTCCAGATATACCAGTCTCTCTTAGGATTGTCCTTGGAAGATCTGGACTCTTTGAACCAGTCATGTTGGTCTGATGTGTGGTTGATGACAAGGTCAAGCATCAGCTTCAGACCTCGTGAGTGAGCTTCAGCAATAAGCGTCTCCATGTCCTGCAAAGTGCCGTACGGAGGATAAACAGATTCGTAATTGGATATATCGTAACCCATGTCAACCTGGGGACTGTCGTACATGGGGCAGATCCAGATGACATTGGCACCAAGGCTTTTGATGTAATCCAACTTTGAGATGATGCCGACGAGATCACCCACGCCGTCGCCATTTCCGTCGCAGAAGGAAGCTGGGTAGATCTGATAGACGACGGCTTGCTTCCACCACTCTCTCGTTCTCTCTTTGACTGTCATTGTGGCTTGCTGTATGGTGTCGGGGCAAGTTGTTGGAGCGGCGTTCTGCAAAGTCGATCAAACGGAAGAGTGTTTTGAGTAGGTGTTCTACAAGACAGGCAAAGAAGATGCATGTCTCGAATGTTGATATACCCCAGAGATTAAAACGCCAGTGGCTCAGAACGGGATATTACTACACGAAGACTTCCTCACCGGCGTTAGTGACGGAGGCAACGTGGACGGAACCACATCTACGGGGAATTACCTTAATGGGAATAGAACTCTGGCATGGGGCCGCCGACCAGTGACAGGCCCGTCGGCACAGCACGATGCATCCATTGAACGACGATGGCGCAAGCCAGCGAGGATTCATTGACTAAGACCGCCGGAGGAGATGTCTTTAAAGGCCGACGGAGGATGACCCATCGGGGTTTTGACAAGAAGAGATGGCAGAGGGCAGATGGCAGATGGCTGCCTGGGGAGGGGTGTTTCAACCTAAGGTTAAGCTCACATTAGCAGCCTCAGCTCGACACCCCGCCCTAAGCCAAATCTCTGGAGCAATGATGGTTACAACTTCACTTCACATCTAATTGTTCTCGTCAGCCCGGCGCCTGCTCTATCCGGGAATGATCCTGTCGTCTCCTAGTCTTGTACGCCATCCATTTGCACGTTCCTGGTCTGTCTGTATCGACGTATTTGTATCAAGGGCAACCGGCGTAGATAGCCCCAAGTTCCCGGACAGCATATGCAAGTTCATCAAAGCTCAGCAGCCACCCCAACGAGCTGTTGTCTCATGTCTATTGCAACAACGCATGAAGCTCACAGATAGATGTGGCAAAGCTTGGAGTGTTGTCTCCAGCATGACGTGCGCAGAAGCGTCACCACAGCTCTATCACGGATCGCCGTCGCGAAGATCAGTCGTCGCATAGCAAAGAGGGATGATTGAGACGATTCTACCAGAGGCAGGTACAGCAAGGCTGTGTGTGTAAAGTCTGAGTCCCTCCAGTAGCCACCTGTGTCTCCAGTTACCCGTAGTACGTCGCTCTGACCCCGCGTGACTAACAAGCTCCATCGCCTGAAGCAGAGAGGAGATAGACGGAGGCGAATGAAAAGGTTCCTTGGCCAAGAAAGACGTAACTCACTTTCGGGATCAAACTCATGTGCTGTCAATCAGCCCATGCATGTAAGATGCAGGATCTCAGATCGCTAGCAGCACCCAGTGAGAGCCAAGGGTTGTCAAGCAGAGAAGACATGCCAATTGTCTAGAAAGATAGCATGGTGAGCGCATTGTATATGAAAGACAAAAGTTTGGCTAGCTGATCGAGGCGAGCCTGACTGAGGTCACTAGCAGCTCTGTGGCCATGAAGGGTATCAGCTTCGGGATGCTGGTGCGAAGGAATGCAGGGAAACAGGGTGCGCGTACAATCGCAGACTCACCGACCACATGAGATGAAATGAAATGAACAACTCAACTGGAAAGGACCATCAAAAAGGCATTTGAATGCGGTGCTCTCCGTAGTCGATGGCATCTGCTTACTTACATGGTCGTGGTCATTAGGTCCTCTGCGGACCTTATCAGCTTATCGCTCTCAGTCCCCCGCCAATTTTCTTCCCCTCCACCAACATCCATCATCACCAGCATCCTCCATCAACATCTTCAGGATCTCTTCCCTTTCCACCTCAAGGTGCAGGACTCCTCATTGCGCAAAGCGCTTGCTGGTCATTGTCCCTCTTGCAACGCGGCTCGCACATTTCCTGACCCCAAACGAATCAACGCAAAGGTAGCAGTGACGGGCCGGCCACTGCGGCACTTCCACCATGCCGACCTCGGCCACCCTCACTCCTCTCACTCCCTTCAACCCCGACCTTCGCGAACGCGCCTGGTGCTCCTCACCACATCCAACTCTCCCTCTCCTCGCCACCGCTCACGCCAAATCCGTTACCGTCTTCTCCCTGTCCTCCCTCTCCATCCACAGCACTCTCACCGGCGGACACTCGCGTTCGGTGCGCTCCGTGGCGTGGAAGCCCGGTTTGCCGTCGGGGAAGCTATGCCTCGTCACGGGAAGTTTCGACTCTACGGCGGGCATCTGGAGATATGAGGGTGAAGATACAGAGGCTGAGGGTGGGAAGGGAATGGAGGTCGAGATCACGGCCAAGGGCGTGAAGGGAGGAGATGAAGACGGGAGTGACGCCGGGGATAAGGATTGGGAATTCACACTTGTTCTAGAGGGCCATGACTCGGAGATCAAGTCTTGTGCGTTTTCACCGGCCGGTTCACACCTCGCCACCTGCTCGCGCGACAAATCTCTGTGGATCTGGGAAGACATTGGTGCGACCGAAGCAGACGACGAATGGGAGACGATAGCTGTCCTGTCCGAGCACGACGGCGATGTCAAGTCCGTCGCATGGTGCCCGGATGTTCCCGGCAGGAACCAAAGGAGGTCGTATGGCTCGGACGTCCTGGCTAGCGCGAGTTACGACGACACCGTGAGGATCTGGAGGGAAGATAGTGATGGGGAGTGGGTATGCGTCGCGGTCCTGGAGGGCCACGGAGCAACCGTCTGGGGCGCGCAGTGGGAAGGAAAACCAAGGCCCGGCGATAGGTTCCCCAGACTGATGACCTTCTCTGCCGACGGCACTATTCGCGTTTGGGAGTTGAAGGAAGCGGAGAAAGAGGAGGGTGCCTCCACGCAGTTTGGTGGTATCCCCAACACGATGCGCAGTACTCTGAAAGAGGAGTGGAACTGCGTCGCTACCTTACCGAAGGTGCACGAAAAGGACATCTACTCCGTGACGTGGAGTGCTGAGACGGGCATGGTGGCTAGCACGGGCAGTGATGGCACCATTGCCCTCTATGGCGAGGGCACTGACGGAGAAGGAGATCGGTTAATGGAGAACGGAGGATGGCGGCTGTTGACGAAGATGGAGAATGCGCATGGACCGTACGAGGTGAATCATGTGACGTGGTGTAAGCGGTTCGATGCCGGGGCTGGGGATAGGAAAGGGTTGGAGGAGATGTTGGTCTCGACAGGTGATGATGGGGTTGTCAGGCCTTGGGCGGTTGCAACGGCGTAACGGTTGGATATAGGGATGCATTATAGAGGACACGGTCACCCAAATACGAGAGATGCAAGAACATGATTCGAAGTCACTTTGCAACATCGCATGCACGATGTCATGTTACAGCACATAGGAAGAACAATGGTATGATACAAGACTACAGACTTTCAACCTTCTCATAATGCTCCCAGAAACGCAAGGAATGCCCTCCTCCCATGATAAGATCAGGGAACCAAATAATCATGGAACCAGGTATTTTTTCTTTTCCCAACGCTCTAATGCATCTCTTCTTTCTCCTTCTTCTCTCTCTCTACCTAAATCGATCAACATTTGGGCCCATGTCTTAGGTAGACAGAAGTCCCACAATTGATACTTCCTCGCGGAATGCAGGTACATTAAAATACTCGAAAGGAAAGGACCGATGAACATTACAAAGACACACCAACTGCCAGACGACTGGAGTCACTAGCAAGACCTTTACTCGCCCTTCAGCTTATTCTGCGTCAAGGTGAACGCGTCCTTGAGGAAGTCCGCCTCCTCCTTGCTGTGCACGTTCTTCAGACCAGTAGCGACGGAGGCGCTTGGGTTACGGCCAGCATAGATAACGTGCTTGCGATCGTGGTGCTTGGTCTGATTAAGCAGAGTCTCGATTCTCGGCTGGGTGAAGCTCCACGCGCCAGCGTTAAGGGGCTCCTCCTGTGCCCAGACGATGGTCTTGGCGTTGGGGTACATGTCGAGGTTTTCCTTGAGTTGTTGCCAGGGGAAGGGGTTGAGCTGCTCGATACGGGTAAAGGCAACGTTGTCGATCTTGTTCTCAGTGCGGTACTTGGAGAGAGCGGCCCAGACCTGACCAGTGCAGAGGATCACGCGCTCGATCTCCTCAGGAGCCTTAATGTTGCCGGTCTTGTGCTCGGGATCCTCGATCAAAGGCCTGAAACCAGCGTCCTCGCCGATGAAGTCTTCGAGGTTGGAGCGGGCGAGAGGGTGACGGAGGAGAGCCTTGGAGAAGAAGATGATGAGAGCTAGGAGATATTAGTCAACTGTGAAATTGAGTTTTGAAAATGGGTGTGTAACTTACGCTTGCGGAACTGGCGGTGCATCTGGCGACGCAGGGCGTGGAACAGGTTGGCGGGCTCAGTGAAGTAGACGATCTGCATGTTGCAATCCTGGTGCTGGCGCTGGAGCTTATCCTCGGTGGGGAACTCACGAGGGTCCTCGTTACTCAACTGAAGGTAACGCTCGAGACGACCGGAAGAGTGCTCAGGACCCTGACCGTCGTAACCGTGGGGAAGAGACATGACGAGACCAGTGCGTTGCATCCACTTAACCTCACCAGAGGCGATGAACTGGTCAATGATACATTGCGCGTTGTTGGCAAAATCACCGAACTGAGCCTCCCACATGACAAGGGCATTGGGGGAGGACAGGGAGTAGCCGTACTCGAAACCAAGGGCACCAAACTCGCTCAGAGAGGAGTTGGCGATGACAAACTTGCCCTGGTCTTTGCTGATGTGCTGGAGGGGAGTGTAGGTGCTCTCATCCTCCTGGTCGTGGAAGACGGCGTGGCGCTGGGAGAAGGTACCACGCTCGACATCCTGACCGGAAACACGGACGTGGTAGCCCTCAGTGACAAGAGAGCCGAAAGCGAGAGCCTCGGCGGTGGGGAAGTCGATGTTCTTGCCCTCAAGAACTGACTTGGAGCGGTTGTTGAGGATACGCTTGAGGTTGCGGTGGACATTGAAGTTCTCGGGAGTGCTGCCAATGACCTCACCAATGTGCTGGAGGGTCTGCTTGTCAACATTGGTAGGGTGGTGGGGGAGGATCTCGGTAGCGAGCTCCTTGGGGGACTTGAAGCCGTTCCAGGCGGAAGTGGTCCACTCCTTGGAGGTGGGCTGGTAGTCCTTGGACTTGGTGAAGCTCTCCTCGAGCATACCCCAGACCCACTGCTTGTGCTCCTCGATGTCCTCCTTAGAGAATGTGCCTTCCTGAAGCAGCTTGTCGACGTAGACGTCAATCTGGGGCTGCTTCTCGTTGATGCGCTTGTACATGAGGGGTTGAGTGAACGAGGGCTGGTCGGTCTCGTTGTGACCGTGCTTGCGGTAGCAGACGAGATCGATGACAACATCGTGCTGGAACTCGGCACGCCAGTCGGCGGCAAGCTGGCAGACGTAGTTGACAGCCTCGACGTCGTCAGCGTTGACGTGGAACACGGGGGCATCGATAGCCTTGGCAATGTCCGTGCAGTATGCGGTCGATCGGGCGAAACGAGGGTCGGTGGTGAAACCAATCTGGTTGTTGACGACGAGATGGACGGTACCGCCAGTCGAGAAAGCAGGGAGAGAGTGGAAACCGAGACATTCGTAGACGATACCCTGGGCTGCGAAGGCGGCGTCACCATGGAGCAGGACGCTCATGGCAGTGCGGTGGTCCTTCTCATCGTTGTTGTAGTGCTGGATGGCACGGGTCTTGCCGAGCACGACAGGGTCCTCAGCCTCCAAGTGAGAGGGATTGGCGACGAGGGAAAGCTGCACACGCTTGCCAGAGGGAGTAGGGCGCTCGAAGTTCATGCCGAGATGGTACTTGACGTCACCAGAACCCTCGTCTTCGGCACCGCCAGTACCGGCAAACTCGGAGAAGATGGACTCGTTGGGCTTGCGAACGACATTGCTCAGGACGTTGAGACGACCACGGTGAGGCATACCAATGACGATGTCCTTGACACCGTAGTCGACACTGCGGTCGATGAGAGCCTTCATACCGGGAACAAGGGTCTCGCAACCTTCAAGACCGAAACGCTTGTCGTTGGGGTACTTGGTGGCAAGGAAGGACTCGAAACTGGAACTCCAGATCAGGCGGTCGAGAACACGGCGCTTCTCATCGATGGAGTACTTGAAAGGCTGAGGCACCTCAAGGCGCTCGCGGAGCCAGTCGCACTTTTCACGATCGGGAATGTGAATGAACTCAACACCCCATGAACCACAGTAAATCTTTTCGCATGCAGCGATGATCTCGCGGAGAGTCATCTTGTCACGGCCCTCACGCTTGAAACGAGGGAGAATTCCAGGGCCAAGGTTGTACTCGGTATCGAGGTCCTTCTCGGTGAATTGGTAGTGCTCAAGGGTGAGCTCCTTCGGCTTGATGTTGCCGAAACCGGCGGAGGAATTGCGAATTCCGAGAGGATCGATGTTGGCCTTGTGGTGTCCACGAGCCTGATACGCGCGGACAAGGAGCTGAACCTTGAGATGGTTACCGACGTTAGATCCGTCCTCGAGGGCAAGACCGCCACCGAGGCGAGGAACGCCACCAGTCATGTTAGGAACCAGGTTAGGCGGAGGCTGGAAAGCCTGGGAGATGGGCATCTCGCCAGACTCCATATTCTTGAAGTAGACCTGCCAAGAGACGTGAACGCTCTTGGGGTCCTGCTTCCACTGCATGTACATCTCATCGATGTAGTTGGCAGTGCTTCCAGAAAGGAAGTTATCACTCGGGTCCGGAGGGCTCGAGGTGGCGCTGGTCGCGTAGCCGCGGTGCTGGCTGGAGAGAGCCATCACGCGGCGATTCGCGGCGACCTTCCATGAGGTAGTTCTGGCGGTGGTGGTGGAAATGGACGCCGAAGGCGAAGAGAAGGCGCATTTTGAGCAGCCGCGCAGGGCGGACGAGCTCGCGAGACGCATAGATCCTCTCAACATGGTTGCGATGGTCATGAGAGGGTATTCTCGAGACAATTATTTGAGTTTTCAGCCCAGAAATGAACGACGCATTCCTCGGACGGCTCGCGTCGTCAAAGTCGAAAATATAGCAGGTTGGAGAGGTGGAGTAGGGAGGAAGTCGACAATTCCTAAAAAGCTCAGGTCGGCTGGCCCCGGATTTTGCGATGGAGCAGATAGGAGGATGTAGGAGGAAGGATTAGGAGGTCAGGCGCTGTGAACCCTGAGAGAAAAGCGCTAAAAGAACGGCGGAGTAAGTCTCGCGTCTTTGATGAGAGGGGATGACGATGGAGACGTCACCAAGAAATCTGGAGGATTGAACGGATGGAAAAGTCAAGGCAGAGAGGGAGGGATTGGAATCGGGATGCAAGGTGTTGTCATGGGGCTTCTGGAGGTGCGTCGTGACCCTTACTCTACGTCTATCCCCGACTCCCAGAAAAAAAGAATCGCGTCTCATTCGCTGCAGCAGCCGGTTCTTTCCCGCGGGAGGCCGTTACAGGCTGTGGCAGCCACTGTAGCAGGTTGCCCTGGTCACTGAAGAAGCTCGCACTGTGGGGCAGCGGGTTTCTCGGCGAAGACTACGGGAGATCGGGTCTGCCGATCTGCACTGTGCTACACTGTATAATGCACACTCTAACACAGTTGCGAAACAGTGTTAATTCGATTTCTGCTGCTGGGCTGGTAGCCGACGCCACAGCCCAGCGGCTCCTATTGAGCACTAGCCACAGCGGTATCCACTCCGAAGTCCCCCAGCATCTTGAATGTGGCTTGCCTCACCAACGTCAACTCATCCAGCCGTGAATTGCTTCATCTTTCCGCATTATTAGTTCTCTCACAAGAAACACCACTCACAACAGAAACGACTTGCAACACTTTGTATTACAAACACTATCTGTTTCTCCACACTTCAACACCCTAATTCTCTTCGAAAGCTTCTTCATCCATGCTGTCAAGAGCTCGCTCACGGTGAGACCTCAGCCTGGGGCAGGCTGCCGCCCATGCATAATCCTCAAACCGCCCACATACTTCGTCCTTCTTCTTCGGCCAGCACAAACCGCTCACTATGGCGACTCCTGTCGGTCGAACACTCTTTAAGAAGAAAGATGGGATCCTCACCCTCACACCCGACCATCAGATTGTGACATGGACACCAAACTCTGGCGGTCCCCCAACCGTCTCCCTGACCGTGGCCAATATCACAAGTAAGATATGTCGGCTCCTTTCTATCTACCTTCATACTAACTCCAGTTAGATTTGCAGCAAACACCGGACACAGCTGCGAAGGTCATGCTGAAGATCTTCGAAAAGGCACCCGATGCAGCAGAAGCCACCACTTACCTCTTTCACTTCAACACAGCGGAGGCGAAATCAGAGGCGAAGGCCGTCAAGGACCTTCTTTCTCGCCTTCTCACAGACATACGCAGCACAGATGCCTCCGTCCCAAGAGCAACCGCCGCCGCTGCCGCCTCATCAACGCCGGCACCAGGCACACCAGCACCCAATGGAGCAAATGGCGGTAGTGCGTCCGCCTCCATGGCTTTTGCCAGTGCCGTCAATTCGCAGCAGCATGCGTCATTGCGGTGGTTCGATGATGCTAGCTTAAGAAATGATATCGAGCTGCAACAGAGTCTGATGAAAAAGGATCGCAGCTTGCATCAAACCTACATGGAGGCCATGGCAACCAAGCCAGACACCATCTCATCAGGCGCCTTCAACTCTCAATTCTGGTCGACACGTATCAATCTCCTCCGTTCACATGCCATCGAGAGTAACCAGAAAAAGGGCGCTTATAACGTACTGTCCACTGTCAAACCCAAAACAGTTGATGGCGAGCTTAAGCTCAATATAAGTGTCGAGCAAGTCCAGATGATATTTGCGCAGCACCCCCTTGTGAAACGGATTTACAACGAGAACGTCCCCAAGGTCTCGGAGACTTCCTTTTGGTCCCGTTTCTTCCTCAGTCAGCTTTCCAAGAAGCTGCGCGGTGAACGTATCACGGAAAGCGACAAAGCAGATCCATTGTTCGACAAGTACGACCCCAATGAGAACACAGAAGCTTTTCAGAGCCGTATCATGGCTCAGTCCGTGCCGCACATTATCGATCTCGAAGCCAATGAGGAAAATCAGGGCGGTGTCAAGAGTGGCAATAAGAAGGACATTGAGATGCGTCCACGCGCCAACATCGCCATCATCAAAACGTTGAACAGCCTTAGCGAGAAAATCATGGCCAACGTCGCCCCTTCAGACGGACCCTTGGACGACAAAGCTGACGGCGGTACCCGTGACACCTACAGCGAGCTCGCGCTCCGGGATCTCAGGGGCGACGCAAAGCAACAACGCATCATGCTCAATGTTAAGGAGCAAAACAAGTTCTTCTCCAAGAAAGAAGAAGATCGTGAACCGACTGCCAACGAGAAACTTTTTGCAACACAGAACCCCTCAGACGTCATATTTGACGTTACCGCAGATATTGAACTCCTTCAAGGTGATCCACAGGGCGGCATAAACCTCCAATCCGCCATCGGCTTCAATGACGAAAGCGATAGCGAAGAAGACGAAGAAGCACCCTCCTCAAAGCGACCGTCCCACGTCGGCTCCCGCGCCGCCCTTGCCGCCGCCGAAGCAGACATCTCCCATGGTGTCCACCAGCGTCGCACCCAGCACTTCACCACCACCTCAGGTCCCTCCCTCTCCCAAGCGCTCACAGATCGCGCCTCTCTAACCCACGCGACAACCACCGAATTCCTTCATCAGTTCTGGTCCGCATTTCTATCAGGCGATCCGGACCGCGCCGCCGAACTGCAGTACCTCTCGGAATCTCTGAAGCGGTCGAGAGAGAGAATCGAGGCGGTGGCGAAGGACGCGGAGGACGCGAGGGTGGAGCAGGAGACGAAGATGAGGATGGAGATCACTGAGCATTACAAGGCTACGGGAAAGAAGTTGAGGATGAGAAGGGAGTTGCTGATGGGGGGCAGGGCAGAGGTCGAGAGGCTGATGGGTCCCGTTCTGCAGGCATTGGAGAAGGCTCTTGGGGATTATACGAGGGCGTTGAAGGCGGAGGGATTGCAATTGTCTACAGAGTGAAGACGTCATCCCATGGGTGTTATAGGTCATGTACTTGATAGGTGTTTTCGAATTTGGGAAAGTTGGCTCAGAATACCATGTCAACACGAAAGACGGGAGGCTAAAATAAGACAAATTAGATCATCCATCTTATTTCCATCGCTGGTTGAGATCATATTCCTCCCATGCATGAGGCAAGTTCACACGAAATAATACACAAGAAAGGGGTAATCTATATACAACATCCCTCCCCTTTTCAAACCCTAACCTTGACCTCCGCGACAGCCTTCTCCTCTTCCACCATCATACCGAATCCCATCCCCTTACTCTTCTTCCGTCCCTTCTTGCCATCGCCATACTCCTCATCAAACTTCCTAATAGCCTTGAGACTCGGCATATCCTCGCTGATACTCGCAGGAATCTGCTTCAAGCCCTTCTCGAAATGATCACCCCTGAGCGTCCGCCTGTCGGGATACCTCCAGTCTTCCTGTTTCCCACCTGAGGAGACGTAGTCTGCCATGGCTTTGTTCTCCTCCTCGACGGCTGACATGGCGGCCGCAACGCAGAGGTTCTTGAGGTCGCTGCCGGAGTAGAAGGGTGTGCGGGCTGCAAGGTCCGGGAGGGAGACTGTTGAGTCGAGCGTTTCATCGCGGAGGAGCAGGTTGAGCAGGGCTTCGCGATCGGATTTGGTGGGGAGGTCCATGAGGAGCTTGCGAGGGAGGCGACGGAGGACGGCGTCGTCGAGGTCGAAGGGGCGATTGGTGGCGACCATGATGAAAGCGTTTGTTTCGACGATCCCATCCCATTGGCGGAGGAATTGGTTGATAAGTTCGCGGTGGACTGTGCGATTGAGTCCCATCCCACGGTTCGCGAGCAAAGCGTCTGCCTCATCGATGAAGATGACGCAAGGAGAGAGACGCTTGGCGAGTGTGAAGACGGCGCGAATGAGCTTCTCGCTCTCGCCGACATATTTGTCGTTGATGGTCGCGCCGCTGAGCTCCAGCATATTTGCGCCAGAGTCCTTGGCGACGGCCTTTGCGAGCATGGTTTTGCCTGTGCCAGGCGGACCATACAGGAGACAGCCGTTGATCTTGTCACGTTTCAGGATACCGTAAGAAAAGGCATCGGGGCGTTGGAGAGTGAGAGAGGTGAGAAGTTTCAGTGCAGAGATGGTATCATGGGGTGCATGGACGTCGGAGAAAGTGACGTGAAGTTTGTCTTTGGAGATGATGCCACCAGCGATGCGCTTCTCGTACTCGTTCAGGCCTCTGAGGCCAGTTGGGTCAAGTTCAGGCTGGTCAGCACTAGACTCTTCCTTGTTCTTAACAGAGTCGTTGTCCATGTTGCTTCGCCGAACCCGCTCGCGGCCAGCCAAGGGTGCATCAGGGAGCAATGAACTGCTGTCGACGAGTGCGCTGATCTCGTGCTGTGCATCGCTCTTCTTCTGAGTGTCTCGCAGGAGTTGGGAGCGGTAGACCTGAGCGACACGGTAGACCTCTGGGGCAGGTAGGATTTCCTCAAGGAATCTCGATATTCCCTCCGACGAGTCGAGCTTGAAGGCGAAGTCGAGGATATCCTCCTTCGCCTTGAAAGCGGATTGGCCGTGAGTAGGATCCATTGCTTCGATCATGCGCTTGATGTTCGTTACATTTTCGAGGAACCGATCCGCACGCTCAACATCCCAGCGATCAAGGCGCCACATTTCATGGAAGTGGCGAGTGACAACTGTGTCCTGTGCAGAGATCTCCCGAACCATATTCTGATACTCTTCCGAGAGGTTGGCGCAGCTAGATGTGCCCAAGAGCACAATATGTCTGCCTTGATGCCAAGCAGCGTCTACTAATGCCCTCAGCCGCGAGATGAGAAAGCTACCCTCGAGTGTCATGCTCAACTCAACATAATCATGCAGATGGACAATGGTCTTTTGCTGCGCGGCGCCTCCCATAGTCTTAGGTTCGGGAGAACGGAGGATTTGATCGAGAAGCTTGTCGATCTTCAAACCGTCCCATTTGCTGAAGACATCAAAGTCGCCATTGTTGATCTTCTGTAGTTCTTCGCTCTGCGCGCTTGGCCCTCGGACCGTGATGAACTGGGATTCCATGAAGTCATCATCATCGCTCGACCTGACGCCCTTGCCGGGACTCGACTCTGGCGTTGGCAGTCTTCCATTCAGCTCGGCGGCTCGGTACCCAAGCATGGATAATGAGCCCCTTGAGTAGGCAGGATCCTGGCCAAGGTAGGTGCCCACGATGGAGGACAGGTCGTATGCGTCAAGTTCGATGAGGTTGGCTGGTGTCATATGGGCCATATTTCGCACAATGGCGCTGGAATATGCTTTGCCAGAATATCCAGAGGTGAGGAGAATGCTGATCGGCCGTTTCGAGGTCTTGGGATCGAAATTTGTCGGAGGCTTGGTGTCGAGCTCGACCTGCAGATGACGCTTCAGGTGCTCGAATGTCATGGGATCAAAGTCCGACATCGTTTGTATAAGAGTGAGGTCGAAATGCTGTGCCAACAGCATTTGCCTCTCGATAGCATCCTCCAGTTCTTGCTTGGTCACAAAGGGCTGTGACTTCTGCAGCACCCCTCCTATATCTTCCCACAGCCAGTACGGCGGTGAATCCGGCTTCTCAGACGGTTTCGATGTATTAGACAGAGCAGCAACGTATTGGGTCATGTCTTCAAGAAGGATATCCTGTAGGCGGGTCACATACTGCAGCTGAGAAACAGCTGAAGTGATATCCCCCGCCTGTGCAGGCGCATCCTTGTTATGGAGAGGCAGTAAGCGCTCAGTCAGCACCCTGATGCGCGCTTGGAAGTACTGCTCCCGAGACCTCCTGTCTGCTTCCGATAATCTCTTTGGCAGAGCAGCACTAGGCTTCGAAGTCTTCTTCGCATTATATGATATCGGGAGGGGCATGTTGGGTTGGTTGGTTTGGTGGTGCAATTGGAGGTTCTGCTCGAGAAAAGTTGGAGGAAGATGAACGGGCGGAAGGACAGAGGCATTGCGACGTCGAGCTTGTCGGCTGCGCAATGAGTTGGCGGCAGAGAGCTTTGACCTGCCACCAGTGAGGACCTGAGAGTCCATGTCACCTTCTTGCTCCAGGACTGGCGATCCTGAGCCTGGCTTGGGGTTCCCAGTGCCATCACCTTCAGAGGTGGGAGCAGCACCAGCTTCTGTGGCTGCAGATCGCATCGCAGAAGCATTAAAGCTGCGGCTCACCCTCGGTATAGGTTCGCGAGTTGTGTGAAATCCCGGTCGTATCCTCTGCGTGCGGGAATAGGTATGCAAGCCCTTGTCAGGCCGGCCAGGCTGGCGCGTGGGAGAAGCATGGCGGGTTGGAAGGCCAACTGCTGCTGCCCGTGGGATGCGAGCAGCCCATGCCGCCTTGGGGAGGGCGGGAAAGCCCGGCGCGTGCATCTGGAAGCGCAGAGAGTGGCGTACAATGCGCCAGTGCGCGACCGTAGCGTGCGACGCGGGTGATGAAGGGTTGGTGGTGATAAATGGGGTGGTCGGTGAAGTTGTCGAACCCTTGAAGTTGGCAGTTGGAGGCTGCCTCAACTTTTGGCAGCTCCAAATTTCCAAACTGGGTCGCCGTTAAAAACGGAGCCGGGCGGTCTAGGGTGGTAGTCAGCTTGGACGGACGCGTAGATTCGAAGGCATGTTCCTGCTACGAAGGAAGTATAAATCATTTTAAATATTTTCAAAATCCCATAAATATTCTGAGGTTTTATCCGTTAGCAAGGCAGCCTCAAAATGGCGGATGGGTGTGGCTCACTACTCAAAATAGACGTGGTTCCTACGTCTTTCTTCGACAACTCCATATCAACACATGTTCAGGACAAACGCAAGAATAATGGAACCACGAATTCAGTCTCTCCAATATGATGATTCCAGCACATCATTTTTTAAGGATACTCGCAGAATAGACAAATTTGTCGATTTGAGGTGCGAAGGATATTATACTGAAGGGAAAGTGAACTCGTGAGACACTATTGTAGCCTGTTCCTCGTTGCATACTCATATCGCTGCTAGTATGTTTGAATGATTAAGCCCAATCAGCTAGACCTAATTGACGCCCTTTTTGCAGATCCTTCCTTATAACCCAGTTCTTGAAGATAATCCGATCCCTGTATGCCTACTGACAGGGTCGTCGTTGCTTGTCTCTGGGCATGCAACCACATTTACGCTCCTATTCGTGAATATCGGCAACATTGTTGTTGCCCGTCTCCTTGCCTGCCTTAGCTCCAACCTCCATGCCACGTAATCAGTTCAGTTCGCCCCGTCTGGCGCGAAGTTGATCATATCTCAAGACGGCACCCAGCAGAACATTGGCACCCAGAGCACTTAAAAATCCCAAGTCAGCATGAGGCCATATTCATATGGAAAGAAGTGCCAGAACTTACCAATCCTCGGGTGAGCAGTACTCAACCGGATTATGGCTGATGCCTGACCTTGTCGGCGTGAAAATCATGCTGGTTGGCACGCGCAGGCTTGTGTAGCAGCTATCATGACCAGCTCCGCTGATCATTGGAATATAGAGTTTCTTGCCACCGGAAGCTTCCGGGAGCTGTGAGCAGACTTCCGCGGCGCTGGCCTCGACGGCCGCGATACAGTCTGGGTGGAATTGGATCGCCGGGCTGTCCACGAGAAGCTCCCACTCGGCCTCACAGCCCTTCTCGCTGTCTTCCTTGCAGATCCGGTTGAATTCGGCCTCGCACTTCTCGATCATCTGGGCGAGCACTTCATCCTTGACGTGACGGACGTCGAGAGTGAAGGTGACGGTGTGGGCCATGGTGTTCACAGTGCCTGGGTCGGTTGTGAAGATACCAGTGGTGGCCAGGCCGTTGAATTCGTGGGCTACTTTGTTCGCAGCCACAACAAGCTTGCAGGCGCACAGCACAGGGTCTTTTCGCGCATACAATGGCGTTGTACCGGCGTGGCTGTCCCGGCCCTTCACGGTAATGTTGAACCACTTGAAAGCTTGCACACCTACATTGTCGTCAGTGAGCAACCTGCCCTAGCAGAGGCCTCGACTTTACTCGAATTTCGTCACCCAAGGAATAGTGGAAGGAACGTACCTTCGACAACGCCAATTTTGAGTCCTTCGTCCTCGAGGATAGGCCCCTGCTCAATATGCAGCTCAAAGTGCGCAGCAAATGGGTTGGTCTGGTAGGATGCACCGCGTTTGCCGCAGTATCCGATCCTATCCAATTCCTCCTTGATCGACTTCGGGTTGCCGTCGCGTGCGAGCACCTCACGAAGGTCCCAGGCAGTCTGGAGAGGGATTGCTTCTGCCCAGACGCCTGAAGAGACTGCCATCTTGGGGAATCGAGCACCTTCCTCGCTGCAATCAGAAGAGTCAACAATGAACTTTGAAGCCATTCTCGAGTTGTGAAGAACTCACTTTGTCCAGTTCACGACTCCGACCGGACCCTCAGTTTCCACGTTGTTTGATGCAAGCACACGCAGGACCTCAAGGCCAGAGATAACGCCGAGGATACCGTCATAGCGCCCTCCCGTGGGCTGTGTATCAAGGTGAGATCCCATCATGATGGGTGCGGCATCCTTGTTCTTGCCTGGTCGCACAGCGAACAAATTGCCCATCTCATCAACATAGGTCTGGCATCCAATGGAGCGAGCCTGTTCCATGAACCAATCGCGGACCTGCTTGTCCGAATCATCCAGGCTCAGCCTAGCCATGCCCGTTTCTGTGGAAGCTCTGCATCATGGTATCAGAAATGTTTCAGTGCCGAGGGTTTGGAGTGGAAACTGCCTGCTTACTTGCCATATCTGTGAGCAGCGCCAAATTGGCAACTCTCGTGCAAGAGGCTACCTAAACTCTCTTGGCTAATCCTCAACGAACTGGAATTATCGAGGGAGCCCATTGTGTAAGATTAAGTGTCCCACTGCAGGTTGTGAATGAGATGCCTGGACGGTAGATAAGCCGAGGTGCTCAAAGCGTTGAATAGACAGCGGCAAGGGTTAATCTGGATATTGACTTAGCACTTTGCATGCAAGTAGGATGAATGCAAGTGTATGAAGGGCAGACTGATAAGTATTTTTCTTCGCCCTGGTTCAACGTGATGATGCCGGGTTGGGAGCGGTTGTCGGCCAGCGTGGTGGAGCAGGTGATAATCGGCCGTCAATACAGCACCCCACTCCGATCACGGCCGACGGCCGTCATCCGCCGTCGGTGTTGTAGGTTGGATGGAGACACACGGCCTGGGGTCGGACCGGTGCCTTATTCGCTAACCAGCCCTCCCTACGGGCCATCAAGGCCGGATCCTACCTAGCACCTTATCATTTCCCCCATAGTGGTCCCTCTGGTTGCCCCAGCTTTATCGCTACGTTACCTATCATGATGCTGACCGTCAAGCAACTCACTCGTCAGCCTGAGCCTGTCAATCTTTGCCGGGTCTTAAAAACCGGCCTGGTTCATCCCATAGCCCTCAAGACACTGCCCTACACTCCTCAATTCTCTGAGGCCCGTACCTGCAGAATAATCACATCGCCAGAATCTGCGGCTTCGTCTTTCCAAAGCATAGATTTCTAGCTGTTCTGTCATAGATCTGGTTTTATTTTCATTTTTATATACAATGGAGTCGTCCTCGAAAGAACTGGACGCTCACCAGTCCAGCATCGAAGGCCAAAGCATTGATGCCAACGATGTGGCTGGAGTCGACAAGGTCCTCGAACGCAAGATCCTGCGCAAGTTCGACAAGTGGGTGATGCCGCAAATGGCTCTCCTGGTTCTCTTCGGTTACCTCGACCGCACAAACATTGGTCAGTTCCTTTTCTCACCTCGATCATGACACTCCGTTGCCGAAGTTCCTGGGGAAGACTGACATTTCTTTTTCAACCGTTTTCCCACAAAATAGGCAATGCTCGTATTTTCGGTTTCGAAGAAGACACAGGCATGAAAGGAACGGACTTCAACGACATCTCGATGTATTTCTACATCACGTACGTCATTTTTGAAACCCCCTGGGTCATCGCCGTCAAGAAATGGGGTCCTGGGCGCGTCCTCGCCATTGCCATTATCAGCTGGAGTGCCATCACCCTCGGAACTGGATTCGTCAACAGCTACGGCCAAACAATCGCCTGCCGAGTCCTCCTCGGTGCAGTCGAGGCTGGTCTCTTCCCTGCTCTCACCTTCGTCATCTCGGAAATCTATCCTGCCAAGTCTCAGGGGAAACGCGTCGCTGTCCTGTACATCACAATTGCCATCTCCGGCGCTGTTGGTGGCCTGTTCGCGTACGGTGTCCAGTCGATGGGAGCAAGGCATGGCCTCTCTGCCTGGCGATGGCTGTTTATCGTGGAGGGTTCGGTCTCCCTGTTCATTGGCGCCGTCTGCTGGCTGAGCCTACCTACCTCCCCTGAAACAGCTTGGTTCCTTAAGGAAGACGAGAAGGCTGCCATGAAGCTCATCAGGGAGCAAAACAACCCATACAAAGAGAGCATGTCACTGGACTGGTCTCAGTTTAAGCTGGCTTTGACTGATCCATTTGTCTACCTGGCATCAATCTCTCTCTTCTGTTCCTCTATCGCCATGTTCGGCTTTGGTACCTTCCTCCCTACACTCCTCAAAGGTCTCGGGTACGTATCTTTGCAAGTTTGGGTCTTGCGTTTTTTATTCTGGCTAACAACTCGTTCAGATATAAGGGTCTTGCACCTAACTACCTCAGCATTCCCGTTTATGTTCTAGCTTCTATCACAACCGGAGTTACAACTTTCGTCTCCGATCATATTCAGCGTCGGGCAATCTGCCTGATCCACTCGCCCGTCCTCGTTATTGTAGGCTATGCCATCGCCCTCGGCACGGATAACAAAGCAGCAGGCTTCGCTGCTATGTTCCTTGTTGGTGCAGGAGTGTATTCATTCAATACTGTTTTGGTCACGTAAGCATTACATTCCCTACTGTGTTGTCGTATTCAAGCGTATCATGGTGCTGACACGAATCTAGATGGGTGTCAAACAACATTCAGCCAGACTCTAAGCGGTCAATTGCTATTGCCATGGTTATTTCCATCGCCAACGCCTCTGGACTGGCTGCTTCTCAGATCTATCCTTCTTATGATGCGCCAAGGTATATCATGGGAAATGCAATCTCGCTTGGTAGTGAAGTCATAGCACTACTATGTGTCGGACTTATTTATGTTCTCCTGAAGTGGCGCATGCGCCAGAAGGAGCGTCTGCTGGCACAAGGTCAGGAATCTAACGGCAAGAAGGGTGACATGGCACTGGACTTCAAGTATGTCTTCTAGATTATGGGAGGATCGAGCTACAATCTGCCGTGCGATTTGCCGAAAGGATCATACAAAGCGACCTTAGCTTAGATATTGTCTTGAGCGACACTGCAGCGATCTGAAATTATGCTTTATTCTCGCCAATTATCCATGGTGTCATTGTCCTATTGCTCGACTAGACCTAGTGAGTGTAAGGTTTCATTACATCAGATTGCATGACATAAACAGCAAGATGTACAGTGTATTTCTTTATTTAGGACGTAGGCTTTTGCACGCCCCTCCAATATATAGCATCGATTTTCACAATACCGAAACGCAGTAGAGGCCACGAGTGCACTCTTGTTCGAAGCATCTTTCGCCAAGTTTCGAGTAGTTTGCGGTCGTCGCCCTCCATGTCTGGCTCGACTTTTTGTTTCGATAACATAAAGCAAAAGAGTCCCGGGTATGAGAAACAGTGCCTAGTATATGCGAGCCAAAAGGCTGATTGATGTCTCGCATCGAGACTGCAGATGAACTTCATCACAGTCCGGATAAGGCTGCGAGATGCTTGTAGGATTGCGCTAACTGAACCCTTCAAGGCCGTGGATTCGTCATCGCCTTGTAAGATTGGTCGAAGAAGTGCGCGGAAGAGGAGGATGTGTGTTGTATAGTACGCGATGTAGAGCGGCGCATGGCTCTCGATGGGATCCTCTGGGGAAACCATGTCCTTTGTTGTGTGAAGTTGTAGGCACTCGGGCAGCTGTTCCAGCCAGTCGAGGAGCTCTTGCCGGAAGCCCCGCGCTTGCGAAATCAAAGTGTCGAGGGAATGCTGCTGAGAAACAGCTCTCAGGGTACTAACAGATGTCGTTCAGATGTGGTCACAAGAATAATCAGAGAGTGTATCAATACTCACTAGAATTGACGACAAATCCTGTCCACAATCAGTGTCAACGAACAAAGCTTGATAAAATATTCTGGAGATTGCTCGCTGATGTCGCAGAGATGGCTGATGTCGTTATCCACTGTGAAGTCATCATGGGAAAGGGAAGAAACATCCCAATCATCGTGGCGAATCATAGACGCCCGGCCATGTGTAACTGAGCGCCAGGTGGTTTCCACCAGAACTGCCCACCAGAGTCTCCTACGCAAACGAACCTCCCATGCAGGAATATTCCATCCACTGGGGTCAGCATGCAGGCCGAGACTTTGAGCCATGCCCAACATGGAGGCGGCCATAGACCATATGAACGGCGACTCCACCGACACGGAGTCAAAATGGAAATGATTGAGGAGGAGAAGGAAGATCTGGACGCATGACAAGTGAGGAAAATGCAATTCTCGTTGGAGGCAAGTATAGGAGACCTTCCACAGAGCGTCCATGCTTGGCCTTGAGTATGCATTACTCAAACACAGGGTGTCGTCCCAAGGGGCGAATGGCAAAGAGACAGCGTAGATTCCAGCCAATAATCCAGTGGGCGCCTCGGCAACAAACTTGCTGATATTCTCAAGCACCAAGGATCGAGAAATAATTGGCAGCGCGGGATAGACGAATCTGATAAACCTGAGACGACACTCAGCTTTCCGAGCTCATTAGGCGTGGTGTGTCCGGGATACATCAACTTACAGTTTGACTAATGCAACCCCAGCTGTGCTGTCCACAATAGCCTCTAGTTCCGCTCGAACGTCAAGCTTGGGCAAACACTCGTCAATGACTCTTCTAGCCTCGACTGCTGTTCCTGTCTGGCTTTGCAAGAAGTGGATTGGGTGTGTGCTCGGCGACCCTCGATCAGAGCCCTTGGGTGTGAGTTTTCTGTAAGTCACACGGAAGAAATCAATTTCGTCGTGGTCGTCGTAGGGGAAGTGATTCAGTGCGAAAGGGTCTGACTCGTTGGAGTAACCAATGAAAGTCGTTGAATGGCCAGGCTTCGGATCTAATGCAGCTCCTGCAATGATGTTTTTGACCATTGAGGACTCGTTGGATGCCGTCTCATTCAAGTTGTGAGAGCCTTCTGCATCACCCTCCAGATTTTCAGTAGTGTAGTCGCCATGATTCCCAATGAAGCGTGAGGCAAGATCTGGAGGAGAGATCTGGTCTTCAAGGGCGGACCCAGCAAAAGGATCGACATTGAGGTCCCAGTTCAACTCAGTTTCATGAAGCCACGCAAGACTAGGAGTATTTAGAAGGTCCAAATCCTGATGTGCCTGGTCTGAAATCATCGAAGTATGAGCGAAACTCAGATGCTAGCAAAGTGGCGTATGAGCTGTGTACTCACCTGCGTCGACTGCCTCTGTGAGTTGCAGCTCAGTATCTCTCCGGTCGGCCTGATCCAATTCGGAAGTCCCGACATCCTGTGGGGAGGAGTTCATGACATTGGCCGGGGTATAAGTAGCATGAGCTTCAAAAGTCCTTGTAGATGCGGAAGGAGAGAGTTGAGAGGTTTCGTTCTTGCTATGTCGCCTCTGCCTCTTGCTAGGGTTGCCAACAAATGTGCATCTGCGACCTATCCTCTCGCACAGTTGACACGGCCGTGATGGATCAGGGATGTTGCAGAGCACTTTTCGAGAACGACACACATCGCATGGTCGTTGCGCTTTAGACCGATATCGCCTGGAGCCGGCTACTGCTCTGTGCTCAGGAAATGCAGAGGGTGCCAGTGCACCTTGTTGGTCCATTGCAACCTGTTTGTAACGCTGTCATCGCAGCCGGGTACGGGAATGATCCTGGATGCGAAGCAACGCATGCGATCTGAAGCTGTGAGCTGAGTGGCCCCGTGGATGTACGGAGCGTGGTTGTACGGCGCATTGACGCACTAACTTCTAGCGGCACGTGATGCTGGACAAGCAGTTGTATCAGCGATCAACGACTACGACAGTACAACGGCGGTATCTACGCGGCACAGCAGCGACAGCTGACGTACCTCAATATAGACACGCTACTGGTCTGAGGTATCGATGATGCTATCAACCGCATCGAATTGACTCCTCCATGTCAGATGCATCACCACAGACAACTTCCTCCTCCATACACCATCGCATCGTATCGCTTGGCCATGCCCTCGCAATGTCCGAAACCCCAGGGTTCCTAGCACCCTTTCACTCCTCCGCCTCGTCCTCCTCTGCCTTCTCCCGCTCTGCCACAGCATCTCTTTCCCCCTCTGAATCCCCTTCAGATACCCATGCGGCACACCTCCACCACCATGAGAACTTCATTCCCGACGACAACAATACCATAACAAACAACACTACGACAGCTACACCTCAGCCTGCTCAACCTGAGAAACCTTTTCATTCGAAACGCCCTCATAAAAAATCCCGAGCGGGATGTAAGAACTGCAAGGCGCGAAAAGTCAAATGCGACGAAGCTAGACCAACATGTCGATCCTGCAAGTTGCGCAAAGCGGAATGCATATACCCTGATCCATCGCCAGCAACTGCTTCTAAACTATCGACATCCCCAGACAAGTCCTCGTCAACAAGTACAGACCGCGCCAATCACAAAGCCGCTGTTCGCCATGCCGCATCACAGCTCCCCAGCGCGAGCTTCTCGACCCAGAGCGCCCTCGCCTTCCACCCCTCGCCTCAACAAACAACCCTCACTTCCTCCATCTTCACCGACCCCGTCATAACATCATTCGATCTTTTCGACGATCTAAACCTCCTGCCCCCCGAGGACCCTTTCGCCGGCCAAGACCATGGCGATCCAACCTACGATGTCACCACCCCAATCGCCATTGTCTCCGAGCCCATATTCAAACCGATCCCGGCCATCGATGATACGCAACTTAGACTCATGTGGTTCTATACTTCAGAGACAGCAGCTTCATTCTCTTTCTCGCCAGACAAGACTCTCGTCACCCCTAGCGTATCAATCATGCGTAGCCAGCTTGTCCAACATGCTTTCCGGCAACCATTCCTCATGGACTCCGTGTACGCCCTCGCTGCCCTGCATCTTTCTCAGCTAGACCCCTCGGGAAACACCATCGATATCACCAGAACAGTCTACTACCGCCAAAGATCCTACCTCGGCTACCGTAAGGCCATCGAGACCGCCGACCCAGAAACGTTCCCTGCCTTGCTGTCCAACTCACTCCTCCTTTGCGCGCTTAGTTCCCAAACCTTCCGCGAGCCAGATGCTCCTGATCTCTACATCATAGACTGGATGGTCGTTTGGAAGGGTATTGGTTTGATCGTGGATCTCATCTCCGTTCCTAGCCTCGTTGCGTCCGGTCTACAGGCCCTCTTCTATCGTCCATCACTCAACCTCGACGATGCAGCCGCTGCTGTCCCCAACCACCTCCTTTTCATGATATCCTCCATCCCAGAGCGTGATCCTGACTTTGCCGATCGCGATGCCTACTATGGTTGTCTGAAGCACCTCGGCTCTCTCTTTAGCAACCTCCGCACAGGCGGCGTGAACCCCATCATGGGACTTCGCATCACCACGGCATTCACCTTCGTCCCCGCTCGCTTCGTCGAACTCGCCCGCCTCCGCCGCCCACGTGCCCTCATCATCCTAGCTTACTACGCCATGTTCTTCAAGCTCATCCCTATTGTCTGGTGGACTGTCGGAATTGGTCAGCGCTCACTACGGGATATCTGCAAACACATGGGTCCAGATTGGCATCATCTCCTGCGCGCTCCCATGATGGCAATTCATGTGGACGATCCCACAGCTATAGCGCGTCTCATCCTTGAAGACCCCAGCTGGGAACCTCCCACAGAAGTTGGAGATAGCTCGCGATGGGAGAAGCAAGTGAAGGAATTGACGTGGGTGGACAACGCGGGGAGGCAAATGATCCTGCAGCCGGAACGAGATCGGATGGTCGCGAGAGAAATGCCAGACGGACCTGATTTGGTGCCTTATTTTGATGGAGACCTGTGTAAGGGCGCGTCTCTTGTCTCTACTGCTGACGACTTTTATGTCTGATATCATCACGAACTTCTTATTATAGAAAGGCGTCTCTCCGGGAATTCTTTGGGTGTTTAGGGAGTCGCTGGAACATTGTCGTGCACATCTACATATATTCTACAATGACTCTCGCCGCAAGGTCCTAGTGATCTTATTTATTGCTCAATCTGAAATATCTACGCTATTTGTAATGTCTCTTCTCGACTTTACGTGCTATTCAACGTGCCATGTTACATACTATCTTATATCCTATCTTATGTACTACCTTGTATACTATCTTGTATACTATCTTGTATACTATTTCACATGCTGTTTTATGATATCTCGCTTCCTGTGTTGTGTGTTCGAAACATTCTAGTATATAGTCGGGTGTCGCTGAACAGTAGGCCTGCACGTGGTCCTACCACATAGGCCCAAGATCTTCATTTTACTTCACGTTGTTTCATGTCAAAGGACGAACAAGTACAAGAGGAATTTTTGATTTCTTAGTACACAGCCCACAAAAGAGACTTTAACGGAGCTTTGGAAGAAACCTCCCTTCAGGAATGACGGGGCGCTAAGTAAAGTTGTTCCCTTCCGCCGAGTTCACCCCCCTCTATACACAAGCCCCGTTCTACCTGATACTTTCTCTGGTATTACGCAGCTCTTGAATGTCTTTCCATCGCTCCTCGACCCCAAAACTTCGATCATCAACTGAGCTTACTCCTTGCCCTCGAGCTCAGCCAAGATCTTCTCACCCTTCGCCTTGGCAGAGGCGAAGTCACCAACCATGTAGAAGGCACCCTCGGGAAGGTTGTCACCCTCACCGTTGAGGATGGCCTTGAAAGAGGCGATGGTGTCCTTGAGGTCGACGAGAGCACCCTCGATACCAGTGAAGACCTGAGCGACAGCGAAGGGCTGGCTCAGGAAACGCTGGATCTTACGGGCACGCTCGACGGTAAGCTTGTCGGCCTCGGAAAGTTCGTCCATACCAAGAATGGCAATGATATCCTGGAGGGACTTGTACTCCTGGAGGATCTGCTGGACACGGCTGGCAATGTCGTAGTGCTCCTGACCGACGATACGGGGGTCGAGCATACGAGACTTGGAGTCAAGAGGGTCGACAGCGGGGTAGATACCCAACTCGGAGATACCACGAGACAAGACAGTGGTGGCGTCCAAGTGAGCGAAGGTGGTAGCGGGAGCAGGGTCAGTCAAATCGTCAGCAGGGACGTAGACAGCCTGGACGGATGTGATAGAGCCCTCCTTGGTGGTGGTGATACGCTCCTGCATACCACCCATGTCGACGGCGAGGGTGGGCTGGTATCCGACGGCAGAGGGAATGCGACCGAGAAGGGCAGACACCTCGGAACCGGCCTGGGTGAAACGGAAAATGTTGTCGATGAAGAGAAGCACTGTCCTAGTGTTAGCAAACTGGAGGACACAGTGTTCAAGTCGTGCAACTTACCATCCTGTCCCTCAGATCGGAAGTGCTCGGCGATCGTAACTTGTTTCTAATGTCAGAACATGGTTGATGATAGTCGTAATGATAGGGAACTTACGTCCAGTCAGGGCGACACGAGCACGAGCACCCGGAGGCTCGCTGAAAAAAAAAAGTCAGCAAAAGACCAAATCAATGGCAGAAATAGTGACGTACTTCATTTGTCCGAACACCAAGGCACATTTAGACTCGCCATCCAGTTGAATGACCGAAGTCTCCTGCATCTCCTTGTACAGATCCTGCAAGGTGTCAGTGGGGTGGTGGACAAGGGAGGGTGGATGGGTACTTACGTTGCCCTCACGGGTACGCTCACCGACACCGGTGAAGACAGAGTAACCACCGTGGGCCTTGGCGATGTTGTTGATGAGCTCCTGGATAAACACAGTCTTGCCGACACCGGCACCACCGAAGAGACCAATCTTTCCACCACGGGCGTAGGGGGCGATAAGGTCGACAACCTTGATGCCAGTAACCAGAATCTCGGCAGAGGTGGACTGATCAACGAACTCAGGAGCCTCGGTGTGAATGGGAAGGTGGTGGTCGGACTTGATGGGACCACGCTCATCAATGGGGTCACCAGTGACGTTCATGATACGGCCCAGGGTGGGAGCACCGACGGGAATGGTGATAGGGGCACCAGTGTCGGTAGCCTTGGCGCCACGGGTAAGACCCTCGGTACCTGATTGATGGCAAGTCAGTCAGAGAGCAATTGGGTGAAGATCGAGGCTTTGTAGTGATTGCGACTTACCGTCCATGGCAATGCAACGGACGACATTCTCACCGAGATGTTGCTATGAATGACGTTAGCGACAGAGGTATTTCCCTGGACTTCGATCACAATGCAAACATACAGCGACCTCGAGGACGAGCTTCTGGCCGTTGTTGGTCGTCTCGAGAGAGTTCAGAATCGCAGGTAGCTTGGGGGTGTCGAACTTGACTGTGCGCCGTGTCAGCCTAGATGTTCCATCAACAGATCCTCCATTCCCCGAGGCTAGCCCGAGCGGCTGCAAATGACGAAATCCGCGATCGGGTTGCCGAGGAGAAATTCGGTCGCAGGGATAATTAATGACGACTAACCATCGACGACGGCACCGATAACCTATCATGTGCGCTCGCAGTCAGCAATTGGTGCGTGGGATTGGGGAGGCAGTGAGCGACAAGCGCTCGGGGTGGCCTCCTCCCCGTGTCCGGCACAGCGGAGGTGCTCGGCTTGGCTTCTCTCACCTGGTAAATCTTGCCATCACCGACGCCAGCGGTCGAGGCGAAACGAGGGCTAGGAAAGCGGATGGCCGCAGGACGGATGACTCTCGGGGCAGCGGCCGCGAAGGACGGGCGAGCCGCGCGGGCGAAGGAGGAAATGCCGCTACCGAGGAAAAATCAGCTACTTTGGTCACTCCTGGCCTCTCGGCCTCCTCACCACAACAACGTGCCAGGAGAGCCGAGGGGATCAATTGGGGTCGCGCGCGGACGCCCAGGGACGCATAAAAATCGTCATGCGATGGTGTACTGACCTCTTGAACATCTTGCCAGATGACAAAAGAGCGATCCGAGATGTGAGTGGAGAGAAGGTGGTTGAAGCTGAGGGAGAACTTTTGCAGAGGTGAGCAGTTTTGCTCGGGAGGCGGACAGGTGCTGGTCGGTTAGAGCTTTGCCTGGCCTCCCCGGGTCACGTGAACACGCTAGTGCAAATTACCGCGCTGAGAGAGAGAAGGGGAAGGGGAAGGCACGGGATGGGTGGCACCTGAGGCAGCAACTGTGGGTGCTTTGGGGGGCTGATAGCAGATGATAACAGGGGCGAGGGCACTGAAGGCTGCGCTGGGAATTCGGGCGGTTAGTGGTGACGAAGTACCTAGAAAGAGACCCAGCTGCCTGAGGCGGGAACGAGAGGTCTCCACTTGCAGACGGCTTTACCTGGCAACAGCGTGTCTGCAATAACGGGTGGAGAGCGGCAGACAAGGAACACCGAGTCTCCAACGAACAACCCTCTCTTCCCCTTCCCCTTCCTCCTCACGCCATACCCCACTGCCCCATAGCGACATGGCTTTCATCCGGGAAATTTTCGGTCATGGGAAACGACAACCCAGGAACATTAGTACATACAACTAAAGCAACCTCTGCGAATGGCTTCCATTTGAACGTGTCGAACCAGTCATTTCCAGAGAATCTCGTCGTGTCCTGGGTTTAGAGGCAACCAGTGGTATTTCTTGTGACCGGTCGTTCATGGCCAATATCCTCCTCCCTGCGTTTGCCGAGGCTGCCGGTGCCTGTCCTGTCCCAAAAGTTGAGCCACCCTAAAGGGGTGTTGTCGACCTTGCTACAACGTATGTAGATGGACACCGAGCAAGCACTCACCATATGATCGCGTATCTCAGTTAAGGTTATCGAACTTAATAGGAACATTTTTTATAATGGTCTCATTCGAGAGCTTCATGACTTCAACATCCTACCAACTCATCACCCTTACTAAACTAAGACAGCACCACTAAGCACCTTGGGAAAAGCTATCTTCCAATGCGAGAACCATCGCCGTACGGCTTGGGGTGTACACGTGCGTCCAGTTCTTCCTCCCATTCCATTCCATTGGTGTCGTGAAAAAGCGTGTGCCCTCGTCGATACGATTGAAACCGCCCACGGCCTTAGAGTCGGTGTTGAGCACCACGCGATATGTGCCAGATACCTCAACACCGATACGGTAATCGGAGAAGCTCTCGGTGGCATTGAAGTTGAAGACAAAGACAAGACCGGCTCTTTCAAACACGATAACCTTGTCCGTCTCGTTCTTGAGAGAGATATACGCTTGCGGAGCTGCAAGCCAGCCGTACTTGGCTTCAGTCGTGTTCATCAACCTGTCGAAGTGGTCGAGGAACTGGTAACGGAGGAGGTGGTCCTCCGTGAGGTTCAGCTGGCGGCGAGCATACCAGAATGAGTTGTTGTTACCCTCACGAGGGAAATCCAGCCATTCCGGGTGGCCAAACTCATTCCCCTCGAAATTAAGATATCCTTCTCCGCCCAGACTGTGCGTCAAGAGGCGGATCATCTTGTGCAGTGCCATACCTCGATCGATAACCGGTGTGAGGGGTGTCAAGACGGACATGTTGGTGTACATCTCCGCATCACAAAGGTGCATCATCAGAGTCTTGTCACCAACCAGTCTGCCACTGATTAGCATGATTTCATCGCAGTCCATCTTTGGCCACTTACGCTTGGTCGTGACTCTCGCAGTACGCGATAGTCTTCTCTCCATGACGTCTGTTTGTGAGAGTGAAGCAAATGTTCCCAATATCCCACTTCTCATCCGACACCTCCTTCAAGATCTTGATCCACATGTCAGGAATCGCCATTGCCAGGCGGTAGTCGAAGCCGACACCCCCTAGGGACAATGGTAAACACAATGCTGGCATGCCGGACACATCCTCAGCGATAGTAATGCACTCGGGATAGAGGTCGTGCAGCATCTCATTGGCCAGCATCAAATACGCCACAGCTTCCTCATCCACGTCGGCTCCGAAGTACTCGTGGTATCCGCCGGAGAAGCCACTGCCAATGCCATGGTGGACATACAACATGCTAGTGACGCCGTCGAATCTGAAACCGTCAAAACAGTACTCATCCATCCAGAATCGCAAGTTACTAAGCAGGAAGCGAAGCACCTCGTGGTGGCCGTAGTTAAACAGCCTGCTGTCCCACTGGTCATGGTTACCCTTGCCGCCGCCGTGGAAATATTGGTGATCTGTACCATCAAAGTTGTTCAGACCGTCTAAAACATTTTTCGAGGCATGGCTGTGAACGACATCTAGCAGCACGACAAGACCCATGCTGTGAGCAGTGTCGATGAGCTCCTTGAGGTCCTCGGGAGTACCGTAGCGACTGCTGGCTGCAAAGAAGTTGTTGATCTGATAGCCAAAGCTCGCGTAGTAAGCATGCTCCATGACCGCCATGAGCTGAATGACGTTGTAGCCCAAATTTTTGATTCTAGGAAGCATGTTCTGTGTAAACTCCTTGTACGTGGCCACACGCTGCTCAGGGGTTGAGATTCCGACGTGAGCTTCATACACGCGAACGCTCGCCGGCTTCTTTGGCCGGTGATGCTTGAATTGGTAGGTCTCGGCAGCCGGAGGATTCCAAAAACGCGCATCGTAGACAGGCGAGACTGACAAATCTTGCGTGACATACTTGATCCATGCGGGGATACGATCGACTCGTTCGCCATTGGGGAGTTGGAGCGAGATCTGATTCCATAATTAGATGCAGGTTTACTCGGATTTGAAGTGTAAACCTACCTTGACTTTAGAGTTATGAGGAATGACAGCTTGCCCGTTTTGTGCAGGGAGCTTGATCTCGAAGCTTCCAAAACTGTCCTTGGTCATCTGGTGAGAGTCCCTGTTCCAGCCGTCTTCAAAGCGTCAGTCAATAGCCATTATGATGAAGTCTGTGGGACATACTGAAGTCTCCGATGAGCCACGCAGCAGTGGCGTTGGGTGCCCATTCACGGTAAATGATATTGTTCTCCGCATCGACATTGAAGCCATATTTTTCTGTGCCCTGTCCAAAGACGGTGAGCTCCTGTGTATAGACAGGTCCGTACGGCAGTACTCACCTTGGAGAACTTGTTGATGCCACCCTCCGATTCGTTGATCGCCTTGATCCAGTCTTGCGCTCTGGAGTATCGTCTTCGAAGAGCTTCGCTGAAGGGCTCTAGCCAAGGATCAAGTTTCACGACACCTAGAAAAGAACGATGAGAATGTCATTTGCATCAATTGGTTGCGAATAGAGGCATACCGGTTCCGTCGTTGGGGATGTCGCCGGGAGCTCCACTAGAGCTATTGGGGTCCAGAGAGTTGGATGCCGCATTGACGACGTCAGCCATGGTGATGATTGCGATTCGATCTGAGGAGTTCGGGAGGTTTGATCAAACAGACGTCGATACAGCAGAAGGGAGAGGAGAAGGAGGAGGAGGAGGTTGAAGAGGGGAATCGCAGGAACAATCTGAGTGGCGCTGGGGATGGAGAGGAGCTGAGGCAGGCGCTAACGAAAGGTAGAACCCGGAGGCGATGCGGAAACAGCTAATGTCATACAAGACCACGCTCAAGCAGGACCGGTGGCGGTATGTATGCAGAAATGAGGTATTAAAAATGGATTGGACCAGGAAAATGATGAAAATTCTCACTCCGTAGACAAGAAGGAGGCGAAGATTATACCAGGGACTTCTCTATTGCATGCAGGATGATACGCGCCCCTCCATCAATGTGGCCTGGCGGCCCAGCAACAACGCGGTGAAAGCTTCTATCGATAAGGCTGCCTAGGCGAGCGGAGCCACTGTCTGGCGCTGCATGAGCCCCGGATGACGTTACGGTGGAGTGACTGTTGGTGTGGTCTGAGTTGATGGCCAGAAGATACTTCTTTCTGGGGAGTCGTGGGAGTGAATTCAACCATGTACAATGACCACGGGACATCCTCCCAGATTAAAGGTTCTGAATCATTTCAGAAATCCGAGAACTGCGATCTCCAAAGGAATCCTAGAATCCCCTTCCTGAAGATACCTGGGAGTCGCCACCTGACGCAGCCACCAAACCGAGCCTGCATGTGTCCAACCAACTCGCCCCGCGCTCACTGTACGCAACCCTCAGCAAACCTGTTACGGTACCACGGCGACGCCGCTCACCCCAGCTTGGCTGACCAAGAAGGGCTTAGAGTGTCTCTATCAAGCTCTCGGTCCGATAAAAGCGTGAGGGCTGGATTATCTGTAGCCGCCAACGAAAGGCGTGTCGCAATTCAGTAGTAAAACCGTACCAAGAGCGAGGACGCAACCGGGATCAACATCTTGTTCGTTCCACATCTCCTTGGAATGAGGGGGTAAATACGGCTCTCACACATAGCTTGTAATTCTATGGTATCATACTCACGTAGCTATTTGCGCAGTGTTCATGATCATCCATGAGTAGTCAAACAAATGCTCACAAAATACATTCAAGTAAACGGACAGTTAGAAACGGCCACCGTTTTCGGTTCGGGAGCCACTATTGTCTGCCTACCCCAGGCTCACAGAGCTCTAAGACCCCCTCCGCCACGACCATGCACCTTTCTTATCACCACCACTCACATCCTGACCATCATCCTACAATACCATATATACGGCATACCCGGGCTGTATTGTGTCCGTACGCACGACGGAACCAGGCCAACGTGTCTGTGTTTGGCCATGACTCGATTTCGTCGGAGGCCATAGCTATTGCGTAGCTCCCCGACCCTCGTGCTCTCCACCGCCTCCCCGCATTGTCATCCCCGAGCCGACATCGCCCATCGAACGACAGTCATATCGTTCTAAAGCGTTTCGCCGATGAATGCCATATAATTCTTCCCTCGTACTCTGTTCATGTTAATGAGATAGATATGTTGTCTATCACAAGAGCGGTAGTCCCAGCTGCGCGCCGCGCCAGCGTCAGCCAGAAGCGTGCTGTACCACCCTTTTGCCAGAGCTGCCGGCGTCAGCTTTCTACGTGTCAACCTCTTGCCTCCAGCAACCGTCGAACTACAGACTTCAACTCCGGCTTCACTGGGAGCTATGATCCTTCCGACGACTCCGGCCGTGGCCCCATGTTCACCAAGTCCAACTTTGGTGTTCCGCAGTTCTATCCACGCGATCTGAAGAAGCGAGTTGATGATTACGTCGTTGGTCAAGATCGCGCCAAGAAGACCATTTGTGCCACGATTTTCAACCACTACCAGAATGTCCGGAGACGACATCAACATGAACACGAGGAGAGAAACAGGCGTGATAAGATAACGAGACAACGGTTTACAAGGGAACGAGAGATGCACCAGCGGCGGAGGGAGGTACATCCCGTCGAAGGTCAGCGAGAGGCTCGTAATCCTTTAAAGCGCACAGTCGCTGACATCTTGCACCAAGATGAGTTTCCGGGGCATCATGAGTCTGTGCGCCAGCTGCACGAAGCCCATGACCTTGAGGACGATGCCATTAATCACCTTTACGAGCCGGAGGACGCATCTATTCCTCAGCGGGTCAAGATTGATAAGAGCAACATATTGCTCATTGGTCCCACTGGAGTGGGCAAAACGTACATTCTAGAGTAAGTGCTTCTGCATCGCACATGTAATATCATATCATGCTTACAGCTGGGTAGAACACTGAGCAAGAAGATCAATGTGCCTTTCTCGATCTGCGACTGTAACTCATTCACACAAGCCGGATATATCGGTCAAGATGTTGAGACCTGTATTGAGCGACTTCTCATAGAGTCGAACTATGATATCAAAGCGACAGAGCATGGTATCGTCGTTCTGGACGAGTTCGACAAGATTGCGCGGCGAGAAACCACGACAGGCAGAGACGTAGGAGGCGAGGGTGTGCAGCAAGCTTTGTTGAAGCTTGTAGAAGGCACCAAAGTCACCATCAATGTCAAAGACAGCCGCTCCTCTCGCTCAGCACCCCCCATTACCACAAACTATAGCTCCTCGGGCGGCTCATCTACACCGCAGGCCAACCCTCCCAGCGGTAAAGTCGAACAGTATACCATCGACACCACCAACATCCTTTTCGTGTTCTGCGGAGCTTTCGTTGGGTTGGACAAAGCTATCATCCGCCGCGTTGCCAAGCCGTCTTTAGGCTTCGGCGGCGAAGTGAAGGGCCGCACAACGATGTCTGGGAGCCAACACTCACTACCACCTGAGACCTATGCTCACCTCCCTCATCATAACGCTCTTTCCGCCTCGTCTTTTACACCTATGGATCTCGTGACACCTGAAGACCTCCAAACCTTTGGCTTCATCCCCGAACTCATCGGTCGTCTCCACAACATCTGTGCCCTCTCTCCCCTTTCTAAAGACGACCTCTTCCGCATCCTCACCGAACCTCGCAACAGCCTCGCAGCTCAATACACGGCCCTTTTTGAAACTTATCCATCCCGACTAAGATTCACCGAAAAGGCTCTTCACGCTATCGCAGAGAGGGCAGCGAAGTCAGGCACGGGTGCCAGAGGTTTGAAGATGGAAATGGAGAGGGTACTTGCAGAGCCAATGTTCGATGCGCCAATGCCGTACGTGCTAATCACCGAGGGATGCGTCAAGGGGACGGAAAAGGCAGGGTATTGGGGGAAGGACGGAATGTTCGAGGTGGACAGGAGGATGCAGGAGGAGGAAGTTGGAGAAGGGAGCGTGCAAAGTGATTTGACATTCGAGAGGTTTAGGGAGGCCGGCCAGAGTGGTGGCTAACTCGTGATTATGTATGCCGTGGTTGTATTGGAGGTAGGACTGCATTTGATGCTCCCATCATTGAGGGAGCGGAACTGGAAGGCGTTTGCATGCTTCATCAATATATCACAAGCGTGTGCTCATTGCACATTGTTTTACGGAGGAAGTCAAGACGTGAGAATAGAGAACCTTTGAATTTCCCCGTTTGTAGTACAGGTATTTACAACCACTCGCTCGACTACTGCCTCTCCTCGGCACCTCAAGGAAGAATTGTACAAGTTCCTCCCCAGGTCCATCTTCTCTTTACTCCAGGTCCCTAAGATAAACCCTGCTCGCCTCTCTCCATCATCGGTACAGACCAAGCACAGACGCGCGTGGGAAAAACAAAACAATCGAGAAATTCTAGTGACAAAGGGAAAGAGGATTGGGTGAGTTTTAGTTTTGTTTAAATGTTCTCTGGCTCGGAGAAAAACGCTCGTTCCGTTACGTCGTCTGTGCTTGCGCGGCGAAGATATCGGATGCGTCGGCTTAACCGCTCTTGGGAGGAGACTGGATCATACCGGGGCCACTGTAGCCCTCGGAGCTGATACCAGTGAGAGGGTCGGATTTTTGGTTCTATACGCGAGGAAACCCATAATTAACATCTGGACAGCTAAGGGCAGGACAGTACGAGGCATGGGGAGACTTACGATGAGGAACTCGTTGGACATCTCCTGGTACTCCTTGGTCATGGTGTGAGGAGCAGGCTTAGCAAACATGCGGATGGTGCCGAAGATAGCGAAGCTGACGCCGAGACCGATGGCAACACCCCAGGCGACGCGAGCGCCAGTACCCGGGGGATCAACGGCGCGGGGACCGTGGGGACCGAAAGCGATCCAGTAAGCTTGAACAGTAATGAGTTAGCTTTCTCCTGATGATATCTGCGGTTTGTAACATGTTGGTGTTGGCAAATTGTGGTAGGAAACCGAGTACGGAGCTTGGTGTTAGGAGCTTCGTATGACGCAGCACGTCCATGGGACCCGATCGACCCGAAGTCGCGATTGAAGCAATCATGTACAAGTGAGCAACCCAAAATGTCTCCAGCAAGTCAATTGACACGATTGTTCGTCGAATCAGACGCTGGTTGTGCTGGCAGTTGAAGCTCCTCGTGAATCACCAAGCTCGGTTGTCGGGTCGAGACTCCACCACCAAAAATGCCAGCAATTCGGGGGGTCGCTAGGGAAAACACGCACCGGCCTTCTGTTCCTGAACAGTGAGCTCAGTCCAGCTGCCCTTCATGCGATCACGCAGAGCCATCCACAGGTCGGCCTGCTCCTGAAGGGGCATACCCTCCCATCGCTTCTCGATGTTGGCGAGGGTTGGGTTGGAGATGACTTGAGCGGCGGACGAGGCGTAGCGGACGGTGTTGGCGCGCTGGCAGGCGACAGACCTGCGCAGCAGGGTCGATGCGGGAGTGCGCAGCATGGCTTGAGAAAGAATGAGAGAGATTGGAGGATTTATGGGTGCGGATGTGTCGCGTCGTCGGTGGTCGAGCCGGGAGAGGGAGAGAGAGGATTTGAGGGTAATTGAGCTGGAATCGTATGATGGACTGGTTTTGCTGGGAACGGCGCCTCCTGCGAAAAGCTCGGGTAACTGCAGCATGACTAAGGAGGTGTCGTGCCGAGATCACGTGATGGACATACCGGTGGCCTCGGGGTGAAGGGAGGGGCCCTCAGCAACGAATGGTGTGCCGCCATTTACAAATGCGAACAGAACCATGCTCTTCATGGATTACGGATATGAAGCTGTGCTATATGTTACTCTCAAATGTGTTATTTATTATTCCCTCTCTATCTTCGCGTTATCAATGACTTGCAGATGCACATCTCATCGTCAAGGTCGATCCACTTCGTCACTCGTCATTCATAATCTTACCCCAAACAAGGTCTTGTGACGAATGCGTTCGCCGTACTCATACAATGCCAGGGGAAAAGGAATGAGTGCAATGCCGATAAAAGCGAGGAGCGAGTTGCCCCAGCCGATTCCGAGAGATTCAAACAGCTTCCTGCCACTCAGCGGCAGCAAAGCTCCTACCAGAGACCTGAACACCATGTTTGCGGCGATGGCCGAAGCAGCATATTGTTCAAAAGAATCGACCAGATACGTCTGCACAGACGTCTGCGATCTCAAATCAGCATGAAAACATACCTCTGGCACCCAGGACTTACCATCGTGAAAATAGCGCCAACGCCAAAGACTCCTGTGCCGATGATAGGCACCATCCATTGAGACCTCTGGTCCGCTGTCCAGCCAAACCATAGGAGGCCCACAGGAGTAAGGATACCACCCAGAAGGCAGAATGGCAAGCGATACTTAGGCAGGGCCTTGCCACCATTGCGCTTGACTAAGTATTTCATGAGGCGATCTGAGCACACGCCGACAATGCCAAGGCCTATGACTGACCCAATCCCGAAACCGAGGAAAGTAAGCCCAATCTCACCGGTATTAAAGCCGTAAGCGGTATCAAACACAAATCCCAGGGCCGTTAGAAGGGTGTACACTTGGCCGTAGGTAAACGCAAGATATAGCGCCATGATGAAGGTGACTGGAGAGCAGAACAACATCTTGATTGGGCGGAAGATGGCGAGACTGAAGATTTCTTTCTTAGTGAGATTGGAGTCGAGTTTGGAACGCAGCTTTGTGTTGCCGGTCTCTTGCTGTAAGTGAACTGTCTTGCGTTGAAGAATCACAGCAGCGTATGACTCCTTAAGGAGGAACAAGCTTGCAATGATCGCAGCTCCGGTCTAAGAACAGGTCAGTTGCGACCTAGCAGCACGGGAAGAAGCCTCAGACTTACCACAATGGCTACAAGCCAGAAAGACCATCTCCATCCAAGAGCCTCCGAGAGGTAACCTCCAGCTATTTGGATTGACCCATGTTAGACGATCCCGCGTACCGTCACCTCGAGAAGTACATACCAACAGGCCCTATGATTGGGCCCCAGATTGGACCGAAAATCCAAGCGGCCATATACTTCCCTCGATCCGCCTGAGGAGTCATGTCTGCAATCGTGCCGGCACCAATCGCCAATGGGCAGCTACCCGCTAGGCCAGCCAAGAATCGGAAAGCGAGCAGAGCAGCGATGTTCGGCGACAGGGCACCGGCTATCGTCCAGACCACGAACAGAATGTTGCAAACGTGGTATAACCGGACGCGACCTTGTACCTCGGAGAGGGGCGCAATGATGAGGGGCCCGAAACAGTACCCAAGGAGGAATATGGACACGATGAAGGATGCTAGTTCTTGGCTGGTGTTGTTAAAATCGTCCATTACCAGGTCAACGGCCGGCGCAAAGATGGAAGATGCAAGAGGTCTGTTCATACATTCGATTTAGCCACTTCGTCTTGCCTTGAGGATCTTGAATTGTTGATCGACTTACGTCAGGAGGGTGAAGAGAGATATGAGGCCAATGTTGATGACCTTCCTGTGCTGCGGCCAATTCATTGGGTTCTCTGGGTCGTCTGGCCCATCCCAATCAACCACATCAGGGTCAGTGACATTCCCTTGGCACTTGACTGACTCCCCTGATTCAAGGTCTTGGTCGAATGGTGTTGCCACACACTCTTTCTCTGAGGCCGTAGTGGAGGCTTTCAGTTGCTCTCTAGCCTGAAGCCCTGCTGAGCTATGAGAAGTTGTTTCGGAGCTCATATCAGCGATCAGAGCTAAATTGATCAGATAGATTAATGATCGGTCCGGTGAACTCAATCTTGTCTCAGGGATCTATCCCAATGTGGTCGTTCTTGTAGGTGTGAGCGGTGTGGTGTTTAATCCAAATCGGCGAAGGCTGGCAGTGAGGAACGAACGCCAAGATCGAATGCCAGGCTTAGCCACAACGTATATTTAATCGAAAGCCAATTCTGACTTGAACTATGTCATATGTCCGATCTGACAATTGCAACAAGCCTTGTTTTGTTCTTGTCGTGCGGTACGGGACCCGACTACAGTTTTTAGCGCAGGAAACTCCGCGGCACGACACTAACACCAGGCCACGGACAATGATCCTGGTAAGGCAAGGTCTTCATCGGACACGGGAGGTTGTTATAAAGCCGCAAATCCCCTGCTTGATGGGTGAAGCGCCGAATAAGGGGTCAACAGTTGTAAGACACAATGTTCATTTGTAATTGTCACACTTTCTGCTTCGAGGTTGCTGGCGGTACAGTGCGTAGACGATGGTCCAGCGTCTTACAGCACCCCCCACCATCAGGGCGCTGTGTAGGAAATGCTGGGAATAACTTAAAGAGCAATGTGGAATGCTCTCACATCACGATTGTCCATATATAGAATGCTAAAAGTTTCCATACGATCCCGAATAGTGGAAGCAGGCTCGCCCCAAGAGCGATGCCTCGGTGGCAACGATACAGCCAAACATAGAGTGGCCAGGACAATAACCACAGCAGCCCTCCGATAGAAACCATACTGAAGATCATAAATAACAAGACAAGCCCTTTACACTGCATTACGTTCATTACGTCCCCGGAAGTTGACAGAAATCCGTATTCGCACCGCGCAGCTGCGAGCTCTCGGCGACGGTAATGGAATTCGCTGCCACACCTAGATTTCATGTCCACTTTTTGACGGAAACTCCACGGACTTCGGCACCTTTATGTGCGACTTTCGCGGTCAGATATTGTCTCGCTCCACGACAGCCACCGATCCAACTGGCTCAGACTGTATCTTATTGCTTGGCTAGGGACGAGTTATCTGCCGATTTGGCCGGCTTGGTGAAGCCTACCGTGCCTACTGCGCGTGGACAGTCTCGACGCGGTCGCCATGGGACGACAACCCCGTCAGCGGCCCGTCTCATGTGTTTTCTGCAGGACACGGAAACTCCGCTGCAATCGCCAATTTCCATGCTCTAAATGCACCAGCCGCGGTGTAATTTGTGAGCTAGGAAATGGTGTTGTTCCTTCGGTGGCAGCAGGGGCCGAGTCTGGCGGTCTTGGAGGGGATGCATTGCTTAAGCTCCTCGCGAGGCTTGACAAGCTCGAGAAGACGGTTTCCGACCAAAACGAGGAGTTAAAGATAACTCGGAACGCTGTGTTTGGACCCGGAGGAGGTCGGACTGGAACCGGAGCTGGTTCCATTCCTATGTCCGAGCGATCTCCATTGGTCAATGATACGTCAACAGGCCCAGGTTCAACAGCCACGACCTCATCAAGGACAGACACCCAGGAGCCTCCAATATCTGTTCATCTACAGAGATTCACAACCGATGCCTTGGTTCTAGAGTCAGGTTGTACATCTGAGCCAATAGTGGTATAGTCTCGAATGAACACACTGCAAACAGCCGTGTCTCTATAACTAATGGGTCATGACTAGGATAAATTCGAATCCGATGATTTTGAGTTCCGGATATCTCCTATACGCCAGATCACCAAGCAAGGCTTCTACAGTATCTCGAGTAAGGCCCTATGCTCACAAGATGGACTGTATCCAGCAACCAAATGCATATTCCTACCGTTGAGAGAAGAGGCTCGATATTTGACCCAAAAATACTTTCTCGAGATCACATACTTTCACCACATTATTCACTTTCCAACTCTCGAAGCCAAGATCAGAAATCTGTACGACGACATTGAAGCTGGGAAGCCCATAGAAAAGGGCGTTGCCTTATTGCTAATATGCATACTCTCTAACGTCTGTATAACCTGGACCCCTTATGAAGATGCGCATTGTAGCTTCTTCGACGCAGCAACAGCAAGTCGACAGGCTGTATCGTGGATCAAGGCTGGTATGGATTTGACAGACCATTGTCAAAGACTAGCGACTCCGACTATGGAGTTTGTGCAGGCCATCACCATACTCTTTTTTGTCATCTTCTTGATGGAGGGGATTTCTGGACGGGTGGGAGAGATGCTCTCTCGAGCTATCTATACTGCACGCAATCTGGGCTTTCACACAATCGATAAAGCTGGTAATGGATGGACAGTGAGCCGGGTGAAAGATATGACGCCTAGCGAGAAGGAAATCGCCCGCCGCATTATGTGGTATCTAGCTGCGACTGACTGGTAAGTAATCTCTAGCATGTGCAAGAGTCCTCTCTCCGGCGAGACCTTGTCATTTGGTGATATTTTCCCTCCATTTCAGTTCATCAGCGATAAGGCTGGTTCTGACAGACGTTGTAGGGCGCTTGGCAGCTTGGCAATGCCTCTCGAAGGCTCCTATCTAGTTGATCCTCGCGGCATGCAGGTGAAGAAACCGCTCAACGTCGACGACGAGGATCTCGTGGACGACAAGGAGATTGTGGCTCGACCTTATGACGAGGAGACGTCCGCGTCGTACTTCATTCAACGCATCCGCCTATCCGAACTGTTTCGTGAATTGAACCTCCTGCAAATGCCGGTGGGACCAGATCCCGAGAAAGGACAATATGAGCGAGTGATCGAAATCGATGCACGCTTGCATCGCTTCCTGAGCGAGCTGCCTCCGTTCTTTTCCCTGAACTTCGCGGGTCAGGCATCTAGGAACTTTGTCAAGGAGGCATCGCGGAATTATGCAGGCGCTGTACTCCGTAGGTGCACACTGCATCTGATGGTTCATCGACATCTGTGCCAGATTCATCTCCCTTTCCTCGCCCGCGGTGCTGTGGACCCTGACTTCTCCTACTCCAGAAGAGTCTGCCTGGAGTCAGCACGCATCATCCTCCGTTCGGAGGCACAGCTCAGCGGCGAAACCCTGACATCAATGAGCTTGAGGACACGCATGACCATGGTTTTGCGTTGCGTTTTCCTCGCCAGCATTGCCCTCGTGGTAGATGCATGCGTGGCTGATGGACCGCAACACGAGGATAAACCTAAGGCTGAGGAGATACTCCAGTCTTGGGCTACACTGGAACAAACAAAGAAGATCTCTACCACGGCGTCAAGACTGCTTGATCTTTCCAAAATGGTTCTCAAGAAGCAGAACCCATCACATCCGGCGTTGGCTGCACTGGACAAGGACTCTGTACATCAGCAACCCCGAAATGGGCTGGCAACGTCGCCTGAATCTGCCTCAAAAGCTGCCGATCAGGGTATGTTAGCAGCGGCTATCTCAATGCAGCCAGAGGAATCGATCATTCTTGATGACCAGCGGCTTGGATTCGGAGCCAGCATGGACGTGGATCACATAGATTGGGAGCGTTTCTTCCTGGGCGTAGACTCTGCGCCATTTCTGTAACAATTGGAGACAAAAGTTAATTCAGCCTGCAAACCAAGATATTTGATACATGGATATAATACAAGTCGGGCCGCTGATCCTGTTCAGCAGCATCAACTCCATCGCTAGGATGCCTTTGACTCCTTGGGTGATGTAGTGGACGGAGACTCAACCGTTCCTGTCTTGCTGCTGATTTGGTATTAGAAAATGGATACGAACCAAAAGGCCAATGGAGCTCGCGCACCTTTGTAGTCCCTCAACCCTCGCCTTCTCCGCTGGGTCAAACATTGGCTTGAAAGTGTAGACCCCTTCGCCATCAGTTAGCCTCGTCTACAATTGACTGTCAGGGTCTTGGTGTCTTACCGCCAACCACTCCGCTAAACACGGCGAGAGCTAGAGGCAAAGCTCTTTGAAAGACGCTCATTTTGCGCTGCGTCGGTCTCGTCGTGTCATCGATTGTAGGCTGAAGGTCCCTGAGGTGGATGGAGAAATGATCCTGGCGGTCCTACCGTCTTTTACGGTGACTGGCTTCGGAAACGGTAGCCACCAAGGGAGCGCCCCACCATTTCCGCCTGACATGCTCGAACGCGTCTCCCACCGTTTTGGCACTTAACGACCGCGTTTGTACCGTTCACGCATTGCAAGAAGCCTCAACTTCTTAAGAACCGGCATTTGCTCACCTCGAACCCTCGAACCGACGACCGTATGCTCAACCACAGCTCACAGGGCTGCCTCGAGAGTTATACTTTCATGATGACCAGCAGGAGATCATGACACTGACATACCATGAGGAATTGGAAAGAGCTTGGGGAGATCCCCGACTCGGAAGAGGAAGATGGCTTCGATAGTCAGGGATCTTGGTTACAGCAAGGACCCTCGCCAGAAATGACTGATTCAGCGACCGATAAAAAGCATGACAACATCTGGGATGTTCCCCTCTCGCAGGATGAAGAAGCACCAGTAGCCGTTGAACGTCGAACTCCAGCAAACGAGCTTCCGCAAGCCGCCTTTACCGCCGGAAACTCGAAGACGAGTGATTCATGGGATGTCCCCCTATCACAGGAAGATCTTGGTGCTGCTGAAGGCCAGAATCATCGGTCGGATAAGCCATCGCCATCGGCAGACGCGGTAGACCCTGTCTCATCTCCGCTGTCGACCCTTTCGTCCATATTTTTCGATGAGGATGATCGGCCCTCCACGCTTGGTCTGTCAGGCGTAACCAGCTCACATGGTTCCCCTCAAAGACAAAGAACACCGGCTCCGACTTTTATCGACATGACCAGTGGAACCCCATCTCCCACTACTTCAAGACCTTTGAGAGCACTGACACCGGTCATTAGCTCAGAACTTGGAGAACGTGAGTCGGAGTACGTGGCACGTCAAGCTGCTGTACGCTACGAGCGTTCCTTGCGAACCCGAAAGCCAATTCAACAACATCCATTTCTGCTAGAGGCAGCCCAGTACCGGTCCTCAATGCAAAGCCGGGGTCTCAAGCCTCTCCGCATAGCGGCGATAGAGACCCACGGCAGACGAAGAGATGGAGAGACGCAAGAGATAGCGTACGAACCTGAAAGTCAAAACTCTAATGGAGGCAATGACTCAGGAAGTCACGATATGGGAAGCCAGATCCTAGGGAACTTCGATGATGACATGATATTCGCATCGTCATCTCCGCCCACTCCACCACGAGCTGCGTTTGTTGCCGAACCAAGCAGTCAGATGAGCTCTCCTCTAGAAACAGACAACACCAGTCTTCAAATGGATGATTCCGCAGCCCCCGACGAGCTGCCAGCACTGGAGGAGCTGCTCTCTCACTCAAGACGGCCAAGCAACAAGTACACCCCAAAGCGAAGGCCAACATCACCTCGTACAAGCAGCAAGAAGAAGCAGCGCCGACTCGTCCTCGATAGTGATGACATTCTGCCACCCGGGCGATCATCTCGAGAAGTCTCCATCGACCCGCTGCAGGAAGGACAAAGCGGTCTTCCTCCTTCTTCCTCCCTTGAGCCAGTGCCCAATTTCATGGAAGCTCGATTGAGGTCGTTGCTCAAGCAGCCAAATCATGTACGGCCGCAAAGATCACGAAGTCCTGGAGCGCCTCCTATTGCTCCAGCTACCTTGGTCATCGAGAGCGCGTCCGAGCCTGACGATTTCAACATGAACCATACGGATGGCAGTGAGAGCGCGGCAGAAGGCAATGAGCAAATCGTAAATACCGTCGGACGGACAATTCGGGGTGTTCTACCTGCTTCTTGGCTCCGTCTAGATCAGAAAATTGGTCGGGACAATATTAGAAAGGCGGTGACCAGTCGCAACATACATAAGTCGCCAGCGCGGGAAAACCGGCGAGGTGTGGCACAGAAAAGAAAGGGAGCAGTCAGCACGGGCTGGGAGAACAACAAGATTTGGTCTGACGACTCTGATGTTGAAACCCTTACTGCTCAGCAAGCGACCACTGACGAGGCATATCCTAATCAGACAAGATTGATGGTTGACCAGGTGATGGATGTGCCTGGTTCTCTGGATTTCGCCTCCTCAGATGATGGGTCCGGGATGGAGGACAACCAAGTTGACCATATGTTGGCTCCCAGAAAGCGACAGATGAAGCTGGTAGAATCTTTTCAAGGGGCAGGAAATCGTCAAAAGACACCCCAGAACGCTGCTACTCTTCCTCGACGAAAGACGGGGCCCCGGCAACCAAAGATTACCAATGCCTTTGCAGGAGTAGCTGAGGCGTCGTCAACAGCGTTACGAATGCCCAAGAAGCACGGAAAGCGCAATCGCGTCCATACAAACGCGACAAAGGAGCGCTCATCTGGACCGAAGAAGAAGAAATCCGTCCTTCCGAGAACATCATCGCTTAGTATTCTTGATGTTATCGAACCAGACGCTCCTCGCTTCCTCAAGATTGCAGCCCGCTCTGCAAAGCAAAGACGGAATCAGGGAAGAAGCAGCCCATCCCATAAGACTATCAGACTCGCTAATAGGGAGGACCATATTGATGCGCTGTCGGTTTTGTATCAATGGAGATCTGGGTCTATACCTCAACGAGCTTCGGTAACTTCCTCATTGCGGAAACGTGGAGGCGCGCGACGCGCTCAGCCTCTATCAGAGGCTTCTGGCAATCAGGATCACCCAAGACTAGGTTCTGCTCTCCGTAAGTCCTACTCCGTGCAGGGTCCCGCCCAACAAGGCAGCGATACCTTAAGAAAGAGCAGGATGGCTCGGTCTTTGAGTACACGATCCTTCGGAGAAAATGCCGTGCGACCTGCACAGCTTGAAACAAGTGGACTTGGCCCTCTGGACTCGAGAGTATTCCATTTTAGCAAAAGAGCATTAGACAAACTCTTCAAGAAAAATCGGACGGCCACTTCGACTGTAGGGATCCCGAGCGCCTCCGTTGACCTGAGTCTGGGTGATGATGGTCAAGATGAGCCAAGAAGGATTACTCCGGCTCGACAGCAACAAGCAGCAGCACCACCTTTGCCAAAGCCTTCAGAGAAGTCACGATATCGGAAGCAGACGAAACCACTTCGAGAGGACCTTGAGGCACCACAGTTCGTTCACGCCCATGACCCTCTCCCGACACTACATGCCCCTGTTGATGTCATGCAACCCACTGAGCCTCAAGGTTCGGGAGTAAAAATGACTGGACTGGGGCCTTACGGCACTGAATACACCCACCATTTCGAGATCTTTCCCTTGCCAGCTGGCACCTTCTTCCATGAGACCAGCCTCTTAGGCCGTGGGCTCCTTTCTGCTATCGTGGACCACCCAAATATCGCATCAGAAGACATGTCAAGGACTCGTCTATCCTACACGCTGGGTGATCGAATTCTTCGCTGGGGCCCTTGGTCTGAGCAGGTTTCGTCTGAACTTGGCATTCTGTTTGACTTTATCACAGAGAAGCTTGAAGAGCCTTGCCAATCCCACGGCGACATGTTGACGCTCACCAAAGCAACCGAGTTTCCGCTTCTGTACATCAAAGAGCATATGAGCTTTGAGCGGTCGTCAGATGCCAAGGCCTTCTTCACCCGATTTCGAGAGGTCCTGTGCGCCTTCAATGACAAAGTCAAGGGTCAACTGCTTGTGACAGGGGCCACGAACACTTCATCTACGGCGATGCAAAGGATTTATGACCGAATTCTCCTTGCTTCTTTGAGCGTTCTACAGTTGTGCCGGAATGAAGCAATCTTTGTGAGCGAGCAGATCCAAGCAGAAGATATGCTGAAGGCAGTTGGAACGACTGCTGTCTCGATGCTCATGCAAATCGGTACCGGGGACTTGCGACAGACATACAAGACGCTCAGCTCCTTCCGCACACGTGAGAAGGGGCTGAGAGAGGAAGGATCAACAATACATTCATGGGTGGTCTTGATGAAAGTGCTAGATGAGGCCCGTATCCTCCGTGCGTCGTTCTGGGATCTTGTGCACGCAAATCTTAGCACTCGGGATCACATGAGCAGCCATGATGCTGAGAAGCATGACCTGCTCTGGCAAGATATGTTTTCCTTCCTTCCCCTAGTCGAATTCAACAATGTCGGAGTCGTTGTCCCTGGAAGTCGTCAAGATGTCTTCCACGAAGGTTGGAGTTTGCCTCAGAAACTACTGAAAACTGTCTTCCAATTGTACAGTGGCAACGATCATCAACCACCTAGTTTCAATAACTACTGCCGTGCTTTGGTCGGACGCTGCCACTATCTTGTGGAACAATGGGGATGGAAGAAGACCTCCAGCGTGGTGGGAATTATATTTGACTTCTTTGGTTCTCAGCACCTCGAGCACTTGAGAAACGAAGAAGTTTACAAGTCACCTGCCTTCCTGGAAAGCCTTGCTGGCGACCCGAAACTCGAGATTGAACCTGAAGACCGCTGTTTTCACGTGTTTCTGAAGTTCGTGGCCTTGAGCATTCGTCGCTTGAGGGAAATTGATGCTACAAAGGACATTCGAAACCTTGTCGCCCGCACTATGCCGAACCATAGTCGTCAATATCTGAAGGAAGACACGCTCCGCGAGCGCGATCTTGCAGCTCTTCGCAACCACCATGACCTGCTTTGTACTCTTTTTTGGGCCTGCCCTCCTGACCTACGACCCAGCCCAGCGCTCATCGAAGGCCTCGTTGATCCCGCGAGCTCACATAAGGAAACCTGTCTTATCAACCTGAGAGCTTGGAGCCAGCTTGCACGCTTCCTTGTTAGTAACGGGGAGGCATCGACTGCGAAGGTCTTCAAGCCCTTTGTACAATGGAGAGACACCTTTTTCAGCAAAATGCTGCTGCAGCATAGCTCGATTGCCTCAGAAATCAATCAGCAATTTCACTCCTTGGCGAAAGAGGAGAGGCAGGGTGTGAGCGACGATATGCTCAAAGCTATGATATCGATGAACAAAAACGCAGTGCAAGATGTCCTTCACTTCTCCGTCACAGCATCGTACGATGTAATGGTGCAATGCCCAGACCTGGAGTCGGCGGTATGGTCTCTGAGTATCAAGTCCTTGCAGCAAATCTTCGATCATTTTTCCGCGGCGCCACCCGAGCTAGACTGGTCCATTCTGACTGTCACGCTGAAAACCTTGGATGCCTTCATCAGAAAGATCGACGATTTCAAGGATGCAGAAGAGAGTCAAGAGCGAGAGAGCCAACTTTTGGACTCCGAACAAGCTGATGATGCCTTGCAAACCCTGGATGAATGCGTGGCCAAGAAGTACTTCGCCATGGCCAGGTGCGTCCTGTCCAGTCGCGGTGACGGTGACAAAGCTGGCACGATCCATCTGTTGGAAAAGGCAACTTGTAAAGAGCTTGTCGTGACTTTGTCGTCGAGGTTCGCCTCTCGACTTGTAAGTTCTGGCTCAATGCAACTTGGACAACTGTTCAAATACAGCAAGTACGGACTCTTCGACACGGCTCCTCATAAGTTGGACCTCGACCAACGGCGATATCTTGTCCTGTGTGTCCTTAGCTTGCTCAAGGCCAATCAACACCACTTCGGCGATGTGGGCTTCACGTTGTTGGATTTATGGATGCTCGCCATCGTCAAGCCAAGAGAAGGTCTCTGTTGGGAGAACCAGCTGGCCGAGCAGTTGCATAGAACAGGGGCTGACTTCATTCCGGAAGCTGTGGTCGGTTTGGCAGTGCAGCCTCATTACAACAGTAACAGGGACATGTTCGAGTTTGCTATTTCACACATGCGCACTCAGTTGCGTGATGCAGAGTTCTCACAGAGGAAGGCTTTGCTCATCGAGTACGCCCAAACTTTAAAAGCGGTGATGGAGCAGATGGCGACAGATTTGAGGACAATTTCCCAAGACCCCACAGAACACCCGGCATATGTTTCCTTTGTACGAGGTATCATCTCTCTGATCAGATCACATGGTGCAGATATCTGTGCTGTGGATGACTTCTTCTACCAAATCAGTAGGGATTACTCTCCACCGGCAGAAGATCCGCAACTCCAGATTGCGGGCATGATCGCATACGAATTGAAACTGAACGAGGCTGGTGCACGGCAGCAGCTCTTCTTCTTCATGTTCAACAGCTTCAAGCTGGCAATGGATAAAGACCAACTTGGAGAGCATGTCGGTCTGATCAGCAGTGGTATCAAAAGGCCGGCGATACGACAATTCATGCTGGGTAAGCTGCTTCCAGCAGCTTTGTTGGCAGCTTGGCAACAACATCCTGCTCATATCCTCGTTGATCTTTGCATGGCTGCATTTGACGTACTACTGCAGGGCAGCATTCTGTCAACAGAGCTGACGACAGATGACCTGGACCCTCTGTTAACCACGATCGCCGCGATTGCCACGGGCTTCCGCCAGCTCTCGGCTGTCCCCATCAACACAGAGGTGCATTTGATCAACAGGGCAGTGTCTTTCATGAATCTGGTCTGGCCATCACTGATGATGTTGAAGATCAAGAGACTTGCTCCGGCACAACTTGATGCCGTGCAACACGCCTTAAGCGGGTTTCTGAGCTGTTTTCAGATTGTCAGGAGACATCTGGAAGTGTCCAATGGCTATCCTGTTTGGGAGACGAGCAACCTTGTAGGCGCCTCTCTTCGTCAAACGGTACTCCCCGATGCCTCAAACGACCCGGACATCGCTAGCTTCAGGGACAACATCATCATGGATGTACAAAGGAATTGGAACGTGGGCGAGAGGAGGATAGGGATCAAGACGCCAGCAAAGAGCAGGGGAACACAGTCGTCCACGCAAGCAGGACAAGGTGTCGAGGTCCCTGATCAAGACGTGACAAAGCTATACTCAGAGATGAGGTTCATCCTTGCGATCTGGATCGACAGTTACGAGGAGCTGTTTGAGGAGGGTGTCCTAGACAAAGAAGTCAACGTGGCTTCATTGTACGAAGACTTTTTGTTTTGAGGGATTCCATCAGCATGGACGTGGCGCATGAGGAGTTGTCCAACCGGTACAGAATACTTTTGATCATCATGCATATTTCTTGGCGCGGCGTTGGTAAAAGTATGAAGCAGCATAGAGCATATATGAGGACCATGAATGACGACACCTGTGTGTACATCACGTGAAGTCTACCGAATTTGAGTCAATGGATGAAGCTCTCCCGGCAATACATTCAGAAAGTTGACGCACTTTCCAGTTCTACATGTGCCAGAGACGCAGTTGAAGGGCAGGTCGGGGTTTACAGATCAAACCATGTGTTGGCGTTGGCAGACCTATTCCGGATCCTTGTGGGACTTCAAAACTCAAGTCTTGGATGAGGGGGATTATGTCGATTGCAATAGTCAGCAACAAGTCAAGATGTAGTTGATGACTAGGTAGTTTTTTTTTTCTTTCTTCAGCTTCACTGGGATCTTCTCGATACGTGCACGCCATCGTTGCTATAATAGGTGATCGGCTTTACGTGACTTCAGGTACTTCGGATCCAAGCGCAGTTTGTAGAGATGCTTCTTGTTGGTTGAGCGGCTGGAAATGTGGACCAACCGCCGACATGTCTAAGGGCAGTCGTGATCCAGTTCGTCCATCTTCACCCCCCCGCCACTGGAGCAACCATTGAGGATTCAAATGAAGGGTATCAATTGTCTTCCGAGAAGGATAGGATGCTTGGAAGCGATGTTTGTAATTAGTAATCTGCCTGCGCTGGGAGGGCTGGCTGTTCCGGCCAGTCAGGTCCCGGGGCTGTCCACCCCAACACATGGATTAAGGTACAGCTGCCGACCACCGATGAAGCTCTAAAATCAATTCCCCACGACGCGTCGATCGCGTCTCCCTCGACTGGACTTCAACGCCAGGTTGAACCACCACCCACCGATACACAGAAGAGCGCACAGAAATCTCCTGCTCACCTGCAATTGATATCAACCTATGCAGGAACAAAGGTGACGATCGAGGGAATCATCAACGCTGCAAGGATGAGCTCGCCTTTCGCACTGCCAGACGAGGCGGTCCTTGCTCCAGTATTGCAGACTTACCCATGCCGCGAAAAGCAAATCAGAACATTGGCTACGCTTCTCTGGGTGAGTTGAAGGGCTCATCGCTTTTCACCTTATACAATTTGTAGCGCTAACGACCTCGAAGCCTGACGCAGCGCCCTGTCGCAACCTCGTCGTCCACGGCACGGAAGCAACTGGCAAAACCTCAATCACCACAACCCTCCTCTCAAGCTTGTCCTCGCAACCCCAAAGTCCCGTTTGCCATGCTATCGTCGACTCTACACAATGTATCACGGCGCGACATCTTTTTGAGCGCATTGTGGGGTCTGTGGCAGATGCGTTGGAGAATGATGGTGGGACGAAGCAGAAGGTGAGGAGGTGCGAGACGCTGGCGCAGTTGACGGTTGAGATGAGAAGATTGATGGCAGGCTGGAGAGAGGGGAGGCGGAGGTTTGTGCTGGTATTGGATGGGGTTGATAGGCAGAGGGATGCCCCGCCGACAATGCTGCCTGCTCTGGCTCGTCTGGCTGAGATCGTATGTCCTCGAGGCGATCCGTTTTTGTCGATTGGGATGGTACCTAACTCTTTGTATACAGATTCCGAATCTCACGACTGTCTTCATCGTCACGGCTCCGCCACCTGCCTTTCTGAGAACTCCTTCGCCGTCTCAACACCTCCTCTTCCCCCCCTATACAAAACCCGAATTCGTACGCATTCTCGCGCTATCTCCTCCCACGAACCCCCTCCCAGGCACAACTGCCACCGAGACGACCGACCTATGGGCACGCTTCTGCGCCGCCGTTCACGATGCCCTTGTTCGATCAGCAGCGAGGTCCCTGACAGCCTTCAGAAGAGCGTGTGTAGCTCTGTGGCCGCGCTTTACAGCACCAGTCGTTGAGGGTATATACGAAGTGAAGGAGTTTTCCAAGCTGCTTGTGAAAGCAAGAGTTCACTTTCAGGACGAGACGCTTCTGAATCCCGGATTGGTGACTGTCCGCCGCGGCGCCGAAACTCCGCAACCGACTTCTAGTACTACCAGCGTGGCGTCCAAACCCTCATCTTCGGCAACAGACCTTGCAGCACTTCTCCCTATCACTGCGAGGATACTCCTCCTTTGCGCATATCTCGCCTCGCACAACGCTCCACGCCATGATCTTACCCTCTTTTCAACATATCACCATGGACGAAAGCGTCGTCGTGGCGGCGCAGGTCGCATGGCCGGCACAACAGGCTCAGGAGCAGCAAAGCACAGGAAAATCGCTCGAAAGCTTCTCGGCGCTCATTCTTTCGTTCTAGAGAGGATGATGGCTGTGTTTGCAGCCGTCAGGGGTGAGTGGTTGGACGATCGTCGAGCGTTGACGGCAAATACAGCAGGGCTAGATGGAGACGTGGGCATGGCCATGGCTACGCTGGCGAGTCTGAGGCTGCTGGTGAGGGTCGGTGGAGGAGGGGGCGGGAAGGGAGGGATGGGGGCTGGCGGTGGAGCATTTGGAGGTTCCGGAGATGTGATGGATAGGGGGGGCAAGTGGAGGATTAACGTCGGTTGGGAGGTTGTGAGAGGATTGGGAAGAAGTATAGGCGTTGAGGTTGAGGAGTGGTTGATAGAGTGAGCGTTCTGTCAGTGGCAATACAATATCACTATCAGAAACGTGGAAACACCTTGCACAACATAGACTTTTTGGCGCAATGTGATGATATTGCGAGAATATAATATACCAATCAATGCCCTATCCAAGTCTATGCAGCTGGTCTCACCATCCAGGTGAGACTCAGCAATTCTAACATTATGCAGCTTGACAATGAACGAAACCAGCAGCATTCCTCATCTCGCTCATGCAATCTTCAGATCCATTTTACAACGCGATAAAACAGCACCCTCATCGAGGGGCTCGCTGTATTCGTCAAGAACTTGGCGGGAGACCGTTTGCCCGCCAAGTGTCCTCCTGTTTTGTGCCTGGCGGGAACCATTTGGTGTCGCCGCTTGGGCCACCTCTATTGCCCATGAGGGTACTTTCGTCTGTCTTTTTGGAGTCATAGGTTCCGTTTGCAGAGCTGAAGTAGCCTTCTGTGTACGGGTGGCCAGTTGGGGTTGAGCCCAGTGGCGTAGTCCCTGTACTTCTGCCTCCATGTTCGCTACTGACCGGCAGCAAGGGCACCGCCCCGGGCGTTTGCGCCATCATACGGGCCTTGCGGTCGGCTTTGTTGCTCTCGCTTGTGCGGTCATACAAGTAGAGACCCAGGAAGGTCAGGGCAATGCCAACAGCCTGTAGCTTGGTTGTGGGGTTCCGGAACCAAATGATTGCCATGACGATAACGAAGACGCGCTTGATAAGGGAGGCGACTGAGTAAGTTACCGGAGAGACCATGGATAGGAGGATAAACGCAAGAATGTTCTGACCGAAATGGCAGACACCGTTGAAGATGAATTCAACGGTCAGGCGGCCGTGGTCCATTGCGTTGGGTTTGTTGCTCAGGTCAAGGAAACCGTCTTGAAAGAAGTCGGTCATGAGGCCGATTCCCTCAGACCAGAACCAGATAGGCAGGGTCAGAACGAACGCCATCCCCGAGGAGTAACAGAGAAGGTTCAGCTTGTCGAGCTTCTTAGACTGAGCACCACCCATGGCATGGTCTGCCTCTGCCTTTGCAGCTTCGTTAAAGAGTTTCTTAGAAAAGATGTTCTGGGTCACAAATATGATTGTCGCAAGGAACGCCTCAATCACGCCGAGAAGCTGGCCACCAACGCCCGACTTGCCAGAGCAGGCGAGCATGACACCAGCGGTAAGGGGAATGAGGGAGTAATATGTTGCTCTCGGGTATCGAATGTCATAGACGAAGCGGTAGGCCGAGACTGTGAAGAGCGGCGAGAGGCCCTTGATGGTGTGCACGAGGGACACAGGAATCTTAGCCGTGGCCGTAGAGCTCAGAAGATGACCACCAATCTGGAATGCTGCAAGTGGAAGGGTGGTCATGATGACATCGCGGGTTGGTGCGCGGATGGGGTATTTGAGGGCAGTGATCTTGCTACGCAAGACGGGGAACACAGTGGCTAACCAGGCCATCAAGACGCAGAGGGAGGAGACGAATGCGAATTGGATGAGTGTCAGTGTGGCGGGTTTGTCGAAGGCGTTGAGAATGGATTTTGAGGTTGTATTCGTGAGGGCAGAAGAGGTATACCATGCGACGCAGAGTATCTATTTCGAACGTTAGCCTGGTATTCCCCGTCTTGCGGTGCTCCTTCTGAGATCTTGTCCATACGACAGTTTACGTACAATGAGTTTCGGTGACAAGGGCGCGCGTAAGGCGTCTGCAATTTCGTGGGCGTTCTGGCTGACACTACCATTGCGAGAACGAATCGTGCGAAACGCATCGCCCAAGCTCTTCTGTCGGGTATGCCGTGAGGGACCCGAGTGAGACGCAGCTAGCCACCTGACTCCTCGGCCTTGGCTGGCGTCTCTTCTCATCCCTCGCGAAGCCGAGCCGTTCGAGCGTGTTGGTGAGGGGTCATTGGAGCGCGGGAGGGGCACATCGAGATCTGGGAATTTCTCCATATTCGTGACGGCTCAATTATCGAGGATCAAGAAAAGGAGATCGTCGAAAGTGTTTCGAAATGGAGGGGAAGGAGGCTCAAACAGGACAGCGGGTGTCTTGGTTGCTCCCAGCTTTGGGAAGGTCGAGGCGTAGTGTGTGTAACGAGCGACTATGGTGGTGCGAAGCGGCGAGAAGTCTTTGGAGAGATTGGTTGATCTGCAAGCAAAGACACAGGGTCTCGGTTATTGAGATGGAGTACTCATGGCGCGGGTTCGGGTGGTGTGGTAGGTCAAGGAGACGATGGCGAAGCCGGCTTCGTTCGCTGCGCAATCAATCTGCAGAATTTGCCGAGAACCCAGTTGCGTGGTTTAAGGTGCCAGAGTATGGGTTGCTCAGAAGGATAGCGATACGGGAGAGTCGGTCGTTGTAGTCCGAGAATCGATCTGCAGCCTCCCGTTACTTAGTTCGGACTTCAAGGCTCCGTGGTTTGCGACGCAGAATGCTGGACGGATTGGAGAGATGTAGCTGGCGATCAGGTATCCGAGAAATATGACGCGATGCGAGGCAACTCTGGCTGGTATCAGTGTAAGCGACCGGTCGGATGGTTGTGGTCGTGAAAGTCGCAGCTATGGTTGTGGCTGACAATATTTGACATCGGCCGGAAATGGCATGTAGATGAGGTAGCAGCGGTTCAGAGCCGGTTCAACGAGTATCAATTGCACTGTGTGGTCGGAGTTTGCGCAATGCGAGGGCTGGAAGAATCTAAAGCCAGAGTATGATCCTTGCGTGACGTTCTGGGTTGCTTCAGGCTGGAAAAGTGCGGCCGCTGATGATGATGCATCTGCTGATGGCGCGTCTCTAGTTCAGCAAGTCTCAGGAGATCAAGCGTCAGGGACCACGAATCGCATCACGACCCTAACCCTGGCCACCCGAGCTTGAGCCGGTAGCCGCCGCTTAGCTCTGCTTCCTCCGGCTGACTTAGTGAAGTGTAATGATGTTTTAGCGCACTTCAGGCTACTGCGACAAAAGTTCAAGTTCGCCTTGTCTAACTTGGTCCCCCAACGCCAGTCGCAATACTAACCTATCCATCATCTTTCAGCCCCGTCGCGTCTTTGCAGCTGACCCTACCCAAGCAAGGGTATACATTTCGCCAGATCATCCACTCTTCTGCTTAATTGCCGACGACGACCCTATCCGGCGCATGGTGTGACTCCATCTTACTCTGTCTTTCGACGCGATCGCGGCATGCCCGGTGGACGAGACCCTAAACGATACATCCTCAGTCTCGTCGGATTCTACGCCATCTGGCAGCTTACCACGCAGATATCAAACCCAGCTTTGAACTCTCGGTCCAACTTGGTTTCCGCACTCAACACCGGTTTCGGTGTCACCTCGTCGCCATGGCGGCCCCAAAGATGACAAAGAACCAGATGAGGAGGGCGAAGAAGAAGGAGCAGAAGAAGGCAGCAGCAGTGCAGGCCGATGTATGTAAACTCATACTTTATACCCGGGATAACGTTGATTGGGATCAGGGGCTGACTGACAGACAGGCTAAGCAGGAAAACACCCCAGCAGAGGAGGTCAAGCCCGAGGCTGACGATTCCCTCGCTGTCAAGGAGGAAAACAAACCAGCGCCCATTGCAGCAGCGGAACCGGCCGTTACCGTCGAAAATGACTTTGACGACGAAGATCCCACTTTCGCCATGTACAAGGACATCTTCGACAAGTTCGGCGTTTCACAGCTTGGCGACGACGAGGTTGCCAAGGAGGCCAACGCGGGCAACACTGGCGATGTGATGTGGAGTGACGACGACGATGTGCCCGACGAGGAGGAGGAGCAGACAGGCCAGACAAAACTTTCGAAGAAGAAGCGGAAGATGATGAACAAGCTCTCCGTGGCCGAGCTGAAGGCTCTGGTTCGCATCCCAGAGGTTGTTGAGTGGCAAGATACATCCTCCTCGGACCCACGACTCCTAGTCCAGATCAAGGCTCAACGCAACGTAGTTCCGGTTCCTACTCACTGGTCGCTCAAACGCGAGTACCTCTCTTCCAAACGTGGTATTGAGAAGCCTCCGTTCCGCCTACCGAACTTCATTGCTGAGACGGGAATCACTGAGATGCGAGATGCGGTACTTGAGAAGGAGGCAGAGCAGAGTCTAAAGCAAAAACAGCGCGCTCGTGTGCAGCCGAAGATGGGAAAGCTGGATATCGATTATCATAAGCTTTACGATGCATTCTTCCGCTTCCAGACCAAGCCAGAGCTTACGCGCTTCGGAGAGGTCTACTACGAAGGCAAAGAATCCGAGGTCGACTACCAACACTTCCGAGCAGGAGAGCTCTCAGAGGCCACAAGGGAGGCACTTGGCATGCCCGCCGGTGCACCTCCACCATGGCTCATCAACCAACAACGCTTTGGTCCCCCACCATCCTATCCAGCTCTCAAGATTCCTGGCCTCAATGCACCACCGCCACCAGGTGGCTCTTGGGGGTTCCACCCCGGTGGCTGGGGCAAGCCTCCTGTCGATGAAGCCAATCGCCCTCTCTACGGCGGTGACGTCTTCGGTCTCACAGCCCAGAACGGCCAACCGCAACAAGGTCAACAAGCGGTGGATCTCGGCCTTGCAGAGCCGGTCGAGAGAACCCTTTGGGGAGAGCTTCAGCCTCGCGAGGAAGAATCTGAAGAAGAGGAATCGGAAGAGGAAGACGAGGAGGAGGAAGACGATGAAGATGACGGCGATAGACGCGCTGGTTTGGAAACCCCGAGCGGTCTGGAAACACCAGGTGGCTATGCCAGCACCGTTGCACCAGACCACGGTATCGAGACATCCATCGCAGGAGAGATGGATCTCCGCAAGGACCGCTCACACCGCAGCGGCCACGAAACGGAAGAGTCCTTGGCCCCCCGTTCAGCCTACACCGTCCTTCCCGAACGACAAGTGCGTGCCTCCGGCTTCTTCGGCAGCGAGCGCGTCTACGACCTCTCTTCCTCCTCTGCAATCCCGACTCTGGGTGGAGAAGATGAGAGGAGTAGAAGCAAGAGGAAGAAACCAGGTGATGTGGATGTTGCGCTGGATCCAGAGGCGTTGCAGGGCGCGGATGGGATTAGTAAAGACGACCTGAGGCGCAAGTTCGAAGAAGGCAGGCGGGAAGAGGAGAAGGCGGGCGGAAGGGGCGGGTGGAATTATGACGAGGATCTTAGTGAGATGATTGCACAGGAGAGTAGGAAGAGGCAGAAGACGGAGAAGGAAAAGCGGGAGGCGAGACGATAAAAGCCCGTGGTAATGGAGATTGTGGAAATGGCGTTAGGCGGTAGGTGGGCTAAGACAGCCATTGTTGTATTACATGGATGTGAGAATACGGATATGATGGAAATTTGACTTGGAACCTCTTCTCCGTGTGGTCTCTGTTTGATTCTGTGTAATATCCCACGCACGGAAGGACACACCGGTCCTGTCCGTCGAATACCTCTTCCCAGTCCCAAAGATATTGCACCTATGTCTCTCTACCAATAGCCTCTCTCTCTTTCTCCAAAGAAAAATTGATTGGTGTGTTGATGGAAAGGACAGTTCACTCCTCTCCAAATATGCAAACCGAAGACCGCACCAAGACCTGACCAAATGAGACAAAAAAAAGCCTATGTATACATGATATGAACCTTTTCCCATGGATGAGTACATTCCACTCCAAACGCCGGAAATTGAAGATATTCGCAATTACTCCTTTCGTGCATAATCACGATTTGGGATGGACTTGCTGTTGCTGTCGCTTGTGTTGAATCTAGGCTACGACAGGTTCGCCTGAGGAGAAGGACAATGATGAAGGTGGTCATTGTGGGAACGCTGTGACATCGTCCATACACTTCTGCGCGCCTTCCAAGAACTGAACTCATTTCGCAGGAGTAGAGTTGTCGCACCCATTCATATCACCGTCGCGATTGCAGGTTGGGCATTTACAATTCAATGGGCGCCTGCCGTTTCTGTGTCTGCGTCGCAGCATCTAGCTTGCGGCTTTAGAATCCACACAAGAATTGCAGAGCCATTTTCTCGAGGTAATGGGCATCTTGGCTGTCTCTTTGACGCAGCTTGTATGGAAGAGTCGTAGGCAACCCTGAAGACAGGTTAGGATTGTTTGGAACGTGATTGAGGAGCTGGCTGAAACTTACATCGCCGGTGCAGAGGAGTTGCTTTGGTCCTCGTACCGGTAATCTGCACACGACACAACCACTGCCACCCTTCTTGATATGCTCCAGGCGTGGGGAGAGAGAGAGATCATCTTCAGACGTTGTCTCTGTTACTCCATTCGCAACACCATTTGCCGCCCCATTCTGGAGCTCACGGTCCTGCTTCAGGCGACGTGCTACATTCAATCGCTGTGTCACAGCAGCAGAGCTCTTGATCAACGAACGGCCAAAGAGAAGAGCGGCATGCTTCGTAAACTCAAGCATCCGATGTTCTTTGTCGACAAGCCACTCCGCATGATTATCCACGAATGCCAGCCAGATTGTGGGTAGGTGCGCAGCGGTGGTGACATTCAGCGGCTGAAGGAATGAGTCCCATTTGAACATATATTCCCTCTCCTCTGGCGTTATGTCGGAAAACTCCCGAAGTGCTTCTCTGTACTTTTGCAGAATCCATTGCTTGTCTGGCGCCGGCTGTGGTAATTCCTCGCCGGGAGTCAGCAACTGCTTGCTGACAGGATGATATAACGGCGTATTTGGAATGTACGGCACAGTCGGGCGACGATGTTTCTGCCCAGCAAGCTGCTGGGGCGACGATCTTGATTTCTTCGTTGTCGGTGTGGTAGCTGATGCGTTTCGATTCCGCTTGGGTGTCCTTGCCTCATCATCGGCCACTTCTTCATAGCTGCATGACAGCCAGGACTGGTCCCCTTCTTTATAGGCTTCAACATCAATACGCTTAGCAGGCCGGACATAATTCAAGGTCTTAGTCGGTGTCAAATCGAGTCTGAAATTACTGGCGATGTGAATGAGGTGACCTGTTCGGGTGGCTTTCGGCTCGTACTTGAGTTCGTGATGTGCTGTTTCCAGATGATTGATAAGCTGGTTGAAGTTCTTATAGAGAATCCGGCAGCTTATGCACCGATGCGCATCGAGCCAAATACTCTCGCCCGTGGGCAACATCCACCGGATCTGGTCGCCCTGAGGCGATGAGACGACTGGTACATGGGCGCTCCTCCTACGATCTCTGCCTAGTTGCTTGTCGCTCAGATCTTTGAGGTTGTAGATCCTCTCCGTTCGGCGAGCTCTCAGCGAGCGCGAAGGCGTCGGCGCCCCATCAACATCCATTTGCTCATCCTCGTCATCGTCGATGACAAGGTTGCCCTCTGCTGAGGAGTCAGCAACGCTGCTAGTCATAGGCCGCTGCGGGGAGCCAGTGGTATTGTCCGGTGTTGGTAAACTTCGGCCAGGCAATGGCTGGGCCGGTGTGTCCGCTGCCCAAGACGCATTGATTTTCATGACGAAATGTGTCGGAAAATAGCTCATAGGAGTATTCACATTTGGAATCAGGTGCACTGGGAGCTCCAATTCTCCTACGAGATCTCGCGCGGAAGCCCTTAGAACGCTCCATTGGTTGGCCTCGTGCAAGTACGCAATGCCCATGTCTGGCAAGGGCAGCGGTGGCCACCTGGGTCCTTCTCCAGCCTCCAGATCGATGGTGACGAAATAAGTTTGGTGCAAGCCGAATTTTCCATCACTGCGATTGACGATACTAAGCGAATGCTTCGGGATGAGAATCGTGGGAAATGGCTCGGCGCATAGGATATCAAATCCACCGACAGAATTCCGGGCCAGATAAAGCTCACAGGGTAAGCTCTGGCAGTGAATGACTCTGTCGAATAATGTCGGGCCTTGATACAAAGTGATCCTGCAAGTAGCCGGGACCCTCGCATGCACCCCAGTTGCGCCGTTTTGGAAAGATCCAGGGGATCGAGAGTCGTGATGACGAAGGCCTGAGAGCTCAAATTTCAGGAACGCTGCTGAGGCAGGGGGATTCTGCAAAGCACGGCCAGTTCCCGCCGCTGCGAGAGGCAATGGTAGTGCAGCTGCTGGATTTGAGTCCGAGGCTGAAAGCCGCCGACGCTTGTGTGGCGGCGGCAGAGTGTCATGCCCATTCGGCAAACGGTGCAAAGAAGCAGCCTCTGGATTTGCCTTGCCTCCATGCCATTTGACCAGGTTGCGCCAGATGAAAGGGAGAGGGCCGTCATGCTCGAGAACCATGTCGTGCAGTGAAGGGCGCGCAAGGCTTGGTGAGGCGGCGGGATGTGAGGAGGAGTTGAAGCCGCCGACTGTGTTTGCCATGAACGAGACGAGAGACAGAAGAGCGCGTAAGTGTCATGGAGGGCCTCAAATCGAGGAGTTGTGCTGGTGAGGAGCGCCCAACCGACGCGTTTCACTTGACTCGTGTCAGCGGCTTATGGTGGTGAAGCAGGACAAAACGCGGTCTCGGATGGTGCCGGGAAGGAGAGCCAGGCGAGGCGTGGGCGATGATTTGAGTTCCAGAGTTTAATTAGGCGAAGTCAGCGACGAACCTGATGCATAGTCAGGGCGAAAAAGGGTCGATGGTGTCGATCAGCAGGGCGCGGCGCAGACAAGGGATGACGAGAGGTTGAGGCGGCACACGAACGAAGAGAGAGTGAGAGAGTGTGTGAGACCGAGTTGCTGTGGCTTGTTTCCATTGCGACGCCTCAAACGGACTAGTGCGCACTGGTACAAGGACTGGTGGGTTAGGGTTGCCATGGGCCGGAGATGGGCAGGAATGGTCGAGCTGGGGAAGGTGCCAAGGTGCAGAACCAGCAGGCGCGACCCAGTCGTTTCCATCTACACGAGGTCGCTCTTTCCGTGTGGCTCCGCAAGAGCAGGCAAAGCACCTTCCGTTCGGAAAGAATGAACGAGACGAAAGAAAGTGACAAAATGACAACTCACAGATCATATATCAGAAATATGGTGCTCTCAAACACACGGGAGCGGGAGCAGCACTCATTGTGCTCGCACTGACCCAGTTGGCACTATTGAAGACTAAGACAGGAGCAGATAGGATACGCGTGATTTTGCGTCCCGCCAATTACGCATCAAGCATCAATAATGAACATGCAGAAAGAGAACACCGTCAGGTGCAAGGCAGCCTCGTGCCTAGCGCCAGCTTAGGTGTTTCTTTCCCCTGACCTTCGGCTGGCTCGACTTCCAGAGCCTAAGAAGAACTCGCCTTCCTGGACCAGCTTGACACAGCAGGTTTGATCAGTGCAATGCATCCACAGTATCTCAATAGCGTTTTTGCTGGTGTAACTTTTGGGCTGGTCGTACTTGGTGTTTTCCGGTTTTCCGGTGCCTCCTGCGCAACAATGTCACGCGCATTATAATGCATTGTTTTTAACAAGACATCCGATTGGTCTCATCAGCTTGTATACTGTTGGGACGACCAGAAATATCAGCGCTAGCTAGACGCACCTTTTGGCATTTTCCAAGGCCTTCTTGATTTGCTCTCAAGGATCAGCCCACTGTCTTGAAGTGCTGTCACCAGCTTGTCACGAGCCCCGTGAAGAGCGAAGGCGCTTCCGCCACATGGAGCTTCAGCTAAGCTGAGCCCTGGAACCTCGATCGCTCGGGCGTTCCCATGGGTGGGGGCCAAGGTCACCCTATCTATCGAAGCCTGTTCTGCTGCCTCTTTTCGTCGCGCTTCAGCTATTTGTACTTCATTGCGCTTTCGCAGGAAGTCTGGGAATGCATCAGATGTTGGAATTAGCCATTTGTCACGTGGCCATCCTCGGCTGCCAGTAAGAGTAAAGGATTCAATGAAAGGGCATGAGCCAACATACCGCACTTATGACTGTATGTAGGCCCAAGGCATCTTGGATAAGGTATTCGAAGTGAGACGGTGGGATCGGTAGACTTACAACTCCTCAGTTTTATCAATAGCATCTATGACTCCACCAAAAACCACATGCTGTCCAGTCAACACTTCGATACGGTGTGGATATATCCATGTATTCGGCAGAACTTGCAACTGCGTGCATTTACAGTCAGGCGGGCGTGCATCGGGTACTGTGTCAAAGCTAAGAATCGCACGGCTCATGCACTGTATATGCACAAAAGCGGAGCCGGAAGCATCGTCATACTTGAAATGGACCCACAGAGGTTGACTTCACGGTGCCATCAAACACTTCCATCAACATCTCTTCTTTCACCATTCCAGACCCTGTACTTCGCTCGTCGTTGGCATTAGCTCTCTCGAAGATATCCGGTCTTTCGGTGCTTGGAATCGGTCTCCTTTCTCCAAGCTCAATCACATTTGCCAGATATGCCGCTACCATTGCATGTTTAGTGACACTGCGTGGCCGCGCAACCTGCGCGCTTTGAACAAGACTTAGGTAATTACTGCCTCGCAGTCTGATCAAGGTCTATTCTTCAGCGGCTACTTGCTTCCTGCAATGGCACGAGTCCAACAACCCCCTCGTGCCCAAAGCAGCGCAGACTCTGCCGGCAGTCAACCAACTCGATCCTTGCGCAACCGGCAATCAGACTCTATGCGCGCCTCCCGGCGACGCATGAAGGAGGACGACTCTGATGATTCGGGCAGGGGCGACGACGTCAATGATGACTCTGATGACTCCCAAGAAATCGACAGTGTTTCAGATGCATTGTCCGATGATGATCTCGCGGGTAGTAGTCTGCAGCCGCCGCCGGTTCGGTCACGCCGGCCACGTCGCCCACGTACAAGCAATCCAGCCCCGCCACAGCCACGCCCAAAGGCTTCGCCGCGCAAGATTCAGGCACCTAGAAGGGGGCTTGAGCGGCCCTCTGCTTCCCGTGCACCGAAGCGTCCTCCCCCACGATCTGGACCGGGGTCGCGTACGCCAACCAAGAAGGTCAAGCTAGAGGGGTGCTTACCCGCGACACAAGGTCGGATCCCTCCGTGGACTGATACCCGGATACCATATGAAGCTTGGGTAGCCATCTTTTCATACGCTTCAAGCGGAGCTGCAAATGGCTGGCTTGTCGATTGCGCAACTGTATGCAAGACGTTTTTTGAACCTGCGTTGACCGCTTTATATTGTCGTCCATTTCCTTCGACAACACCCAAGCTGAGGCGCCTGGTCGAGCTGCTCAAGCGGAATCCATCTGACACGCTCATCAACTATCGCACCAAGATCGAATCCTTGTCTCTCGACATCAAGGACACCCCGTCAAATGTGTACTTCCCTCTCATACATCCTTTGACTCGGCTGAAGGAGCTCTTCATTGTGACGAACCTTGATCGTCCTCCCTATCGTGCCCTTGATGTAAACCTGCGTTGGACCTATCCCAAAGACATCTTCCAGGCTCTTCAAGCGGGTTCCAATATTGAGACATCTATTTCTTCCGAGACTGTTCAAGGCATGGCGTCGCCACGTGCCAGTGACCCTTTATCTATCGAAACATCGGCCCACGCCGCAACCTCAGCAAACGACTTTGTGAAGCCCGAAGAAAAGCCCTTCCCGACCTCACTGCGCAGTTGGGAGTGGAGCGGAAGGATGTTAGGCGGCGCTGTTCCAGCAATGCAGGATCTGGCAAAGATGCATCAAGAGCCCTTCTTCCAGAGCTTGATAACACTAAGCTTCACGAATTTTCAAACTCCTTCAATGCTACATCTCGCCAACAGCAACACCGCGTCTCAACCTCTCGCTGAGCTCGCTGATGCTGAAGCTGCCCAAGCCCTAGCAAACGCCATTTCTCGACTGCCAAATCTGCGTCACCTGATATTCGAAGCATGTACCATTGTGGACCATGCTCTCCTGCCTCTTCTTCCTACGCAACTCAGAAACTTAACGCTTATCAACTGTTGGGAAGTCAGATCCGACATCTTTGCGAGTTTTCTGCACACACACGGGCGGGATCTCATAACGCTCACCTTGTCTCATTGTCAATCTCTCAATCTTGAATTTCTAACCTCTCTCGGCGCGGCTTGTCCCAACCTTCAAGAGCTTTCAATGGACCTTTCTTATTATCGTCTCCATAACTCTATCAACGACTCCGATCCGATGTACGACTACGTGCTTCTACCAGATCAGGTTCCAGACTGGCCTTCCAACCTCAGAATTCTCACTTTAGAAAACATCAAGGATTGCTCTGCTGAAACGGCAAAGATGTTCCTCAATAGTTTGCTAAACAACGCCGAACGCTTAAAAGGTCTTCGACACATTTCCATCAAGATGATGCTAAACATCCCATGGCAAGAGAGGGCTAAGATGCGCATTGAGTGGCGACAGAAAATGGAAGTTGTATTTTTGCGTAGAACGGATCCTCCTATTGATTGGACCGGTATCAAAGCACCCGTCAGCCTAGAAAAAGAAGCAGATACTGGAAGGAGGAAGCTTAGTAGGCGAGCTAGCCCGGCTCGTCGCAGCGGCAGACTTGAGACCAAGGGACGAGGTTCGCGCAACGCCTCGAAACGATTGCGACATAAGGAAGGCCGGTTGGACTACCGTGATCCGGATACAGACCATGACGACGTATCCATCGTGGATGAGGAGGATCGTTCCGCTGGCTCTGCATCAGGCTCTAGAGATGGTGATGATTCCCGTCCAGACCAGTTCATTCAGGGCATGTGCAACACAGTCAGCATCCTATTCGATAACCAAAAGCCGATGGAAATGCAGTACGGCATGGAAGATTTTCGGGATGAGGAAACGGATTCGGAAGAAGAGTGGAATGGGGATGATGACGAAGACGAAACTGTTTTCGTGTGGCGTTAAATGTACACCCACGCGGACCGGGAATACCATAGAGGCGCGAGATAACGGGTTCAATGACTTGGTCGAATGATGGAAAATGAGAAAAGATCAACGGTTGGCGTTTCTTTGGTTGCGCATATACTTGGAAAGAGAGCACGCGCTCGATGGACATGAAATATATGGCTAGAGCTCCTTCACTAATCTTGCGTTTGTGTGTGTCGGCATCGTTACCGCTGCACGCCCTCTTGATGGGATGCGAAACCCAGTTTCGTAGAACACAATCGCTTTAATTCTTCTGGTATCTATCTGTACACTTTTCTGACGCCTCCATGCACCAGCCAGTCACTGTAAACTCTTCCTGTTCGCCACTCAAAACGCAGCCCCTCCAATCCCCTCTCCCGCTAGATTATTCATGCTCCTCTCACTCAGGTCACTTCTCACTTCCCAGGCTCTGGAATCCCTCTCTAGTCTCTGCCACATGTACAGACTCTTCCTCACGCGATCCTGCCTCTGCCTCACCTCCTCTCGCAGCCTCTCTTCTTCATCTCTCAACTTGCGGGTGTGGACCTCCAAGTCACGGCTTACCCCTAGGGTGATGAGCGGGTGGGTGATGGGGTCCAGTTTGCCGCCGGGGATGAGAGGCGGCAGCGAAGAGAGGACGGAGCTGGCGAGAGAGGGAGGTTGACGGGGGAGTGAGGACGGGGTCATGGTGGGCGTCGTGGAGGAGGAAGGGCCCGTTGGGGGGTTGAAGGGACGGGATGTGGAGGATTGAGCGCCTTGGGATGTAGAGGGGCCGTTGGAGATGCTGCCTCGAGGACCGGTCGGGATGTTGGATGGGCCGGTGGGTGTTGATGGCGAGGACACACCCGCAGACGTATGCCTCGACAACGGCGGAGCAGCCCAACCCCCTCTACCTCCAGGACCACTACCACCTCTCGAACTGAAGCTTCCACGCGACGAAGGCGGGACGTACCCCCTAGGTCCAGCCGGTGGAATAGTAGGACTAGTCACGTTTGCACTCGGCTGAGGTCCAGGTGCTGGCGGTCCCTGTGCACTCGATGAAGAGAAACTCCTTTGTGCCGCTGGTCCCGTAGGAGGTTGTCGCAAAGCCGATGGTCCACGAGGCGGTGATCGTGCTGGTGGTGGGGCGTCTTTGATGTTCGGGGACCGGGTACGGCTGGGAGGAGACGGGCGGGCAGATGTTGGAAGTGAGTCGCGCGGTGAAGGGCGACGGTAGTTGCTATATGTTTCCGGGCCACGGCGAGGGGAGCGGGAGCGTGGGCGGTAGGACGGTGGTGGGTTGGTGGTCAATGGTGATCGAGGCGGCGGTGAACGATCGCGACGGAAGGGTGAGCGGGAGCGTCTGCGATTTGGTGTTCTGAGAGCTGTTAGTATGGTCTTGCAAGAAAGTATAATGATTGGTGAAGCGCAGCTTACCGGTTGTCCCGACGGTCATCACGTCTGTCATCACGACGGTCATCACGTCGATCGTCACGTCGGTCATCTCGCCTGTCATCACGCCGGTCGTCTCTCCTATCGTCCCGCCTATCCAAGTCTCTCTCCCTATCCCAGTCTCTCCTTGGTGGTGGCGGAGACCGCGGGCGCCCTTCAAACCGGTCGTCTCTCCTTATCGGTGGTGATCTTGCTCTCCCATCAAATCTATCATCCCTCCTCGGGGATCTCGCTCGCCCATCAAATCTATCGTCTCTTCCCATCATCGGCCCTGGTGGGGGCGATCTTCGCCTCGACAAGCTCCTTCTCAGGGGACCGGGACTCCGTCTTCTCATGCCCATATGTGCCGGTGGCGGGCTCCTTGATCTTGACCTTCTCCCCCCAATATCACCGCCTCGACGTGGTCCGGCGCCGAAGGGAGATCGGGATCGCCGACGGGGTACATAGCGTCCGCCAGGAACGTAGCTGTCTGAGCTGAGTGGTGGGGGGCTGCGCGCACGTGGAGAGCGCGGAGGTCGAGAGTCTCGACGTGGAGGGGGGGAGCGGTCCCGCGGTGGTGGTGAGCGACCAGCGCGAGGCGGAGGGGATCGGGATCGGGGTTTGCGTGGAGAGCGATCGCTTGGTGCACCACGAGGGGTAGGACGCCAGGATTCGCCGGCACCATAGCGGACGACTTCACCGTCGTCGTACCTGATGAGCATGGTCAGTGGTGATCTGAGAGACGATGAATGTGAGGCTTGCGTACCTCCTACCGCGGTCGCGATCCATAGTCGCGGGGGCCGCTGCAACGGCTTCTGTTGTGTTGGGAGATGTTCCCTTCAGGGAGAATAATGATCGAGATGAGCGACAGAACGACGTGATGCTGAAGTGATGTCGTCGCGTGATGATGAAATGGCTGTTGCAGGCAGTGGACGTGTAGCGCGGTCCTGGAAAAATCGCGAGGCTTGGGCTGAAGTTAATCGATAAGAAATTGGGGGTCCTTAATGATGACACAGTGTGAGTTGGCACAGTGTGCTTACATGCCTTACTGTACAGCCTAATTGCGACGAAGGATTCAACACAATCAGCACGATGGAACCTTCAATACACCGGAATAGCAAATTATCAACATACTGTCCTCTGGTGAGAAATAGGGGCCCAGTTGCGCGATATCTAGACGTATCTCTTGTGATGAACAAAGCGTTCGCTCCCTTCTCGCGCGAAACTCGCTCCTGAACAGAATTCATGTACCTCTACCCTCGCGAACCTCAACGCCTTCAAGCAGAACCCTCACCGCTCAATCTATTCGTGATAATTCGAACTCTAATGATCAAACCTTCCCCTCCTCCTCCTCCTCTTCTGTTGTCTCCCCATGCGACGACTCCTCCATCCTCTCACCCATCCACTCCTGCGCTTCCTTCGCATGCCTCTTCATCATCGCACTTAATCCAGCCTTGTCACTCCTGACCACCGTACCGAACCTCCGTTTGTTGATCTTGCGGAGGAGGTCTGGGTTCGACCAACAGGCGTGTTCGCTGGAAACGTAAATCTGGGAGTTGTCTTTGTACCAGCTAGACAGGTCGGGGTCGGTTTCAGACTTCACGGGACGAAGAGCACCGTTCACGAAGCTGACGATACCAGAGATGCGGGATTTCGAGTCCGCTGCCATGCGGAGGTGGAATTAGTGGGTAGGAAGATTGAAGGCAGCTGGGCGGGACTCACCTCGATTGATCAGGAGCAGTTTGACACCAAGGTATGCAGTTCCAACACCCATCATGAAAATCTCATCCGCCTGATACAGCTGCAAGAAATTATCCCAGAGATAGCACACCAGCGTTCGAACCTGTTCCTGCAATTGGCTCTCTTGAAGCGCAGGGATGAAGGCATCCGAGTCCTGAGCTGTGTGTAAGTCAATTGGCTTTTGAATCGCTGAGCTTTGATGACTCACTTCTTCATGGGTGATGTATCCGGGAATATTCACGTCCATGACCCCAAAGTTCTGGTTGATAGCCCAGTCGATGTACTCTTTGACACCATCGACCTGTTGCGGTCAGCTTCCATCTCAACAACCCTGTCTCCTAGATGGTACTTACGACCCATGCATTGTGCGGTTCTAGATGTCTATCGATAGCATCCGGCTGGGCATACATGCCCGGTCTGAAATCGTTAGTCACGTCTGCAGGCAGGGACATCTCAAGTCTCGACTCACGGATCGTGGAGTACCACCAAGATCCTCCTCGCATGCATCAAATTCGGCGTAACAAGAACCTGATTCTCGTACGACTTATACAGCTGCTCATGCTGCATGTACAGCGCAGTCATCAAATGTCTGGTTGCCAAATCTTGCAACTGCGCTGTCCTCACCACATCATGCAACCTCTCTGCATTGTGGTGTTGGAGATCCAGAACATCAACTACCCCTGCCCGCATGCACTGCCAGTACGGCGCCTGCAAAGCCTGGACTTTCGCAAGAGTCCGTGCAGCGTCGCGATTGATGGGGGGGATCTTGAGCTTCGGCGGCGGTTCGCCCATGAGCGTTTTGGCGACAGCAAGAGCGGAATTGGATATGGCCTCGAAATTATAGCCGCCTTCGAGACAGACTGCAACCTTGCCGTTGGCGAGAGACATGAGCATATGAGTCATGTGCGCGTAACAGGGAGGAGTAACGAAGCACCCGCCGAGTTCGTCTCCTTCAGCAGCATCGAAGCCGGCGGAGATAACAACGAGATCGGGGTTAAATTCATTAGCGATGGGCATAACAATCTTTTGGAAGGCTGCCATGTATTCACCATCGCCCATACCTTGATCGTGCCAGCCGATATTGATGTTCATGCCACGGCCAGGGCCAGTACCACATTTGTCAAGACCTCCATCAGGTGTATGGGGATTTGGTGGCTGGCCCGGGTAGAAGCTGCCGTTCTGGTACACGTGCAATGAAATGTAGAGCACGTTTGGGTCGTCGTAGAAAATGTTCTGAATACCGTTGCCATGGTGGACATCCCAGTCAAGGATGAGGACCTTCCGGCATTTTTCTGGGTAGTCTCTCTGACAGACTTTGACAGCCACAGGGACGTTGTTGAAGAGACAGAAACCCATCGGGTGGTCGATCTCGGCATGGTGCCCCGGTGGTCGAATGACAGCGAAGGCATTCTTGACAACTCCCGATACCACGTCTTTGCAGGTCTCAATGGCACCTCCTGCAGCCAGCAGCCCAGCCTGATACGACATGCTGCCGATGTAGAGTGACTCTCTTCCCTGATCATACTGTTTCGTCAGCTCGCGCATCTGCGCTGAACTCAAGTGGTTCCAGCTCTCGACCATCTCCAAATGGCCCGGTTCATGCGCCAGACAGATTTCCTCTCGCTCAGCCTCGCGGCATGTGATCCGCCACATGTACTTTGTGGGGCTTTCTTTCATAACTCTTGGTAGCTCAGCTGGTGGCCCCAGGTAGATGAGGCCATTTCTTTTGAAAGCCTTGAAGATGTGATGGATGCGTCGAGGGTCCTCTGGATGAAACGAATTTGGGCTGAAATCGGCATTCATGTGAAGCTTCATACGGTCATCGTAGCAGACTCCCGTGGGTAGGAGGGCACGTCTGCGAATACTTTCTGGGTCAACAGCTTGACTGTCGTTATCACTGTCGTAGTCACTGCCTTGGTCCGAGACTGTGTCTTCATTGTCGGCTGAGCCTCCTCCGAGACCATTGGAAGGCGGCGCATCAGCATCTTGCATGGGTGTATCGACGCCCTGGGGTAGCCCTGTCTCCCCCATCGTGCCAACCGTTGAGCCGAAGATTCACTGAGCGGAAGTGAAAGTGAGAAAGATGACCTCACTCTTCAGGCTCTCAAGCGTCACGATGGAGATGAGGAAGCTAAGTATCCATTGTTAGCTCATACGTGCCCCGGGACGTGATCAAAACAATGAGACAACTAGGCGTTACATGCCAGCAGAGCAGCGGTATACAGCAAGGCTGGCGCAAGTTGTGTTATAAGCAGGTCCGCGAAGAACAGAGCTGTGTTATGCCACGAACCCACAAGCAGGAATACCAAGTGCTCGTTGACAAGAAAGAAAAACAACCACATAATCAGCTGAATAACATACCTTCAATTCACTGCCGCCTCAACGATCAGGAAGCCGCTTGCGCTCTCACTCGCTTCTCAAGCACGCATCTGCAGCGACTTGTCGCAACCTGGATGGACCGTCGCGATAACACGCAGCTCTTTCTAGAATGATATCCTGAGACAGTGAGAAGATACGACAGAGTGACAAAAAGAATCTCAGCGCTGTTGTTCGCGGGTTGATCGTCGCCGTGGTGGACTGGCGGGCACTGAATCGTGTTGAAGAGGGAAGAGAGTCGCGATCGCCTGGGTCTGTGGATTGTGGCTGGTGGTGAAGGGTGGGCGATGGGGCGGTGCATCATTGCGGCTGGTCCCGAACGGATGCCTTTCAGTCATTCTCCTGACGACGGGAAAGCCAGGAGTAAGATAAGAGGATGCAATTAAATGTGCGACAGTGAAGATGGAATATCGCAGCCAAGATAGCCTTATTAATCATCAAGTAAAATAGAAATATACTGTGCACGATTCACTTCATACCACGACTAGCTCACACATGACATTGCCCTCTATCGATCTCTTCTACTCTATCCGGCTGATATTACATATTTTGGGGCTGAAGGAAAGTGAAGACAGAGAACGTAGTAGTCTTAATCTACTGCCTCACCATTTCCCAATGCGACAAAGGTACCATTTGTCCGCTCCCATACTGTCGCTGCTGGCAGTGATCCTCCAGATACCGCCCATCGTCACCACGCGGAGACCACTGAGATGTCTCCCGTCTGTAACTTTTTCCAGAGGGGAGACCTCCATCAGGGCTGCCATCTGCTCCGAAAGCAAGCCTCTCCAGATCACGCTCATCCTCGAAATCAACCACGCCTCCGCAGCTATGCTCGGCAAGACTAGGCATGTCTCTCATAGACATGCGCTCGTTGAGTACGACCCAGATGGCACCAAGAATTGATTCCTGGTCTGCTGTAAAATTGGGCAAATGAACGTGGACATCTGCGATGAGGCGTTTGCGAGGATAGCTGCAGATATTGTCGAAGTAGTGCATCAGCTCCTTGGGCCCCAGTTTAGAGTACGTTTTGACGATACGACCCCATTGGCTTTGGTCCATCCACGTTCGCAAAATAACCTCTGAGCGGTCTATCTCAGCCATCAGCGGGCTTTGTTCCAGTGACTATATCACGTCAGCTTTATTTACGTTGTTGGACTCGGCGGAAAGACTCACGTCACCTTGTGTCGGGTCCAGTCGAGGACAAATGTAGTGGAACACCACGTCCTTGACGGCCACCATCAGGTCCATTAGTTCAAGCAGCTCGCTCGTAGAATGGTAGCGGAGCTGGCTCGTCCGCACATCTTCAACAAAATCTGCCGGTAACCCGACGCGAGGGCGCGGCGCATCACCATGGAAATGAATGCTGTACAGCCACCAGCGGTAGAAAGCTCTTCGAAATCGATGGCACTCATGAGGGCGAAGCATGCGGCAATTCTCAGGCTCATGAAACCATCGCATTTGAGGGAAGAGACGTTCCCAGGAGCGTACAAGTTGACAATGTTTGAGAATCGATTCCAAGTTCTTTTCGGTCAGCACAGTGGTGGTAGGTTCCGGTCTGACCTGTTGTCCGGCTCTGCCACCCTTAGCGACGCGAGTAAAGTTGCTGGAGAACTTGTCGCCTCCGCCGGATGCCAGCACAACCCCAGAATCCCCAACGTCTCGCTTGAAGATGATCTTCTGCGGGACGTATGTTCTCTGACCTATAGCGATGTCGTCTGCGGAGGCTGTGTAAACCTGCAGAAACTCGTCCAGCGGACTGAAGTCACGAATGAGAACAGGCAGAAGAATTGTCGATTTGCGCCTAGTGAAGACGTCGTGAAGTTGTTTACACGCCAGAGACAGCTCAGAGATGCTTTGGAGGTCCAGGCTTTGAAATATGTCGAGGAGGATCTCCGTGGGCAAGCTTGTGAGCGAGACGTAGTGGTTGTTGTTGAAGTAACTCATGTTGGCGTTAGATGACCGGTAGTCCAAGTCAGAAGGTTATCGCTTATTTTGAAGCGGCTAAGATGGCAGTATTGGGTTTTGACACTCTGTGCGCTATTGTCAGCGCGATTCGTAACTTGTAGGCTATTGTCCTCCTTACAGATACAGATCTAGCGACGAAGATATAGCTCGTCACGAATTACCTCGTTCCTGGCTTTGTCGCGTGCTTGCAGCTCTTGTTTCTCGGACAAGACGCGTCTGATTGCAAGAGTTCAGCAATCAGGTCAGATGATGTCGACGCTCGATCAATCGAGCACGAGCAAGAGTTAAGGAGTAGTCAAGCTCCTTCCCAAAACTCTACGGGTTGAATTCCTCAAACCGCAGAGAGAACAAGCTCGGCGATTTACTTAGCGACCACCCCGTCGTTGGGGCTTGAAAAAGTGCAGAGCTCAGTGCACGATGATGCTCGGGTTGGGATGGAGATGACGGAACGAGACCCCGTCAATAGGACTCGATGCGTTGATCTTTCGGCCATGCTGGGTAGTTCTCTCCGCTTTGTTTCGATAACTAAGGACGTCTAAGTTTTTGGTGGCACGAAAGATGGATAATGGAAGGACGATAGAATTGGTTTGTGGTTATGTTGTTGTTTGGAAGAAATAACGGAAAGGGGAGATGACACATGAGGCGACGTGAGAGCAGGGGTCAGTCACGTCGTTGGAGTCACGTCTTATCTAATCAGCGGACTGGGAGGCCAGGGTGAGACCGGGGTTAGGGTACGATGTCACCAGGAGACATGTCTGATCAAGGTACAGTCGACGCCATGTAAAATTCCCAGGAACGCCAGCAGATTACAAACCTTCTAAGAAAACAGCATCTTGGTATCCAACTCATTCTTTGCCAGCCGCACACCACCCTCCGACCGAAGGCCCAGCTCGCCCTTGCGCGACAGCCTCTCCACCGTCTTCTCTGCTCTAGCGTTGTGTCTTGATGCTTTGTTCCTCCGAAGGTCAGCTCTAATCTGGTTGGGTGAGACGAACTCCTTGTTCTCGTAGATGATAGCACCGCCAAATGAGCCTTCCTGAATAACGATAGGTGTGAGAACGAATCGAGGACCAATCTCCACGAGGCTTAGTTCGTCCTCCTCAGCCTTGGTCTCAGTGGGTTTAAGCTTGGAGCCCTCAGTCTCGCTGATTTGGTAATTGCGAACCCAAATTCTGCCGTCGGCGAAAGTAAAGCCCATAACATGGTCGATGAAAGGTTTTGACTTGCGTGCTCCCTGAGGAACTCCAAATTGGTGAAGGAACATTTCCTTGATTAGGCGGAGGTGGGGTTGCTTGTCAAAGGCAGCATCGAAAGAGAGGATCGGCCGGGAGCCCTTGAGGCAATTTCCTGTGAAGTGAAGTTCTTCCATGGTGTGGACTATATACAGTATCAGCTTTGCGCACGGATGGGAGCTGCTACTGGTGGCACATACGGTTCTGCATGTGCATCTTGACGGTTGGCCCGTTCGGCGCCTTTGCCATCCAGACGTATAAGTCCTTCGCCTTGCGCGCCTCGAAGAAAAGAACATTATTGCAGTTGTACAGTTCTGCGAGCTCATTCAGTTCGTAAAGCTTGGTCTTGGAGTCGAATTTTGCGTCCTTGCGGCTGTGCGGCATCATCGAAGCGAGATCATTGAGAAGGTGACGGTGCCTAGCAAAGCCTTGTTAACGATGTTGACACTGCACGAATAATTTGCTGATTCAAGTTTACCTATAGGTAACACCTCTGGATGAGAGGATGAGCACCCTCTGCTTGTTCTTCTGGATGCCGGTGGTCGGTGCCTCGGGCTTCTTGCTCTCCTTCTTGGAGAGACTCTTGTATACGGCTGCCATCTCGTCGCAGAGTGTCTTCGGAGGGGGTTCGAGTATTTGATTAAAACCGACGTTCGCTGAAGATTATCTGGTATAAGCGCTGTACGGCAACTGCAGAGCCTCGACTGATCACAATTGCAGAAGTAGCGTTTTGGGTGGTTAAGTACCAATGCGCATTCAGGTGCTTCAGCAACGACCCGGATTTTTTTTTTGCCCAGCGATAAGAAACGCTCGCTCTTATCAGAAGTGCGGGCTACGGCATGTTGTCCCACTGTTGGCTACCCTAGACCTGCTGGCCAACCCGCCCCCAGTAGGTCGGGCGGGGCGTCAAGTGCAAGAAACAACACTCGCAGGTGCATAACATATGTCGATTTCAGCTTTTATGTGACTAGACGGAGAATTTGTCTCTCAATTCTCTGCAGCGTGGACGCCTGCGGACGTGGCAGGGCGGGATGTCATTGGTTGAGATCACGGTTGTTACAATCTCAGATTCAGGGCATTAGTGTACCAAGTTTAACAGCTTTGGACACATATCACCGTATTTGCCTGGCCAGTCCCTACTTTGGCAATAGATGCGCTGACTATAGTATATGGGAACCGTACCATTTACTCCCAGGAGTATGTTGATATGCAAGGCATGCACGGTACAGAAACAATCACTTGTACGCGCGGCTAGGCTGACATTAAGCGTTTCATTTAGCTACGTAAGATGACCAACTCGTAGCAGCAATCATCGAAGCGCGTCAACCACACAAGCCATCATGAACAAAAGAGAAAACGAGACCGACAAAAGAGAGCCAGGCCAGACGGAGGCTCGCTCCCTCCCCGTGGGCAGGAAGAAAAGAGTGTCACGTCGCTCATCCCATCGCTTATTTGACGCTGCGCCCCCCAGCATACCCTAGCCTCCCGGTCGCAAGTCCGACGTACAATTCCGGGTAACACGTCAAGACGCCTGTTATGTTTTGAGGAAAAACAGCCCCTCCCATAGAAGCAGAACTGGCATCGGAAAACATGGTGTGCACACAATCGGCACATTTGCCTAACAGCACTTGCCGCCCTTGGAGGCCTCGTCGTCAGCTGGCTTGCTGAGCGAAATGTTCTGACCAGCACCAATAGTGGCCTGGGCACCGTCGCCGGAGTCGAGAGCCTTGCTCGAGACGATGCGGTAAATCTCTGTAGAAAATGATCAGCGTCTGGTCATGCATGCATTGAGTCAAGATCCAGTCGTACCAGTAAGGATATTCTGGAAAGCCAGCTCAACGTTGCTGGCATCGAGGGCGGAAGTCTCGATGAAAGAGAGATGGTTTTCGCCTATAGAGTGTTAGTGATCTGTGCCGGGAACGCGCAGCAGTGTCATAGAACACGTGTGACGTACTGGCAAAGGCCTTGGCTTCCTCAGTGGGAACCGCTCGGAGGTGCCTCAAATCACTCTTGTTTCCGACCAGCATGATGACGATATTGGCGTCGGCATGGTCGCGCAACTCTTTCAGCCACCTGGTAACGTTCTCGTAGGTCTGGTGCTTGCTGATGTCGTAAACGAGGAGGGCACCCACAGCGCCACGGTAGTACGCGGATGTAATGGCGCGGTAGCGCTCCTGTCCGGCAGTATCCCAGATTTGGGCCTTGATGGTCTTGGAGTCGACTTGGATTGACCTAGTGGCGAACTCGACACCGATGGTGGACTTGGAGTCGAGGTTGAACTCATTGCGGGTGAAACGGCTGAGAAGGTTGGACTTTCCGACGCCGGAGTCTCCGATCAGGACAACTAATCGCAACCAGAAACTGTCAGTATAATGCTGTTCTCGAGCCGCGCAAAGCGGGAAATCGGGCGGTCGGCTAGATAAATGGTATCGGTCGGGCTCGCAAGGGAGAAAGGGGCAGCGGACCTTTGAAAAGGAACTGGACGCGGGAGCACGTTAGCAAAGGCTTGGGCGCACAAGTTGTGGGGATGATCAAAGTGACATACATCATACTCGTCGTTGGCCATGATGACGGTGTGGATGTGATAATGTCGTGAGCACGGGCGTGAAGAAGCGAAGATGAGGTCGTGACGGTCGTAGACGTGGTGGATGGGCGGTGGGGTGGTGGTGGTGGTTGTCGTGGGTTTGCGGTGGAGGAGGAGTAAGCCAGTGAGATATGAGCTCAAGTTGGAGGTAAAGCTGAGGAGGACTCAGTGGTTGTGGCGACGGCCACCACAGCCTAATAGAGGGGATAAACGGTGCTTGTTCTGTCTAACGTCTGGGACGGTGTCACATGGCTGCTCGGTACATGGGTTCCCCCGTTTGATGCATCACAAGGCTACCGTTTAACTTTCATTCACTAGGCTCACTAGTACCATCGCTGCAGTCTACTGCTGGGGTCCATGCACTAAGACGAACCCCTGCGAACAGCCATCAGCGAAGATGACTACCACTACCGTAATATTTGCTGCAAGGTGTGTGCGCCTTGAATCAGGGTGCGCTCAATCACGTTTCATCCGACAGCACTTGCATCTGCTCACTTCAACCACCCGTTGGCAGTTGCCAGGCCTGCAGGCAAGGGCTAACATTCGCCCGCCCGCAGTCACCTGTTCTACTGAGAGTTTCATTGAGTTTTTTATGTTGCCCTCTCTTGTTCGTCGCATCCATCCATGCCAGGTCCTTCTTTCCAAGCCCAAGTCTTCGCGATATCGAAAACTTGGCGTCTTCGTCAACTATGTAAAGCGTGCCTAACCTTGACGCACAAACGCCGGATGCCTGCATGCGTCGTTCGACTTCTCTCTGTCATCAGGCGGGCTTGTTGATCAAATTGTTTCTGCAATGGCTTCATCCGAAGTTGAGCCAGCTACTCTTCGCGCGGCTTCACCAACTGATTCACTCATATCTGAAATCCCCATTTCCGATGACGAGTGGGACGTTGAAGATCTCCTTGCTGAACGTGTGATGAAGGGGGATGCACTGGGTCGCCCTGCTGGAGAGAGATGCTGGCTGGTCAAATGGACCGGCTTCGATCTGGCGGAAGCGACGTGGGAGCCCCGAGAGCATATCACCGATGAGCTTCTGAAACGATGGGAAGAAGAGAAGAAGAGCTACCTAGCTGGGACCAAGAAGCCCTTCAAGGTCCGTGAATGGAAGAAGGCATGCATTCGGTACTGGGAGAACAAGATTGCGAAGCAGAAGGCTGTCAACAGAAAGCGGCAAAGGGAAGGAAAAAAGCCTGAACCAGTCGACTGCATCATAAGTGCTAGGGAATCCCTTAACAGTGTGGATTCCGAGGATGACTCTGATGATGATATCAATTGGGACGAGCTTGATCAGAATGCCGAGTTACGGGATCTCAACAGCGAGGCATCGTCAGAAAGCCTAGACGGCAGCACAGCATCGAACCAAGAAAGTAGTGACGAGGAATTACACGGCGCCAGTACAAACCGCAGATCGCTGTCAGGAGACAGAAGTCTGCGTACCGATAAGAATAGGCCAAAGACTTCAGCTCCACAACCGGCCGGAACGACGACTACCAAGAAACGGAAAACAGACCATACGAAGGGCGGAGAAAGTCATTCTGGGAAACAAGCAGCTTTGCCACCACGAAGAGAAGATCAACGACAGGAAACGAGTCAGATACGCTCATCTTCAGAATCTACCCAAGCTACCTCCAAAGGTCTCTCGGAACCAGGCACCGTGCCAGCTAAACCACAGTCGACTTACGCAACAAGCACCTCACGTCGCGCCAATCCGACATCGACCCGGGATTCTGTTCGCGCTCCTGCTCGTGCAATCAAGACTACAAGGCGCGTCGGTCCTGATGCTGCGGTAAATGTTTTTGTGGGTGGTGCAAGGCCCAGGACAAGGCCAACTCTCGACCAAGCTGTAGAGATGTCCTCGGCAGAGCCGAAGATGCTCAATTTGCGCCTTCAAAATATCCTTCAGAAGCGTTCGCGTGACAATGAAGGAGCACGAGATCCTCGCCTGGCGCGCAACGTAACCTTGAGCAACACTGGTATGGCTATTGCACGTCAGCCACTCGATTTTGCGGTCGAGGAGCCTTCTTTGTTTGTGACGCCAGATCCAGAATCCAGATCAGCCACTTCCCCACCTTCAGAGAGTGATCCTTCAATGGGTATTGGAATCCGCGATGCACAAGCGTCAATGGGAAAGACAACAGCTCCCCTTCGCTCGCAGGTGGGAGCGGGTGGCCGGAGTTCTAACAGCTCGAACTCCAATGGCGTTGATCTTATTGGCTCGAACACCACTAGGAGAAAATCTGTGCGCTTCGAATGCGAAGCATCCCTGCCAATGAACATAGATATTGACGATGGTATGACTGTTCAGCCTGATGATGCACCTTTGGAGGTCGAAGTATCATCTCAGTCGGCACTCAAAGACGTCTCAAAGTCATGCAAACTCGGCTCTTCCATCACCCGTGGGGTCGAAATCATATTCAAAAGGCTAAGCACACACGTCTTGACGTCATACCTCACAGAGTTCGAGAATGCAGGAGTACTGAACTTCTCGCACCAGTGCTCGGAGGATGACTTTGTACTGCACCGCACTGCTATTCAAGCGAATGTGGTCGCTGAGGGTTACACAAAAGCTGAAGCTGCCTCAAATACCCTACGACGTGTCAATGAACGTCTTTTGTCCTCACGCCGAGCGTTGTTGTGTCATCTCAATGACTTGTGTGTTTTGCTGGTGCCCAATGACGAGTCTAACAAGTCCAGATCTCAGGGTCTAGACTTGCCTCAGACTGATGCCACTGAAGGACCCGCCTATGTCATCTTTCGCCCTGTCGAGTCTTTTGAAGCTCGAATCCTTGATGCATTCGACCACAGCACGTTGGGAAATGGGAGCGGGCACAGCAAAGTCAACCTCGATATCGAGAGAATGCTGAGGTTCACGTCCGAACGGCTTCTACCTGCTAGCCTGTCAGCTGTGCACTGTGAGGTGCTGCCCACGTTCTTTTTACTGTTCCCCCTCAGTCGAGAAGACGAATGCCTGTTGCTGGCGAAGTGGTTGCGGCAATGCAATACTGCCTACACCATACTCACCAGTGTTGTGGAAGGACATTGGTCTTTCTTCCAGACTTTGTCTTCTGGTGTGGTAATCACACATCGAACTGCGGCTGAGACAGTCCGCCTGCTGCCTAACCTAGGCAAATTGCTTTGGTCTCCAGACAGCATTACCAACTTCTCGTTTTGGACCTTCGGGATCTTTGAGCAGCAACAACTTCAGTGTGAATCTTGGGATCATGTTCCGGAATGTCACGAAAGGCCGAAAACCCTATTACTGAAGCCATTGCTTCCAGCTGGGACTGTATTTTTGATCACTCCTAGCTTCCTGCTGGCTCAGCCAGAAAGCGCGTACGCTTTCCTCAAGTGGTTTTCGCAGAAGTTTGTCGAGCCACGTAGTCCGACAGGACCTGCCTGCAAGCTAGCTATGTTCGCAGATCCGGAGCGGTGGTTTACCGAATTGCTCGCCCAAACCATATCTACACCCTCTAGCGAGCCGGCAGACAGCAGTTCTCAGAGAGAGGAGATCAATGTTCGAGTCAAAACACAACGTTTATTAACCAAACTCTTGTCACGGACGGACTTGGAGAATGAGGACTCCTTAACGAGCGCGCTGGTTCTCGCGCCGGCCAGTATCGACGGCAATGATGAGCAAAGCCTTGTCAATTGGTTTTCGTGGTGGGCTACGGGGCATCTGGACATGTTTCGTCGTTTTGAGGTTATCGGCACGGGTCACTCTGATAGGTTTCGACTGACTCGACGTGTCCGTATTCCCCGATTCCAACGATCCTCCCTTATAGACCCAGGCGCCCCAGTTGATGCAGATCACGTATTTGAGCAGACCGTTCAGCATCCAATTGCCCCACCGCTCGGATTGAGGGAAGCAGCTCGAACCATGCAAGAAGGCCTCGCATATTTGGAAAGGGAGCGTTTGTCCAAAATGCCATTGGCCATCTTGTATAGAAATCCTGTGAGCTTTTTCACCTCGGATATGGCTTTCCAACTAAGGAATGCGGGATCTCATCTTGCAACTTTCGATGAGTGGTTCTCTTTTTTCCGACCTCTGCAGAATATTAGCGGTCGTAGAAACACATATGTTGGGCTTTTCTACACGATAGACGGCGAGTGGTGCTCAGAGGCTCACCCTGCAGACAAACCGTCGCTGTCCCGTCCGTGGTTCGCCATTTTTCGACCGCAGAATCCAAACAGAAAGCCTTGGAGCTCCACAGAGCTCTTCATATGGGACGCTTTCTTAGGGAGAAGGTTTTCGGACCAAGATGAGATCTACGAGAGTGATCTTATTCCTCCGCAGCGAGAGCTCATCTCGACTGTGGCTGCGAAGAACGAGGACAAAAACCCGCAGGCTCCGTTGAGGCAGGTCTGGATTGGAGGGTTCGAGAGTTCCGACCCAAGCTCTAATCTACTGCAGCACACATTGAAACGCCTAGACGATCTATTCATCAACTTCAAGTCGGACCTGCATGCACGGTCTGACCTTATCCCCAGATGTGGTTGGAAGGCCGTACAGTCTGGAGCACGACCTGCAGGAAGTCTTCTTCACTCAGCAAAGCAGAAGACGCAGCATCCAAGGCGATTTACAGTCGGAGAGTCTGACACTGAAGACGACCGCATCGACCGCAAAATTATCTTCCACCCTCCCAAGGGTGATCCAAGGCTGTATTCGCGACAGGTAGAGAATCGCCTCCTGAAAGAAGCACAGAGGGCAAAAGATGGCGGAGAAGAGGGCGAGATTGAATTTCTCTTTGCGACCACTCAACAATGGTATGGACAACTCATTCCATGCAAAAGGCATTCTGAGCATGTTCGAGTTGCACAATGGGCCACAATCTTCAACGAACTTGGACTTCCAGTACGCCACCATTGATGCCTAAGCTGGTCTGCAAGGAACCGAATCTAGGGGGACTTGACAAAGCTGTTTTACTGAGTGCAAAGACCTGACACGGAATTGACACATTGTTTGCAATTGACAAGTAGCTTGGAGCTTCGGGACCGGAATTTCGCAAGGATGTAGGACTTTGAAAGTCGTGAAGGTTTCCTTTCGATAGATTGACACATTCCAATGTTGCTTGCTTCTACCACTGATCTATGGACTTCCCGATCCACTTCCTGACTTGGACACCACTATGCTGTTGATGCCGGGAAGTTTCGCGTACTCAATAGTAGACCCTTGATTCTTCTGATACCATCTCGTGCCTTCTTGATCTCATCATCCGGCTCTTTCAAGCTGCCGAGTTGGTATGAATATCCACCATAGGCAGAGCCCGACCCAAGGCCGTAAATTGATTGCGATGACTTTCCACCCATGGCCTGCAGATCGTCCCTGAAGACGTCAATGAGGGTTCCAATGTCGTCGAAATCGGTACTTTGGGTGCGGAAAGATTCATTGACAGGTTGAAGGGAGGAGACAAGCTCCTGGAGTCGGGTAGCCTGGGCTTCGGAGGGTGAGGGAGCAGGTGTTGTGGAAGCAGCTGGGGCGAGTTCTTCCAGGTTGGCCGTCTGAGTACTGATGTCGCGGTGGAACATCTCTGTCGGATCGTCCGCCTCGCTGTCTGTATCGTCGCCTGCTGCTGCTGATCTCTTGCCGAATGAAAGAGGCGGCACGACCGAGACAGCCTCCTCAAGACGGGAGACGAGGGCGTCGAGTCGCTGAGAGGCTGTGGCGTGGAAGTCGAGACGGGCTTCGGTGAGGGATTCGTGCATGGGTTGAATAAGATAGCGGGAGGTGCCGTGGAGGAGGGTGGCAAGACCGGCGAATGTGGAGAGGGTGGTGACGAGGGCCGTGGTAGTTACGAGCGGAGGAGGCTGGGCTGGTTGGGTGAGGAATTCGGGATAGGTGACGATTGGGGGTCGGTCTGTTGTAGAGAGGGTGGTTGTGGAGGATGGTGGTGACGAAGAGGAGGAGGTGTTTGAGTATGTGGAAGCGTTTGTGGTTGACTGGAGAGCGTAATTAGCTGGTGATCTCTTTGGTGGAGGATGATGGTTCAGTACCTCGGTGTCTGATGTTTGCGCCGAAGGCAATTCTGCCAGGAGTGTCTCAATATCGCTATCGCTGATGCCCTTCTCCTTTAGAAATGACACCTTCTTCTCTCGCGACTCGTTCTTGACAGCATCGTCTCGTAAGAAGCGACGCGCAACACCGAGCTGGTCTTCGGCTGTAGCTGGTGTCGATGATGCGGTCTCGGAGGTTGTGCCGTCCCCTGACAGATTGTCAGCCTCGGGGGCGTCGCTTGGCTTATTGCGTTGCCATGATGGGATGGCGGGTTTGTCCTCGGAGTCGCCCATGGTTGCAGATGGTGACTTGAGCTCCGGTTTGGCTTGGAAGAGGATGGGAATCGCGGGATGGTAGAATCCGGGGAGAGATAGATAGCTTGAATGTAGAAGCATGTGCCGAGGCAGAGCGGGTGGATACCACAGCGTTCTAGACGGTGTATTGATGTGGAACCGTCCAAAACTGTGGCGAAACGGAGGTGGTGTCGCGTTTGTGGTGGGCTTCGGGATGGTGCTGCTCCCTGCAAAAGTCACAGCGAGGAAGTATCATCAACGGCATCGAACAAGTCAACGGGCGCCTGTGCTTGGTGTTCTAGAACAACGTCTTATCATTTGGAGCCTCCAATTGAGCGGAATTTGTACTCGCAGAACCCTCAGTGCAGCTACGTCTCACCATACCGAGGGATCACCGCAGATCCGAGCGTGGTACTCGCTCATCTCACAAGCCTTCGAGCTGTTTAGCACAGCACCTTCCAGTATCAAGAGGAGCTTCAGTCCTCTATTAGCTCACCGAGATACGGCTTTCAGTGCCCTCTAAAGGAGCAGGAACAAGGGCAAGCGAAGCATCCCGGATTCCATCATATTGCGCCACCACCACCACCCTCCCCGTACCCCAGTCCTGCACCCGCTTCATCAGCATCCAAGTTTGTGCTTTGTCGCATTGCATCGCATTACGCAGCGCGAAAAAAAAGAGGGACGATAGCCAGCCTGTCTAGGGCTTAAGGAAAAGCGACTGTTGGTTGGTTGTTCACCGGGAAACTGTGGATGAGCAGGAGAGTTTTGTGACAGGTAAGCATATCAAGGCTTGCAGCAGCGTGCACGGCGCTGCTGGTTTGCTATCTCTCATTGGTCTTTTTATCTTCTTCAACCCAGGCGTGTTCCTCATTTCTCCTTCATCCTTACACCATCTGTCCCCAAGTGCGGAGTTCCTGAATTATCGTCAAGTTTGTCACGTAACCCCGAATCAGCTGTCGCATCATACTTTGTCGAGAGACAGATTGTGCTCGACGAAAAAGGCACCCGTTTCCGAAGCGAACCTGGCAACGTGGCGTGTAGGAGTGATCGACAGGAGCATCCTACTATCGTGGCGTTCACTTGGTCGTGTCGTGATATAGGCTTTGCCCCAAATTCACCGCCAAGTCTCGGCTGTGAGAGGACAATCCCGCGGGGCTGGCTCAGTCCAGGGCAGGTCAATCTGATCACATAGCTTTACGAGGGACTGGGCAAGCGCCATTTCATCGGTCGCGACAACAAAACTCACGATCCAAAGCGGCCTTGCAGCAGTCCGGTCCAACGAAGGACGGATGCCCTACGAGGTTCCCCAATTGAGCCACTGGCGCTGGTTATCACTGGACTATTGAGGAACTTCCACTCAAACCCTATCAGCTAATCTTCGTCCCGCATCCAACCTGTCCCATCCCTTCACTCAACCCTTTGACGCGACTCGTTTACTTTTCCCAGCTCGTCCAGTCTGACTGCCAGGACTGCAAGTGCAGCGCCATGGCTTCCCGACCGCGACGTTCTGCAGCCACAAAGGCAAATGAGGTTATATCTGAACATGCCAGGTGGGCTGACGAGGATGAAAGGAGCGAACGCAACATGTCATCGCGGAGATCTGGTCGCAATGCGGGCGTGTCCCGCGACCCGGGCTCGCCGGACGATTCTCACCTCAACTTGACCGTCAAGGTCGCTCCCGGCAAGCTTCGACAGGCCACTCGGGGGGCCGGCGGAAGAAATTCTGAAAGTTTTGAAGGTGGCGAGATCCTGCATGGCAAGAGGAACAGGGGAGGCAAGAAGAGCTATGTGGTTGATTCGAGCCCCGATGATGATGAGGAAGATGAGATTGAGCTGGACGACGATGAGGAGGAGGATGCTGAGGGTGATGATGTCATGGATATGGATGCAGAGGGCGACGATGTTGACGCCGAAGGAGATGAGGATGCGGAGGGCGATATCGACATGAGCGCTGCTCCTTCACCAGCCAGACCAACGATCCGAGTCACATCGAAAGCAAAACCTGCACCGCGTGGATCAGCGCTGAAGGTTGTGCAGGACGACGAAGACGATGATGATGACGATCTCAGTGACCCTGGTGACAGTGATGCGGATGGTGACCAGACGATGGGTCTGGGCGATGAGACCATGGCCGACGAGGACGCCGAGGGTGAAGAGATTGAGGTGGTTGGCGAAGAGGACGAGGAAGAAGAGGAAGACGAGGACGCCGAGGGTGATGATGATGATGCTGAAGGTGGTCTTGGCCTGGACAGTGATGCAGACAACAGCCGGGAGGACACGCCAGACGTTACCAAGATGACGAAACGCCAACGAGCTCGTTTTGAGGAAGGACCAGGAGAGTTCATGAAGCTGTCAGACGGTGAGTTTCCAAAAGGATACAAGGCCTACTGCACGATGAGATTGTTGACAGCATGGGTGCAGAGGTGCAAGCCAAGAAAGTCTTCACAGCCGAAGAGCTTTCCATGCGCAGACAAGAAATGGCGCGTCGTCGTCGCAACCTCAGCGAGAAGCGCAACGAGGAGGTGAAGGTACGCATCCAATGATTCCGGGTCACTGACTGTTCGTATCTCGACGTTTTCGTTACTGATCAACCTCACCGCAGATGGAGACCATCAACAAGCTTCTGAAGAAACAAGCCCCCAAGATCAACAAGAAGGCTGCTGCAGCCGCCGCCGCCGCCGAAATGGAGGAGGAAGAGGCAGGGCCGAACCCTGCGTTTGTGCGCTGGGTCAACACGAAGGCTGGCAGCAGGATTGGCGTGCCGAGGGATATGGCGGAGGGGCCGGCAGGGAGGACGTTTGCCAACGGAACGAAGATGGGGTCGGGCAAGATGGTGGAGGAGGTTGCGTAGAGGTTGGTCGCTATTGTGGACAACTGGTGAGCCCGATTGTGATGGCCACACCAGGCGTTGCGTCTTTTGATGGCTGGAAGAAGGCAATGTTGTGCGTGTACATATTATACGGATAAAAGAGACGGTTCCCCCTTTGCATCATGTTCGAAGGTCTCTTCATGACCACTTGAGCTCTACTTCCCGCGCGTGGTGCTGTCTCCCAGAGGGATATGGCAAAGATATGGGAGTCAGTTAGTCTAGTCTGCCCCACGGGTGGTGTGTTGGGGAAGCACGATGCCTTCGACGGTCTTGTTGGCCTTGACTGGTCCTCATCGCTCGTAGACATGTGACGCATTGCCCTTGATTCCGTCGTGGGTGGGGGCAAGTGAGGATACGTGATTTCCCCGCGACGAATAGCGAGGAAACACCAAAAGGCATGAGCTCGGACTTCAGCAGAGGTGTTCGTGCCGTCAGTTCAGTATAGAGAAAGAGTCAGGTTTCCGGAGCCACAGTGGTGCCGCGTGTGTCGGATGTGAGTAGGAGAGTGAGACGGAGAAGTAGTCAAGAGGGTGCGGACAGTTTAGAAAGAGTGCAAAGACGGCGTTGAGAAAGAATGAGGGGGGGAGGAAAGCCTGGTTTCTCCTCTCAGGAGATTGTCGCTGAGGGGAATCGTGGATGTGTTTGCTGGGAGAGAGAGATTCGGCTAGCAAGGGACTGATGAAGAACCGATGGGGGATGAAGATAAAGGGACTTTGGGCTTGATGGGTTAAAACCCTGGTAAGTATGAATACATGAGAGATTATGCGGAAGAAAGGAGAGAGGCGGCGACGAAGGCGAATCCCAGCTAGAAATATTCATCCAGCAACGTTGGCTCTCGCAAAGGAACATACGCCGAGAGGCAAGCGGGATTGGAGACTAGACTAGGACGGAGGTTGCCCTGGATGGGCCTTTCTAACGAGAGAAGCATACCCGTTTTACTGAGGTGGTTGCTTATAGCTGGTTGAGGCAACTCATGTCACCTTCACCATGAGGAGCAACAAAAGTCTTGCAGGATCAAAGTGCTTCGATAAGAAGATGTACTATACAAATGTTCTTCTAAGCGTCAAAATGCGCGCTCTCCCGACCGATGCCCAAACTCCAAAGACCCAGCTCTCTACTCCCCATACTACTTTTCTGTACCTCTCTAAACACCACCGGTATTGAAGACCTCCATGTGGATCCTGCTCTCGTCAACGCCAGCCTTGATCAAATACGCCTGGACATCGTGCATGAAGTCCAGCGGGCCGCAGACGTAGTAGCCAGTGGTCTTGTCGCTCAGGAACAGCTTCTTCTGGTGGTCGAGCTTTGCGAGATCAACCCTGCTGATGTGGTCGTAGTCCACGCCCTTGACGTCGTCCTTGGCCACGGAGTGCGAGCGGAAGACGGTGGAGGTGACGTTGGGGTGCTTGGCGACGACGCTCTTGACGTGGGATGCGAAGGCTTGCGTCTCGGCGTGGCGAGCGCCGTGAATCCAGGAGATGGGCCGGGTCGAGCCGGCGTTGGTGACGTGGTTGAGGATGGACACCATGGGGGTGATGCCGACACCTGCGGAGATGAGGACGAGGGGAGAGTCCTTGGGCGCCTGGTCGTCGAGGTGGAAGAGACCGCAAGGATGGGTGATTTCGACTTCGTCGCCGACGTTGAACTTCTCGTGCAGGCGGTTGGAGATCAGGCCGGGGATGCCGGCTGCGGAGCCCTGCTCCTTCTTGACGCCGATGCGATAGTACTTCCCACCGGTCTTGGCCGGGTCCTCGCTGAGGGAGTACTGACGGGGCTGCATGCAGCCGAGCTCCTCGATCCAGAGGCGGAGACTGACATACTGACCGGGCTTGTACGAAGGCAGAGGCTTGCCGTCGGAGGGGACCAGGTAGAAGCTGGTGATCTCGTTGGACTCGGGGATCTTCTTCTCGATCTTGAACTTGCGCCAGTCGTCCCAGCCCTTGAAGCTGGAGTACAGACCCTTCTCGGCGTTGATGAGGATGTTGGCGAGCATGTTGTAGGCGTTGGTCCACGCCTCGGCGACCTCAGGCGTGACGGCATCACCCAGAACCTCGGCCACGGCGGCGATCAGGTGATGGCCGACGATGGGGTACTGCTCAGGCTGGATGCCGAGACTAACGTGCTTGTCGGCCATGCGGGCCACGGCCGAGGACAGGGCGCCAAGGTCATCAATGTGTGCTGCGTAGGCGAAGACCGCATGGGCGAGAGCACGGGGTTGAGCACCCGTGGCCTGGGATGTGCGGTTGAAGACGTTGTTGAGCTCCGGGTGGGTGCCGATCATGTTGCGGTAGAAGAGCGTTGTGATCTTCTCGCCATGCTCCTTGAGTAACGGCGCGGTGGACTTGACGATGGCCGCTTGGGCGGGAGTGAGGGAGGCCTGGGGCACGGGGGAGACCTCGCCGGAGCATGCCTTGGTGGTGGATGATGATGAGGGTGCTTGGGAAGCGGAGCTCTCCTTTTGAGAGTTTGTGTATTGGACGACCATGGCGATGGTGAGGCCGAGAGCGAGAATGGCAAAACCGGGGTAAGAGATCTTGTTGAGGGTGGATGTGGCGGTTGTCATTCTATGTTGATGGGAGTGATGGTGGTGAAGATGATGAGGATGATGGTGCTTGTATGAACAAAGTGTGTGTTTCTGAGACCTTGTTGGCAATGATGAAGCTGTATATAACAGTCCTTCCCTTACTCGACACTGCGAATGCCGTCCGACTTATATATCGGACGTGCTGGCAGCGAAGTTGCTTTCTCCGCGGTCCCTATACAAAATGGCATCACAATCCAGCCTTGACCATCGTCCCACCTCGGGGTGTACGGCGTGTGCTCTGGAATAGGCACGGATCTATAAAAGCATGCGAGGCGGAGGTTAAACCCAGTTGAGGGTATTCATGACACACTAAAACTCTCGATGACAGGGAATACGGTGAAGGCAATACTTCGTAGGAAGGGAGACAAGGTTAGAGAGGGAAAAAAAGGGCTCGTCTTTTGGCGTGCAAGAAGCGAATGCCCGACAAACCGTTTGCGTACGTCTGTACGTACCCGTCTCATTGCCGTGTGGACCCATTCCAGGATATGAAGGCAAGAAGGTCAAAAAAAAGGTGAGGCATCACATTGGCCGGTAGGCTCGGGAAGGCTGTTTCGGCGTGGTGGAATGTCCAAGCTGTCAAATGCGAAGAGTCTAATAGGTTGGACCGAAGAAAGCGTGAGAATCGATGGCGATCTTCGGATCTCCGCGGCCCCATAGTCTTCTTTAGGTACTGGGAAGAACAGGGCTTCCCCGTACAAAACGGAAAGAAATGACGACGAAGAAGAAAGAGTGGAGGGGGGTTTCCTGGAAGAGACGACGATGACAAGGGATGGAATCGAGAATAGGCGAAGCGAGAAGAGGGGGGGGTGTTGGCCGAGGGGGAATTAAGCGAGCTGTGCAAAAACCACACACAAAAAGCCAAGAGCTGGAGAGAAACAGACCCTAAAGTTTCCCCATTGCGCGGCTGTGGCATGATGTCCATACTCGTATGACTTGGCGCACACACTTACTGAGAGCTGTAGTCAGTCCTTCCTTCCGCAAGGCAAAGCCGCAAACGCCCTGCTGCCTAGGATGCACGGAGTCTAGGCTGAATCGGTCCAGTCGGCGGATCCCGGGGTGGATGGGCACTGTGGGCAGCCAAGGAAGCAAATCCCACGATCTCATTCCAGAATCCAGAAAACACATCATAGGGCGCAAGAAGAAAGCTCCAGTTTATTCCTTGTCCAAGCTGACGCACCAGAGGAGATGGTGGACCCTGGATTTCCCGACCCTGTGGTAAGCAGCCCACGGGGGGATGTCCCTACGCACGATGACAACATGCCACGTTTCTACGGAGTCAGTTGTTGTTGTGTAATAAGAAAAAAAGTCAGCTGGTCTGGATTCATGTCTTTCATGTCTTTATATAGAAGACATCTCCGCGGAGACAGGGCCAGATCTGGGGTTGAGCTCAGGACCGTCCGTCTCATCAACCCGTTCGCCATGACGTCCACAGCTTGTTTGGGGCGGAGGGTTCTCGCTCACGAACATCACGACATGCGTAGTAGTATCAGGCCGACTTGCCGCCGACTTGGCGAACTGACCGTTTCTGCCACTTTCAAGCCACAATCATCACAAGTCATCCCATGACGACGAGGACGAGGACGACGACGACGATGAAAAACCAGAAGGTCAATTGGGCTTGCCAAGACCACGACATTGTTTCTGACAAGTGCTGACTTTTTCCATGGTCCGACGGCAAACACCCAGAAGAGCTATGCCATCGAGAGACACTGATCGAGTGCAACGGCAAACACTACTACGACTTCCTCGCTCTGGTCTTGCAGACCCGGAAGCAGGCGGACATCCTGGCGCCAATCACAGTGATGACGGGCGGCAGAGGCCTCAACATCGAATGACCGAGGATGAAGATCACAGGGGCTGATGTGTAGATGAACATGGGCCTCCAACCAATCCCTCGCGCGAGCAACTATGATCCCTGGGAAAGATGATCCAGAGATTGAGAGTGTGGCTGGACCAAGACCTTTCAGAGTGCCAGATAATATATGCGAACCCTCAGCGGGGATGCAGATCACTTCAATCTTGCCGCCAGCTCTCGCGTAAGTATCCATTGTCCTGGCTCATTTTCGATAGAAAGCACCCGCAGTGAACAGTAAACTTGGACGTCTTGACAACCACGTGCACAACCTGAGGAGCCATATGGATGGTGAGGAGAAAATGGGACAATGCAACCCAAGTCATGGGTCGAGGAGACAGAAAAACCATAGGCGAGCTCAATGATGTAGTTATATAATCGTATCCTCGAGCGCGTGCTGCGATATCCCGACCTCGCTGTTTGCTGGCTAACCTCACGCCTAGACTCCTTGTTCGCGAAAGTGCCCTCCAAGCCTAATCATACACAACCCCACGTTCATTTCAAGAAACCACTAGAGATTCCCACCAAATCCTCCGTGAAGAGCAAACCGCAGCTGGTAGTCCCTCAGATCAGCCCAATTCCTCAACTCCTCCTCCTCGTCCTGTGCTGTCATCTGCTGGCTGAACTCGCCGCTTCCATCATCCGCCAGAGGAGCAGTCAGCCCCGGTCCGGACTTCTCCAGCTTCATCAGCACGTCAATCAACTGAGACAATGCCTCTTCCGACTTCACGGCGAACGGACCTTTGCGTTCTGGTCGGTCGTTGAGAAGTGTGGATGCCACTTGCCGGATCTTGTTGATGAGCGACGCGCCGTTGGGTTCGAGGTTGCGTTGGGAGATGGAGCCGAGGACTGTCAGGAGGTTTTGGACAATGAGTTCCCGCTCAGAGGACATGAATGCAAGTATTTGCTTGTCTTCCGGGTCTTTGTCATCATCCAAAAGCGGCTTCACGTCAAGCCCGTTTGTTCCGTCTTGTGCCTGCTGTTGCTCCGCGAGGTACACGTCCCGGAGGTTGAAGTACATCTCGACGAAGTACGATCGCGTGGCGAGCTGCGAGACGAAGATGTTGGCCTTTTGGATCTCGTATTGGAGCTGCCGACGTCGGTGGGGATGGAGCTTGATCACGTTGCGGACATCGTGGGCCGGTTGGCTGGCTGGCCACGCTGGCGGCGCATACTGCATGCCGGAGTCGTCGAGGGCGGCTAGAGGGTTCGCCGCTTCAGAGGTGGGGGAGGGATGAAGTTGGAGTTCGGGAGGGAGATTGTCGATGACCGACTTGGCCGCGAGGAGGCCGTCACGAAGGAGAAGGCGCTGATCGGACCAGGGAAGCGTGGACATGCCGTAGGCGAGTTCGAGGGAGACAACACCATTCATCGTAGTGTAGATATCAATGGCGAATCGGTAGCCCGTAAGGAGGGTGACGGCGCCCTCTGGCTGGTGGATGATTTCGTTGGCTTGAATGCAGATGTCGTCCACATTTTCGGGGTACGCTGGGTAGGGGAGAGAAGGAGTCGAGGGCGCAATGACCACATCCGCTTGGCCCGGACCGAGCTGAGTGAAGGAGCGGACGCCGAGGAGGAGGCACCAGAAGATACGGGTCCCAATTTGATCCTTGACGTGGTTGAACGGGAGCGGATCCGGGGAATGGGTATCGTTGCCGAATGTGGGCAGCTCACCAGGGTGTTTGGGACGTGAGAAGCCCAGCTCGCGAATGAGCGTCAGCGTTTCGCTCATGAAGTGCCTCGAGGTGTTCCATTGGTGAGAGTACCCAGTGCCGAGACCGAGGAAGTAGCTTGTTGCAGCATCATCCAGCGTCTTTGGCTGTTTGAGAACCCAGCGACTACCACGTGAGGCAAGAGCGATGTCGCGACAACGTTCCATCATGACGATGGCACGAGGGAAGAGGTGCGTGCTGTGCTGTGCCTTCAGATGTTCACGAGCGCTGCGTGGAAAGGATGCGACCAGGGCGCAGATCATGGAGGCCAGAAGTCCCAGGAATTCGGGTCGTGTGCGATCTTCTCGGTTTGCGAACGATTGGCGGAAGGTGGGCTCGTGGGGGAAAGGCGCGAGGGGATGGATGTAGGTGAAGAAGTCGTCGACTAGGAGTTCAAGCACGGGGATGGGAGCGATGGCTTCGGCATCGAGAATGGTATTCGGTCCATCGCTTGAAATGTCCATGAGAGTTTTGGCGGCAGTTTGCGGCGTTGGCGAAATGGGGAAGCCATTGCTTCCTGAGGACGTCGCCTCAAGTTCCATGCGCGCGCGTTTGGCTGCTTTCGCGGCCACAGCATGTTTGTTGGGAGGACCACGACGCTTTGTCGGCCGCTCGTTCGTGCAATCTACGCCGAGTTCGCGACAGGGTCGACAGGGAACATTTTGGTCGTCGCACTTGACTTTGCGCATACTGCACATGTCACAGGCGCGCCTCAGGCGCGTGAGTTTGGGGTTGATGGCTGGGTCGCGTGCCATCATGGCGGCGGCGGCGGCGGCCGACGACGAGACGTCGTCGCCAAGGGTGAAGTGTGCGTTTGTGACATGATGGTGGTGTTGCTGCTGCTCGAGCTGTTGATGCTGCTGTTGCTGAGCGACAGCTTCGGCGGCAGCTGATTGCAGAGCCTGGGGGTTGTCGATAGCTGCAGCAGCTTGGGCGGCGTCGCTGGCAGCTTGGAGAATTTCGAGACCGTTGCTGGCGTAGACGTGCGCGGCGGTGTTGGGAGAATCGGGCTCTGGAGTATGATGCTGCGGGGATGGAGGATCTGACATGGTGATCATGTTAGGGCCGCTGGTGTTGCGGAAGAATGTCGGTGGTTATGTCGGGCGATCACCGGGTGATGGATGGCCGTGAGGTGGGTGAATGTCGGGATGTCGTGATGTAGGTGAGAGGGCATGGATGCTAGGAGATGCTTAGGTAAGAAACGCGCAGTCACGTGATACAAAGGTAAGGGTGAAGACGCTTCGTCACTTTCAAGAACCTATTGTACTTGGAAAACTAGCAGAACGCTGTAGAGGACCTGAATATGATTTGAATCCCCGTTAAGCGTTACGCACAGTTCTCAGTAGCGCGTCGAATAAAACACGGCGTAAGATCCTCACTTGTTGCTCGACTTCCAATCCCAATGCCAGATCACGTGATGACGACACTGGTGATGGATGCGGGGGGGTCCGACAACGGCCTCAACTCAAGTCGCGAGAGCAACGCTCCTAATAATCAAAGAATTTCGAGCTTAATCCTTGGAAATGGTATTCTGTATCTGGCGGTTTCTCTTAATAATTCGCACTCATCTGCATGTGATTTGGCGATATTTTCGTCTGGCAAGTCCCTGTATACGGTTAGTCTACCATGTCGACGCCCGGACCAAATGCCCCTCACTTCCGTTGAGTGCCCCTCCATTCCCCCCAGCATCGTCGATACACCACACACGGTCGATGCACGGTGCCATCCGTCACCGCCTGTACGAACGATCCAACAGTCATTAGCAGCCATATATAGGGCCATTTTCTCCTGCAGCCCCACAATCCGGCATGCGCCAGCGAGTATGCAGACTTGGTCTCGAACCCAGCTTCATCAAGCTTGCGACATTAACTGGCATGAGTGAAAGTGGCCTTCCCGTGTCTATCTCGCACCAGCAAGCTGTCGGCTCGCGATGGAGCTTGCCAGCTGAGACGTAGATAGTACCTAGTCAATGATTGCCTTACTGCCCAATGATCCTGCTTCTGTAACGCGTCATGAAGGTACCCGGGACCTTGCATCGCAAGCATCTTACTTTGGATTGTCACTGACTGATGGTGGTCCTGCCAGCGGTGGATATAGACTAGTCTAGCACACTGCTCTTTCGTCCGACTGTCGTCATACGCCTTGCCTCGACCTGCTTCTCTTCGCTTCACCTCGACAGGCTGCACCACCACATTATTATTCCACTCATTCCCCTCACATCCTCATCTTTCTACCTAGCACATGTTCTCCTTTCACTCCGTGATAACCTCAATTCCATCACCTGTCTGACGTTCGCTTGCTTTCGTCTCCCTTCCGGCATCTTCGATCCTTCGGTTCCCACTCCCCCAATCCACACCCAAACTTAAGCTTTGCCCAGGCACCTTAAGACACAACCAGCTGCAGCATCGAAAGGATCAAGTTGGAGCTCCCCAACAAGGATCAAGAAGCAAGGGAACAACAAATCCTGCAGTGAAGCAGAGCCTGCTTACTGACGAGAGCTACTGCATTTGAGCTTGCCTCGGCCTAAGTTGCGGGATTACACATTCCCTTGACCGTCCAGAGTACTTCTGCCGTCATGTCCCAGCAACCGCCCCACGACGACTGGCCCCGGCCCCCGGTCGATCAAGGCTTCGACGCTGTTACCCCCGCCATCCCCTCTGGTCGCACCGACTACAACTCCCAAGCAACCGTTGATGCACCTAGCTACTTCTCCCGCGCCGATCCTCTGATCCCTCGTCCCGACACCGACGATTTGCCCCTGTTGCGACAGGACGGCCAGACTCCCACTGCTGCCATGGCTCGTCGCGAGTCTCTTTCGGAAATCCGGGCCTCGAACCCAGATCTGGCTCTCACTGGCAACATCATCTCAGCCACCTTCACAATCCCGCACTCTTTTACCTACAGGAAAGACGGATCATGGGTAAGTCAGCCTGTAGCGAATTTCTGTCCGACGGCCGCAACGAATGCAATCGCGAGAATCAGCAAACTGACATGCACTTCAATGCTAGGACCTGAACCTTCGCCGTGGTCAATCGGCCCTCTTCGACTCCCTTGCCCACCTATCATCCGACGAGACTCCATGGAACCACACGGTTGTTGCTTGGACTGGCGAGATCGAGAACCCCAGCGATGTTCCGCTTTCACCACCAGCCACACCCGGCAACGTAACCAATGGTGCTTCGTCTCTGAGTGCCCTCTCCGCCCCCGTCCCTGTCGATGCCGATTCGAAGCAACCTACAGCGCCAGTCTCTGATGGGCTTTGGGTGCCAAAGAAAGACATGGATAGTCTGGAGTATCAATTGACCCACAGCAAGACTATTCGCACAGTCCCTGTGTGGTTGGCTGATGAAGAGGAAATGTTCGAGGACGGAATCAAGCTCAAAGATCAGGCGCGCTGGAGGCGTTATGCGGAGCATGACCTCTACACCCTTTTCCACTACAAGCAACATGAGCCTACAGATGGTCGTGCGGAACGTCTGGAATGGGCCGACTACTACCGCATGAACCAGAAGTTCGCCAATCGCATCATGGAGGTCTACAAACCGGGAGACATCGTCATCGTGCACGACTACTATCTAATGCTTCTTCCGAGCATGCTGCGACAAAGGATCCCGAACATCTACATCTCATTTTTCCTCCATTGTCCATTCCCGAGTAGCGAGTTCCTCCGATGCCTCTCACGCCGTAAGGAAGTTCTCGAAGGCATGCTTGGTGCCAATCTGATCGGCTTCCAGTCCTATAGCTACTCCAGGCATTTCCTCAGCTGCTGCACCCGGATTCTTGGGTTTCCCTCCGATGCTCTTGGCATCGATGCCTACGGATCACGTGTCCAAGTAGCTGTTTTCCCTATCGGAATAGATGCTGCCAAGGTCTTGGCCCTTGCATCTGCCCCTGAGGTGGACGAGAAGTACAATGCCCTCAAGAACATGTACAAGGACAAGAAGATCATTGTTGGACGTGATCGTCTCGATAGTGTCCGCGGCGTGGCCCAGAAACTACAGGCATTTGAGAGGTTCCTTGAGATGTATCCTGAATGGCGTGATAGGGTAGTCTTGATCCAGGTCACCTCGCCAACTAGTGTCGAGGCGGAGAAAGGTGATCCCGAGAACAAGATCGCCAGCCGAGTCAACGAACTGGTTATGAAGATCAACGGCCAGTATGGTAGTCTCGGATTCTCTCCGGTACAGCACTATCCCCAGTATCTCGACCAGAACGAATATTTCGCGTTGCTGCGTGCAGCTGACATTGGGCTTATCACATCTGTCCGAGATGGCATGAACACAACAAGCCTGGAATACATAGTCTGCCAGAAAGACGGACACGGGCCACTAATTCTCTCCGAGTTCAGCGGCACGGCTGGCAGTCTGAGTGACGCCATTCACATCAACCCATGGGATCTGAGCGGCGTGGCTGAGAAACTCAACAGTGCACTGACCATGTCCGATGAACGTCGTATGGCTATGCAGTCAAGCCTGTATCACCATGTGACTACACACAATGTGCAGTCATGGATTACAAAGTTCATTAGGAAGGCATACACTGTCTTGAGCGAGTCCACCTCGTCAAACGTCACGCCTCTCCTGGATCGCAGCCAGCTCCTGACACAATACCGCGCCGCGGGCAAGCGTTTGTTCATGTTTGACTACGACGGTACTCTCACGCCTATTGTGCGCGAGCCGAGTGCCGCTGTTCCATCTGAACGACTCGTCCACGTTCTGCAACTTCTGGCATCTGACCCGAAGAATGCCGTGTGGATCATTTCAGGTCGTGACCAGGAGTTCCTGCACCACCACCTGGGCCACATCAAGGAGCTCGGGTTTTCAGCGGAGCACGGCAGTTTCATGCGCCATCCCAAGTCAGACGAATGGGAAAACCTGGCAGAGAAGCTTGATATGGGTTGGCAGGAAGAAGTTATTGCTGTGTTCCAAAAGTACACGGATAAAGTCTCAGGTGAGCTGAAACTTAAGGCCGCATGACTGCAAACAGGAAGCTGACACATGTAAAGGATCCTTTATTGAACGCAAGCGATGCGCCGTTACATGGCACTACCGACTGGCAGATCCGGAGCAAGGACTGCACATGTCGCGGGAATGCCAGAAGGAGCTTGAGACAACGGCGGCCAGGAAATGGGACGTGGATGTGATGCCAGGCAAGGCAAACCTTGAGGTGCGGCCGACGTTCATCAACAAGGGTGAGATCACGAAACGGCTGGTCCACATGTACAACGATCAGGCCGGCTCCAGCGGGGGAGCTGTAGAGTTGGCAGTGTGTCTCGGTGATGACTTTACAGACGAAGACATGTTCCGCAGCCTCAACGGTCTCTCAGGAACGGCAATCAACGCCGACCACGTATTCACTGTCACGGTTGGAGCAAGCACAAAGGTGACCCTAGCGAAGTGGCACCTTCTGGAGCCTCAAGACGTGATTGAGTGTGTGGCGCTGCTTGCTGAAGCGGACGCTCATGGAGATGGTCATAGGTTGGGAGAGGTGAACTTGGCGGCGCTGAGCTCTGTCGAAGGACATATTCCTGAAGACGAGAAACTTTAGGAAGACCAAGTTGGTGAAGCTGAGGAATTGATGGAAGGGTAATTTCGGGAGTTACCAAGAGTTGGATAGATGCGCGACCTTCCGTTACGTTTATGATAGACGGCATATACAGCAAGTAATAGACCACGATTGACGTCACTTCCTGAAGCGCGATGCTGAGCCATGAATGAAGTTGTAAATATCCACACAATTTCATATCCACGCATTTGAAGCCTCTCTGGACTTAGGCTAACATCAGACCGGCCATTCTCGTGGTTCTTCGACAGGCTCCCAACAAGTTGGTGAACTGAACACTCAGTAATGTTTCGACAATATGAACTTACTTGATGGCGCCTCCAACGAAATGGCCCAGGTTATATGACACGATCCAGAGGGCGAAACACTTTCCACAGATACCTAAATTAAATATTATATTCTATCTATTATAATACGAGATACGAATAAACGAAAGGGTCATAAACCCGCCAGCTTCCGCAACGTACCAGCAGCCGGTTCGAACACCACGGATGACACCACTGAGAAACGAGTACTAGTTGGGATTGGCTGGGACACTTTAACTTTGGTGTCTTCATGTTGTAATCACTACTCACGCATTGATTGCTGTATTGTTGCAGTAGTACGTGGAGCCCTGAATGGGAAAGGACATGGAATCGACGACAAGAGCCCGTCTGACACCGAGCTTATTGATAGGACCGTTCATAAGGCAAGCTGATTATAATTAGAAGTTCGGGTTGCGCAGGGCATTCGCTACTTTGAGATCTCGTGTCTTACTGATCGCTGGCACAGTGTATCTGAGAGAGGTCGAGATGTTGGACACAACTGGGGTGTTGCGAGCCCAAGGTAGATGCAGATGTTAAGAGGTGTTTCATCAGAGATGGAATCATCAAAGTGTGCGACGAGTTTCCTGTGTTCACCAACTTGAAGTCTTGCCAGCCGTTCGGTGCCAATGAACCAAAAGTCGTATCCGTGCCTCGTTCACACGCCAGCCATCTCCCAGATCCCTATCCTCACCCTTCAGAGGCGAGTACTCGGAAAGCCGTGGCTCTCTTCCTGCCAGAGCTCGGAGACAGGGTCTTGGTCAACCGCAGCATGTGCTGGGTGCACAGATACGGCTGGTGCGAGCTTGCTGGTCGGCGAGCACCCGCGCTGGAAGAACTTGGTCCTTGTTGCGGGCAGGAGCGTTGGGTGTGAGGACAACTGGGTGCTGCGTTTCCCCTCCTAGTCTACCCCTCAGGCTTGAGAGAGACCATCACTTCTACAAATCACGGTTTGCTTGCGCGCTTTGCACAGAGAACCTCGTGTATTGATCACTTTGCCTCACATTCCCTGCTCCTTTGGCCGTGACACACAACAGTCCTGGCAACTGGAGACAGCGGGTGAGTCAACTCCCGCTTCCTTCTGCCCCCAGACCACGCGACCCATGTCGTTGTAACTTTGCATGCAGACACTGCCCTAAGCTATTGACAAACATTCGCAGACATGTCGTTCAACTGATAGAGGGCACACTGCCCCTCGAGATGGCACAGTCTTGGAGGTGGATGTCTGGCGGAGATGCATTACAATCCCGCCGGGATGCGCAAGCGATGGACTCAGCAGATATGACTGAATGGAAGCACGATTCCCATCTACCGAATGCCGTTCGTGATCATATTCGGATGGTACGTCAATGCCATTGGAGGCGTTAAACTACCCTGGAAATAAGAGTTTAACAACAAGATCTTGCAGCTGACGATTGCGCCGAGGTCTCCATGTTCAAAGACAGTCAAGGAACATCACAAATACCTCTACAGAAACATCGGCACTCTTTAAGGATCGTCATAAGTATCGACCAAACTATCCGCATCGCGAGCGAGCACTTCGTATGTGTTCACTGACCAATCTCCGTAAGCACTACAACACACACCATTTACCTGATAGTCTCAACCCTGGAATCTATCCACTCAAAACGTGGCCATAGAGTGGTCGGCTCTCATGGAAATGAGCCAGTCTCTCCGCATGCTCGGCAAAGGCCCAAACCAGCCGAGCGGGAACGCAGGCGACCTCAGAAGACTGGCCAGACGAGTCGATTATCACGCTCCGATCGAAATCGGCCTCGTCCCGTTTCATGGACAAGCCTCCCGTCTTGCCAAAGCCACCGTAGCCATCCTTGTCCGTCGACATCATGGTCTGGGCTGGTGCCATGACAAGATACGTGCGCGGCCCTTGCGACACCTTCTTCATGCCCGCAACGAGCTCTTTGGTGACTTTCTCGCAGATCAACTTCCTCTGCTCGACTGTGAAGCTGTCCAACACTTTGCCAACTTCACCCCAGAGGCGCGGCACATCATCTGGGTTGCGGTTATCCACGTAGGCCGACAGCGTCAGCTCAAGCTCGACATGCACACCAGGCTTGCCCTCGATGGAGTGCGGACTTTGGCTTTTGACAACGCTCCCGACGACGCTGGAGAAGCCGCCCATGACTGAGATGAAGTCCGGCAGACTTTGCTTCTGCTCTCCCTTCTCGTTCTTGTAGTGTGTGCCGCTTTGGAGTAATGCCTTCGCAGCGTCCAGATCCGCACAAGAACGAGGGTTCAGACCGGCACGCAGGATGCAGCGGATGTCTTCAAAAGTCAAACAGTACGTTTCGGTGGCAATTTGTCCCAGAGATTTCTCCACGCCGTTTTGCACGGTTTTGGCCTTGTCTAGATCGCGGATATACGGTTCCTGGATGCATGGGGAAAATCAGTCCCACAAAGTCCCTATCGGCATTTAGTAATGCTTACCACAGGCCTTTGGTTGTCTTGAAGGAAGATCATGGTGAAGAATTGTGATGTAGTATGCTGAAAGTAAGTCTCGACGGGTATGGGGAGACAGAAATCCTGTCATAGGTAGGTTTGTGAACTTTTATACCATCCACGCTTGGCTTGGAAGGTTACACAAAGGCCTGACCAGCAGCCGTCTTTTCCCACCCGCAGAGACACACAAGAGAGTCCCGGTCGTTTCTGCCTTTCACGTTCTGTGGTACCCAGCTGAGACCACGTACTGGAGCACTGCCAGTCGAGATTCAGCCAGCCACAATGGCCAGGATAGTAACTTCAGCCCATGACACCTCCCACAGAACAGCTCTCTTGCCGCCTCGTTGCTGCATCACACGACCGTGCGGTTGGTGGCCATCGAACCCTGCAGGCGATGAGGGGCCTCAGGCCCATCTGTATGCTATTGGGGTGCCGAAGTTGATTGGATCCAATACTCAGTGAAGCAGTCACAACAGGAATGGAATTCTCTGGAGGAGAGAGCACGCGGTTTCGTCTCATCCTCAGTCGCTTCAGGAACAGCTGTTACTCTCCCGAGGCTTGCGTTTAGCTCATACAGGCCACTCAAATGACATTAATCTCAACATGGTCTTGTTGCCGTAGACGTATTGGCAATGGTCATCTTGGCTAAGGGTACTTCCACTCGCGATGTGCATTCCTTGTCCCGGGCTGAAGGGTCTTTCGATTTAGTTACATGGTAGCTACGATGTATTGTATCAGTGGCGCAAGTCACTTGCTACAGAGTTAAGGTCTGGCTCCACTTGGGCGGCTATTCCTACGTATGCCTTGACTTTAATGCAGCTGGATGAGATGGGTGATGCTGTGAATCGTCACTAATATCATCACTCCTATCTTCTATGTCTATGGTGCTAAGCTCACATTCTAGGCATGGCAAAGACATCTATTATTTTTCCTGCATTTACAACCCTCAGAGATGCTAAACTACACTTTGGTACCACCAGGAATAAGCAAAGGTGCCCTGAAGAGCAATCGATTGGAACATCTTTACTCGTCTAAGGTAAGCGCCTTTATCCCAGCAAGTCCCTGCTCGTAGGTCAACATCCCTGAGGGCTTTACATACTGTACCTACCGGGAATGCAGATCTCAACCACCGTCCTTGTCACTATGAGCATCCCCTGTTTGCCATTTTGGGAAAAAGATAGTCACCACATCGCGCTATCGAGGCTCGGGCACGATAGTTCCGAGCATTAGCTCGCGAGGCTTTCGCATCGGATGGGACATGCCCCGATGTGATTACTACAGTACATCACACCAGGATGAGGGCAGGGGCCTACTACTGTAGAATATGTAGATCCAAGGCCTGTGGAGAGCAAACTCTGAAAGGATAAGCGATGGTTCAGCTGGCGGCGCTTGACCAGGGTAAAAAAGAAAGCTCCAAGCGGGAAGCTCCAACGGGGGAGCGCCGCACGGCCCGTCGAACGCGGGTCCGCCACTTGCCCAGAAGGAGATGATGCATGTTGCGCACATTGCATCCTATCCCAGACATGAGCGGGTAGTGTCTGTGATAGTTGCATGCAGGTAGCTGAGCCAGGTGATTACCGGTGACGCCGGATGTTACGTCCAGTCTGGACGACTTACACCCCTCAGGGATCATTAACAACCACTGGTGACTTTACAGGGAAGCTCACCAGCCTCGAAAGGGAAGTGATATGCTGACTTAGCATTTTTTGATTCGTTGCGAAAGCCTTGACGATCGTCCCTATCTTGTCACGACTGGTTGTTAATGATCCCTGAGGGGTGTATTCCACAGGGTTTGAGCTTCCAGCCTCAAGGCAACACGGATTGGGAGCATGGTATCGTTGAGAAGCTTTTAGAGGATGTAAATCATATCCATGTCTCGGTGAACACATGCCACCCTACTATGTATTCCGCTAGAGGCAGAGAGGCCTGATGCCAGTTCTCCAACAGGGAATCTGTAGAGACTGCGCTGCAGGGTGTTCTCTCACCGAGATTGAACTCAACGGCCCTCTCCTTGCTGGGGGCTTCTGAGCACGATCACATCCCTGCTGGTGCCTCATTCAGCTGATCCATTTCCCATTCGGAAAGCCTATCTTGCACAACTTCGGCGATCCACTACGTGCCGGGTCTACCTGTAAAGAGTACCACAGCTTGCCGATCAGGGCCATATGGCTGGCTGATGCCGCGCATCGGGTAATTCGTCTTCGAAGAGGGTGATGGCGATGCTGGATGTACTGTAGACTATACTAGATCGGCAAACCTGGGAGCCAGGAACAGGGTCTGACAGACCAGATCGGCTAGAATCGCGAACATATGTATACCCAGAGGTGGCTGAGAACAAAGTCCCGAAAGTCGTTACGGGCGGTGGAAGATGTTCCAGACCATTTCGATCCGGCATCAGTTCGTCAGCTGCTGACAGGACGCTTGGGTTGTGGAATATAGTCTAGAATCACCAGCTCGTGAGGTCAGTCGCCATGAGAAAGCAACGAGCAAGATAAAATGGCTCGTCCACCCTTGCGCTCGCTACCTTGGGATTAAACCATCAAACACCTCGTTCTCTCCTCACCCTCCCTTCACTGTATCTCGTTTCAACCCCCTCATTTTCCAAGATGGGCAATGCTATCAGTGCCTTGATCGCTCCCAACGAGGCAGCTGACGAGAATGAGAGGAAGAAGAAGGAACAGCTGGAGCTGATGATGAAGCTCGCGGATGCACGGCTGGACACATTCCAAGGAGAGCTGGAGAAGATGTTCCTGGACCGTGAGTCGGCGATGAAGACCAGTGTGCCTGGAAAGAGAGCATTGCGATTCGAGCGTCACGTCGCTGTTGACGCTGAGAGCACTGTGAGTTTACCGATGCAAGCCCGAACTCCAGAGTCCGTGACAAGCATCCAGTCGCTGATATTGTGATCCCCCCTTCCTCCAGCCCGGAAAAGGCGTCGAGGATGCCGTCGACGCCTTCTTCGGCGCTTCAGACACTGGGGTCAAGGGCGTGCTCGACGGCTTCAAGTCCGTGGTCAAGACGGGTCTTTCCGCGATTCTCGGCGACTCCTCAGCCGGCGAAAGCTATGACAAGAAATTCTTCGTTTGCATGAAGCAGTATGATAGGGAAACTCCTTTTTACGATAGCAGACGGGAATGCTGATCAATGTTTTTTTTTCTTCTTCTTCTAGCAACGCCATCATCCGCGTCGACATGTACACGTACAAGTACACCTTCGGCAGCAAGGGAGTGGTCGATGTGCACAAGAACATCCTGGCCTATATCCTGTGCATCTCCGTCGTCGATCATAGGGACGTCACCCTCGACGAGCTCATCTACCTCGCTTCCGAGTTTGCGGGCGACGGCGACGTTGGACCGGGCTCGGGATTCCAGCAGTACTTGGAGATGATCATGAAGACCTGGACTGCTCTGAGAGCCATTGATCCTCTGCCTGTCAGCGGCCGGCCAGCTCTCGAGTACCCCGTGAACCTGCAGCTGCCGGTCAGGACTGCTCCTCCGGCTTAACGTTGACCGTTTTGTCTTTCCTGCATGAGTAGCTAGCTAATTGCACTTGACTGTTCAATCAGAAGCTTCTGTTTCCAGCTATACGCTGTGGCCTTATTTGTATTACTACACCACCTAAGAAGGGGCTGTGAGCGCTAAGAGACGTACCCTGCTTATAGTACTGTACATAGTAAATGTCCTCTGACTCCAGCCAATTCCCCGTAGCCTGAATCTGGGGGGATAAATGACGGGTTTGGCTTTCCACCGCTAGACATTCTCGAGGATAAGCAGCCGCGTTAGCAGCTGCATAGTACCTACGCGAAGTACGGCGGTTGTCACTCGTTGTGATTGTCCGAGTCTGCGTCTTCGAGTATACCACGTACGGCCACAGTTGACATAACACCCATAAGGCCAGCAGCTTCCATTTCGACACCGAGACCATCTGACTCTTCGGCAACCTGATCCCGCAACCTAGAATTGTTGATGAGAATATTCCTACGCGCAATTGCCCCATAGTGGATTCCTGGTGCATTCGAGGGCCTTAGCGGTCGCATAGTCGGCGGTTGGCCTTAGATGAAGGGTGATGATATATACTAGTACTTTGGTGCGATAAAGGACATGGCCAGGATCCGATCCCCGATACTGTGGATGTCGGGGCAGTCTAGTCTTCGCACTGTCCGCAATTCATCATGTGCTTCCGGCAGTCTCCTGTCTTGCCAGGAGGACACCCAGGGCAGTCAGCATATCCCGGGATGGCCGCATAGTCCCACGCGTCCTGCGGAAGTTACTGTCAAGAAACGTTTATCCCTCGTCGTGAGATGTGAATTTGGTCGCAACAGGAACATGGCTTGTGCGAAGTTCGGGAGGGTATGTACACGAAGTTGACGCATATTATAAGAGCTGTATATGGAGTCTCGAAAATTCGCTGACAGGGCTTCAAAGGTGATGGACCCGTCACTGAGAGGCAACAGTCGTTTACGTCCTCGTCTTGAAGCTGTGATTTACAAGGGGAGTCCACATGTTCGATCTGTTAGACCAATGCGTCGATGCAAGTGTCGACCAATTCTGAAGCACACTATGGCTGCCTTCCAAAGACTGCAAGAGTGTCCTAGATAGCTGCTATGCAAAGAAGTTTCCTGTAGATATGAACTTCTAACCCGTTTCCCAATTGTTTGCACTAACACCTCGGCTTCGGCGTCTAAGCAAGAATGTGGGACATGGCGCGCAGACGAATAACAGCGTACGCCACTACGTGGGGTCTAAGGGCCACCTGCTGAGCTCAGTTACTGGAATCGGCTGTTGGTCGCCCTGTTCGACTTAACTCGGCTTCTGCTGTCAAAGGCGCTGTAATGCCGAAGGCCAAGGGCGAGCAATCGTAGATAACAGGTCGACCCTGGATGGGTTCTGGCGCATTGGACCAGCCATTGCGCCTCGCCATATACCTACACACCTTCCCACAGACTCTCCCATGTCGACACCGACTCAGCGAATCCAGCACCTGTCGGCGCAGCTCCGTGGGCCAGCCCGGACAGATGAGGCTGCATTGACTGCGATCCAGAAGAAAAATCCCAATGATGTTGTGAGTCAGGGCCGTGAACGCACCTCCCAAGGGATGCTCGAGCCTTCTATGAAACTACTTGCTTACGGGCTTGTTCCTAAAGGTCATTACGCTCGCCATTCGAACACCCTTGACCAAGGCACGCAAGGGTTACTTCAAGGATACACAGTTGGAAGGACTTCTCGTACCTCTCCTCGAGGTAGGGACAAACACCTCTGCCACGCGCAGTATGCACTGAACTCACAAGCCTTTACACACAGACCGTCATACAAAAGTCCGGCCTCGAACCCAACCAAGTCGAGGAGATTGTGCTCGGCAATGTCCTCCACAAAGATGCGCCCTTCATGCTGCGCGCCTCAGGGCTGGCTGCCGGCTTCCCTGCATCGACGGCCATCTCGCACGTGAGCCGCTGGTGTTCGTCAGGCTTGCTGGCGGTCGAGGCCGTAGCCAACAAGGTTGCCAGCGGCGGCATCGACATCGGCCTGGCAGTCGGCGCCGAGAGCATGAGCACGAACCCGGACAATGGCGCGCCGCAGTACCCAGCTGAGTTCATGGCAAAGCAGGTCATCCAGGACGTCACGCAGCCGATGGGCTGGACTTCGGAAAATGTCGCCGGGGACTTTGGCGTCACTCGAGAGAAGCAGGACGCCTATGCAGCGGCGTCGTGGCAGAAGGCCGAAGCGGCACAGAAAGCTGGCTACACGGCGGACGAGATTGTGCCCATCGCGACCAAGTGGAAGGATCCCAAGACCGGAGAGGTTCGGGAAGTCGTGGCAGACCGGGATGATGGCATCCGCCCAGGCACTACATCCGAAGGGTTGTCCAAGATTCGCGCAGCCTTCCCACAGTGGCCGCCCTCGACGACCACGGGCGGCAATGCCTCCCAGATCACGGACGGTGCGGCTGCCATCCTCCTCATGCGACGCTCAGTTGCCGAGAAGCTGGGACAGCCCATCATCGGCAAGTTCGTCATGTCAACCGTGGCGGGCATCGAGCCGCGCATCATGGGCATTGGCCCAACTGTTGCCATCCCGAAGCTCTTGAGCAAGGTTGGCATTTCGAAGGAGTCGGTCGACATCTTTGAGATCAACGAAGCGTTCGCATCCATGGTGAGTAATGGATGTCTGGGAAGTTGGCAGAGCCGTCCAGCCGAATTGGTGCAAAGGTGTAGAGGTGCTGACTTGATGACCTTGTAGCTGGCGTATTGCACTGAGACACTGCAAATCGACCCTGCCCGTCTCAACCCACGAGGTGGCGCAATGTGAGACCACTCCAAAGTCCCAAGAGGGAAGTTTCGTCGACGCTAACTCCATGTACAGCGCATTCGGTCATCCACTTGGGTGCACGGGCGCTCGCCAGATCGTGACAGCGCTGTCCGAGCTCAAGCGCACCGGAGGCCGGATTGCGGTCACGTCGATGTGCATCGGCACGGTGAGTGTGCTTCCCCACCTCCGACAGAAGGACGGCGACTGATGATGATGCAATCCTCTCAGGGCATGGGGATGGCCGCTTTGGTGGTCGCCGAGTGACGGTGATGAGTGTATCTGTGCGCATGCTGAGCAATCCAGGGCCCAAAGTCGGAGGCGGGCCGGACTTACCTGAAGCAGTGGTATGGCAGCGAGCGTGTGTTCACTGTACAGACTTCCGTACCCCAGACGGGTTACAGAGAACTGGGGCGTCGAGTCTCTCAAACCCACACGCCATTGGGGTTCATAGCGCTCGACCAATCAATAAATGGAAGAAGAGGGAAACAAGCTTCAATAAGTAAACTTTGTTCCAGCCATGCGTGGCCTTCCCCCCCCTAGTCGCGCAGGTGGGACAAGTGCGAAGCCCCGCCTAAGGTACCTAGTGCAGGCTGTGACCTGAGTCGTGGCGGACCAGACTCGCTGCTGTAAAACCCAAGCCCAAGGACACGCCGACCTCTCCGTCGAGCCAGGCTCGTCCGTGATGTCCCATGTCGTCCATGATTCTCAATCACCATGTCTCCCGATGAGCCAGCCGAGTCGACGAGTCCTCCTCCCCAAGCCGGCACCAAGAAGACGCGGCCGCGAGGCTCTAGGGCCTGCGTGGTGTGTCGGAGGCGAAAAGTCAGGTGCAATGTTGCCCTTGTAGGCACGCCTTGCTCCAACTGCGCTATCGACCATGAGACCTGCTCGATTCCCGAGAAGTCGCAGCGAAAGTGCGTCCACCCCGGGTCGCAGTCCGATGCATCCCTCAAAATCATCATCATCATCATAGCTCTTCTTTATGGCGGGATAGTCCAGGCTGACCAGGTGGCAATTTCGTGTAGATGGTCCCGCAGACGACGCGCTTCCAACGTGACCCCAATGCCCACACTTGACGAGCAAGCAGCCCAGAACACCGACCCTCACGCTGCCGAGCCTGTCAAAACCGCCATCAACAGTGCAGTCCCTCGTCCAGAAACCGTCGACACTAGCATCGCGACAACTCGTGCCCCTTCGCCACAGGCTGCTCACCACCGCTCCGGTCGCCAAACCCCGATTCTCGAGCAGTCATGGGACCAAGGCGGCCAAGACTCGTGGCACCAGCATCGCCCCATTGAGCGACCATTCGCGGCCACAGTCCCCATGTCTGCGTATCCCTTTCTCACTCTTTCCAACCTTCACCGACTGCCAGCAGAGGATGTCAACTTCCTCGAGCTCAAAGAATGTCTTCGGGTGCCGCGACGTGCTCACCTCGACGAGTTCCTGCACCAGTATTTCCGATATGTCCATCCTTTCTTTCCCCTGATCAACGAGGCCTTCTTCTGGGATGTCTATCATGGAGCCGATTTGGTGGCGGACAACCCTTTGCCGCGCTTCCCCTTGCTCGTCTTGCAGGCCATGCTGTTCACGGCCTGTAGCTTTGTGTCTCCCGACACGCTCAGGCAGATGGGCTATGGCTCGGTCCGGGCTGCTCGCCGCGTCATGTACGAGAGAGCCAAGATGCTGTACCATCTGAATGCAGAGAGTTCGAGACTGTACTTGGCCCAAGCTGCGCTGTTGCTGTCGTACTGGACACCGGCGTTTGAGGAAACCGCTGTCAAGCCTAATGCCGGGTGGCTACGGGCCGCGGTTGAGAATGCTAGGTCTGTGAGGGCTCACCGATGGCACACGTCTGGAAAACTGGGCAAAGCTCCCATCGAGGACTATCAGCATATCTCGCTTAAGCGTTTGTGGGCGTGCTGCATCTTTCGTGGAGGTACCCTCGCCATCTCGTCGCGGAGGTGTTGCCAGGGCCTCGGGCTGGACTCGGATGTGAACCAGCACGGATTTCCCCTGACGGCCGAGGATCTTGAAGACGAAGTTGATGAATCGATTGTCTATGACCCGGACACCAAGCGACGCCTTATCACGGCTTGCTTGGGACTGGGCGAGATTTGTATGCACGTCGTCGCCACGTCCACTGTCCTGTTTCCCTTTGACAGTGGGCAGCACGATGCCACCACGAGACTGCAGCACGAACAAGGGGAAGAGGTCATTAGGGTCATGACGTGCAAGCTGACCCTGGATGAGGCCCATAAAAGAGCGATTCGTCCATTTTCCGACTTGGCGCGTCCTGAGGACACTTCTACGACGGACGGCCGTACGCAACACCCCTCAGTCACTCTGTTCGAACATTTGCGCGATATTTACTATTAGTAAGTTCAGGCGGGCTTTCATGAGTCCACCGCTTCCCATCATGTTGCCACCCTCGGTCTGACAGATAGGCAGCTCCGCCAAGATTGCTCTCGCGAACAGACAGATGCTCTCATGCCATGACACGTATCCTACCAGAACGGGAGAGATGGAGGCTCTTTATGCAGAGATCCAAGACGCGACTTCAGCAATCAGCAGACATCTCAAGATTTTAACGGAACTTCGACTCGCTCGGTTCCTCCCAGTCAGCGTGTAAGTCAATTGTGCCTAGTTGACCGTTCATGTTTCTTCCTTTCTGACCTTGCATCAGGGTTCCTTGTATTGCCTTGCCACTAGCTCTGCACACCGCCAACAGCAGGAAGACGGCGCCCAATCTTGAGAACCCGGTGTTCGCGGAGGTCCTGAAAACATACAGCCATCTCTACGACGGTGTCGAGGGACTCACGAAGACGGTTCGGACGATCGTCAACCAAGTCCTTCTCAATTACACGGTAGAAACATCAAGACAAGTTGTCGATAACACGTTCGACTCATCTGGACACACCGGCAACAACAGTGCACAGCCCCTTGGATACTACATGCGACTGGCGCTGTCGCTCGACCTGAGCATCTCAACGGGCAACCTCCCAGACGAAACAGACTTTCCGGCAAGAGTTGAGGAGCACCTGTCCACGAGTCCCGAGAGCGTGGACCGTGCGGGAGCGGACAGTTCACCGGCTAACGACGAAGTTGTCGCTATGCCCGCCACATACAATGCACAAATACCGATTCAGTTGGAGGACATGCGATATGATATCCCGGTTGAGCAGTGGTCGTTCCCGAATGAGCAAGCCATGACTGCCCAAATAGCAACTGCCAACCAAAATCCATGGGACATGGAAGACCTGTCTGCTCGCACGATGGAGCACAGGATACTGGAGAGTTTGATCTGGTCAAGTCCCAAGCTGAACTAGCATGATTTGACATTCGCAAAATGTAACGAACCCTATGCTCCCATAACATTGTACATATATCGGACCATGTGCAACCTTTTAATACAGCAGCTGATTGTAACTGTACAACTACAGGCGTCCCTTGAGGCGACCGTCGAGTGTGACCGCCGCGCCGCTAATGGCCTTCTTTCCAGTCTCCAACACTACAACCTGGAACAGCACCTTGTCCTTGTCCCTCCACATCTCGGTCCGAAGAGTCTGCCCGGGAAGCACGGGGCTTGTGAACCGCGCCTTGAGATTCTTGTACGAACCAAATGTCTGGAAGATGTGCTTGCCGGCAATGCCAAGTGAACATAAACCGTGCAGAATCGGGGTCTTGAAACCGCCCTTGGCGCTGAACTCCGGGTCGATGTGCAACGGGTTGAAGTCACCGTTCAGACGGTACAGCGCGGCCTGCCCCTCGGCGGTCTTCTCCTCGACGACGTGATCCGGCGATCGCGACGGGGGTGTGTTGCTGGCGGTGGCGGCACCGCGGTCGCGCAGCTTGGGGTCTCCGCCGAAACCACCGCCGCCGCGGACAAGCACGGTGGTCTCGTTGTAGAAGACCTCGGTGCCGCGCTCGTCGACTGTCGTGAAGCCCTGGACGACCAGGACGTCCTTGCCCTTGTCGACGACCTGGACCAGCTTGGGGTAGGTGGTCAAGGTGCCGGAGAGGGGGATGGGCGATCGGATCTCGAGGAACTGGTCGACGTGCAGCAGCAGGCGCAGGTCGTACTTGGACATGATGTCGCCCATCTCGTAGTGTGCCTTGGCGTTGAAGAAGGGGATCAGGCCGAAGACGGGCAAGGGGGTGAAGTTCTCGTCACCCTCGTACACGAGCGGGAGGTCGGTGTGCTTTGCGCCCACGGAGAGGGCGTACAGGATCAGGTCGCGCTGCTCGTACGTGAAGCGCGATGCGAGAGGGGCAGAGCTTTGGGCTCGCTTGATGTTCTCCAGGACTACCTCGGGCGCATTCTTCTGTTTCCCTCCGAGTCAGCATGGTCTTTTCTGTTCACTCAGACACCCACGCAAGCTTGGATTCCGTTCTCACCTTTGGCCCAGAAGCTGCTGCTGCTGCCTGCTGGAACAGCGCGCGGTGTTCCTCAACAGTGCTCGGGTATGACTTTGAAGAGGATGAGGACAGACTGCTGACTACTGAGGCCAACTTGTCGGTCTCTTGGCCTCCCGTGACAGCCTGGAAAGGACCTTGCGTGACCTCCCAGCGCGTCTTGCCGAACCAGCCGCTTCCTGCCTCGTACACCCCGCCGGTGACGGTAGAGGGCGTGGTATGGCTGGCGAGAGCGGAGACGATGGGCGCGACGTGCGCAGGTTGGAAGAGTCTAGATACCTCGTCGCTGAGGATCGTCTTTGTCATGTTGGTGCCCGCGTTGGGGGCAATGACATTGACAAGGATGTTGTGAGGTGCGCCCTCACGAGCCAGCGCTCGAGTGAAGCCAATGATGGAGGATTTCTATATTCGCTAGTCAGCAAAAGCCACGTATATACCAAAAAAAAAAGCACATTGGACCGAGATGCATACATACCGCAGCAGCATAGTTGGCCTGTCCAAACTGGCCGTAGATGCCCGTCACGCTCGTCGTGTTGACCACGCGGCCGTACCCCTGACGGACAAAGTGCGGCCACGCGGCGCGGGTGTTCCTGTAGGTGGCCCCGAGGTGGACGGCGAGGACCTGATCCCACATGGGCGCCGTCATCTTCTGGAAGCTCTTGTCGCGCAGGATGCCGGCGTTGTTGACCACGACGTCGATCCTGCCGAAGGCGGCGACGGTCGCGTCGACGTTCCTCTCGCCCTCCTCGGCCGAGGCCTTGACCCCCGCTGCGGTGCCGCCGAGCCTCCGGATCTCGTCGACGACTGGTTCCGGGTCGGCTATGTCGTTGACCATGACGGAGGCGCCGAGGGAGGCGAAGTGCAATGCATATGCCCGACCGAGACTGTGATGCATTCACACCATGTCAGTGTGTGTGTGTGTATCTGTGTGCGAACACTGCCCCCCCCCCCCCTTGATGATTTCAACTCACCCTGATCCTGCACCCGTGATGAGAACAGCTCTGCCACGGAACGACACGGCATCTACCGGCTGGTTACCGGGCAGCTTCTGACCCTGCTTGACGAGTTCGAGGAAGTCTCGCGGGCCCGAAGGGTACTCGTGCTTGTCGTCGTAGCTTTCTACCTGCGACCACTGGCTGAGCAGGACGGCCGGGGTGAGAGTCTCGTCTGCGCGCAGCAGCAGACCGCCGGACCGCTGCCATCTCAACTTTGCAATCTTCCGGTTCTGTGCTTGGTATACCTGTCCCGTCTCTCTCTTGTTGTTCTCGTGGACGAGGTACGCGATGAGGGCTGTTGCTTCGGCGGCGGCGGTGCTGGTCTGGGTGGGTTCTGTTCGTGCATGAAAAAAACGTCAGTCTCCAACCTTCGAAGGGAGAGATGGAAATGCTTGTTGTGTGAGCTACTTACCCAGGTCGAGGAGAACATTGACGAGGATGTTCTTCTTGACGCCTTCTTTGGCCAGGGTGTAGCTGTACCCGATCTGCGAGTGCCTCACGGCTGTACTCCACGGGTTAGCGAACAGGGAACAAACATCAGCCAAGCAGATAATAGCGACACATACTTGACTCCAGCACTCGACTGGACGAGCCGTGCAAACCAATGTCCGAAGAGACATTCACGATACGTCCATAACCCTGCTTGGTGAAGTGCTGCCATGCTGCATGCGCCACCTATTTATGTTATCGAACCTGGTCAGCCCTCTTTCCGTTTTCTTTGTCCGTCCGTGGTATTCGACACAAGACCCCGTGTGTACATACCATGTAGCTGCCCCTGATGAAAGACTCGGTACCAGCGTACCACTCCTCATCCGTGACATCGCCAAAGTTCTTCGCCTGCGCCACAGGGCCGGCAGCGTTGACCAGGATGTGGATGGCCCCAAAGGCATCGACGGCTGCCTGCACGATCTTGTCGCCGTTGCGGGCGGTGCTGATGGTGTTGAAGACCGCGGTGCCGCTGCTGTTCCTGATCTGATCGGCCAACCTGGCCAGTTCCTATTTGTTACACGGCGAGGTATTAGCGCTTCGTTTGGAGTAAAAGGGAAAGCTGATTCATGAAGGAGAATATATATATATATATGTGTGTGTGTGTGTGTGTGTGTGTGTGTAGGAGGCGTTGCTCGATTGCCGACTTACCTCGACTTCTTCAGGTCTCCCATTGAGAACAACTCTAGCGCCTGTAATGATGCAGGTGATGTTAGTGACAAAGGGTGCCTTTCTTCAGAGGGCCACAATTCGTACCTCGTCTTGCGAGCAGTGTGGCGCATGCTCGACCAAGCCTGCGACGTGTCAATTCTCTTGTGCTTTACCATGAGATATGACGAGTTTCATTCACCCTTTACTTGCGCCTGTGACGACTGCCACTTTTCCTTCAAAGTCGCGTGAGGCCATGTTATGGGGAGTTGAAGATGCCGCGAGGTTCGTGTGGCTCTGTGAGTATAACAGGTAGGGATGAATGAGGGACCCAACCAGAGAGCTTGTCAATGTGTGTCTACAAATGCGATCATCTTGAATCGAGGCTGTCGGTTATGCCAACTCATCTACTTTTGCTTTGGATAATAGAATACTTGGTGCCAGCGAGCTCTGGGTCGAATTCCCGACATAGCGACCGAGCCACCGAGGTATGTACAGTACTGTAGCTAAGGTACCTACTGCACTGCACCGGTGTAGATGCGGGACCCGCCACGGCGGTGTTGGTTTGCCCGTCGGGCATCTGGACCCATGGTCAGTGGTCGCTATGCGCCATTCCAAAAGGTTGGTTCTCAGTACGGCACTTTGCATCGGCAGATGACTTGTTCTCATACCGTGGTAGTGAACATCTAGACTACGAAACGAAACAGCACAGATCGGTCGTGATTCTTGGTATTGGCTCGCCTGACTTGGACCCCATTCGAAACCTGCGCCGACTGAGATGAAGTAAGACCCTACCACCGAGGGACCCGTACATAGAACGCGGTCAATTGAAGAGACTCGACCTCCCTCGGCCGAGCTGCCCAACAGCCTGCTCCAGCACGGCGTCACCCATCCCCGCTAAAGCAACAAGATGATCATTCCTTCGTCGCACAGCCAACTGCTCAGCATCCAAGGGCGCGCAAACTCCAAAGGGCCCAAACGCGAAAGCGCTCCCGGGACTCCAAGGGTCGCGCCCGCTGATGAACTCAATCCATTTGTCCTGCATCACGCGGGATACCTCCTGCGCCGGCTTGCTGTGCGACATGTCGTAACCCCCAAACAGGTAGACCAAGTCCACTCCATGGTGCGCTCGGCTCGAAGCCTGCCACGGATTCGGCTGGTCGAGCACATAGCGGAAGACCTTGCTGTCTTCTTTGTGACCCCTCTGCAGAAGGAGGGCCCGTTCGATGGGTAGACTGAAGCGGACGTCGTTGAGAAAGTCCAACGCCCCCAGCTTGCATGAGACTGGTCGATCGGGGACGATGCCGTAGAGTCCTTTCACGCGCTGGCTTTCTGGCCCGAGGATGGCGAATGCGTCGCAGATGATGGCTGGTGCACAGGATTCGATCCCGTTGCGCCAGAGAACAGCCTGAAAGGCAATACACTTGGGGTCAGTATCGATTTCTGCACCATGTAGACCATGTCCTGTTTCCCCTCTCTCGATCCTTCACCTACCTCGAACTCAGTGTCGCCTATAAGCAGCCGCTCGCAGAACGGGGCGTTCTTCCATCCTTGCAGGCTTTCGTCGTCTTGGAGGTAGAATGAATGCATCCCGAGGCGGTCCTGGGCAGCCAGCAGCACCGGTACTGCCGCGGAGCGGAGGTCGTTCTCCCCGTGGGCTTGGAGATCATCACTGAGTCTGTTGATGAGGTTTTCGGCAACAGGCCGTGGTTGTGGTGGTGATAAGCCGAGTGTCCCAGATTGGAGGATGCATGAGTCGACTGGGCTGCCCATGACGAGAAGGGCGTGACAAAACACGGCTCCTGCGCTCTCGCCGGCGATGGTGATCCTGTTCTGCATGCATTACAAAGCAGAGTCAGCCTGAGTGACCTGGAGACTTTGCTTCCACGGATGTTGTCTTTTTTTGAAGAAAAAAAAAAAGATTGCCGCAGTTTTAGAAGAGAGTGACCTGGCCGAACTTACGGGATCCCCACCGAACCCGGCAATATGAGCCCTCACAAACTCGATGGCTCGTTGTTGATCTTTGAGTGCAAGGTTTCTATCACTTTCCAGGTCTCCGAACGCAAAGATGTTCAACCTGTAGTTGATGGTGACCACGATGATGGGCTGTGACGTCTCAACCGATCGCTTCACGAGACGAGTTGGTTCTACATAAAGAGTCTCATGTTAACTCTGAGCAATGTGCATCCTGACTCTGCTTCACGAAGCACTCACCACACAGGCCGGTTGCACTGTTGCCAAACGAAACGGCTTGCGAGCCACCTCATCCTCTTCTTAGCAACTCCATGGCCTCTCAACAAGTCGTTTTGAGGTGCTCAGCCTACCGTGTATCCAGAGCAGGACGGGAAGTGAAGCTTCGCCAGGTGAGGCGCAGCCCACCATCTCCGGGACCGTCACGTCGAGGTTGAGACACAGGAACTCATCTTCGCTCTGGGCTGGGATCTGCACGTCTGGCGGGATTCGAAGCAGGTGTCGGAAGTCAACAAAGTTCTGCGGACACCTTGGCCTACACTTGCATCTGATCAGCGTGGGAAACTCGAAGGCAGGACAGTGAAGACTATAGTAAGTATAGTATAGTACCTACCCATGAGACGTGCAGTCGACGGTTCCCGACAATGCGTCAGGAGGACCGGGATTGGCAAACCTTTGCGGTATCGTGGCGTATTGAAGGTTTCTGAACTGCCAAACTCCAGAGCCTGTGGTGGCTCCCACCAAGCGAGCCCCCAGTGAGGCGTGTGCCAGCTCTGGAGCCATAGAAATTGAAGTCACTGAGGGGGAGTGCCGTGCCTTCTCGTCCGTCATCTGACATGGCCAAACTCCCTTCTACTTCCTTTCGAGCGAGGGGAAGGACCAGTCTAGGAATACTGTTGACTTATGGGCCACGTTTGTGCTGCGTCGCCGTACCCAAACTTTGTTTCACCTGCAACGGACGGGGGGCCAGGCTTCCACGGTCCACCTGATGGCAGTTGTGGCGTCGACTGCCCCCTCCCCGCACTTTGCACTCGACCCTCCACATCCCCCATCCCCCGGATTCATCGGGGTCACGTCCCAAGTGTCTACTAGGGAGGCAGAGAGAACGGGGAGATAAAAGTCACTGGCCTCCCCCACCTCCCACTTGGAGCACCCAGGCGGCGCGCATCTTCGATTGTTCTCCACCCACAGCGCATGAGCCATCGCCGAGTCTGTCTGTCCCACGTTGAGACTTCAGTACTGGAGCGCCCCACTGACGAGGCAGCATGGCGACCAGAAGCAGGTCCAAAGTGTGCACATACTGCCAGAAGACCTTCGTCAAGACAGAGCATCTTCTTCGACACGAGAGATCACGTACGTTTCGAGACTCTCCATGCTGTTCCCGGATGAGAACTGACGCGGTGTAGATACTGGGGATAAACCGTACCAATGCCAAACCTGTGGCCGCAGATATGCACGGAGGTAAGGAGGAGGAACCAGAAGATCAAGCCTGGAAGTCGACCGCACAGCGACTGACAGCAGCAACGTAGGGATGTGCTCCTGCGGCACGAGAAGGTCTTCCATGGACCAAGCAATCCTCCTGTAGACCGGCGAGGGTCGATCAGATCTAACCAGCCTGACAACAACGCGGTCACCAACAACAGGAATGACACCGCCAGCACCATAGTCAGTCCCGGTCCTACCTTCGACATGGAGATTGACAGGGCCAACCACTCAATACCACCAAACCCTCACCAGGCGTCATTGGCCGAGGGTTCAAACTCTATGGACATGCAAATCCTCGGCACCGCCGACCTTGATGCGCTGGCGACGGTCTCGATGGTGCACGCTCAACAGGAGAACTTCGCCATGTCTGCGGATGCGTCAATGCAGGCCATAGCGCACCTCATCGACCCCGCGCTTTCTGCCACGCCGCGCAGCCTCGGCGCTGGCATGCGCGGTGCCCATCGCACCAGCTCCTTCACCAGCTCTGCTGCCGAGACCTCGTCGCATGTACCCAGGGCATACGATACCCGTAGGTGTGCCACCTTCTTGTGTCTCAGCCCTCATCAACTAACAGAACCCTTGTAGGAACCACAATCATCGAGACACCAAGCCTCGACGGTGGTGGCTTTGACGTGTATAATGCCAGCCTGTTCGGCAGCATCGACTTTTCGGACTTTGACGCTGACGGAGGCCTGCCCATGCTGGATGGTGGGCATATCGAGACAAACTTTGACAGAACGAGCAACATCCCCCTGGAGCGATTCGCCCTCGTTGCTCGCCTGTGGCCGAACAACAAATCGCGGCTAGCCGAGCACCATAGATCGAGCATCTGGAAGGAGATAGCCGAGTTCACAGGTGACAATATCCTGACAGATACATCCATCCCGAAGACATCCCCAGCATCATCGTTGGGCGATAGGGAGCACGAGTTCGAATGGAGCCTGGACGAGGAGAAACGCCGTGGGCTCGTCCTCTCTCTAGCTACTGCCAGCTCAGCCCGAGAGGGAACTGACGCCGAGGCAAACGTTCCCTCATTGAAGCTACTCAACCTCTCGTTGAATGTTGTTTTTCGACAGGCTTCTTCTCTGCTGCCATTCATCCACCTGCCCACATTTTCCATCAGGCGTTCGCCGAGCTCTATCGTCATGCCCCTGTGCTTGCTGGGGATGCTGCTGCTTGATTCGGCGCAGGTCAGGGCACTAGCAGCGAGGGGCCTTCCGGTAAGGACTTGAGTTCGATCTTTGCTATCGGGAAAAAAGACGCTGAAGATGATATGCAGGGTGTTACTCAAGCATGCTGTCAGCAATTTGGCAGTGCTTCGAGAGGACGTGGAACCGGTGCGAAAACAATTGCCCTCCTCGTGTCGGGCGCCATACTGCTCCGCGCGTGGGCCATCTGCCCTGCACAGGTAAGATCAAGTCAAAGAGAGAAATTCATGCGGCTGATGGCAGATACCGAGTGTGCCGAAAAGCCGTGCGTACATATATAACTGATAAATCCTTCTAGAATCAACAGCACGAGATGTTGGCCCAGCACCTTCACATGCAAGTCATTTCGGTGTGTACGATCCTCAGCAATGCAAAATGCCACCCTCCCCGCTGACCCATGTGTCAGCTGGCGAAAAGATCGAGCCTGTTCACCCACAGCCATGATTCAAGTAGAGCCGAGGAGATCGTAGCCCAGGTCAAGTGTGCCGCTCCCGCAACGCCATCCAACGACGAGGGCAGTATGTGGAAGGTATGGGCACGATTAGAGAGTGTGAAACGGTAAGCTCGTCCTTTTATGACGGTGCTTCAAGAATACTGAAGAAACTATAATCCGCGCAGACTCGTTTCAACCCTGGTTACGATGGATTGCTGGTGGTCCTACAGTCTCGGTCACAGTCCCGTGTTGAGGGCTAATCAGACCCGTTTCGAACAACCATGCCCGACAGAGCTGTACCGTGCTTCATCTGCCAAGCTCTGGCACCGCCTTATCCATGCCGAGCATGGTGCGCCATCGGAGCAGACGTCGACTACTGGGGTTAACAGCCCCTCAAATTCAGCAACGCTACGCCGAGTCTCGCCTGTTGGCATCATGGGGTCTCTTTCCACCATCTGGCTGAGGTTACTCGAGGCCCGATCTCAGCAGGATACTAGCGGAGGCGACGAAAACAGATCACTTGATGCACAAAGCAGGCTGCTCGTACAGGATACTTCTGGAAAGGAGATCGCCCGCATGCTCGTCCAGGAGTATGCATTACACGCCATCGACTTCCGGTTCAGAAACCCAAACTGCACCGCACTGTGGCATTTTCTCAACATCAACATCTACGCCGATCTCGAGATCTTCAACAGGGCAGCCGGGCGAGACGGTGCGGAAAGCGCTCACGAAGCGCTGCAGGCCATCGCTTCGTGGAGCCAAACCGCGGATGCGCGACGGGCCTGCCTGCACGCCGCGGGGATCCACGCTTCCATGAACCGCCGCCGCGCAAAAGACGGCGTCATGCTGCACACGGAGCTGTGCATCTTCTCCGCCGCGCTTGTGCTCGGGCTTTACGTGTTCATGATGGCTTCCGACGGTGACAGTGCCAGCAACAGCCACGCGGTGGGCCAGGTGGACGACGACCCATATGAGCTGCTCGACGACGTGACCTGGCCTCTTCAGAGTGACCCGGCCTTCACCTCATCTTCCCGGTCGCCATCGATGGCTGGCGGGCAGCAGGAACCGGCTGCTGAGCGGTTCGTACGTGCGGGGGGAGCGATCAACTTCTCGGGTATCCTGTGTGATGGGGGGTACAACGCGGCGAAGAGGATTTTGCTCGACTATGCTAGCCTCCTGGAAGAGGTCAGCAAGTGGGATGCGTCCGGCCTCTGCAGGATTCTGCGCATCATGAGCGACTCTCTTCTTGAGGTATGATGATCACCCAGGATCAATTCTCGAAATTTGTACATCACATCCACATCCACCCCAAGCGAATACATACTGTACACCAGAACAAGTGCCAGTCAATCATAAGCTGCGTTGCAAGATGTCCCAGGGGCTGCCGCGAGATTATACCGTCTTGGAAACAATGCTCTGAATCGACTCTATCACCACGTGTCTAATACCGCGACAATGCAACCTCGGGTTTGGACTAATGAAGAGGTACGCCATGAGATACTCATGGTCTCCATTGTAAATGTATCTATCCACTGAGTTGCCAGATTCAGAGTGGCCCAGGCTGGTGTCGTAGCTGCATGGCCGGGTTCTTGTGGCGACGCTGGGGGTGAAGATGGGCGGCCTGAGCAAAGCGCATAAATGTCGGTCTGGACGGTGATCTGGACTGGCTGGCGACTTTGATGGCAGCTGCAGTCCATCCGGATGGAACCGCCCTGTCCGCAGGCTGAGACTCGCCGCACATGCAAAAATTATGCAGGCATCCTGAATGTAATGCAGTACTTACACGGGGCTCATCCCTCTCGGCTAAGCTCCTATGTGGGAACGCGGGGCCGAAGCGTTTCCCACTTTCCCACTTGGGGGCCGTCCTCGAAGCTGGTTGGCTGGTTCTGTGTAGCCCAGTGTATGTGGCACCCCCAGAGAATGCGTATGTGGGGAAGCTGGAGGCGGCCCAGTCGACCAAGTGACAATTGTTGCTTCCCTTCACCGACTCGTTCATGCTCTGAATCTTCATGCAGAATGCCTGGATAAATCCCACGGTTCACTGGAACTACACATATTGAGAGGAAGCCAATCGTCAGCCACACAGCTCATAGATCTCAGCCGGTCTCGCCATCACCATGAATCATATCCAACAGGGCATTAGGCGTGCCAGCCTGCACGTTCCTTCTTGCCGTCCTCAGTTCAGAACAGGCACGATCTCAATCTCTCAAGGTTCCAGAATCTCAGCGATAGTATCTGGAAGTCGAAGTCGGGTCGAGGTTCGCTACATGGGTTCAATCAGCGCGTTTGACTCCATCATCTTTCGCGACCTGTTTGGTACAGATCAGATCCGAAAGGTAAGCTACACCGTCCTCAATCTTCGCCTGCCTCGTGAACTCCTTTTTCCTTTTTCGGGTAACTAACGGGGGAGAGAGAGAGATAGGTCTTCAGCGATGAATCCTATATCAGAAGATGCGTTGACGTCGAAACCGCCTTGGCTCGAGCCCAGGCGCGTGCCGGAGTGATCCCGGCCGAAGCCAGCAAGCAAATCACGTTGCAAGCCGATGCATCTGCACTCGACCACGAACGCCTGAGAAAAGAGACAGATATTGTCGGGTACCCGATTCTGCCGCTCGTGCGCCAGATCAGCGACATGTGTGGTCCCTCGGGCAAGTTTGTGCACTGGGGCGCCACAACACAGGATATCATGGATACAGCCAGCGTCCTACAGATGAAAGAAGGTCTGCGAATTGTGGATGAGAAGCTCTCAGGCGTCATTGCAGCCTTGGAGAAGCTCTCGGTGGAGCATCGAGATACGCCCATGGCAGGCCGCACACACCTCCAACATGCCCTGCCGGTCACCTTCGGCTACAAATGTGCCGTGTGGCTTTCTGGGCTCTACCGCCATCAGGAGCGATTAAGCCAACTGACCTCCCGCGCCCTGTTGGTGCAATACGGCGGCGCGGCTGGGACGCTGGCTTCTCTAGGGTCAGGCGAGGAAGGTATCCTTGTGCGCAAGCACCTGGCGGAAGAGCTGGGCCTTGAGGACCCGCCCATCACCTGGCACGTTGCCCGTGACGGAATCGCTGAGACGATCAACTTCCTGGCTCTTGTCGGCGGTTCCTTGGGTAAGATCGCCCTGGACCTCATCCTCATGTGCTCCAATGAGCTTGGAGAAGTTGCCGAGCCTTTTGTCCCCCACCGTGGGGCATCCTCAACCATGCCGCAGAAGAGGAATCCCATCTCCAGTGAAGTCATCTTAGCTGCATCCAAGATCTTGCGATCGAATGCCGGACTGGTCCTCGATGGCATGGTCTCGGATTTTGAGCGTGCATCTGGTCCCTGGCACCTGGAATGGGTCGCCATCCCCGAAAGCTTCGTCATGGCCGTCGGCGCTCTCCACCAGGCCGAGTTTGCACTCGCTGGACTGGAGGTTTCCAAGGAGAACATGGCGTCGAACCTGGCCATGAGCCGTGGGCTGATCGTAGGCGAAGCGGTCATGATGCGTCTGGCTGAATCCATCGGTAGGCAAGCAGCGCATGATGTGGTGTATGAAGCGTGCAAGAAGACGATCGAGCGAGGCGACAAGAGTACATTGCTGGAGACGCTAAAGGAGTCGAAGACTGTGGTGGATGCTATTGCCGTGGATGAGCTCACAAGCTTGTGTGAGCCGGTCAATTATTTGGGCTCCTCTCAAAGGATGGTGGATGCTACCTTGGCACAAGGTCGGCGATGACGTGGGCGTGTTGTCGCTATTAATCTGCTTCGGCTGCCTCTATCGTAGAACATTAAGTACCAATACCTTCTACATACCTGATCATTCACCTCGAGCCGTATTTGGGTGTCGGGTCGACTCTGAGTGATGGTTGTTTCTGAGTGATGGTTGTTTTTGGCATTCAATCTATCCAGGGTGAGGTGGGACATTTTGACACTTTGCACACAAGTCAATGTCTAGGCGGTTGAACCTGGCTAGAACCTACCTTGCGAATGCTTGATTGAGACCAAAATTGTGACATTGTTGTGAGCATTGCCGATGCAGTCGTATAACTGCAGTGTGATGCCCAGATTCAGTTGGAAGTTTGATTGTTCTGTTGACGATGACGGAGTTGCTGCATTGGCATCCGGAGGAATTGAACCGCCCTGCAGCACCACGGACTGTACTGTACGCAGAGGTGGGACGCCACTTGTGGGATTTCTGAACGGGCGGCCAACAGTGCACCGCAGTGCTGAGTGCTGAGTGGGCAGCTGGCGCAGGTGCTACATTAAGGTAGTTCATGAAACCGTCATCAGTACGCTGCACTGCATAATTCTCCATCCAGGCAACTGCTCCCATCCTTAAACGCGAACCCGACATTGCCATCATCAGGAATATACTCGAATAGACACAGTCTTGCGGGGAAACGATGTCTTTTACATTCGGACCGGAGACTGTCCGCCCGGCATTTGATCGCCCGACACCACGCATCTCCTACGGCCTGCGATTTCCAGAGGCCTGTTTGCACCACTGCCGTGATACCTTTACCAGCTCCAGGATCTACGTCATCTGCTCAAAGTCCATCGCCGACAAGACAGACGCCCTGACTCGTCTTAAGGACGCTCTGGGCGACCGTATTGCAGGCGTGAGAATTGGCATCAGCCCGCATACGCCTATCGCACAGGTCGCTGAAACAGTGGTAGATGCGAGGAAACACGATGTGGATTGTTTCGTTACGCTGGGGGCAGGAAGCCTGACTGACGCTGCCAAAATCGTTCGTCTAGCGATTGCTAACGGTGCCACCACTGAAGATGAGCTGCTTACGCTTTGGGGGACGACTGAAAGCAACCCGGCTCGGCGGAAACATATTGAGAAGCCGACCATTCCTCTTATCCACATCCCTACCTCCCTCTCCGGAGGTGAATATCAGGCCATAGCTGGTGGGACCGAGTCGAAGGGTCACGCCAAAAGGACGTTCAACTGCGAAGGCGTTGACCCCGAGCTGGTGATTCAAGATCCGGAGCTATGCTTGACGACACCGGAGTGGGTGTGGCTCAGTACCGGCATGCGCGCAGTTGACCACTGTGTTGAAACGATGTGCTCCCTGCAATCCAACGCCGTGGTCGACGAATGGGCTGACCGGGGACTACGGAAGCTCGTTACGGGCTTGCTCCAGAGTAAGGCTGACCCTACGTCGTTGGGAGCCCGGCATCTGTGCCAGCTTGGTGTCGTCGAGGCTATGTGCGCCGTGTCAAGCGGTGTTCCGCTGGGTGCAAGCCATGCCATTGGCCACCAGCTAGGGCCCTTGGGTGTCGGCCACGGTCAGACCAGCTGCATTCTGCTTCCTGCCGTCTGCAAGTTCAATCTGCGGCACAAGGCGAACGTGGACCAACAGGCCAACACCAAGGCGATCCTGGCGCAACTGCAGGTGGTGCAGGATCTGGTGGCGTCGTCGCGGGGCGTGCCTTGGGACGAGCTGGACCTGGGGGACATTCTGGGGGAGATCATTTTGGCTTTGGGCATGCCGCGAACACTGCAGGATGTGGGACTAGATCAAGAGTGCATCGACACCCTGGCTCGGAATAGCCTGGAGGACATCTGGATCAGGACTAATGCCGTACCCATCACGGAGGAAGCCCAGGTCCGGGAGATACTGGACATGTGCATCAGGAAATAATAGACTGCTAAGCTCCAATAGACGTGATATGCTTGGTCAGTGTCATCGCGGGGCAGGATGATGCCCGTACCGAACTCAAGGTTCTATCGACCTCGGCTGTTTTTCTACCTGCCGACCTTGAGGACCATTCACGCCGCCGCCTTTGGACCGCGTCTCTGGAGTCTGGAATCGGCATCGGCCCCACATGAAATCGCACAGCAGTACAACCGCCGGAGCTGATCCCGGTCAGTGTTGGGTGCCACGCGATCGTGGGGAGTATGGCAATGACAGCTCATACGGATAGATGTTAGTGCTACTCCGTAGTAGATGGCGTGGTGACTGACCGAGCTTCGGTTGTAATCCGCGCTGATGCCACAGCCTGCTGGAAAGTTCATGTATCAACAAGTGTATTCGGATGCTGCGAGTTTCACACTGCGCTTGCCTGTCTGTTCTGTCTAAGTCAGTCTTTAGCACATTACCATATCTGGATATCAACCATCCAACATGTCCAACATTCAGGATTGGCAGGTGACTATCATTGGAGCTGGTAAGATGCCCAAACAACACCCCTACCTCACTGCAGCTGATCGCTGACAACAAAACTCAAGGCATGGGAGGGCTGGCGGCAGCATTGGCATTTGCAAAGAAAGGGTTCAAAGAAATTCACGTCTATGAGAACGCTCCTGCCCTCGGATTCGTTGGTGCCGGCATCCAGATCGCTCCCAACCTCATCCGCGTAATGGACAAGCTGGGTATCTGGGCAGGTTCAGCCATTCAGAATGAAGCTACCTGCGTCGATGCCGCAGTGGTGCTTGATGGCCCGACGAACCGCGAAATGGCTCATGTGGCAATGACCAACATCCAGAACAGCTATGGCTATGCTCATCATGCTGGTCACAGAGCATCCCTTGCTGGCGGCATCTTCTCCGCAGCCGAGGCAGAACGAGCAGTCCATTTCCACTTTGGCGAAACTCTGGAGTCCATTTCCTCGTTTGAGCCGGGACGTGTCACGTTTGCTGTCAGGAACGAGGCAGGCAAGAGCCGTGTTGTCACCACCGGCATCCTGGTGGGAGCGGACGGCATCAAGTCCACCGTGCGAGAGTCGCTTCTCCAAGGTCTCGGGTTCACGGCCGAGGCAGAGGAGACGGGAACGTCAGCGTACCGCATCCTCATCGACCGCGAGCAGATGAAGTCCGATCCGGAGCTTCTGAAGCTGATCGACAGCAACACCGTCAGAAGGTGGATCGGCGCCAACAGGCACATCATCGCGTACCCCATCCACAACCACACCATCTACAACATTGCCACCGCGCAGCCGGACGTCAACTTCGCCGGTCCCGCCAACTCGTCCTGGTCGACAAAGGGCGAGAAGAAGGCCATGAAGGCTGTCTTTGCGGACTTCTGCCCCACGGTGCAGAAGCTGCTGGACCTTGCCCCCGAGGGCGATGTCGTCGAGTGGCGCCTCCGCAGCCACAAGCCGCTGGGAACATGGACCCGAGGCGGTGTCGCTCTCATAGGCGACGCCTGTCACCCGACACTCCCCCATCTATCGCAAGGTGCTGCGATGGCCATCGAGGACGCAGCCTGCATCGCAGAGGCCCTGTCCCTCATCCCGTCAGGCCAGGTGGGTGCCGAGAACATCGCCAAAGCCCTCCAGGTGTATGAACGTCTGCGCAAGCCGCGCACCACGACGCTGGTCAGTCTGGCGGCGGAGTCGGCCCGGGCGCTCCATCTGAAGGATGGGAAAGCCAAGGAGGAGCGGGATCGGCAGTTTGCGGCGGCCAAGGCCAAGGGCAGCAGTGTGCCGATCCCGGACAAGTGGGCGAGTCCTGAGGTTCAGCAGATGGTGTATGGCTACGATTGTATAGAGGATACAAGGGAGCGATTTTCGGGCTTGTTCAGAGACCATGTGAGTCGGCTGTAGTTAGGGTATCTGTACAACTTGCAATTGACATTCCTTGGAGCATTCAAAAGGTTAAATAAAACTGATGTCGGGTGTGAATCACGAAATAACTCTATGGTGCAGTGACAATGCCGGCGATTATCTTTTGATGACTTGTTAACGAGATGGTAGGACGGGTGTTGCTTATGTACATTCATTGACACACAAGACGGTTACAAATAAGAGTAGGCACAAATGTGGTAGTGAAGTACATGTTAGACCATCAGATCTTTGTCGTGTGAAGCTGAACGAAAAGAACATGCCATCTCGACGACTTCCTTCGCCATCCCAACCCACTCAGTTCCCAAACCAAGTCCCCCGTAGGTATAACCTTGAAAACGTCAGACAGGAGATGCTTTGAAAGCCCTATCCAATGGTCTTGGGCTCCTGAACCGCCTCGATATGCTCTTCAGTCTCCCCCGCCTCCTTCAGACTCAATGCATCGATATCTGGCGCTCCCATTGCCGACTGAATGTGGTTCGTCATGTAAGGCGTAGGGTCCTCAACCATGAACGATGCAGCGAGTGCCACCACACCAAATGGGATCGTGATGTAGAAGACGAACTGGAACGCGCGGCCGTAAGCGAGGCGTACTGCGCTTCGCAGTGTCTCCGCAATGGCCGGGGTCATGCCCTCGATGGAACCAAGGGACGCCACATATGGCACTCCGAGGTTGTACGTGATGGTTCCGGGAATGATGGCGCCCAAGTCGGCTGGGTTCAGGCCCGCGGCGATGGCAGCTCGGGGAATCTCCTCGCCGGAGAAGGTGCTGAACTTGTTCTGGAAGATGGTGTTGAAGATGGCATTACCAACGGCGCCGCCTGCTGAGCGGAACGTGCCCAAAAGACCCATGGCGACACCGAGGTGCGAGTATGGGACGTGCAGACTGGCAATGGCATAGCCCAGAATCGTGACCATGAGGAACATGGGGACTCCGAAGGCGGGGACGAATGCCCAAGCCATCTTGTTGTTTGGGTTGGTGGTGGCAGCGCTCGCAGCGATGAAGATGAGCTGGAAAGCCATGCCGATCACGAACAGCCACTTGATGTGCCCGATCTTGTGGGCAAAGATTGGGAGTACAACACTGACTAGGGTGGAGACGATGTTATTGGGGAGAGAGAGGAGACCGATCTCGACGCCGTCTGTCGAGAACATGTACATGGAGCCCTGCGGGAAGAGGGCGGAGAGAGCGTTGAAGTTCATGCCGGAAATGAACAGAACGACGCAGATGCACAGGAAACCGCGCCACATCTTGAAAAGCTTCAACGGGAAGATGGCGTTCTTTGCAATGGTGAAGTTGTACGCGAATCCTGCGGCTATGGTTGCCACGCCGAGGAGAATGGGTGCGAGGGTCGAGGCTCCATCCCAGGGATGATCCTTGGATCCGGCCCAGGTGAGGCCGACGAGACACACTGCCAAGCCGACGACGAAGAGTCCGAGGCCAAGCCAGTCGACTTCAATGAACTGCTGCCATCGCGTCTTGTCGTAGTCGCCACGGGGGCGGGATACTGGATTGTAGAAGAAGGCCGTGCCGACGAAGGAGATGCTCTCGACGATGATGCAGATGTAGAAGATCCAGCGCCACGTAGCGTATTCATATAGAACGTTGGCAAGAAGAACGATGAACGAGCCCCTGCATTGGTAAAAGGGTTAGTATGAGTGTAGTCACAGATATCCCGAGCATATCCAGGGCAACTTACCAAGGAATCATGATGCCTCCCTCGAGGATGCCAACACCGACAGAACGCCATTTGTTGGGCAGCATTTCCGGGACACCAGAATAGGCAACAAAGACGAAGCCACCGCCCAGTCCGACCACAGTCTCGGCCGCGATCAGGCTCGCAACACTCTGTGCTGTCGCACCCACGATCGCGCCAACCAGCACAGTGAATTGGCCGCCAAGGATGAGAATTTTGCGGCCAAAGACATCACTGAGCGGACCAGCAATGGAGAACGAGCACGCCGTAGCCAGCGACCAGGCACCGACGACCCACGCGAAGTCAACATCATTTCCCAGTTCCCTTGAGACCTGAACAACGATGGAGGCGACGCAGGTGAAGCTGAGAGCCACTGCGGGGCCGAAGGACGCGGACATGCACTACTCATTCGAAACTTGGGTCAGCAAGCCGTGAAGAAACAAGTCTGTGCGGTTGATCTTCTTGAGAGGGGGAAGGGACATACAAAGATGGCAATCCATGTTCTGAAGCTCACTGAGATTGTCTCAGGGTTGTCTTCAAGGGCTGCGCGATGGGTGTCGTCCTCGAAGTGAACCTTGGACTGTGCCTGCGCCGCACGAATCTCGTTGTTGCGCTCGCCCTTTGCCATGGTGTTGTGATTTTGGATGAATTAATTCCAACTCTTAGAACTGCTCTCGAGTCAACGGTAGTGTCTCCTTCAGACAAACCTGACGAGAAATGCAGCAAACTTATCAACATTCGTCTGCCTGGGACAGATAGTGCCCATGAGGGTGTCGTTTACCAATCTTCCGGCTCATACACAGCGCATGCCTCTGCCGGCATATCGAACTAGGACCCGAATGACCCGCGGACTCATAAGCTTTGATAACCCCATATCCCCCCGCAGTCTGGGGAAGTGGAGAGGCTTGAGCTTAGGTGTGGGACGTCTGGGGCTGGTTCGTGGGGTAGACAGCTTGCCGAGCCTCTGTCTCCGCGAACAGGATCTTATCGAGCCAGCAGCTTGGTCAAGGGGCCGAGGATTCCACGGGTCTGTTGGAAACACGATGGAGAAACCTGGCTTGTCAGTCAGGCTGAGTATCCACAGATACAAACGCACGTTTTTGGTGAAGCGGTCCTTGCTGCATGGGGCCCTGTTGTGTCGCTCACCTGTTTAAGCGGAAGCAGAATTTGGAGTACGCAATCTGCATTCCTTTCCTTACTTTTTCTTATGATTTCGTTGTCAAACTCTTGAAGGCTTATACATCGCAATACAATGGGTCCGCGGAGATTCACATCTTTCAGCAACGTGGTCGCCGGGGCGCTGCGCTCCGGCACCACCATGAGCCACGGTATCAACCCTTCCACGCGAAAGCCGCTGTGGGACATCCCGGTCGCGACTGCAAAAGACTTGGATGATGCAGTGACAGCAGGCCAGGACGCCTTCAGAAAATGGTCTCAAACGTCGTGGAAAGAAAGGCAGAGTTGCTTGCGCGAGGCGCGAACGCTGCTCGACCAGAACGCCCAGGCCATGGCCCAGCTTCTCTCAGATGAGTGCGGCAAGCCACCACAGTTTGCCGATCTGGAGGTCGCACACTCTTTGAGGTGCCTTGACTTTCATAGTAGGTTTAACTAGGGAATCTGAAATTTCTTGTCCATCTACTGACTTTGTGTTGCAGTTGAATGTGAGGAGCCTCCCCCGGAGATAGTCCAGGACGATGCGGAGTTGCGGCTTACGCTGCATCATGGACCGATCGGCGTTGTTGGCGGTATCTGTCCGTGGAACTTTCCCCTGGTCCTGGGCCTTTTCAAGCTATGCCCGGCTCTCCTGACGGGCAATTGCATCATCATGAAGCCCTCGCCATACACGCCATACACGATTAACAAATTCGCCGAGATTGTAGCCCCGGCGTTTCCGCCTGGTGTCCTGCAGGCACTCAATGGTGGAACGGAGCTCGGTCCTATGATCTGTGACCACCCCGGAATACAGAAAATCAGCTTCACTGGGTCGACGGCAACGGGAAAGAAGATCATGGCGTCTGTCAGTAGCAAGCTGAAGGACATTACCCTCGAGCTCGGCGGGAACAGCGCGGGCATCATCTGTCCGGACGTGGATGTAAATATTGTCGCGCCACAGATGGCTCTCGGCGCATTCTTCAACTCGAGTCAGCTTTGTGTCGCGAGTAAACGCATCTTTGTCCACGAAGATATCTATGACGCCTTTCTGAAGGCGTTTGTCGACGTGGTCGGGTCCTGGAAGTTGGGGCCGCCAACCACCGAAGGCGTAATGCTGGGGCCGGTGCAGAATGAGATGCAGTACAATATCGTCAAGTCAATCTTCGAGGACACTGCGCGGAATGGGTACAAGTTTGCACTCGGCAGTAATGGCCCGTTTGATGAATCTAGCTTCATCATTCCCCCGGCCATCATCGACAATCCACCAGACTCTTCCCGCGTAGTGACAGAAGAAGCTTTTGGTGAGTACTGCGCGCTATTCAATAAAGCCTCGAGTATCTGACATTATGCACAGGTCCTATTGTTCCCGTCTTGAAATGGTCCAACGAAGTGGAGCTTATGAAAAGAGTGAACGATACAAACACCGGATTGGGAGGCGCTGTCTGGTCTAATGACCTCGCTCGCGCAGAAAGACTGGCTTCGAAGATCGAGGCCGGTACCATCTGGATCAACAGCTTCGAAAAGCCTCTACCTCAGGCTCTGTTGGTGGGCCACAAGGAATCGGGATTCGGTGGTGAAGGGGGTAAACATGGTCTTCGGGCTTTTATGAAGCCTCGGATGGTCCACTACTACAAAAGCCCCGTCGTTGGGTCGAAGCTGTAAGAGGGGAGTGGCCGTGTTGTGTTTGGTAGCCCAGGACATGCGTAATACGTATAGACATACATACGCATCAGTGAGCAAGAAAAATGCTGCCTCCTTGACGCACTGCAAATATTGTGAAGCGAATCGCACGCCACAGTACCCCTCAGCTTGGCCAGAGCCTGTCGCGTCGCAAGATAGTGGCAGCGGGATGCGTCTGCGGCAATGGTGGGACATGCCCCAGTTCCGAGCGCCCAGGGAACTTGCCGAATCAACATCCGCGTCTGTACCGCGACGTAGACTACAAACCGGGGCCAACATGGGGATGGCCCGCCTCGTAGTCGACTTTCCCCGGATTTCTAGCATGCTTCCCCTCGCGAGATTGATAAAAGCGCCACTATCCCCACGCCTTTGCTTGTTCAAGGTCTCATGCTCGGAGCTTTGAGCCAAGCGACTGCAACACCCTGCGACAATGTCCACCCAACGTGTTGCTATCGTGATCGATGTAAGCCATGTGTATCGGCCGGAATGACTGAGACGGTTTTCACTAATATCATTCAGCAAGGAGCTTCCTTCACTTTTTCAGTCACAGAACGCCCAGTCCCTACACTAAACGACAACGAAGTGCTGGTGCGTCTTACAGCGTCAGGAATTTGCGGTACCGATATTTCTCTGGGAGAGGGCAAACATGGTCCCTGCAAAGACATTCTCGGCCACGAAGGTGTCGGCAAGGTTGAGCAGATAGGCAAGGCCGTGGATCCCACATCCATCCAAATTGGCCAGCTGGTCGGGGTCGGCTGGATCCGCGATTCCTGTGGTCAATGCGAGACATGCTCCCATCCAGACGGTGAGACCAGGTGCAGACTTCAGCAGCGATCCGGATGGCAGGTCGACGGGACACTTGCCGAGTACGTCGTGGTGCCGTCGCGCTATGTGGTTCTCCTCCCCGACGGGGTACCTCACGAGCATCTGGCACCCATCATGTGCGCCGGCGTAACCATCTACAGGGCCCTCAAGGCAAGCGGTGCAATCGCTGGGTCTTTTGTCGCAATCTCAGGAGCAGGGGGGTTGTTGGGAACACTCGGCATCCAGTACGCGCGGGCAATGGGTCTAAGGATCGTGGCCATTGATGTTGGGGATACCAAGCGAAAGTTGTGCCTGGATGCTGGTGCCGAAGCGTTCATCGACTGTGCGAGTTCCTCCGACATGGACGCCGCCATTCGCGATGTCACCGAGAACCGAAAAGCTTCTGCTGTGATCGTCTGTGCCGGTTCGGTCGCAGCATACGAATCTGCCTTCGACCTAGCGGCACCCTTCGGCACTATCGTGTGCGTTGGGATTCTGCCACCTGGCCAGAAAATCGGCTTCAGTCCAACCCACCTGATTGATGGCGGCTTCAGGGTCATCGGGTCGCTTGTGGGGAGTAGGAAAGAGGTGGGAGAGGCTGCAGATTTTGTAAGGCGAGGGCTTGTGAAACCTGAGGTCAGAGTGGTGGGGTTTGGCGAGTTAGCAGCAGCACTGGCAGACATACGGCAGGGGCGGGAGGCGAGGAAGGTGGTGCTCAAGATGGAAGCGTAGTCCTTAGCAACAGTGGCGCAGTAGGAGAAAGCATGCATTGCAAATTGATCACGATGAGGGATGCTTATTCCCTTCCACGCGTTGCGTCCCGTCCGTGTCCGCTTGCGACAACCTGTGATAATGTAATAGGTTCATTTTCATGCGTGCTGACCAGCCACTACAAATTCGGCTTGTGCAGCTGGTTTGTCAGGTCGGAAGAAATTTCTCGCCATGAAAGATGTAGTACTGCTGTCCACATTAATTTCATCCATTTGATCGGGGTCGCAAGACAAATACAGCGTTCTAAGTGCTGAACAACCCATTGGTTGAGGGGAAATGTAGTAGCTGTATTTAGCTTGTGAATGAGCGTATTGATGTTGATGGTAATGGTGATGACGAGAAGTGAACGGGCTGGTCTCCAGACATTATACTTGCCTGGGGCTCCGTAATCGCCTTGTCCGATCTTGCTTTGGCAGCCTGTTGCAACCACCTATCATAGGAACAAGCACGGGTGGAGCTGCTTCCACTACCTATACCCAGCAGAGCAAGCATAAACGCTCTGTGGTTCACACAGATCTTGACAGCAAGATCTGATTTGGGTTAGCTAGTCTCGCGGCAGTTAGACAATACGAAGCCTTTCTAACCGAGCTTTTACATAACTTAGTGCTGCCGCTATGAAAATCTGTCGTACATTTTTTATAAGGACAAATCCTAGTTTGTAGACTTCATGCTTCTCAATATCATCTGAGAATAAATTCCTGATAGGACCCAGGAAAGGCCTCGTTGCTTATGTGAGAGATAATGAGGGTCTTATCTAGGTAGTACCTAAGAGTTGGTTACCTGAGTAGTGCGAGGACAGCTGGGCATTCATGAGATGGTAAATATACAGCCCGTGAATTAATAGATTAAACTTCATTATCTTAGATATCTTACTTTATATATCCAAGTTAGCAGTTCGCATATTGGTTTATATCTTGGTTTGGATAATAGTATTTGAATTTGAAGCTTAAAATACTTACTGACTCGTGTTAAAAACTTGTTGTTATATAACGTTAGTTGATTATGTTTTTCAAACTGGTTCCCAAACCCATCTACTATTATAGCGCCATCCTACAATAACACATAATATTGAATCCTCTGAAAATATTTGAGTTAATTTTACAAAGATATAACAACATCACAGCTGTGGTTGAGGGACCTAACGGGATTGATGCCTGTGGCCAATTCGTCACGTGCCGGGCCCCTCTAACCATATCCTCATTGGGGGAAGGCGAAATGACAAACCTCAACTCACAATCAAACCATGGCTGCTGAAGCCAGCTATGAAACTTGCGGAATGCGTCAGTCCCGTTCTTGAAATTGGGCATATACCATGCCACGTAAGACGGGCAGCGAGCGTATACGTGCCTTCAAGAACCGCACGCGCTCAGGATGCGGGTGCGTTATGCTGATCGACACCCACTGTTCGTCCTCATCTGACTCACCCTATCATATCCAGTGCGTGTCGCGCTCGCAAGGTGAAATGTGATGAAAACCGACCAAAATGTGCGAGATGCATCTCGCGCGGCGACACCTGCGAGTATGATCGCATCGACCTGAAATGGGAGACCGAGTACCTGTCGACTGGGCGGGCATTTGGGAGAGAGGGTTTGTGGTCTAAAGATGGCCTTGAAGGAAAACTCCGACAAAACAGCGCATTAAGATCTTGCCCACATTCGCCCGTCGACTCAGGTCGCCATCATTCATTCATTGGGATTCATCACTTCATTCATACGCGGTCTCGAGATATCAGGATCGACTCCCACGACGGCCTGTACCTTGCACCTCTAAGTACCTCAGATCTTCTCGCCCCGACCGTATCACTAGACTCGACTTCCCATCATATGTCATCATCACCCACGATAACAGAGTCCGATCCTATGTTACTACGCAATCCATCATCCTATCAGTCACTCAGCTATAATGAGAGCACGCTTCTCGAGTACTACCTCATGCGTATTTGCCCGCTGGCCAACACGAGAGAACATTCAACCTCGCCCTTTACCTCATTGATGATGCCTGTGCTCGCATCTGGCTCACAAAACCTCGCAACCCTATCTGCAATGGCCTTCTCAGCCCGTCACCGAAGCTTGAAGAGTCCCCAGTGGTCCGGTATGGCACTCTCGTTGAAGGGCAAAGCACTCGCCGCTCTTCGACAGAGCCTCGGAGCAGGAAACCCCACACCGATGACAGTTTCGCTACAGAGCCCACAAATACCCCTGGCGATGATGTTCCTCTGTCTCTACGAGATCATAGATAATTGCAATAATGCCTGGGTTCTGCATCTGAGAGCGTCACAAGACTTTCTGTCACGCAGAAAAAAGCTATGCGAACCTGTGGCAGTGGAATCAGATGCGGAACGCAGCCAATTTCTGCTTGCAGAGAACTTCTTCGCTTTCCAGGATGCCATCAGTCGAACTGCCTGTGGCAACTCATCAGTCTTCGGGCTTGAATACTGGCAAAGTCCGATTCGTCAAAAGGACGCGGTGGGATGGCTAGGCCAGAGCACAAGGGTTACCGAAATCCTGTTCAAGACAACAGAACTGGGCAGGGTGAAAGCGAAGCTCCCAGAAGACGACTTCTCAGCAGAAGCAGACTTCTTGGAGAAAGAACTGGCCAGCATAGCCTACGACAGCAGCAACGTCAACGACGTCCTAATGTGGGAGTCTGCATGGCTTTATCAGCAATGCCTCCTGCGGGACGCCACCCCTGCAACCCCTGGTATTCCCGAGACAGTCGATAGGATACTTCAGTACCTCTTTCGAAGCGTTCGCGGCAGCGACAGACACTCCAGTGCACTTGCCTTTCCGCTATTCATTGCGGCGGTCGAGCTGGATCCGCTTAAGGATGATGAGATGGTCTTTGATGACGTCAACAGCTCTCCTACCTCGGGCAGGCGACTGGTTCTCGACATCTTGCACGCAATCTCGGACGCCTGTTTCTTCAACAACTCACGAATCGGAGACGTGATTCGTCAAGTATGGGCCCACCGTGATCTGCAGTCTGAGCGCAGAGACGAAAGTCAGCGCTCGAAGGAAGCTCTGAACGACTGGAACTTTTATGTTCGTCCTTACTGCACCAACCTCAGTCTTGCCTGAAGCCTGATCCATATTCTCGCCTTATCCCGGACGACCAATCATTTGATTTGTGAAGAGTGGCACATTCTGAGTGCAGTGTCGAAAGCTTGCACCAACTGCCATTTGGGCCTCAGGGTACAGTACTCACACATCGCAAAAAGATCCTCACGGAAATGAGGTGGAATGCTTCACCAAAGGCGATGGAGTCGAGGTTGCTTTCCGAATGGATGTCTATGCGCCACTACATGTCGACGAAGGGAGGTATATCATGTTCCGCGGATGCAGTGAATTATCAAGCAAAGGATAATGATGTTGTACATTATGGCTCAGCCGGTATGGGCATATCTCGGACCACATGGAATCCTGCCACGCCATCGTTGGCAAGTTGAGCGACAAGCCCATGCTCCCAATCGATATACGCCTGCATAGCCTCACGCGAATTGTTGCGTCCCTCATACGGGCGTTTGTATACATCGATTGGCTCTGAGATCCAACGCGGCTCCACGTCTAGGGATTTCCCAGTGACTGTCTTCCAAGCCTCAGTTCCTCCTGCAAGATAAAAGACCTCTCTTGGAACGGATTGCTTGGCGTAATGAATGTTCATCGCAGCAATGTCTCCGTTCGGGGAGGTCAGAACGATGGGGCCCGAGCCGCCGACAGTGTTGAGGTCTCGGGCGAGTTCTGGTCCAGATGCATGCCAGGCTTCCGGGATATGGCCTTTGGAGTAGACGGGGCTGCGGGCAAGATCGATGATGGTAACATCGGACATCCGAAGGAGTTCTTCTACCGAGATAGATCCCTCTTGTGGTGCCTGCCAAACTGGTCCCCCCAGTTTTGGGGGTGTTGCGGGCAAGTTGGTTTGATCTTCCAAAACGTAGACCTCCCAACCGAGCTGGACGAGCCAAGATGCCGTCATCCGAGCTCGAATGCCGTCGGTGTCGTATAGTACAATAAGACCACCCCTGACTCCGACCCATTCATCCGTCGCTTGGACGAGCTGGCCACCTGGAGCAGATATGAAACCTGGGAGGTGTCCCTGGGCATACTCCTCCGGGTCGCGTACATCCAAGAGATATATTGACCTTGTGTCTGTTTTCTCCAATATGGCGGAAATCTCAGTGCCGGTTATGCTCACGACGCCTACGTGCTGGGCCCAAGCCTGTGCGTATCTCCTGGACTTTGCAGTTGCACCGGGCGATGGTGGCGGAGCTCGCTGAACCTTGCCATGATCAAGTGTCAAGCCTCCCAGAGTCCAGCCGATGGTCCCGTTCCGGAGCGCCATGACTTTGTTCGGGATCCCAGTGTTGAGCAAAGACTGTGTTCCCAAAAGACCCCGCGTGCGTCCAGCACAGTGGACGATGATGGTCGTGTCCGGAGAGGGAGCAACCTCGAAGACGCGGAAGAGCAGCTCGGCTCCCGGGCAGCTCTGACCGCGCGGGATGCTCATGGTGTGATACTCTTCATACCTCCTGACGTCGAGCACGACAACATCATCGTTTGATTCCAACAACTGCTGGGCTTCATTCGCCGAGATAGACGGGGTCTTGCGAATCGCCTCGACAAGCTCTCCAAAGGCCTTGGGTGGCACATTCACATCGCGATAGACTTCTCCGACGCGGCTATAGGCCGAGAGACCTCCTTCCAAGATGGCCACGTCGAGGTAGCCCAGAGCACTGATGCGAGCTACTGCGCGGTCGACGTAACCCTCGCCGTCATCGTAGACCACGACAGGGCAGCTTACGCGAGACACCAAAGCCGGCAGTTTGTCTTCTATCTCAGAGACGGGCACGCTCACTGCCCAGAGGGGGTGGGAGACGGAGAAAGGCCCTTCCTCGCGGACGTCGAGGAGTGCGATCTCCTGCCGGGTCAGCCAGTAGTCGCGAAGTCGGGCTGCGGTGATTGACTTGGACATGGTGGCTACTTGGATGGAGCTCTGAACTCCTAGACGTTGCGGTATCGTACAAAGACCTTTCGGATCAGGCTGATCAATTTTTATAAATGAGAGTGGTGGGTTGGAGCGGTTGTTTGTTTCCACGAGCCAAGCGGGTGACTCCACGATTTCGGCCTCCGCGGAATGGACTAGTGCTGATCCCGTCGACGATCCCCCACGCGTCAACGGTCCCTTAAGGTTCACACACTCTTCAATGCGCATTTGTAGGTCGAATGTTTCTCGGTGAGCCCAGCTGATCACGAAGCACTCAAGGTACCAGTCAGTCAATCCGCTGAGAGGCCTCCTATGGTTTTCCGCCGTCAGCGCAGCCCTCGATCCTCTTGTGCCCCAAACCCATCACCCCGCCGCGGGGTTGCGTGATCAAACGACTGCAGCATGTCATCTGCACCCTCACTCGACGGTGAAAACATCACCAAAAGGTCTCTCGATGACCCTTATTTCGACCTCGGCACCCTGAGCCTGCAGGTCACGACCAGTTCCTCGGAGGCCCAGGCCTGGTTCAATCGAGCCTTAGTCTGGACTTACTGCTTCAACCATGACGAAGCCATCCAGTGCTACAAGCAGGTCATCGCCCACGATGAGGAATGTGCACTCGCCTACTGGGGCATTGCGTTCTGCGCAGGTCCCAATTACAACAAGGTCTGGAGGCTGTTTGACGAAGTGGATCGTGTCAATGCCATCAAGACTTGCTATCGGTACACGCAATTGGCTCTGCGCCATGCGCATCGGGCGACTGACTGGGAACATGCGTTGATCGAGGCACATGCACTGCGCTATCCTGACGAAGACCTCGACAAGGATTTCGCTGCGTGTGATCGGGCATACGCGGATGCTATGAGGAAGGTGTACCGTGAGTTTGGTATGAACAGCTTCGACTTGGTCACCTTGTTCGCCGATGCGTTGATGATGTGTGCGCCAAGGAAACTCTTCGACACTGCTACCGGTCTGCCTATCCTGTCCTCACCAGTCATGGAGGTCAAAGAGCTCCTGGAAAAGCACCTGAAAGTGCCAGGTGTCGAGAAACATCCCGGGCCTGCACACTTGTACATCCATCTCATGGAGATGTCGTCGACGCCCGAGGCTGCTCTTCCTGCAGCAGAGATGATCCGCGAACAAGTCCCAGATACCGGGCACACATATCACATGCCGGCGCACATCGACGTGCTCGTGGGCGATTATCGAAGAGCGATCGAGTACAACCTCAAGGCGACCATTGCCGACGATAAGTATTTCGCATATGGCAAGGCTCCCACCTTTTACAACTATTACCGCCTTCATGACTACCACTCCCTCATTTACGCTGCGATGCTGGCCGGCAAATCCAAGGCAGCGCTTTCTGCCACGTCGAGGATGGAGGCTACAATCACCGAGGAAGCCCTCAGGAACAAGACGCCGGCACTCGCCAATTGGATGGAGTTCTTCCTCGCCGTCCGTGTGCATGTACTCGTCCGCTTCGGCATGTGGGAAGAGATACTGAAGCTGGAAGAGCACGCAGACCGTGACCTGTACTGTGTCACCAACGTGATGAGGCGCTACGGTCGGGGAATCGCCTTCGCAGCCACGGGTAAAGTCACCGAGGCTGAGCAAGAGCGAGAGTTGTTCAAGGAGGCATGGGCACTTGTTCCTCCTACACGTCTCGACTTTCCGAATAAGATCGTCGACATCCTTCACGTTGCCGCGGCGATGCTGGATGGCGAGATCGAGTACAGGAAGGGCAACTTCGACGTCGCGTTCGGCAGGCTGCGCGATGCGATCCGACTTGAAGATGCGCTGCCCTTTGCAGAACCCTGGGGCTGGATGCTTCCGGCACGACATGCCTTCGCCGCACTCTCTCTGGAACAAGGGCGGGTCGAGGATGCTGCAAATGCGTATGCCGAGGATCTTGGCCTGACGCCTACTCCTGGGCGATCGCATCAGCACCCGAACAACGTCTGGGCGCTGCATGGCTATCACGAGTGTCTCACCCGTCTTGGACGACAGGCTGAAGCGGTCATCATCAAGCAGCAGCTGAAGTTGGCGTTGGCAGAATCGGATGTTTCCATCACGTCCTCGTGTTTCTGCCGCTTGGAATGTTCAGAGGTGGGGACTGGGAATGCCCTCGGATGTTGCTGAGTTGGAAAATACTGCCTTTTTCCCGGCGGTGGACAGCTCTTTTCGGACACGACGAACCCATTCTGAGCGGTTCGCCTTCCAATGTGCAGAATAGCGAATGCCAATTTGCATGGTCACATGAATGAGTGTGGGCTCTTCCGAGACGGGTCATCGTCGCAGTGGCAACGTTCGTTCCTCGTGACCGACTACATAGAACAGACATTGATGACTGATTCAGGTAACTAGAATCGTATTCTCTGATCACAAAGCCTGACGTTTTCGCCCTACCGTAAGTCACTGGATGCTGTGGACGGCAGTGTCTATTCGGGCGGATAAGAAAGATCGCTACGTCAGCCAAAGCTTCCAAGACCCAAAAGCTCGGCATCGTCGGAACTGGCCGAGCCAATTGCCGGCAGGGCCGTTTTTAGCCAACTCTGTCTCTCTCTCTCTCTGACTGGGATGTTTTTTTTTTTCTTAGTGGGAGGCTCACCCGATGCCACTAGAGTCGTGGTGGATCGAAAGGCCCGATGCCCGGTGGCGTTGGGCGATCCTCGATCTAAGCCCCCGACGCATCCGGGGCCGAGCCGCCGACAACGCTAGGGCCGTTGCAGATGATTTCGACGATTCTATGTACGGGACGCCAGGATGCTTACTAGTTGTAGTTGTGTCATACTTTGTTTACAAGGTTGAGGCGTGCACGGTTAGTAATGGTGATGTTGATGCGACACGGAGGTGGGATGGGCACGTGGTGTTGCACAACGGCATGTGGGAGTAGATGGTAGTATGTTGCAAAGCTGAGCCCAAGATTCATGATGGGAAAGCTGAAGAACCCCTGTGTTCCGAGAATTCTGCGATGGCGAGCGAGATTGCCGAGAAAGAACGACGAGACAACGTGGTGCAGCAGAGAAGGACCGAAGTGTGAGAAAGTGTAATTCCTCGTCACGGGATATCCCACCGCCATGGTATTCCACCGAAGAGACAACGTGCTTACACGCATTACAACCGGGGAAACATGGTCACCGGCCCATGGGGCGGGAGTCTGGAGGCTCTGGGGCATGGGGGGATATTCGGGCCTTTGGTGGGATCTGGGAAACTCTGGTTGTTCTGGTACATGGGAAGCACAGGGTCGACACACCGGGGACACACCATACAGTAGGTCGTTCCTATGCACCGGTGGAGTAATCAACGGACTTCCTGGGTGAGTTGTGCTTCGGAAGAAGACGTCACACTGGTCGATCACCTAGGTGGGTGGTGGGCTTATACCCGGGGCCTGTCACCGCGTGGTTGGAAGGCCTAGCGTTGGGGGGGGGATAATGTCACGAGTGCCCGGCTGGTCCTTCGTCGGCGCTTCTGAGGACTGAGGTGAGGTGAGTTGAGTTCTTGACGATGTTGGTGCTGTGGTCTTACAGGAACCGGAGTATATAGAGGAGTGGTTTGTCCTGGTCGCGTGGCTGACGACCTCTTGGTGTGAAGCTCAGAAGTCACACATACATACACCCTGGTCATACATCTTCGTTTACAAGAAGGCTCTTCTATTTCGCTTGATGAGTTGACCTTGAGTTCAAAGGTACAGTACAGTACTGTCCAGTGCCTGTGTGTAACTGCGTTGCTGAGGAACGTTGTCTAACATTGTCCGTGCCTCAGCCTCATCTCTAATACACACACCGACAAACGAACAAAAAAAAGGTTCAACCTTAATTACAGCTTCGACATTTGGTCAAAGCAGGAAGAACAACAACAACAACAACAACAACAACAGCATTTCTCTTCGAGAGATCGTGAAGATGGGCCTCTTCACCATCACCTTCGACGAGCACAACCCTGCCTCGGAGAAACGTCGCGATGGCGGCCGTCAATCCCTGGCTGCACTGGACTACTCCCCGTTGAAGCGGGTGACGGCGAGATCATTCTGGCTCTGTGTCCTGGTGTCGATGGGGGGACTGATCTTTGGCTATGATACGGGACAGATCTCTGGTTTCTTGGAGATGCCGGACTTCTTGGAGAGGTGAGTAAACACCATTTTCACCCTCAGTGCATCCTATCCCTGAATGAGTTGGCTTGGCTGTTTGGGGTTCAGGGCGAGAGGATGTCATTTCTGAGATTGTGAAAGCTGACTTTGCTACCCCAAAAGGTTCGGTATGCGACACTCGGATGGCACACTCTACTTCAGCAACGTCCGCTCCGGTCTCATTGTCGCCTTGCTGTCCATCGGCACCCTCATCGGTGCGCTCGTGGCTGCGCCCATCGCCGACAAGGTCGGCCGTCGACCGTCCATCTCGTTCTGGTGCCTCGTCGTCTCCGTGGGCTTCGTCATCCAGACCGCCGCCGACAAGGCCTGGTACCAGATCATGATTGGCAGGTTCGTCGCCGGCTTGGGCGTTGGTGCTCTGTCGCTGCTGGTGCCCATGTACCAGGCTGAGACTGCACCGTACTGGATTCGTGGAGCGATGGTGTGGTACGTGTTGAATTTGACCCAACTCTGGGTTTCCTTTTTTTTTTTTTTTTCCTTTGGTATTTGCAAAGACGCTGACTCTTCTTTACTTGCAGCTCGTACCAACTCTTCATCACCATGGGCATCTTCCTCGCCTCCTGCTTCAACTACGCCACCGTCAAGCACCAGGAGCACTCATCCGCCTCGTGGCGCATCGTCCTCGGCCTCGGCTGGATCTGGACCATCGTCCTCGGCGTGGGCATCCTCTTCTTCCCGGAGACGCCCCGGTACGAGTTCCGCCACGGCAAGGCCGAGCACGCCAAGGAGACGCTCTGCAAGGTCTACGGCGCGGACCGCAACCACTGGGCCGTCTTCACCCAGATCGAGGAGATCGAGAGCAAGCTGAGGGCCGAGGACAAGACCAAGACGAGCCCCGTCCAGGAGTTCGTGGGCATGTGGAGGGCGCCAAGGGTGGCGTACCGCATCGCGCTGGGGATGAGCCTGCAGATGTTCCAGCAGCTGACGGGTGCCAACTACTTCTTCTACTACGGCACGACCATCTTTGAGTCTGTCTCGATCGACTCGTACATTACGCAGATTATCTGTAGGTTCTTTACACCGGTTCGTTCAGTGAATGGGGGCGGGGTGAAGGAACTGACTGATGCGCAGTGAACACCATCAACTTTGTCGTCACCTTCATCGGCTTGTACCTGGTCGAGTACTACGGTCGTCGAAAGTCACTGATTGCAGGCTCAGCTTGGATGTTTGTACGTCGTCTTCAACTACTGATCTCTAATGTGAGGATTGGGGACGCTGACTTACCGTTTACGCAGATCTGCTTCCTCATCTTCGCCAGTGTGGGACACTTCTCTCTCGACTACCACAACCCGAAGAACACGCCTACCCAGGGCATCGTCATGATCGTCTTTGCGTCCCTCTTCATCTTGGGCTTTGCCACCAGTAAGTGCAAAGCGATCTGAGTTCTATGGAAATAGTCCACTGGGCCTCTGACACGATGCATCCAGCTTGGGGCCCAATGGTCTGGACCATCCAGGCTGAGCTGTTCCCTTCTCGCTACCGTGCCAAGGGCATGGCTCTCTCCACTGCCAGCAACTGGCTGTGGAACTTTGTAAGTCTCCCTCCTCAAACACAACCCCATGCTGTCTTCATTTGCGGCCACCTGGCTGACCATGATCCTTGCAAAGCTCCTCGCCTTCTTCACCCCCTTCATCACCAAGGCCATCGACTTCCGCTACGGCTACGTCTTCGCCGGCTGCAACGCCGTCGGCGTCCTGATCATCTACTTCTTCGTCATCGAGGGCCAGGGCCGCACCCTCGAGGAGATCGACACCATGTACCTCGAGCGCGTCAAGCCGTGGGAGAGCAGCAGGTGGGTCGCGCCGAGCGCCGAGGAGATGGCCAGGCGCAGGAGGGAGGCCGGCACGGAGCTGGTCGACGACGACGAGCCTGCGAGAGATCACGTCAGCGAGGGCGGGTTGAGCGGTGAGACGCATCCTCTCGAGGGTGAGCGGGCGAAGGATGAGCCGGTGGGGATGGCGCACAAGGAGCATGTGTGAAGAGGAGATCGGGATGTGATGCGAAGGAGGAGGATGCTGAGGTCTTGCTGGCAATGGGTGTCATTGTCGCTTCTGGTTGTTTTACAAATATTCGGACGATTTCGTTTTAGCATTGTTTATATCTGCTCTATACCACAGTAACATACTATTTAAACTTGAACAAAATTCTGACGATAGTTGCAAGAGTCCTGATTTCCCCTGTGACCCTTTCGGTTCGGTTCACTTACAGCGTGGGCCTTGGGCGCCGATCCTCGGCCCCCGCCTTGACCTCAGCCCGGTCCCTCCTCCGTCACCAGAATGCGAAGACCATTACCGTCCATTGCCGTCAGTCGCGCAAACCTCACACACATACCGGCAAGCTACTCTTTTAGGTCCGAAGCTTCCTTTTCTCTAGGTTTCCCTCGCGACATTGATCAATTGAGTGGACCTCCTTCGAGAAAAAAATGGCTCCGCCTGCCACAGGTACCAGCGGGAACACAGCGCTTGGTCTGCCCTGGGTCATCACCGCTGTGGCCGTCGCCTTTGCGGTCGGCACGCAGTACCCCGGAAGCGCAGGATTCCCTTCATTCCTGCATGGTCGACCAAGTGCGAAGAGGGATCTGTTGGCCGCTGGCGCGGGCGCAGTCCCTGAGCAGGCGTTGGTGGTGAGGCAGCGGGACAGTTTGGTGCTGGACCACGTACCGTCCCCGACGGAGGCGAATGCATCGACGGTATGTGAAGTTCCCTGTGCTTTTTATAAAGATATCAGAAACTGGTCATGGATGAGCATCGCTGACCGGCGAGGGGGGAGGAACAGCTCTTCATCCCAAATGGCCTGGATTTGCAGACTATGCTAGACAAGCCTTTCCATGTCTACCATGAAGACTTTCTCGACATCATTGGCGGCAGCCCGACACTCACGTTGATTGCAGATTCCGGGACAGATCCATTGTTCCACGAGGCACCTGTATGGTAAGTGAGTATGTCTGGTTAAGGACATAGATAACCCTTTCTTCCTTTCAGCCCTGTATCGTGGCCGCGTGCTGATGACTTTAGGTACCCTCCAACCGACGAGATGTTCTTTGTCCAGAATGCAGGTGCCCCGGCTTCAGGTACCGGGCTCAACAAGTCCAGCATCGTGCAGAAGATTGCATTATCAGAAGCCATGGCTGTGTCGCATCTCACCAATGCTGTGGGCAAGGTCAAGGTCGAGACGGTGACTTCTGATCCGCCCGTCATCAACCCCAACGGTAGGTGATGTCGCAAGCCCTTCTTCTTCTTCTTCGAATCTCGGACTTGGGACTAGACTAACTGGATGGTTCCTTGCAACAAAAGGGGGAACCAACTACAAGGGGAACATCATCTTCGCAGGCGAAGGCCAGGGCTCTGCTATCCCTTCGGCACTCTACCTCGTCAACCCTGTGCCGCCGTACAATGCCACCGTTCTGCTGAACAATTTCTATGGTCGGCAGTTCAACTCGCTCAACGACGTTGCCGTCCACCCGGTCACTGGCGACATTTATTTCACAGATACCTTGTATGGGTTCTTGCAGGATTTCCGTCCGAAGCCTGTGTTGCCGAGGCAAGTCTATCGATTGGACGCGCAGACGTGGGCGTTGAGTGCTGTGGAGGACCAGTTTGATCTTTGCAACGGTAAGAGTCGTCGCTTATAATGGATTTACCACTGGCTAGTTGTTTCTTGTTTGGCTGACTACCGAAGGTATTGCAATCTCGCCGGATGGCAAATACGTTTACATCACCGATACAGGAGCAGTCCGTGGCTTCTATGGCAGCGATCAGGGAAGAGCAGCGTCCATGTGAGTCCCTCGCATGGCAGTTTTTCACGTCCTAGCTCCAAAAAGGGAAGGAAAAAAATGAAGAAAAAGAAAAGGACTGAAGAAAAGGAGACTAATCGTTATAGCTATCGTTTCGACATTGCCGCAGACGGCACCTTCGAGAACCGAAAGCTCTTCGCCTACATCCATTCCGCTATTCCAGATGGTAAGCCCGACACTCTACGATCCCACCCACCTCCAACCCCGTTCCCGTCCACTGATGCAAACGTCCTCCACGCAGGTGTTCACTGCGATTCTCATGGCAATGTCTACGCCGGTTGCGGCGACGGGGTGCATGTTTGGAGTTCCTCGGGGATTTTCCTGGGCAAGGTGTTCACTGGAGAGCTGGTGGCCAACTTCCAGTTCGCGGGCAAGGGCAGGATGGTCATTCTGGCAGAGACGAGGTTGTATTATGCGACGCTGGGGGCTGAAGGGGCAGCTCTGACGTGATTTACGGTCGCAGTCAGAAGCGCACAAGGGATAGAAGTCTATTCTAGTCTATGATTGAAGTATGGAGGGAATCAGCAGGGAGCGTATTGCGAGACTGGCTACCGACTGTACGGTCTGATGGCAATGCATCGATTTCAGTACAATTTCTTTCCGATACTCTTGAAGTACTCTTGAAAAGTCTACTATATTGTCCTCTACTAACTCCAATACTCCTCCAAGTATTGTTCCAAGCAATCTTGAACCTCACCCGGCCTCGGCCATCATTCACCCGGTCCACCTCCGCACTACGGACTCCCACCACCCTCTGGCCAGTCCAAGAGACGGACACCTCTGTCCGCTTCATCTCCGTTCTAAAACATCATTGGCTACCTTACTTTTTCTTATCGTAGTCTTGGTCGAATACTCGCTCAGGCCTTTCCCCACTGACACGCCCTTCTGCACCAAAACTCATATGACACGCCCCCCCGAAGCCGGAGCGGAGCCGGCGCTTGATCGTGGCTGGAACGCTTGTCACCGGCCCGAGCTCCACTCGCCTTCGGGGTGTCTGTGTCCGTTAAAAGGAGGGAAAGATTCATGCATTTCCCTTGCAATTCTTTTTTTTAAAAAAAAAAAAATCATACTTCTTATGTTTACATCTACAGCGTAGTGCAATGTCGAAGAGAATAGACTCGAGATTTGTCTGCCTCAACATGAACCATCGTGACCTTGACGCCGACCGGGCGGATGTCGGCTCCGACTCCCGGACGGAAGCTCCCGCCGCCGCCGTGATGCAAGTGGCGGCGGCGCCTGAAGAAGGCTGCAAGAAAAGAAAATCAGAATTTGTCGAGGACGTTGCTGAAAAGGCAAATCTTACAACAAAAAATGTATGCCAGGTCAACATGTATCCAACAAGCTCGGAAGAGGACATTGCTGAAAAGGGCCATTTTCCATCAACCAAAGTTTGCCAGGTCAACATTTTAACAACAGGCTCGGAAGAGGACGTCGCTGAAAAGGGCCATTTTTCATCAAACAAAGTTTTCCAGGTCAACATATATCCCAGTTCGGAAGATCACGACAACGACACCGAGGAGGATAGGGAGGACGTCGATGACCATGTCCAGCCTTCTGCGCTCTACACAAAAACTTCCACCATCGACTATGGGCCGCCTCCGGACGGCGGCATCCTCGCCTGGACGCAGGTTGTCATGGGCTTCTTCGTCCTGTTCGTGACCTGGGGCTACATGAACTCCTTTGGCGCTTTCCAGGCCTACTACATCACCGTCTTCCCTGGTCGACCGGCCGCGGACATCTCCTGGATCGGCGCGGTGCAGGTCTGCCTCACGTTCTTCGTCGGCGCCTTCTCGGGGAGGTTGCTGGACGCCGGGCACTTCAAGGCGACCTTCGTCACGGGCGCGGCGCTGCACCTCCTGGGCGTCTTCATGATGAGCCTGAGCGTCGACGCGTACTGGAAGTTGATGCTCACGCAGGGCGTGCTGACCGGGCTCGGGAACGGCGTCATGTTCACGCCCAGTGTTGCCCTTGTTGCGACGTACTTTGAGAGGAAGCGCGGGTTGGCTATTGGCATCGTCACGACGGGGAACTCGGCCGGCGGGTTGGTGTATCCGGCTATTGTGCGTGGTGTCCTGCCGAAGCTGGGCTTTGCGTGGACGGCTAGGATCTTGGGATTCATGAACTTGTCCGGCTTGCTCATGGCGGCCATCTTCATGAAGCCGTGGCTACCACCGAGGAAGGCTGGGCCGATCATTGAGCTTGCGGCGTTCAAGGAGCCGACTTATGTTTGTTACGTCGCTGGGTTGTTCATGTTCGTTTGGGGAACTTACTACACACTGTACTATGTGAGTGTCTCTCCACCATCCTCCTCTGGACTCCCCCAAACAAGCCGTCTCATGATCAAGGTACTAACTAAATGCGTTCCACAGATTGCATCTTTTGGTCTGCAGGTCATTGGCATGCCATACACAGAAGCGGCAACACTCATCACCATCGTCAACGGTGTCGGCTTACCCTTCCGCGTCCTCGTCCCCATGCTGGCCTTGAAGATCGGCCCGCTAAACAGCCTGTTCATCATGGGCTTCGCCACCTCGGTCATCGCCTTCTCCTGGCTCGGCGTCACGGACAGTACAGGCCTCTACATCTTCTCGACCATCTACGGCATTGCCACAGCCGGCTTCCAGTGCCTCATGCCGACCGGCATCGTCAGCATCACCGCGCGGCTCAACAAGGCCGGCACCAGACTGGGCATGGCCTTCAGCGTGGCGAGCATCGCCGGCTTGACTGGCCCGCCGATCGGCGGAGCGATCGAAGGTGCTGGGGGGGCAGGCGGTCCCAGAGCGGCTCAGGCTTGGGCGGCGGTCGTGACGATGATGGGGGCTTTGTTGATTGGCGCATCGCGGTTGTGCAAGACGGGGCTCGTGGCCAGGAAGGTGTGCTGAGGGAGACATGGTATTTCATGATTATAGACGGAAGGATTCGCATGGTATGAGACAAAATGGGGAAAAGCCTAGATGACACATAGAGCTTGAGCATATATAGACGGCCGAGGGAATGGCCTGGAGTCCAATTGGAAAGGCGTTTTTCGTTTGCACATCTCAAACTCCGTGGTCCTCTTCGAAGAACGCTTCACTTTTGTGCCCGTCGTCAAGGATCGATCGCCCAATTCGTGACTCCTTCAGCGTGCATTGTCGCAGCATTCATCAACGGTACGCCTGCTCCAACATCCTCCTGACTGATCACGAATCCCAGGCCTGTGCTTCCCAGGATGATTGCCTGCCCTCGTCTGTCTACCAATGCCTTCGCCTCATGGACGAACATCGCTTTTGTCGCAGCTGTGACGTTTGCAGCTCCTCTTGCAACTTCCTCCATCATTCCGCGGTTGATTTTATCGACCGAAGCTTCTGACTCCGGCACTAGAATCCTGAGTCCGTTCTCGGATGCTTGAAGCCGTCTGATGACGAAGTCCGGATCTTCTGCACCACGCATCGTAACTTTGGGTCCGATCAAACCCAATGTCTTCACATGCGGCACCTCGCTCTTGAAATGTCTCGCTAGGAAATCCGCGACGTGTAGGAAGCGTACACCAGTGGGCTTCAATGCGTTTTCCAGCTGCTTCGCAACCTTAGGTGCCAGGATCGCGCCAACGACCACACCGTCGATAATTGGCTTCGCTGGCGATCTTGCGAGTGCCTGGATCGGATCCAGGTATGCCTGTGCGAACGATGCCCTGTCACCGCGAGACGCATATTGCACCATTGACTCGAACTCTGCGCTGAAGACATACAGCGGCGAGGCGGGTTCGAGTGATGGTGTTGATGGTGCCATAGGAGAGGGTGGTGACGTCGGGCGTCATGCCGCCCAGGAGCAGGAGAGTTTTCACTGTCACGAACGGGAGTTTCCAGGAAGACTTTTGGTTGATGCTAGAGAATTTGGGCAAGATTGAGCACACACGGACATACTGGTAGTCGCCGGTCAGGTGAAGGGCCTTCCCGTGAGTCACTTGTCAGCATTGCTGGACCATTCCTTCACTGTCAAGGTGAATGTCACGCAGGGAAATTCAGAGTGAGGCTCCTTGGCATATCCGAACTTTTTGGGTATCTCGATTAGAGTCTTGAGAGGTCCATCTTTGCACGATTTCGCTCCCTTTGCTTCAGAAACTCACTCCCAATTGCCAGTGGTGTGTCGGTGATCTTGGCGCAGGCCCGAAAACTGTAGACGTCCTGTATAATCCTCGGCCGCCATGGTCACATCCCAGAATACCTCGGAAGACCTCTGCTGAATCGTCGTGGATGAAGTTGCTTCGTCAAGGTAGGCCCAGATCTCGTCCCGAGTGTCATTCGCATCTGTGTCGATGAACGTTTTCATGTGCATGAGACCAGATAGAACATCTAGTACGTAGAAGTCTACGGATTCTTGTATGGTTAGAGGACCGTCGACATCGTTCTCGTTCGGCGCTTCTAAGTGATAAGCTTCGATACCTGCCAGCCTGACTCGTCGAGCTTTCGGTAGTCGAGCAGCAAGGTCCCTGAGATCGTGTCTGAGGTGGCCAGAAACTCTTTCGCTCCATTCGCCTTCGCTGTACGATTCAGACAACTCGGTTAGGGAAGCATAGCCTATGGTTCTTGGTGGAACAAGAGCTATAATGACATCCTCCAGCTGTAGGGGCAGGCTACCTGACACCCACGTCAGCATGTGCTGGCAGATGTGGTTTCCCACCAAGAACAGGCGTCTTAGAGTAGGCATTTGATTGGCCACCAGGGCGCAAACATGGTTCAAATCCTTAGAAAAGTCTTGGTCACCACTCCAATACTGAGACCAGTCATCAATCTCGAGGCTCAATGAAGTCAAGTGCCCCAATGATAAGAGTGTCGCCAAGCCAAACGATAATTGAGGTGCGATAAGAGATTCTCCGTCTCCCGTGACAATACCAACTGTCCTGAGCCTTGGGAGCCAGCTAGCAAAGCTGAAGAGACGAGTAACCCTTCTACCCACTCTTTTTGACGCCCCTTCACAGTCCATCTGTATAATGTCTCGGAATCGCCCGGGACTATAGCAGGAGTGGCAGGATGGAACGCAGAACGTCCATCCATCTTCAGAATCTGAGTCATAGTCTGGATGGTTCAAAAGACGTTTATAGTCGGATTCGTGACTGAGGTGCTGGCTGAATCGAAAGCACTCGATGTATGGTGCCATCTTAGGCAGAGCGCTTTTCAAGCCATGTTTGCAATCCATGTGCTTGTAAAGTGTAACGTCACTTAAGACGAGCTCGCGAGAGAATTCTGGAAAGGCAATCGTGTACCATTTCCTGCAAAGAGTGAGGATGCGAACATCCTCTTTCATGGCTTCTGTACAGAAGGAAGCAATTTGAATCCAAATTTCTGTCGGCAAGCGGTGGAGAGAAGCACCAGGTTCTTGACTGGAACATCCTGGAGCTGCGAGATCCATTCTCTGTCTGATGAAAGCAAAAGATTAGCATGATGCGGAAGGATCGAGCAATTGTGCGCATACCGTGGAGGAGGCCAACGATGGCCTTAGTACGTGAGCCTCTCAAGCGTCAACTGACGGATGCTGATCTTCGAACTTGACGATGTAAGAGAGAAGGGGAATTTTCTCTTGCTGTGGAGGAACAGCCTTCTGCCAGGCCGCTTCTTTGCTGGTGCCTGTGAGGAATGACTCCAACAGCTGCGCGAAGCAGTCGGCCTGATCGGCTGCCTACATCTGCACAATCGGCCGTAGCGTGGGCGACACGTCACCTGAAATAGAGAAGAATCATAGAAAGAAACCCGGCGCATTAGTGACTGTGCTGAAGACGCTTGAATACGAGGCCGCGTGGACACTGGAGTACTGGAGATACAATGGTGCTTTGGGATTCACCGGCGTGAATAATCCGCGAGTTGCTCACATAAAAGCTCTCCGTGGTCCTAAAAGTACGTGAACCCAGCACAAATTCGTCTTGCGGCAGGTTTCAGCGTGGGAAGTTATCCATCGTTTCCACGTCCTTGGGAATTCGAGGTGGCGTAAGAACAATAGCAAAGTATCGCTTTGGCATGCCTCCTTTGAGCTGCCAAAGGGCAGGCTGCAGTGGGTGGAGATACCAAAACAAGAAGGAACGCAGAAAGGCGGAAACAGTCCTGACAAATTGAAACAATCGAGCGTTATGCTGCCATCGTCTGTCTCCAACCAAGATAGAGTATCTGCAACATAGTGAGGCGACAGTATTCCATTGATCATTATGTACACAAACACGCACACGGCAAGCCGTCTGAGGTATTTCCTCAGTACAGTACACGCAGGTGGAAGAACTCATCCAAGTCTCCAGGCCGCGATTGTACATGCTAGTTCGCTCTTTCTCTCCAACTTCATCATCGAGGTTCTCCATTTTCCTTGTCGTCCATCTCTCACGAGGTCTTCTCCTTGACAGCCTGGACCGCGTCTTTCGCCTTGTCCTGAACAACATCCTTGGCCTTCTCGGCCTGGACCGCGAGCTTTTCCCGACCGCCCATGTAGTTGTAGTTGACGAATCGGAACATCTGGGTGAACTGAGCACCACCGTTGATAACGTGGCACGCGAGCAGGAGGTAGTTGGGAGGGGTGACGGCGACGGAGTAGCGAGCGAAGGTGATTGCATAGATGCAGAGGGCACCAGTCATCTTGCCGGAGATGCTGTTTGTCGTTGGTCAGTTTGTTGGGGTCTTCAATCCGAGAATCGCGGGATGTCAGGGGACGCACAGATCAGGGCTCTTGAAGGAGTCCATAACAGCAGCGATGGGAATACCGAAGTTAGACACGGGACCCCAGAAATCTGTGCAGCACATTGTCAGTTACCATCATCTGGATGTTCCCTGGAGCTTCCGGCAGCTTGCGCGACGTTCGGGGCACGTACGGGTCGAGCACAGGTAGTCGGACCATGGGTTGGACCTGATCTTGGCGTTCGCAGCCTTGATGAAAGCAGCCATTGTGACGAAGGAGGACGAGTGCGAGTCTCAATCGAGGACTCAGATCGGGGAGAGTTGGCAGGGTATCTAGGGACGGTGTCGGTGGATGAGGTCGAGGTCGCGCGAGCCTTGCGTCTCTTTTTTCCGATTAGCGTCTGCTACGGAGATAGCGCTGCTTCATGGTCCGTCTGCCTTTTGGTGGTTGGTTGGGGCACCAGGCACTCCGAGTCTCGGCGGGGGGTTGGTGGTGTGTCACGTGATTCGCTTGCCGAGAGGCGGGATCTGAGGCAGGCATTGCGCCTCCCTCTCTCAGCCAGTATCTATTTCGTCAAGTGTCCCTTTTATCATGATGGTTGAAGATGCTCTGTGAATGTGCTGCATTCATGGAGGGTAGCGTCTCACATCTCAGTGCGATACGGTTTCTTCTCAAAGCCTGGCACTGAGTCTCCCAGCGTGCTCCCATTGGGTCAATGATGGCAGAGTCTAGATGCATAACGAATCAGCGCCATTGCTGTCATGCGCTCAGCACCCCTACCTTTTGTGGCTGTGGTAGCCGCTCATGCACAGCTGGGCTGGCCATCGATAAGTGCAGCACGTCAGGCTGATTGAACCTGGCTAGGCTCGGCGGCCTCACGATCAAGAACCCTCAACACCTGGATACCACCAATCAGAGAACCATGGCCAGAATCAGAAAATTTTGATCGTCATGGACCCCGTCTCGATTGTCGGTATCGCAGCCGCAGCCCTACAGTTCGTGGATTTCGCATCACGACTCCTGTCGACGGGGTGGAAGGTTTACAGAGATACAGACGGCCGTGATGTCGAGTTCAAGAACCTCTCCATCATTCATGGCGACTTGGAACGACTGGCGCGGGGGGTACAGACGGCTGTAGATCACAGTAAGCAGGCTGCTTTGGCTCCTCCAGCTGCTTCAGTGCACCGAGCCGATGTTGTGTTGAGGGGCATGTTGGACAAAGTCAGTCTCATCGCCGACGAGATCGCAAAAGCCCTGCCAAGAGCGAATCGCTATTTCGAGAATATCGCCGCCTCGAATGATCTCGGTCAGTCCGAAACCATCGATGGCCCGGTCGACAATGCGGCACTGGTCGGAGATTGGTTCTGGATGGCCATCGAGCAAGTCGTCAAGTCGCAAGACATCAAGCGGATCAGAAAGGATCTTGAAGATCTTCGAACAGTCATTATCCAAGAATTAACAGCATCTCTATGGTCAGTAGTCAGCTGTGCCGCTTCACGAACTCGAGCCTTCAGTACTGATCTCATTTTAGGGTCGAAGTGCAGGATACGAAGCAGTGGGAGCAAGCCTTGACCTTGAAGTTGGACCAGATATTCTCCGCCCTTAACCAGTCGACCCAAGAAGGCAAAGCAATCGGCCCAAAGATTGACACAGCGTCTGGCGTGAAAGTGAAGGAACGGGCTATCAACACTAAGGAATATACAACGACAACGGCCACTGAAACCAGGATTATTCGACGGGTTTGGGATAAGGACTGGCAGGGCGGCGAAGACTTTCTGCCACCCCAATCCGAAGGGCCGCGTACGCTAGTTGTCCAACTTCAAACTCAGGTGACTGAAACACTCTTCTTTGAGGCTATGAAGAGTCGAGAGGAGGCCATTGTCAATGCGTTTCGGTCAACGTACGATTGGATTTTGTCAACTAGACCTCAAGAGTCGGAGGAGAAGGAGTTGATACGAGGCCAGCTTTCCTGCTGGCTTCATACCCAAGATGATGGACAGACTCAGTTGCCATTTTGGGTTACCGGAAAGCCTGGCTCTGGAAAGTCTGTGTTGATGAAGTACATAGCCAACCATCCAGCGACCGAGGAGGGACTCAGGCAGTGGGCTGGCGACAGACCCCTGCGCAAGGTCAGCTACTACGCCTGGAAACCCGGAATCAATATAGCCAAGTCGAAGGAAGGTTTGATGCGCTCTCTCTTGTTTCAAGCACTCAGCCAAGACCCGGACCTTACAGCAGCAGTATGCCCCCGGCATTGGACGCTCTTTCATCTCATCCGAGCGTCTCCAGAGAAGAAATGCCCTGCTTGGGACACCCAGAAACTCAGTGAATCATTGGGGCATCTTCTTGCGGAGGCGGAGAAGCGCGATGTGAAGTTCGCTATATTCATCGACGGACTGGATGAATTCGTCGAGCCTCCTTTGTTGATTTGCGAGCTGATCATGGAACTCGCGCGGAGCCCAGCAACCAAGGTGTGTGTTGCGAGCCGCCCTTGGCCTCAATTCAGAGATTCCTTCAATCGGTGCCCAAGAGCCGAACTGCACCTTGTTACAAAGGAGGACATGAGAGCCTACGTGTTTGCCAAATTTGAGGGTGTCCAGGCCTTCATGGACCTCAATGACGGATTTGTGGATGGCGGGAACCAGCTCGTCAACGAAATTTTGGAACGAGCAAAGGGAGTGTTCCTGTGGGTGACGCTCGTGACTACGACAATTTTTGAAAGCCTCATTGACGGTGCAGGGCTTGCAGAGCTGCGAAGAATACTTGACACCATGCCTCCTGAGATTGAGGGTCTATATGATGCGATATTTGGATCAATCGCCTCATCGCAGCGGCACCATATGGCTGTGATGCTTCGCATCTACGATACAGCTCTCAAGCCCTTGCCGTGGTTTACTTACTGGTTGGCTGACGAGCTTCGAAACAATGTCAAAGAGCTTCCCGATATACCAAGCGGCGCTGAACGTCAAAAGATCATGCCAACTTTGCGTCGAAGGATCGACGCACGGACTCGGGGAATCCTCGAGATAGCTGAAGGAGCTGGTCACATGGAGTGTCTGCACCGCACCGCAGCAGAGTGGCTACAGATGCCCCATGTGCAGGCACAGCTGCAGGAGCACACTCCCCAAGGTTTCGACCCGTACATGAGCCTTTTTCTCGCCCAGTTGACGTTGACCAGGCAGCAAAGGGGAATGCGAGGGGACATGTATCATAGGGATGACTTCGACCGTGCGCTCGCTTATGCCGCCTTTGCGAACGATGGCAACACAGCCGTCATTGTTGACCACTGGGTGCGATGTATAGTGCAAGCCCAATCTGGCTTTCAGTTTTGGGTGGAGGAGACGTGTCAAACATGCTGCGCCCTTGGCATGGCCCGCTTCATAAGTCACTGGTACTCCGAAAGGCCCGAGGACTTCGACCAAGTTCTGACGAAACCTATCTCGTACGAGTCTCTTCTAAGGGCAGCAACGTTCCAGTTCGCTATCACACGGCTAGACGACTTGTGGCGCTCAAATCTCGAGGTTCGCATATCAAGCTTGGAGCGCCTCAAACTGGTCAAGTTCCTGCTCGTCAAAGTTCCATATAGCTGGGAGCTCCCAATCGAGGTCGACGCACAGCTTGAAGAAGCTCGAGCCGGGGGGAGGTACGAGGAAGTAGAATACTACCGAAAGATTAAGACACTACTAGGAAAGAATCCGCCAAGGCTGAAGGAACGGCTGCGACAATTCATCAAAAGCCACAAGTCATAAGATCTGGAAACTACCGCCATTACCAGTTTGTTAGGTTTCTGTCAGCGTGGACGTACCTTACGTAGAAGAAATCGCAATATTTAGTGAGCCTTGGCGGCGGCGTTGTGAGCGCATGTCAGAAGGTCAATCATCGCAGCCTGAGAGAGCATACGCACAAATTCGTGTCATATCTTCTTGTCCCTTTTGAAAGATGCAGTTCAGTCCTGCTCGACTCGCGTCAAAGATCTAGGAGAGTGCTCTCATGAACTACCCTGTGTTCTCAGCATGACCTCAGTGCCAGGCAAGCTCGGAAAGGGCTTGAAGGTTGTCACCCTCGACGAAGAAGCGCGAGTCTTGCACCATGCACACCGACGATCGTACTCAGCGTCCCGCTGCTGAGGAGGGGAAGCTTTTGGCGCAGGATGACAGGCGCACTAGACAGTCGAGGGAAAGATCAGTCGGACGCAAGCACTGTGTGAGGTGGCACAAGGTTCAAGAAAAGGCTGTGAGAGGAGTCCATGTCCGGCTGGGCGGCACCGGTGTTGCAATGCCAGGTGTTGAGGTGATGTTCCCTAGTCGCAGTATCTATCTTTGTCTTGGTTGCTCTTAGGCATGCATTCTATGAATCTAGGACTTTCGGGATTTGCACGTGTACGTGCACAAAGGGTCATTCTTCAATCCATCCTGTATAAGCTGAAACTGGATACGTCCTCTTTTGCATGTATGCGTACTTCGAATCTATGCATCACAACTATCCTCGCCCGGATGTATGTATATTCTATGCAGACTTAAGGTAGGCACAGGTGGTTATTCCACAGCTTCACGACCTCTGATGCACACCTGCTGTGTCAACCAGGCTACATCATGTCGCACATGGCAACTCATGCAGTGTACTAGTAGTAGCTACAGTGTACAAGATAGTTAGACTCTGAGCATTGCATTCACTTTGGTTCAAGTTGGTCAATTGTACGTATGTAGGTGGACGCTTTACAACCTTACTTGAGGCTACGGTGCACAACATCAGGGTCTGCAAAACGAAGGACAAACGTTCGTTCAGCTGCGGCAAGTCGACTCGATTTAATCATTCAATGCTTTATGCATTTTGTTCACGTGTCATACCCATGAGTATCACCTCGCTGCTGCTTTGTTGTCCCTAACTCCGGGCCAAGGTGCTGCATACAGGGTAATGATGTCTCGATCAGCACCACCACAATCAGCGCCACGGCGATCTCCTCATGCACCTCAGATCGCTTGGACGTATTGTTCCCAACGCCAATGATCTCACGGAAATCACATAGACCCCCAGCTTCCCCCCTCTCTCTCCCTCTCTCTGTGTATGTCTGTCTCTGTGTGTGTCTCTCTCTTCCTTCCCCTTTAATTCAAGCCTCGGCTCACGATCGTAGTGGAACTACCTACTGTGGCGAAGCATCAGGTTATGCAGCTTCCTAACTTACACAGGAGAACCCTCAAAAAAAAGCCTGTTTCCGGGACACCAGGGGTCCCGGTCCCCCTCCACGGTCGGATCCGGTCGGCACGAGCCTTGTAATCAATCGCAAAGCACTCCGTACGGACCAAAAAGCCGACCCATGGAAAAATGACCACTGGTAGGTATATCTGATCGAACCAGCGGATATAGCGAACCAAGAGACCGTGGTTCCGCCGTGTCAGGGGATATGTACCAAGGTATCCAGAAGCTTTGACAGCTAGGGATTCTAGGCCGAGGTGAGGGGCAACGGCTACTTAGGGGTGTTGATCAGAGGATCTCAAGAGCACTAGCATCGACGATGTTGAGCTTTTTTGCTACAGTAACGTTAGACGGTGATCCGGGAAAATCGTCCTACTCGCATATGATAGACAGGGCCCTTGTAAACGATCCGACCTAGACTCGATCCCTAGTTCTTTCCTGTCGACTATCGAAGCACACCAGATCGGTGTGGCGACGGTGTGGTTACACGGATCAATGCGCCACGCCCCCTGAGAGATGGAAGTTTTTTTCGTTTCTTTTCCTGTCAACTGAGTCGAGGGGCCACGAAACTGCGGTGCATGACAGACCACAGAGGATGTCGTTCAGATTGACATGTGGAACAGAAGCCCAGGTGGGAACACTGTCAATGCAGCCACAGACGCTGTGGCTCTTTAGTGCACCCCCAACCCCTGATGCTTGTGGCGTTGTGAGTGAAAACGGGGGGTCTTGGCCCGTCAATAGTCTCTCTTGCTTAATATGAACTGGGTCAGATTCCGGAATGGTCCTCTACTGCGTTTTTGAGATGGTGAACTTATGTACTAGTTGTAGGAGCCAGTTTTGGAAGGCCAGTCAGGAAATGTCGACTGGACGGACAGGCCAGTACAGTACAGTAGTCTCTCGTGCGGTCCTAAGCAGGTTCTTGGCGTGTTCGTTCCAGGTCGTGTGGCTCTGGGCGAAGTACTAACGCAGGGGTGAATGATGGACTTGTTCCCACCTGAAGTCTTGGCTTCTTTTCTTTTTTCTTCCCTTACCTTAGTACTGTACCTGAGATCCAGCACTTCCTGTACCCTTACAGTACAACTTAGTAGTACTCAAAGTGCTCTACGGTAATCTCCTCTCAAAGACTCCACCCTTACTGTTACTGTACTGTCCCCGATCGCTCTCCTCCACATTTCCACCAGACGCCACACGGCCCGATGTGACCCTCTCTCCCTAATCACCACTGCCCTGCCTTGCATTCACTGCCCCCTCATTCCACCTGCGCCCAGAATCAAATCAATCGCCAAACCGTGCATTGCAGATGGAGATGATCGGCGACAACCCCTCAGGCACTGTCTCTTCGTACGGAGTACATATGTACAATATGTAACACGCATGTCGGACAAGAACCATTCAAACACGTGGTTCAGCTGACGGGGTGTTCGGCTTCGGCAGTGTCCCCATCCTTCGTCAATCGATGATGCATACATCTATCTGCCTGCCTGCCACTGTTTTGGAGAGACGCGCGCACACATTCATTCCCTCGCTGTCAGATTCCAGGAGAATGCCTAGGTAGCTCACCTCCCCCGGAGCAGGATTCCTTTTTCAGGAACAGTCCACGATACAGAGTACACACACTCCATCCAACCCCAATCTTGCCGCCAGACTATCGATCTTAGGGCCCGTGGGTACTAGTCTAGGCGGGCTGTCACCTTGTTGGACAGTACATGATTGGGGTGGGTGGTTCTGTGTAAAAAGGTCCGAGGCTCCCGCCGCCCTGGCGCGCGCCATGTTTTGCTTCTAAATGGAGTTGCCCCAAATTCATTTAGTGTACCATAGATGTTCTCCTTGGAACGGCTCTCTCTCTGCTTCGGCCGAGGTTCAATGCAATACTGGAATAAGAGATGATTGCTAAATTCATGGTCCAACGGTTTTGATGGTGTGTTGCCTCGTGCCAAAGACTAATCGTTGATGCCGGTCAGCCCAGGCTTCTGGATTATCCCCAAGTGGCGAACCTTGTTTTCCATGGCAGACGTTGGATTTGGCAGGATCTAGGAGGAAATGCCTCTCTGCGACTGGTCGTCAATTCACGCATGGACTCGATGGGCATGGAAATGGCTCTTTTTGCCCATCATCGTCAGCCATGCCCTCCCTATTGGCACAGTGCAGCTTCTGGCTCATCCATCTACAAAAGTCTAGTAGTTGTCACCAGGTAAACAAACCCCGGCCTCTAGATCCAATGCCATCCATCACCATATCCCTCTCATTATCATATCATACATAACTTGCATCCCATTTGCTTTCTTTCTTGGAGTCAGCTCAACTCCAAGAAGTCGCAAGCTCCATTATACAGTACCTCAATTCGCGCTCCAGCCGGGGCTCGCTGCATCCAGGGTCCCCGTTGTTCTGTACGGACGGTGCGCTCGGCCCACCCTTTTCCTCTGGCGCCCACCACCACGCCCACCCTCTCTAGATCAGTACACTGTACATAGGAACGCGGCACGAACGGCAGTCAGCCGGGTATTGGAACCTACAGTGAATACGATCGATGCAGTCAGTTGCTGTGCGAAATCGTCCCCCGTTTGGATGATGATGCACTTTGTGATTCCTGCACTTTGTGATTCCTGCACTTGTGATTCCTTCGCTGTTGCTGTGTACTGGGAGAACGGGGGGGTATGTACCTACCTCATACTTACCGTACGAGTACTGTACATAAGGTAGTAGTAGTAGTACGTATAACAGCCATAGACGGACATCGCCTCCATTGACACAACACCATGCCGTGGTCAACAAAAGGACCGGACCATGCAAATTTCAGCAACTGCAAGAACACGCGATGAGGATCTTGACCTCTTCTCCTGCTTTCTTTCCCGACAACAGCCAATCCACAATGCATGTAATACAACACGATCCCATCTCGCGCGGCATGCTCGCTCACATACACCCCCTGCCTGCGTTGAACCCACTCCCTTTTCCCCCATCTCGCCCCCCCCCCTCCCCTTTTCCCCTAGGCATGATCTAATTACCATTGCGAAATGTGGTGTGGGCTTTTGGGTGCCTGTCTTTCTCTCCTCTCAACCCTGTGGACTTTCCGCCTCGTGAACAATCCGGCTTCCTAGTTCGCCGTTGAGGCCCGTTCCCCTGCTGCCTCCCCCCCCTCCCAGCCTACTGTACAAGGCTTTTCGTCCCAGTGGCAGTGGGTAATGAATGTCGCCTCGCCTCGCCCCCCCGAGATACCTGATCTAGTCTGTCGAGAAGTGGATTGATGGTGGTGGTCCCCCCCCCCCTCTCCATACTCGCATTATCCTAGTTTCCCGTCTCCACCGTAAAGTCGTCTTTACGTCGTTCCCATTTCTTCTTTTGCCTCACGCGCTCGCTGCCTTTTGTTGTCGTGAACGGTTCCCCTTTATTTAATTGCTGCTGATCGACACTCTTTCTGATCGTCCTCTCCCTTTACTCACTCTTTTTTTTTATTCCACTCATAATATCCTTGAGTCCAGCCACGCGTGTAAGGTGTCTGTTCTCTAGGATACTCCCCCCCCTTCACGTGTCTCACTTCCAACGTCGACGGACCTTTGTTCCTATTCATCCTCTTCGCCAGGGTGATTCAACTTTCCACCACTCTTCTGTTCCTTAAGCTTCCGGCGCTTTTGCGCCATCTGGGCTATACTTCCGCCCTCCCCAAGGAACGGAACGGCTGCACGAACCGGGGATTTCTCATAACGGGTTTCTGCCGTCTTCATTCATACACACACAACTGTAATACCCTCCTCCATTCACACGAGGCTTTTCCACGAGTCTCCCGAGTCAGCAACCATGCAGATCTCACTTTCCGCCGCCGCCTTGGCTTCCGGGCTTCTTCTCTTCCCCTCCGTCGCCGTCGCCGGCCCTCTTGGCCCTCTTCCGCTTCCCGATGTGAAGATCTCTCTCAACGACGGCTGCCGGTGCCTCCCCGGCGACGCATGCTGGCCTTCCGTGCAGGAGTGGCAGCGTCTGAACCAGACTGTTGATGGACGACTCGTTGCGACGGTGCCGATCGGCTCACCGTGCCACGACCCTCACTACGATGAGGCCGCTTGCAAGCAGCTCCAGGATGACTGGCTTCTTCCCCAGACTCAGTACGTTTTGATTCGCTCGCGTCACACTGTTGTGCGAACCGTGTTTTTTCTTCTTCTTTTTCCAGGCGCAATTCCACTAACTTTCCCCGAACAGCCTCCCCTCCTCATCCTCTCTGATGCAGCCCTTCTTCGCAAACCAGAGCTGCGATCCCTTCACCGACAAGGACACTCCCTGCAAGCTGGGCAACTATGTTGTGTACTCCGTCAACGTCGCTGAGCCGAAGCATGTTGCCGCGGCCCTGAAGTTCTGCAAGGAGAAGAACATCCGCCCTGTTGTGCGCAGCACTGGCCATGAGTGAGTTTTCGGGAACCAAGCAGCAGAAACTGCGAACAAAAAGCTCTCTCATATACTGACACTCCGGAAAGTTTCCTTGGCCGCTCCAGCGGTGCCGGTGGTCTGGGTATCTGGATGTGGAACCTCAAGAGCACACAGGTCCTCGACTACTCCGACAAGTTCTACACCGGCCCTGCTCTGAAGGTCGACTCTGGCGTTCTCGGTGCCGAGGCCGTCGAGGCTGCCGCCGCCAAGGGCCTCGCCGTCGTCACTGGCGAGTGTCCCACCGTTGCTGTCGCTGGCGGCTACACCCAGGGTGGTGGCCACTCCGCTCTCAGCACTGCGTACGGTCTCGCTGCCGACCAGACCCTGGAGTTCCAGGTCGTCACCGCCGACGGACAGGTCCGCACCGCTAGCCGGACTCAGAACAGCGATCTGTACTGGGCCCTGAGCGGCGGCGGCGGCGGTAACTACGCCGTGGTCATGTCTGTCACGATCCGCGCGCACCCGGCTGGACAGGTCGGCGGTGCCAAGCTTGCCATGTCTGCTCAGTACACCACCCCGGAGAAGTGGGAGCAGGCCATTGCCGCCTTCCACAAGCTTCTCCCCGGCATGATCGACCAGGGCGCGTCCGTGGTCTACTACGTCTCCAACCAGATCTTCGCCATCAGCCCTCTGACCGTGATGAACTCCACCGGCGATGCTGTCCGCGACGAGATCCTCGCCCCCTTCACCGCCAAGCTCGCCGAGCTCCTGATCCCTTCTCAGGTCAGCTACACCACCCTCTCCTACCTCGACCACTACGACACCTACATGGGCCCTCTGCCCTGGGGCCACATCGAGGTGTCCGCCTACCAGTTCGGCAGCCGTCTCATCCCCAAGTCTCTCCTTGTCGACGAGCCCGACAAGTTCCAGTCGGCCATCACCAACCTGACCAACAACGGCGTCCTCGCCGTCGGCAGCGCCGCTGCTTACAAGTCCCGCTTCGACGTCTCCAACTCCGTCCTCCCCGCGTGGCGCGACGCCTACATCCAGATGCAGCTCACCACCCCCTGGTCCAACGACCCTTCCCAGCTCGGCGCCATGATCAACGCCCAGCACCGCATCACCAACGAGTTCAACCCTCAGCTCGCCCGCATCACCCCCACCAGCGGTGCCTACATGAACGAGGCCGATTTCCGCGAGCCCAACTGGAAGCAGACCTGGTTCGGTGACAACTACGCCAAGCTGCTGGCCGTCAAGAAGAAGTATGACCCGGAGAACCTGCTGTACATGTTTAAGGGCGTGGGCAGCGATGCCTGGACCGTGGCGGAAAGTGGGCGCATGTGCAGGACGTAAGCGATAAAACTCCTTTGCATCCTTTTTTTTTTGTCTTGTCTTTGTTTTCCCTGGTACATGACGATGAAACGTCTCGCACTTTTGCATTGCATAGAAGATTAGCCACTAATGCCCATGGCGCTCTTTTTGACAGTCGTTGTTCCAGTAAGAAGAGATCATGAGAGGATCTGAATCGACATGTCAATTAACAACATTATTATCCACTATAATCGAGTCGAACGGGCACGTGTGAAGCCGCGACGGTACTGTAGCTTGTTGAATGGGCCAGGCTCAACGTTGTCCAGGGATCAGGGAAGTATTGAAACATTCCATTTAGATAGAGTGCGAAGCTAGGGATGTTTTGCCCCAGAGGTGTGTGCAGCTTTGACTCGGGGAATGGGCAAAGATCGACACATGAGGTGGTAGGTGCGCACACCTTTATTGGACGAACCAGTGTTTCAGCACTTCCTTACGAAGGGGCCCTTGTTGCGATCCTGGAGTGTTGCATTGCGAACTGTTGTTTCCAAGCACGCGTTGAGAAGAAGTCTTGGATGTCCTTGCACATCACCTTCGCTCTGGCGTGATGACACGGTTGGATTTGCATGTGCTTTCTGCCACTTTGTCATTATAGATTGTTCCTCGGTCTTGGTCTTGACGTTGAATTCGGTCCCGGGGTGTCCTGTAGCTGGAGGTATTCAGGGCTTCTCTGAGAAGGACTTTAATGAGCTGTACACATCTTTCCAATGTGCCTCTAGACTTCATCAAGTTCAATTATCTTGAAAGCTTGTCTCCACACTCCGATGCGCCAGTACCTCGTCGAGAGTTTCCCGCGCTGATTAGGATGCAGTATTCACTCTTCGCTTGCCCTTCCGATCGCCTTTCCTGCTGAAAATGTCCCGAAAACTCCATCTCTCGTCGTCTGAATTCGTGTCGCGGGGAGAGAAACACATCGACCATAATGAGTCGCCTGGTTTTGTTGGACCATGAATCACATCGGTTGGGCGGCCTACACAAGTATTCATCAGTTACAGGGCAGATAACGACTGTTGAGATCGAGCAAAACGTACGTATGTTGCCTGCGCCTCCGATTCCGTAACCTCGAAGTTGAGTGCTTTGCCTCATGGCTGCTGCATCTGCTCCCTGCAGGCCATTCTCTTTGTCGTCGTCTGGCCATGACGGATCTCCCATCGATCGTCTTCTCGGTGTCTCCAGGTCGCGCATTGTCTCCCTCTTCTTCACTCGCATTGAGCCCGGTCGGTCTAGAGACAGGTTCGCGGCGGAGACGCTTCGCACTGGGGTAAGCTTGCCCTGGATCCAGACATGGTGGCGTTGCATCTGCTCCGGAACCAAACGACTAGTATCGTGGTCAAGTTGCGATAATTGCACCGAGTCGTCTGAGGAATCGCCCCATGGTTGATGAGTTGGCGCTGGCTCTGGAATAAGTGCCGCCAAGGAATTGAGAATTGGCGGGAACGGAGGCGGCGGTTCGTAGGGATGTGATCGCATCGTTGCAGTCGTGACAACCACAAACGTGAGGTCCCAAGCAGGTGGGCTGAATCGAGCAAAGCACGCGGTTTACAACGCCAATGGAGCCTGGCTATGTCGTTAAAAGCTCAAGAAACTTGCCATCATCATTCGGCCTTGGCGGACAGTATATGCCAGAAGCGACCGTGGCGTGGCAGAGGGTTTCAATCAATGGTTTGAATGTGAAGGATCGGAGGTGAGACATCGGGATGGCACCCCCTTTCTTGTGCTTACTGAAGTTCAACCCCGTGCATCTTATGTTTTACGGTAAATGGTTCGCCGTCAGCACCGCAATTTCCTACAAATCCAGGCGCCCAGAACTGCAGTTGGGGGCCGTGTCATTGAAGCTGGTCATCGCGTTCGTGTCCTGCAGCTAACAGGAGGGGTGCTGTTCGACTTGCTGTTATTGGACGGTGGCGCCCTCGCTGAACAGGGGTTCTTGACAAGAGGGTGGGAATGTCTATGGGGCCAGGGGTTCTCGAGAAGAGTGTGGGATGTTCATGAGGATACGTGACCCGCTTTGCATCGTCGATATCGCATTACGCGACACTGTTGATAAGCAACTTTCTAGATTGGGTCAAGTTGAATGGCTTCAGGTCGAAACTGCGAGTTAGACTTGTGTAGGGCATGGAGCTGATACGGATCATGCTCACAATGCTCAGAAGATGGGGGGTCAGATGGCGTCGGTGCTATGACAGTCGTGAAAACAATAAGGGTTTCGTTATGCAGCATCCCCATTCCGTTATGCGGCATCCCCAAGCCCCGGTACCGGCACATACGTAGAAAAAGGGTTTTGTTATGCAGCATCCCTATTCCGTTATGCGGCATTCCTAAGCCCCGGTACCGGCACACACGTAGAAAAATAATATAGATAACTTTATAAATAAGTAATTTAAGCTTAAATTAAACTATAATAAATATAATTAAATTATAGGTCTATTATAAGCTATATAATTAATAAGTAAACCCTAAGTCCTAAAATATTAAATACTAATAATATAATAATATCCTAATACTCCTACTCTATAATACTATTGCCTTTAGCATTAATATTATATTTGCTAGGAGGCTTATATAAGGCTATTATAATATTCTTACTATATATAAGGCTCTTAAATTATAGTATTAAGCTATAATTTAAGCTTTTAATATCCTTCTCTGCCTCCTTAATATCTCCTAAATAAAATATTATTTGCTAATATATATAAGGCATCTTTATTTTAGCCTTATATATATCTTAATACTATTCTAGCTATTATAAAGCCTATATTATAGCCGTAGTATTTATAGTTATAGTTGGTACTATAAGTATATTTAGGATAATAAACTCCTGATACGGCTTTTATTATACCTTTATATATTATTTCTTTAATACTAAATTAAGTGCTAAAGAAGTAAATAAAGGAGGCGGATTTAAAGTATTTTATAATACTTTTATATACTTTTATTAAAGTATAAGGTTAAAGTTTATTAAATTACAATAACTTATTTTTAGCCTAAGGCTAAGGCTTCCTTTAAGGCGCCCCTTCCCCTTAATAATTTCTAAATTAAATAGTTTAATAAGGAGATTATTTTTATTAGTAATTAGTCCCTAGTAATTAAGCTACTAAAAGTAATTAACTGCTTTTAATAAAATTAAATTACCTTATTCCTAAATTTAAAATAAGTAATGCTAGTATAAGAGGCTTATATTAATACTTATTCTATATTAATAAGGCAAAGGAGGGATTATAACTTTAGGCTTATACTTTTTAAGCAACTAAAGCTTACAATTAATTAAAGTAAGGGCATTTATACTTACTTTACCCCTAAGAATTAAAAAGGTATAATTTAGTATATTTATACTAAATTACCCCTTTTAAAAGGTCTCTTTAGCTATAATTCTTACAGCCTATGCCCTCTAAAATATAATAAGGCTGCAAATTATAAACCTAAGATTCCTTATACTACTAAGAATATACTACTTAATGCTAATATATATTAATTTAGCCAATAAAGTTATTATAAAGCTAAAATAATAATACTAATTAATATAAGCTATAATAAAGTACTCTTATTATAGCTTAATTTATATTTAAAAATAATAATTAATTGCTTTAAATAGCTAGCTATATACCTTAAAAGTATTAAGGCGCTCCTTAAATACTAGAATATTTAGTAAATAAATAAGGTAATTAAATGCCTAAAGAAACTCTATAAACTAAGGATTATAAAGTATTTACTTATCTTCCCCCTTTTAAGTAGGAGGGAAGAACCTCTTTATCTTTACTAGTATATTTATATAAATATACTAATAGTAAATATATAAAGAGACCTCCTTTTATAGGAATTCCTTTATAAGTATATTAATTAGCGCCTTTTTATAATTAATATATATAATACGTAGGCTAGGAATAGCCTTATTATATATAAGCTTACTTAATTAATTAAGCGTCTATATATAAGTAGACTTAACCTTATTAGGTAAGAAGATAGTAGTAATTAAAAATAAATGCTTTATATTTATAATGCTGCTAATATTTAAAAAAGGTATCTTAAACTTATTTATCTTATAAGTATAATTAAATTATAAAATATTAAGATGCCTCTTTTATAACTTAATACTGCTTTATAATATAATAAAAAGGTATTATATATAGCTATTATTATTAATCCTTAGGATTATAATAAAGGCTAAATTATTACAAAGCTTATTAAGGAGCTATTAAATAAAGGATTTGCCTTTAAGGATAGCTTAATTATAAGCTTTAAGGAAGTTTATAATATTTTAACCCCTAAGAGTTAAGATATTAGGATTATTAGTTTTATAAAGGCTAGTAAGAATTTAAAAGATCTTTACCTAAGTATTTTATTATAATAAAATAAATATTATATGCCTTTTTATAATATTCCTTTAATTAGCTATAAAGGTTTTAAAGTAATTAGGGTAATAAGAATGCCTTTTTATAGCCTTATTTAGTAAGGGCTTAATTATTTAATTGCTATTAAAGTTATATTAAAGAAGAAAATAATAGGGGCAACTTTCCTTATAAGTTATAATTTATTATCTCTTTAAGAAATATATGCTTATATTATAATAAATATAAGTATAAGCCTTTATATAATAAAGGCAATAAAAGGTAATAATGCCCTTTTTATTTGCCTTATAGTAATAAATTATAAGGCTAAAGCCTTGCTTTTTAGCTATATCTTAAGTAAAGGTATATGCCTTTTTAAATAATAAGAATATAAGCTTAGGGGGGATCTTAGGGGGGATCTTAGGGGCGGGAATAGCCTTACTCCCTAAGCTTAGTATAAGCTAGTTACTTATATTTATAGCTAAAATACTATAAATATATAGCTTATATAGCTTATAATTAGTATAAATAGCTTTATAAGTAAGTATAAGTAAGTAAAAAGAATATATTTTTATATTTAAAGTCTAATTATAAGGCTATTTATTATAATTAATGCGTTAAGCGCTAGTACTAGGGCTTAGGGATGCCGCATAACAGAATGGGGATGCTGCATAACGAAACCCAACAATAATCAGGGCTTTCGAACCAGATCCTGCCTTGCCAAGCCCTTAAGACGGGAAGACCGTTTGCTCCACGGTGTATTTCCGACGCGCTGATTGATGTGGAAATATCCCTAGTCATCGCGGTGAGCAGCTCGTACGCCGTTGCGCCAACGCTACAAATGCCTTCCCCCAAGATGATCTGGTCCGTCTTTCTTGCGTTATTATCGAGGAGCTCGGGTGACACGAGGGTAAAAATGCCTTTCGTTGCGAATCCGATTTAGATTGCTTACTCCATAAGGTCGAAGATACTGCCCTTCACCGTCCGTGCATCTGAAGGTCTGCTGACAATGTGGACCGTCTAAGGAGATTAGGGTATGTTGTAGATATCAGCTTCCAGAAGAACACTTCTAGTAGTTTATCTTGTGGAGATCCAACCTTTCTGGGTGCATGTACGCCAGACCCTTCGAGATAGAATATGGCAAACGATGGTTTGTGCATCTGCCTTTCGTTGTCACCATGTAATACCAGATGCTTCTTCCAATCGTCACAAAAGCGTTTCCCAATGGTGATGTAGGGTGAATCCAGGAATTGGTACGAACCCGAGAGCCACACCAGGTGATTGCAGGATTTGACCCAAGAGGACTTTTTATTATAATCGCTTCGACTGTGCATGATGCAGTACGTGAAGTCCTGTTGTGTGCAAGAACACGAAATCTGCTTCGCAGCACGAGGCCTGGTGTCCTTGGATACGTCCTTGCTGTCAATCTATTGCTGGAGTCAAACTGCCGCTGGAGTCAAACTAGGCCATCGCAGCCTGCGATAACTGGCTGTCGGTCGCAGACCCTAGAATCCCAGCGCTTGTAATGGCAAACGACGGTAGTGTGATAATGGCGGTTGGTTGCAAGCTCGGCGAACCCGCACAAACTCTGGCAGAAGGGTCCTCGTTTGCCATGCTGCATCTCATCTCATGAACGGGCTTAAGCGGGCGTCACCACGACCGGTGACAGGTCGTGGTCTTGCTATGCCGGCAGGTCTGGACAGGGTTGGAGTCAAGGCAGCAAGAATACATAAGACCGAGTCAGGTGGTAGTCTAGAGTTTCGAGTTTTGCGAAGTTCTGCCTCGGAGCTGCTCCAAGGTGATGGGGGGGGGGGGACGAGGACGGCTTGTGGCAGGTGCGAACCCTTGCTATCTGCTGACATGATCTGTACCTGCAGCTCGAGGCACGATGTGTCTGCATGTGCATCGCATGCAGTACATGGAACCGATGGTGCATATGAGACCTGCATCATGCATGCGCCGATGAAGAATTTGGAAAAATGCATGTTGGCTGCCTCAACTAGATGCCTGGAGGCTGACGGAAGTTATAGGTCCTTTTTGAGGTCGTGGCCATGGCTTCCCCTAAACAGTGCAAAGCCCTGAGGACTGCGTCATGACAGGATCAAAACCAACAAATTCTGCACCAAGGGACACCGACGTGGTTCTTCCCTACCATTGTATACGTCTGCATGCGAGGAGATGAACAACGCAAGGCACCTTCACTACTTCCTTACCTTTATCCCACTAAGAATCCAGAGGTTGCCGTTTCTCTTGAGTGCAGGGTAAGGCTGCTGACAGCAGAAGTCTAACGAACATCGTAAGGAACGTCTTCAAAGATACACAAGACGACTTGAGAGGTTCAATTACTCCGCCAGCATATAAAATTTTATAACCAGTACAAACAAGAACGCACAAAAAAGGCAGAAAAAAAAACATACAACAGGCGGTATTCGCTGGTCGTCACCGACCCAACTACTAATCGCCCCTTCAGATGATTCACTAGGGGAGAGCGGACGGGATCCCGTGTTTCCATCTGAGTATGGTCGTATGTGGCAGAAGGGAGGGGTAGTTCAACATATAAAGCTGTCATCTGTCACGAACATATACAAGACTGTTGTTTGTGAGGGTGGAGGTGCTGGGAAGCAGCTGATCAGGGATGCGTTCACACCGTAGGCCTAGGTAGATGATGCCTTGGCTGTGTTGGGTCGCACAACAACCATCAATTGCATCACCACAAAAAAAAACAAAACAAAACACACAAATGGAAACGCTGAGTATTTAGTACAAATACCTTCGTATTTACAACAAGAAAAGGAGATAATGCTATGATATGTGGCGTAGCAGTTCGAGACTGTTGTTGTCATAATAGACATAAAGAAAAAAAGGGAAAAGAAGTCCCTTGCCTTTTTACCTTGGCCGGTCGTCATAACTCCATAAACTCCCATTGCTTGTCCCCACAGAATGACACACACCCATTTTGCCCCTCCGGATACCTAAAAAGAAAGAAAAAACATGGACAATACACGGCAATGGAATGAAAAATGCCTTCAACGCAACGGCCAATGATCGGCTCGTGCCTGGGTTTCCCACGGGATATTCCTCTCCACATGATCCCGAGCCTCGTCTCTCGTGTTGTAGGTCACAGTCACAGTCACCTCGTTCGTCCGCAATATCCTGCCGCCGTTCTGCGAAGTGCTTTTCTGAAGTGCTTCCCCGACAACTTCCACTGGTGACTTTTCCGTGCTGGCACGGCCTCGCGTCACGGGGGTGGTGCTCTCCTGGGACTCGAGGTCGTCGAACTGCTTCTCTCTCCTCGGGGACAGGGCTTCCTCGCTGGAATTGAGGATGATGATGGTCTCTTGAAGCTCCATGCCTGGGTCGAGAGGATCGAGGGGTCGACGCGGCTTTGCGCTGTCGAGGCTCGGGAGAGTCCCTGATTTCGGACCGGTGGCGGATCGCTCGCCGTAGTATTGTTGCCGTCGTTTGTGGGCGCTGTCGGTTTTGCGACTGCTGCTGAAGGGGTTGCGGCCGCGGAAGATCTTGTCCATCAAGGGGGAGAGGATTGGGATGGTGGCGGCGATGATGATGGTGGAACCCTCGATGCTGATGATGTTGTTAGTGCCATGGGGTTTGGAATGGTTGTTCTGCTGTTTGCAACGTACATGGTCCAGTTGATGAGATCAGAACTGTCATAGGAGAAATCCGGACTATACAGGCCACTGGGGATCCGCGTTGTCTTATAGATGGCAACAGCAGCACCACTGAGTACACCGTTAGCTAACCTGCCATGGAGGAATCGTGCATTGTCGACTCGTACTTACACGCAGCCAATACCCAGAGCAGCAGTCAGAGCCAGCTTCTTGCGCAGCTTCATCTGCAGCTGGAACAGGACCACGGCCGGATAGATGGCAAGATACAGGTCCACAAAGGCCGACAGAGCACCGGCGAAGAGGCTGAAGTTGACGATATACTTGGGGTCCACGCAAGTCTTGGCCATGTCGAAGTTCCACATGGCCCTGGTCGGGGTGCACTGCCCGAGCAGCGTGCCCACGGTGGCGACCAGGGTCAGGAGACACAAGACGGTCATGCCCCAGAGGAGCCAGAGGTGCAGTCGGCTGGGGTTCAGGAGCCGGGTGAGCAGCGAGACGACGGCGAACTTCGGCAGCCCGAAGCACATGACGCCGGGGCAAAAGGCCGCCAGCGTCCAGAGCCGGACCTGCTCCTGCTGCGGGATGGTCAGGGTCTGGTAGTGCTGCCCGTTCCCGTTCTGCACTGCGACGACGGTCATGGTGCTGGACAAGATGGCACACGCCTGAGAGCTTCGTCAGAAGGGTCCTGATCCACCACGCAACGATGGAGAGTGTTCCTTTGGGGGGGGTTTTTCAACTACTCACCAGCCCTGCTACACACCAGTAGTCATCGCTCCTGAGCTGTCGGAAGATCCCAAGACGGACGTACATCCGGCCAGCCATGAAGACTGTGGCGAGGCCGACGAAAGTCCAGCAGGTCGTGATGATACTGGGACCTTTGTCCTGCCTGACCCAACCATAGTAGGCATCAGTGCCTTCCGGCGGCGGCGACGACATGGTATAAGTCCTGGTCGCCCCTCTTCGAACAGTGCTGCTGCTCTGATGTTGTTGGCCGGACTCGGACGTCTCTCCAAGCAAAGGAGGTCCTGTCCAAGTTGCCTTCTGGGCCTGCCTGGTTGAAGACGAGAGGTTATGCCTGACGAAGAAACCGAGGGTCTGGAAAGCTAAAGCCAGAAGATCGACTTTACGTGGGGTCGACGGCTGTCTAAATAAGGCAAACCCGTCTCATGGTCCAGGGAGTCTAGGACCGTGCCGAGTTTGGCAATGGATCTCATTTGACCAAGTTGGTGGAGTGAAAAGATGGGGACTGGGAAAGGATCGTCTTTCGGCCGCCAGGTTTGTTAGCATGTGGTAGTCTTTTCCCCAAGTGACGAGTTTGCAAGGTCAGTATGCCAATCGGCTTGAAGGCTGGAGGCTAAAGTGAGGCTCTTACGGGCAATCATATAAAGTCACACGCCACGGTCCCATTGCGAACGTGAAGGTGATGGGCTCGCAAGCTATCGGTTTTTGTACATGCAAGCCCAAGTCCCGACACGAACAAAGGCAGAAAACAGAACGTCTGCAAATCCTTTCTCAAAAGGGAAAAGGATGTACTGTATGTGGTCCAGTCCAGTGACAGGGGATGCCCAAGATCCATCATGGACCGTTCCCACCGGGCAGGGCAGGGGGCCACGCTTCTTCTTCAAGCCCGGCTCTGGGGGTTAGCATCCTCCGTTGGATGGCGGGTCTCGCATGTCTAAGTGGGTAGCGGCACTGACGGGAAGTGGCTATTGACGGACTAAAGTGACCAGGCACGGGCGAGAGACTTGGTGAGGGACATTGTATGTATATGAATTGAGTTTGGAGATGAAGCTCTCCATGTCCCGCAGCGTGATCCAGGATGGAGCTGTTCCTCCAGGCTTAACGCGCGTTGTCACAATTCTGATAAGCAGTACGGAGTAGTTCAGGGCATGAATGGGATCAGAGCTGTTGAATACATTCTTCCCGTCTCACGTTGCATCGCTAACGAATAGAAACAACTGATGATAGGTAGCCGAGGTGTGTTCTCTTATCTGCCGCGAGGCTCGACTACCTAGATACCTTAGGAGGTGTAGGTGTAGTATCGGTCTATTCGTTTGGCGAACATGAGGCTCTCTGATGTGCCTCGAGACCTGACGACGGTTAGCCATCGTCAGCCCAGCTGCCCTACGCCATGATGCGATTCTTTCTCTAATGTTGGCACACTCGTGCGTCTTGTGGCTGAAATGGTCTGCAGCACCGGCCCGACCAAGGATGGGTGCAAGGCGATTGGCCACGGCTGAGAACGCCAAAAGGATGAGTTTGGATAGGGCGAGACGCAAGCCAACTTAGTGTTAAGCAGCCATTTTCCAGATTCTCGAAAAGTTAGGATGGGAGGCACTGTCTGCGGATCATCATCATCACGGACCTCGGTGTCCTCACCTCGGCACTGAGGGCCACATGACGATGCTGCCAAGGGCATTGCCTTTCTCCTGTATCTGTTTTGGATTAACTGCCTTCTTTGGTCCAGTGGCCACCCGCAACGACTTTGAGTTTCTCGCAACTCTGCCACAGATCTTGCCTTGTCGTTCATTCTGCAGGATACCTTATCATAGTACTCATGCACCATCTCTATGTTCAACCCGGTCCGAGGCCAGGGCAGCGTCCTACGTACTCGTACACCCGACGCCGCATTACGGAGTAATTACAGTACTGTACTGTAGGTATTGCAATCTTGTTATCAAGATGCTTGCTTGTATGAATGCGGGCCCAACCCCGCTCTGTCGGGACGTGGAGCATGAGCTTTCTGTCCTGCAAGCCGGTCCGTCTTTCAGGGGGCGGCGACCCGACAGCTTGTACTCCGTACGGAGTACCGGTATTCTGGATTCTGTAAGGCAAAGGGTTCCTCGGGCCAGATTCGATACCATCTGGGCTCTTATGATGGTCTAGCATGTGTGCCACGCTCCCATAAAGTGGCGGGAAGCTTTTCGTGCGGCCGAGTCGCCTTCGCAAGCTAGAAGGGAACCGGACTGGGACCGCGACATGGGGTTGGGCAACGGTCGTGGTGTCTGTAGAGTGTAAACTTTGCTCAACCGCAACTTGAAACGTCACAAAAGCAATGACAGAACCGGGGTGAAAGTCGTTCTGTCGTCTACGTTAGACCAGAGTTTCGATCTTGGTAACCCCTTCTGTCTCTCTCTCTCTCTCTCTACAGAGTTCACCACGACCCTGTCTTCATCAAGCCCCAGGGAAGCAACCTCGACTCGACTGTACGGAGTAGATCCCGACAAATGTCGCCCGGCCACTCCCCAAAGTGGCGCACTATTCCGGCACTATCTACTCAGCTTCGTGGGGTTGGACGACGAGCCTCCTACTGTAACTTCTACAGGAGCATTGCTACAGTACAGCACACCCATGTGAGTGCCGAGCGGCGCAAAGTCTAATAACGCCTGGCGATCACTTTAGTGCCAGGGGAACGACGCTCTACTGCTACCATACCATACTGTAAGTACCTTAGCGCTACCAACGGCCGTTGCGTCTTTTGAGTCCAGTGGTGGCTTTGGCTTTTGAGATGTTTTTCGTTTCGCGCTCTAGACTTCATCACCATTACGCGCGAGCTGGGCACCAGGCTGGCGGAGGCTTCCCCGTCCGTGCGAGTCCTTGTACGATGTGGCGCTCGCTGGGGATCAGCTCGGCTTTGTCTTCGGAACCGGATTGTTTGCCCCGTCGTCGTTGCTCGCGACGCGAATGGTGTACTGTACATACTGCATGGTGTTGTAGAAGACAGTACGGAGTAGGTATCTACAGACTGTACATACAGTACCTGGCCGTGACAGGGTCTGCAACCGTGCAATTTCGGCTAATCCAACGCTCCCATGAGGATGGGAGGACGCCCAGTCTGTTCGCATATATATATATGTGAGTCGGTAATACTGCTGGGATCGGGATCGATCTTAAAATTACAATTGGGAATCGCGTTCAGGCAAATGCATGCATGCATGCATGTCATCGGCCGCCATGCTCTATCCTCTCAATGGCGATCGATCTCTGCGCCGTCAACTGGCCCGAGCTTCGCTTTGACAGACATTGACAACGTGCCACGTGAGATCCACCGATTGATTCATTATTGTATAGCTGCAGCTTTATGGGTGTTTAGAAACAGGTTCTTGGAATTCACCCGAACAATATTTGTTAGTCGCCGTTCACTCATGGGCTGCTTGCCATCACTGCCAAAGCTGACTATCGTTTTGAGGCTTTGAGCCTCCATGTCCTGCAACTGAATCTCCTCCAGTGCTTGCTTCTCCGATCATCGTACCATGCAAACAGCAATCGCTCACGAGACTGAAATGCCCATTTTGATAGGCGTCGAATAAACCTGCGCACTCTGCGCCACTGGGACGATACAACCTCGCCATCGGCCTCAGATCCGTGGGGCACCAGCGCCACCCGATCTTGGTTTACCACGTCGGGTCTGTTGGATCGAATGTACATAAGACTGCTTTCTGCTGGTCCACGATCCTCATTCGGGTGAGCAGTCACTCCCTCATCACGGAAAACCCCGATTCGAGGTGTGCCTCTCTGACCGGGCAATCGCACTTGGGTCCGCTGCCGTCGGTCGCGACAGGACCACAATATGGTTGCATTTGGCTGTAGTTTGGTACCCATCAAGTGAGTTCGCGTCCGCGTAATTCTCCGATAAGGTGATTTTGATGTTTGAGTCCTGCGACAAATGCCAGATACTGAAGACTTCGTAGGCCTTCTGGTGAGGACTTGGAGTAGTCTGCAAGTGGCGGTCGCTCATCTACTCTCGCGTCAGAAGCCATGGAAGCTGAAGAGAGGGACATGATGTCTTGACACTCGAACTTTCTTTGAGCTGTCAACCGGAGCACCGAAATCTACTGTACTAAGATTTTGTCGGTTCCTTCAGTCCCAAGGGCTGCAGCCTGGCATTGGTATGTGGTCATTACCCTCCGCAGGGTGCCTTCGCGCATCTGTCTAAGAGGGTTCAACTTGAAGAGTTCCCCAGCATGCGAACTGCCGACCGCGAAAACAGCAGTTGCCCAGATGCATGACCGAGATGAAACAACTTTGCACCTTGCTCAGCAGGTCTTTTTGACCGATGCAGACCAGAGCCTAAAGACCGGGAAAGAATCTCAGTTATACCCGCCCAATCACAACCCAACAAGTGTCGCCGACCCTGCGTTGCACGTGCCCTTGCCGTCTCGGCGAATTCATCGACTGCCTCGAGGGAGCCCGTTATAGACCCGTGTGGATGGCAAAGGCTTTCAAGAGATGGTCTTGCCATCCGTGTTTCCAGCTTCCTCATACCCCAACCACATGTGTACGACATATAGTGTTCATATCCAACAGAAGGCATATGAGAAAAGTAGTTAGGAGCGTGATGAACCCTCCGCCAAACGCGAGACGCTGCACCTCAATTATACGAATACACCGCAGAAGCTCTTCGCGAAAGATCTGAGATGCAATACCTAAAGCTGCCTAGCGGAGCGTCGGCCAGAACGGGCATTGGTCAGCCTCCTCATCCATGAAGGCAAAATAGAATGTTAGCCTCTTTTCTATCTCAGTAGCCATGGAGCATCGGGCCCTCGATCTCTTTTCCAAGAGGGTACTCCGAGTGGATTCGAACGGGAACTCAAAAAAGTCAAAAGAAGTGGTATGGCGGAGATAATGACATGACCAATGAAAGGCCCAGTGCTCATTTTTGAGCCGGGAAATCTCATCATCGCGGATGTTTCCCAGCCCAGGCCGGAGGACTGCGAGGATGCGATGGTGTGAATGACCACAAAGCATCATGCGTGGATCTGACCTGCGTCTCATTCACGGGATGTATGAAAGCATTGGTGGACAGACTTGCCTTGGGCATCGGGTCATTGTTGTCGTTGAGAAGGTGAGCGCTGCAGTCGACCGCTTGATGTCAAGGCGACTCAGCCATCCGGATCAGGTTCCACGAAGATCGTCGCATTGCGCCAAACCAGGCTGTGAATCCAGTCCTGAAGATACGCGGCATCAAAACGTTGGTCTTTGCTTTATTGCTGTATCTTCACAAGCTCTGCAAGGTTTGTTCCGCATCCCTTAGTAGTAACAAATCACTGACATGAAAGGCGTAATACATGCCTATCCATTGGGCGGAAAGCAGTCTGATCAAGGTCCCATCGTCCTTGGATGACAAGGCATGGCTGGTCCTCTCTGATATCTTCTCACCGGCTGAGTGCTATTGACTAGCTGGGTTCGATTGAGTGACGCTCTTGCTGTACTTGGTGCTGAACCTGTTGGTCTCACGGCAACCTACAGCGCGATCACCAGAGGAGCCTCACTTGTGCGTGTGGTCGACCATGTGCCTGCAAGTGTTACCGAACCAGCAGGCATGGATGCAGTTTCCCATCACCTCCACCCGCTGAGGCAGCGCTTCGAAACAGATACTGCGATATCATCTCAATGACGTCAAGCGTGCGACTGTCAAAGTTTGCGTGGCTCAATTGGGCGACGAGCTGGAGGCATAGGAGAATCATGTTTCCAAGAAGCCCTCAGGGTGACTGGAGGACTTGATGGCGTCGATGATGCAGGCCCCGATCCCTCAGAGCGCCAAACTGACATTGCACCTGGTATGCGCATACCACTGATGTGATGTAGCGATTGGTGCTTTGATTGCATCTCAAGGAATTGCGCCTGCCAGCTGGCGTTGTGCGATATCATGAGGACACCTCGAGGTCGTTGAGCTGGTCCAACACGTTCGCGCGCGTTCTGGCTTTGTCTTCACGGAGGAGATGAGTTCACATGACGCGCCCCGTGCTTACATGGGCTGCGAGAAACGGGAGGCGGTCAAATTTTTGATCGACGCAATGATGGACCCTCGGCTTGACTCGATGACGGCAGAGGGGGTTGGTATGGAGGACCCTGCAGCCGGGAGATCTCGAGTCAGTGCCTAATTACTGGATCCTGCAGGGACTGACCAGTTGAAAGACAGCATCCTTCACGTTGGTAGGGCACCATGATGCACTTGTCCGCAGCCTCTTGACCAAAGTAACGAGTGGCGCATATGGTTAGTCGTACCCGTCGACGCTCATCAGGGCTTGGTTGCAGCGCTGCAACGGCACCGCATTCGGGATAGACGGACCTTCTGGCCAGGAAGGTTTGCGAGTTTTCTGAATTCCGATGGATGGACTAAGTGGGCGGCGGAGTGGTTGCTGGGCAAAAACCATGGCATTGCGTTGCCCTGCGTTCAATCCCCATCCCACTTTCGCATCGCGGGGTAGCTGCCGTGTCTCTCGAGCTCTGCTGCCTGGAGGCTCAGGCACTTTCAAGGCACGCCTTAGCTTCGACTTTTTTCCATCTCCAACAATCACGACACCCATATCGCAACCATGAAGTCTCCAATCCCGGATTACCTTGCCGGCGTCCTCGAAAAGGTGCGGCCAATTGAGCGAGGAGCTCCCGCCGGCTACATCGACACGTTGGCCAGAGCCGACACGTCCAAATTGGCCGTGGCCATTGCCATGGTCGATGGCAATTTGTACTCAGCTGGAGATGACCGCGTTGAGTTCTCTATCCAATCCATCTCCAAGGCCTTCGTCTATGCCCTGGCAATTGAAGATTCTGGCTTGGAGAGGGTCCTGGAGAAGATTGGGGTCGAGCCCTCGGGCGATGCATTCAACGAGCTGTCCTTGGAGAAGGGGACCAATCGCCCTATGAACCCTATGATCAACGCCGGTGCCATCACTGCGCATTCTCTCGTCGTCGGTCCTGACGCGACCGCAGAGCAGAGGACTGACCGCATTCTGAAGGCGTTGTCGAGGCTTGCTGGTCGTGAGCTGCACGTGGATGAGGAAGTGTACGAATCCGAGCTCAAGGATGGCGACAGGAACATGGGGATTGGCCACATGCTCAAAGCCGCTGGCATCATCAAATGCAACCCGCAAGAGGTCGTCAGGGGATACATTCGCCAATGCTCCATCAACGTCAACGTCCGAGACCTAGCCATGATGGCCGCAACACTGTGCAACGCTGGTGTGCATCCCGTCACCGGCGAGTCCATCATCCCCCAGAGAAGCGTGCGCCAAGTCCTGTCCGTCATGACAACGTGCGGCATGTATGATGCTGCAGGCGACTGGGTGTCCAACGTCGGCATCCCGGCCAAGAGCGGTGTCGCAGGTGGCATCATTGGCGCTTTGCCCGGTCAGGTCGGCCTGGCTGCCTTCTCGCCGAAGTTGGATGAGCGTGGCAACAGCGTTCGTGGCGTCGCGATCTGCGAGAAGATGTCCAGTGATATGGGCCTGCACATGATGGAAGCCAGTCAGATCGCAAGAGCTACGGTCCGCACATCAGTCGCGACGATCGTTGCCGGAGAGTGCGAGCCACACAACCGAAACTGCCAGCGCGAGGTCGTCATCTTCAGTCTCAGAGGTGCCGTGCGCTTCGCCGGCTCAGAGCGTCTCAGCCGTGCTATTCAGCGCGAAGTCGGCGACCCTGACCCGGCGGATCCGGGGTCTGGTGCGCATGCTGATGCCTGTGCGATTGTGCTCTCTTTCCGGGACGTCTATTCCCTCAGTGCGGTTGCACAAAAGGTCATAGGTGAAGTCGTCCGGCGTCTCCTGCTTGAGGACAGGAGCGTAGTCATTGTAGATCCATCACACGTCTTCCCCAAGGAAGTCAAGGGCGACAAGGATGCCCAGCATCCAGTGATTGTGCAGTCGGAAGGGGAAGCCAGGGATCACATCGGAGGACGGGGATGCTCCACGCTTCAGAAGACTGACAGCTGGTAAAAAAGTACTTCAGACTAGAAATCAATTTTGGACACATCGGCACGGCTCCGCGAAATGCGAACAGCGAAGGAATCACCGCCAAATGTAGGACTCTGTCCTGGCCCTGGATAGCCCACCCTTCCAGGCATCTTGGTGACCTAGGACTTGTGACTAGGGTCACATCCCGCATCTCCGGGTAATAGGGCAGTGCCTCAGACAAGTACCCCAGCCAGTCAGCAAGACAGCGACGGCCTGTGTGAGACAAGCTTCAGCCAAGACAAAGCGCGAGAGAATGCTTCCACCAATCGAGGTTGCGACTTGTGTGAGGGTCCATGAGCATGGAAGACCTGTCCTGCAGTGTACTTTATGGCAGAATTGCTAGTTCATGCCAAGGTATAGGACGATTTCGAGGCGCGATGATGTCGGGAAACAGCCACGATCTCTCATTGAGGCAGCTGTACCCGGCCCGCCTGGCCGACAACCACACCTTAAGCATGAGGCCCAAGATGTATAAGTATGGAACAAATGGCTTCGACTCAGCCAAGGCAAGCCAGCCTCCAAGTCCGCCAGTATACAAAGACCAGTTCAGCGTACGAATATGCTTCGCTTATCTCACCTGCTCTCTGTGCTTTTGGGTTTTCAAACCACCACGGGTATAGCGTCGTCTGACACCGACTTGGTAGCCGCCGGGCTTACAATACTGACAAGCAATGATCTCAACGGTAAGCAATCCATCTTAACTACACACTCTGGTACAAATAGCTTACGCTATTCGCAGCCGAGCCTGCACCTGGCTCTGGTGCAATTCTGATCGATGCAAACGTAGACTACTCTAAGGCAGAAGAATTATGCAATCAGCTCGGCGAGTCACTATGGGACACTGACGAACTCAACTCAACAAATCCCCTGAAATTTTCTCTTGATTATCAAGTCTTCTTGGGGAACTACAAGAAAGATGCGGAGTTCTGGGTCGGTGTTCAGAAGGAGAAGGACTGCAAGTGTAGAGCTATGCAGGCCAATGGCTCCCTGCATCACGCCAAGTGCTCTGAACGTCTTCCTGTGCTCTGTAGCCAAAGTGCTTCAGTCTCGAACATAACCTGGGAGGACAACTCGAAGCCTCTGCAAGTAACACGGGATCTTGGTGTTGCACGTATCACTGGCTACAGAGATTTCTACACATGGAGGTTCCGGGGGATACGCTACGCGCCTGAGCCACAGCGATTCGAATACTCGACTACCCTGCGGAACATGACTGGTGAAATCTCAGCCCTGGAGCCTGGGGCGGATTGTCTTCAGGCAGACGCGCCAGACTTACAAGATGATTGCTTGTTCCTGAACGTCTGGACGCCTTCACTGCCAGCAATGTCGAACGGCAGCGTCGTGGCTCCGACGAAGCTGAAGCCGGTCGTCTTCAATATATACGGAGGTTCACTGATGACTGGTTCAGGAAGCAACCCGGCCCTAGACATGGGTAACATTGCCTCCCGGGGTGATGTTGTGGCTGTGTCCTTCAACCACAGGATGGGGAATCTTGGCCTGCTGGTCTTCAATGACGGCATCCACAATGGCAACATTGCTCTCAATGACCAGATCAGTGCTCTCACCTGGGTCAAAGAGAACATCGCCACGTTCGGCGGTGATCCGGATCGTATTACCATATCGGGGGAGTCATCGGGTGCAATATCCGTCCGCTACCTCCTGTCATCTCCCCTGGCCAAGGGGCTATACTCGGGCGCATACCAGCAGTCCGATGGCAACGGAGGCCCTGCAGAGCCTTGGGGACTCTGGTGGTCGAAGAAACAGTCCTACGAATATTTCACAAAAACGGTCTTGCGCGAGTTCGGCTGCGACGATGCTGATGATGAAGTCGAGTGCCTAAGACAAGTCCCAGGGGAGCGACTGACCAGCCTTGACAACCTGGACGGGGAGCGAGGCACTGCAAGATATCCGGTCGTCGACAACCACTACCTCACGACTCCGCATTTTCTGTTGGACGGCTCCGGTCCCCGTTACGCACGGGACATTCCTCTCGTGACTGGGTCGACGCGAGACGAAGGCGGCATCACTGCGGAGTTGGCAGCTCTGCCTTGGGATTCCATGGGCCTCGAAGATTGGAAGAACATCCTGATCCAATCTGCGGACAGGCTCCGAGTCGACCTCGACCCAGTGTTTGCCAACCTAGACGTCTTCGGTCTGACGGCGAACTCGACCGGGGACGACCTCTTCAAAGCCACGGCTAAGATTGTCGGGAACAGCATGTTCATTTGCCTGGACCGAGCCAAAGCGTACTCGGCATCGAAAAACAAAGTAGTGGAGAAAGTGTACTCCTTCACCGTTAATCGGACATACAGCCTGCGTGGCTACACCACCAAGTGGTGTGATGCACCCATCACTCCCCAGCGCCCCAACGGCGACCCGAACATGGAGTATCTCAAATGCCATGGAGGCGCGCAGATGCCGACATTCGGAACATACAAGCGCCTGGGTTATCCAGATCGCGACGGGTTTGACGTCCCCTTCAGCCGACTGCTGATCGACTACTTCACGTCCTTTGTTCGCACGGGTGACCCAAACCCCGACGAGTCGTACCTGAAAACAAGAGGATACGATTCGACGGTAGAGCAGGTCAGGAAGATTGGCAAGTGGAGGCCTGTGAATCCGGAGACTCCCGAGGAGATGATCCTCCAGTGGGATGGGGCGATGGCACCCTTTGCAGATGGCAAGCTGTGCTCAATCTTGGGACAACCATTGGAGTACTGGGAGGATATTGAAGGAGCAGCCTAAAGCGATCGCTTGATCCACACTTTGATCATCCTCACGGCACCAGGCACCCGGGCCGCGTAGTGCACTGGACCTAGTGGGTGTTCAGCTGGTACGTAGGTGGTGTTGCTAAGCTGACACCAGCGACGAGCTGCACAGCCCAGGCCCAGACTAGGCCCGGTGAGAGCTCAGTTGACAAAGATATGCAACACACGTGGTGGCATAAAACAATGCCATTCTTTCTAAAGCCCTTTGTGTCAACTCTTATCTAACGGTTCTCTTTGCTCACGGAAATGACAACCCCACGGCTTGCATCCAACCTGGAGGACTGATAGTTGTTCCACATGGGGTTTCGATTATGGGCCAATATCCTGTTGCCTTGGCCGCAGCAGCTGGAAGCTCGTGTCCCTTATGCTCCGTCCACTGGATTCTCCGGTCTGTTCGATTCCTCCCCATGATTCGCTGAGTCTCGGGTGCGCCCATACTTGTTCGCTGCGACCCCCCATTTGCCAACGTCCTCGTGGCGTACTGTACTGTACGTATTTAGAACGGTCCCGGTCACCTGCAAGCAATGCAGTTTCGGCGTATCAAAATCAGGCTCTGACGCCACCGCTTTGTATGGGCTGCACGAGTTGTCCCCAGTACACGGGACCGGGGCTGGAACTGGGATGCTCAGCCCAGACATGCGGGCTAATGCTGCATTAGGAATGATCGCCAACCAGGAAGTCTCGGGTACTCACGCGAACACAATGGCAGAAGAAAAGAAAAAGACAATAGTGGGCTTGCCTGTGTGGTGATTTGCCCACAAGCTTGTTGAGCAATGACTGGATGCTCCTCTGCTAGTCAGGGGTATTAGGGCAAAGTCAAAAGCGATCCTTTTTAATTACAACGTACTGTACAGCGCCTACATCTCAAACCACAATGGCTCAGACAAACTACCAAGATCCCTCCCAACGTCGATGTAATTCGATGCAAGTCGGAGCACAGCGCAAGGATCGCTTGCACCCCACCACCACCGATTGCCATGTCAGCCGTGCCCCGGATGGAACCAAGGGTCCCAGGATGCGCCCAACTTCTCGCCTCGGCCGATGCGCTGCATTCGCACGGAAGGACGTGCCTTGGCCGGATGGCAATAATAAAGAAACGGTGCTCCAAGCTTGCAGTCCTCGTGGGGGGTGGTCGGTCCTCGAAGTTCGTATTCACCTGGAGGTTGCAAGCATGGCTTATAAGTGCATGCATGAGCTGGACTCTGGCTGACCTCCCTCCTGAAAGAAGCAAACGCCTGGTGTAGCTAGTCAGGGGATTTGCAAGGCCGTTGATCTTTCTTATTAAAGGACGATCTTGGATTCCCTCTGCTACGTGAAAGCCGCCCAGTTTCGTTCTTCTCAGCGGCGTCCTTCTCAACATGAGGCAGCTTACATCCCTCCCGTCGATACTATGGCTGAGTGGCCTTTGGGCGATCACATGGGCGTTGGCACCGCCCCCAATCCCACCATTGGTCCCGGCCCCGATTGAAGGTCCAGAGGACGAAATGCGGAACGTGACGATCGCAAGCCTCGATGAAAACCAAGCGTCCTCGGAGAAGACTCTGGCAGAGTTCAGTATGTTTGCGGCTGCTCCTCTGGGCGCGCAGATGGATCGGACGGGCTGGACTGTGGCCTGCAGCACCTCTTACAAGAACTATCCATGCTCGAGGGTTCTCGACGGCAATGCGGCAACGTTCTGGCATACCGACTACGGAGTCACACCTATGCCCCAGCCGCCGCACACCATCACCATCGATATGAAGGCCACCAAGGTGGTGACTGGACTGGCGATGCGGCCGCGCCAGTCGGGAGTCAACGGGTTCATTGCGCGGCACGAGGTGCTTCTCAGCACGGATGGCACCAACTTCGGCACACCTGTGTCGTACGGGACATGGTTCGGTGACAGCACTGAGAAGTTCTCCAACTTCGAGCCTCGCGCCGCCCGCTATGTAAGGCTGCGAGCCCTCACCGAGGCCGCGGGCAACGACCAGTGGGCCAGCATCGCCGAGCTGAACCTCTACGCGGCGGAACCCAAAGCACAGAACACAGTCGGCGGCACTTGGGGTGCGACGATAGACTTCCCCATCGTGCCGGTCGCTGCCTTTGTCGATCCGCCGACTGGGAACCTCGTGACGTGGTCAGCTTGGCGATATGACCAGTTCTCCGGGCTGGATCGTGGATTCACACTGACAGCGACGTGGGACCGGTCGAGCAACGTGATCACGCAGCGGACGGTGCAGAACACGAAACACGACATGTTCTGTCCGGGCATCTCGATGGATGCAAACGGCCAGATGGTCGTGACCGGTGGCAACGATGCCGCGAGAACGTCGATATACGATCTACCGTCGCAAGGCTGGATCTCAGGCCCAGACATGCAGATCCCACGAGGATACCAGTCCTCCGTCACGCTCTCGAATGGTCGCATCTTCACCATTGGAGGGTCGTGGAGCGGTGGGAGAATCGACAAGCCCGGCGAGATCTACGATCCGGCCACGCAGAGATGGACTCTTCTCCCCGATGCAAAGGTCACCCCCATGTTGACGCAGGACCACCAAGGACTCTTCCGATCCGACAACCACGCTTGGCTCTTCGGGTGGAAAGACGGCACCGTCTTCCAGGCCGGTCCAAGCACGGCGATGCACTGGATCTACACCAACGGGACAGGCAACACCGTCAGCGCGGGCAGCCGCAACAACTCCCCAGACCAGATGTGCGGCAACGCGGTCATGTTCGACGCCGTGGCCGGGAAGATCTTGGCCTACGGAGGCTCGACGTCGTACCAGGACCGCGACGCGACGACCAACGCGCACCTCATCACCATCAGAAGCCCCGGCCAGCCGGCGACGGTGCAGACCATCCCGGGCGGGCTTCGGTACAGCCGCATCTTCCACAACTCGGCCGTCTTGCCGGACGGATCGGTCTTCCTCGCGGGAGGCCAGGGGTACGGGGTTCCCTTCTCGGACGCGCAGGCCAGGCTCACGCCGGAGCTGTACCGGCCCAGCACGAACAGCTTCATCGCGCAGACGGCCAACTCCATCCCGCGCACCTACCACAGCATGGCGCTCCTCCTCCCGGACGCGACCGTCGTCGTCGGCGGCGGCGGGCTCTGCGGCGGCTGCACGACGAACCACTTCAACGCGCAGGTCTTCACGCCGGCGTACCTCTACGACGCGGACGGTCAGCTGGCGGCTCGGCCTGCCATCACTGCAGCGGGGACCACGGTCAGGGTCGGGGCGACGCTCTCGTTCCAGACGGGTGGTGCCATCTCGGCGGCGTCGCTCATCCGCTACGGCAGCGCTACGCATTCCGTCAACACCGATCAACGACGGGTTCCGCTCCAGTACACATCACGGGGCGCTTCGCACATGGCGAGGATACCGAATGACCCCGGGATCATGACGCCTGGGTACTGGATGCTTTTTGTCATGGATGGGAACGGCGTGCCCAGTGTGGCGCGGACTGTTCGAGTGACGCTCTAGGGAGGAGGCAGGGTCGACATGTTTATTAATACAGTAATTCAATTATACCAAATCACAGATTGAATAAAAACTCCTCTTGAAATTCATTCATCTTGCTCGCTGCTTCACCTCGAAGTTTCCTCAGTGTCATCATCCATCACTGACCTCCCTGGGTCTCCAACTACCGCTTCCTCTGGTAAATGATCTCAAACCTCTCACACAAAACCACACAGTCATCATCAAACGGCCCCGTCCCCTGCGCCTTGAAAAACCGTCGATGGCCATCCATGTAATCCTGCCACGAGCCCTCGTACTCGGAGAGGGCAAACTCCTCCGTCACGTCCCCGAACCGGCACTCGACCAGGGACAGCGTCCTCATCACGGCGGCGGGCCTGCCGCAACTATCCATGATGACGGACAGGTCGCCGACGCCCCAGTGGCGCGGCTGCGGGATGGGCCAGGTGGTCGTGCCCGTCTTGAGACCCCTGAGGGCGTTCTCCAGCAGCTCGACGCCGGACGAGGGCCGCTTCTCGTCGCCGAAGTGGAAGACGTCCTTGGGGGGTGGGAGGGGGTGGCCGAGTGCTGCTGAGGCTTCGGCCATGAGGAACTGGACGTCTTGGCGGTCGGTGGCGTAGAATGACATTGAGCAGGACTTGTCTCTGTGTGTGTGTGGATAGAAAGGTGTATGGATGTATGGATGTGTGTGTGTGTGTGTGTATGGAATGAGTGATTCGCTTGATGCTGGAGATTTTGTTGTTCTGTAGACTACGCACGCTGGTCTTTTTATCAAGCAGATGCTGGTGGAGAGCTCCATCTCTCGGCGGATGAGTCAATCGGCGTGTTAGACTACTACTATAGTAACTTAGGACTAGACGACCAGCTGGACCCTCATCAAGCCACTGCCTTGCCTCGGGAAGAAAAAAAAAACATCATTCCATTGTCCAGTCTGAGAATAGTAGCGATTCTCACCGTGCTCAATTGGTGCAAGGTTCAACGGTGGTCATCTTGCCAACAGCAGTGGATTTACGAGCCGCCGTACCTATGATGAGTCGCATCGTGGTCCCTGAACATCCAAGATCCGACAAGTACTGACCCAGGCCTGATCATGCAACGACCCACAAGACGTTCGAAGCGACATGTCCACACGGTCCTGGTCGTGGAGGATGCAACCCTAAATGCCACCCTACCTACCTAGGTAGGTAAGTATAGATCGAGATGGTAAGAAATTCAGGGTCCGCTGATCTACCTAGTGTCATGCAGCAACAAACTCAATTGCTAAAATCTGACCCTGGGCGCTCAACGTGCGATGCTGACGCAGGAGTGAGCATGTCAACACACGTGCAAGCAGTCGTCTGCAGAACACGGTTTTCACTCTCAACGACCTGCATTGAATCAGCAGCTCGAACGAGGAAGTCGTAACGAGTAGGATCAATGTTGAGCCTGGGTGCTGTAGGCACACCACAGTGTCACGACAACGACAATCCTCAGCTCCGTATAGTAGTCTAGCGACTTTTCCTTTCCGCAGTTCACTGGGCCACTCCACTTTAACGTGGTTGCGTCTGGAGGCGTCACCTTTGGCAGCAGCTTGACCGTGGGTGGCACCGTCGTCATGAGCACAGCATGCACGTTCGATGCGAGCACAACGTCCTTGCCGGAACGCATGTTCTCATATAGACTTACGAAGCAAGATCCAAGTCGAATGAGACTGCGAAAAATTCAATGCGCCGCGGATGCTGATGAAATCTTTTCCAATGTCCGTGACAATAGGGTAGACCTGATTTACTTGGCGTGGACAGACCTGCCTGATTGAGGGCATCTACCTAGGGCGTTATCCGGATTGTGCGGAAACAAGACATCGAGTCTGTTCTAGGTACCTTACCTTGGGTCGTCTTTCTCTAGGTGGCCTTTAATGAGCAGCTTCGATGCGCAGTTTTGGTGGCAGGACAGGTAGAATGAGGATCCGTCCTATCATCCGTAAGCTAGGTCCGGACGTGAATTGGAAACGAACTGGGTGAAAGATACTTCTTCCTCTCCCAACTATACAGTCCGCAAGGAGCAATGTTATTAGCTCGACACCATGATCTTCAAAATTGTTTCAATAGGCAACTCAGGCAAGGATATAAAAGTTTTAGTATCAGGATTATAATAGTTCTGAGATATAACTGATGAAAAATATAGGGCCTACAGAATCCAAGGGCTGCACAGGCCATACAAGTACCATCCCTCTCGGGATAGGAGCAAGGTTACTTGCTAAGACTAGAGGTCACAAACTGACAATATTGCTCCTTGCGTACTGTACAGTCATGTTCAAAAGTCACTTCCTCTTGTCAAATAATTCATCTCTATTAGAACCAGGACTGCGACTTGTAATTACTTTCTTATACTCAAGATCCACAATATTTGACATGCTAATCAGTGTTCCTTGGTCCAAAACTGGCCTTTGTTAGAGTCCAGGTGTGTCGTGTAGCTCTACAGGTAACAGGGAATATGATTGTCACGTATCAACTTAGGCCTTGGCAGGTACTTTGAACGCCATTATGCCTCTTGCAAATACCTCATATCAGTGCGCACAATTATACCTGCCTTATTGAATCCCTGTGAGTTCACCTTATGCGAGACCTATGAATTACTTTATGTAGCTGTCGAAGCACTGAAACAACAATCATATTTCCTGTTACCTGTACCAAGGTACCCATTAAAGACAAGGAAACGCTCCGACCACTCCACCGTGTAAGGTGATGGAGCATAACCGTTGGAAGAGACGTTTAAATACATGACCACCCACCAATCCCTACATACTTACCTAGTTTCTAAAGAATACTCAGATTCCCATATTATCCCTAGGAAAGCATTTGTAAATGCGTCATCGTCCTTCAGTGAAGTCGACTGCTTGAGACACGGGAGCAGCAGCAGCAGCAGCGTACCCAGTGGAACCAACTCCAGTGGTAGTGGTAGTGGCAGCGAACGTCTTCAGGGGGAGCGAACCACCGCCATCTCGGAAAGCTCGAACGAGCTCAACAGATTCTGCCTGAATCACATTCTTCTACTGGCCTGCCTCAGCTATCGCAGCGGTACTCCCTCCAAAAGTCGGCTACATCGCCATTGCTTGGTCACATGGAGAGCAGTCCTCGTGTCCCTTACTTGGATTAGAGGCCTGCAGAGCTATCCGGATAGTACGGCAATCCGGATGATCGGCACTACGCAAGCATGTGACCGCAAAGTATCTTTACGTGAGAAATGGGGTCAATGATGGCAGGTAAATCGCAAGTCATAGCATATCCCTCACGATTTCCCCTAGAAGTTTTGTCGACCTCGCGTTTACAACATCTTTGCCATCTTAGCGGCTTTAGCGTTGCCTATCATATAGACTACCTCGTGCAACTGCCACCACAACGACTACATGCGTTTTCACCATGGCGCAAGGGGTAAGTGGTAGCAAACAAGGTGCCATATAGAGTGCAAGTATTCGAAAAAAAAAGACCCCGGTTGTTATATATGTTTGGGGCTTCCCAAGTCCAGGCGAGATTACTCACCTAATCAATAATGTGTAAAGTTGACCGTCGACTCTTTACGGAAACTAGAGCTCAAATAGTATGCCTTGGGCATGCTCGATTCGAGGTCTTCATAGTGTGGCCAGATGAGATCGGATATGTGGATAGAGAAGTGAGAGTATCAGAGACTGCACCTGTGAGAAGAGACAGTCTTGTGCGAAGGATTGAACAGCGGGCTTCCGAGTTCATTGGACGGCGGAACAACACAAGCCTCCAGCCTATGAAGGTCCAGAAGTATGATTTCAATGGCTTCAACACCTTTCACTATGATTGGGACGGTGGCTTTCAGAAAGGAAATCGCATGACGACGTTCATGGTCTACCTGAATGATGGATTTCACGGGGGGTGGCACGAACTTTCCTCGAACCTGATCCAAGGTGGTGTAACATTATTTCTCGTAAGGGAGATGAGGATCATAATGAATATCGAGGTGTCACATTTAGACCTCCTGCAGGATCAGCAATTGACTGGGAGAACCTTCACCGGAACGGTACTCCTCATAAGTGAACTCGTCACGCGGGTTGGTCGATTAGGTCCGACGAGAAGCTTGGGATGAACCTATGGTCTTGGGACGATTCATGGCTGCCAGTAGGTAGCAGATGGTGAAGTGAGATGAATGAGAAGAATGTTGCCCTCACCCATGGTAGGCACCGGTTGAGGGAGCTCCTCTGATGAAGATACCGCATCAAAATGAGCTTTTTAATAGCTGGCAGTTATATCATGACAGCACTATAATAAATATCAAAAGGGAGATAGAATTGTCAACGTAAGCGTATAGCTAACCGCAGGGGGGCTGACGTTGTCTTAAGTTAAGCATCTATCCGGTATATAAGCAGCGACGCCCCCCTCGATTATAATTCCCCGCAAGGAACGCTTCATGGCGCGTGCACTCATTCATTGCTAGTTCCCTCCACAGAAATCCTCTCTTGTCGCCATCGCATCTCCCTCACCAACTCGGAGCCTCGAATCTGCTGATCCCTGTCGACGCCGCCTTCATAAAACCTGGTGATCATGATGCTGTCCGTACCACCGCAACCGCCACCGCAACTGCCTGCCATCGAGGATATTGTGCCACAGACCCAGAGATTGCTTGACCGGTACGACGCAGTCTGTGATAGCATTGTCCACAGCGTAACGCCAGAGACTGCTACTTTCGAAAATGTCCTCAAGCCTCTTATTGTCGTCGAGAACGAAACCAACGGTGGCCTGGGCGTTATAGCCATGTTGCAGTACGCGTCACCTATACCAGAGGTCCGTCGAGCGTCCGAGGAGGCTGTGGCGCTCATGGGATCTTGTTCATCTGCGCGCAGGGAGAGGCGGGATATGTATCGCCTTGTGCAAGCCGTACACGACAGAGGCGAAAGGCTCGGAACAGAAGCGCAGAAATATCTGGACACGGAGTTCAAAGAGTATCGACGCTTTGGCCACGGTATTCTGAGTCCTACACAGATCCAAGAGTATTCACAAAGGAGGGACGAGATTGATGAACTTCGACGCAAGTTTAATCGTAATGTTCGCGAGGAAGATGGTGGTTTATGGTTCGACGTAAACGATCTAGTGGGCATCCCTGAGGAAAGCCTCGTGCAATTCCAGCAGAGGAAGGGGGAAACCGGAAACGACCAGAGGTTCGTGCGGTTTGGCCACAACGAGATGACGATTGCCATGCAGTATGCGGCCAAGGCCTCGACGAGGAAGAAGCTCTTCATCGCCGAGAGCTTCAGGTTGCCCCAGAATGACCGCATCTTCAAGCAGATAATCACTCTCCGGGATAAGAACGCTCGGATGCTGGGGTATGCTAACCATGCAGCATTCCGACTTGAGAAACGAGTGGCGAAAAATGTCGAATGGGTTGAGGAGCTTCTGAAGAACCTCGAGGAAGCCTTGACTCCTACCGCAAGGGAGGAAACCGAACAGCTCTGCGCGATCAAATGGGAGTATCTGAGGCACCAGGGACAGACACTACTCCATCCGGCTCTCTGTGAGCAAGACCTGTCCAAGGAGCGCCTTGATCCGTGGGACGTGAAATTTTATTCTCGTATCGCCTCTGAACAGCTGCAGGTTAACAGGAAGAAGATTGCCGAATACTTCCCTCTCAACCATGTCAAGCCAGCTATGCTTGACATATTCGCATCGTTTTTACAGCTCAAGTTCATCCCAGCTCAACCTGAACTCATCTGTCAGTCCAAGTGGCATGACGACGTCGAGGCCTGGTGCGTTTGGGACGATTGAGAAAGTTCAAAGGGTGACTTTGTAGGGTACTTATTCCTGGACTTGCTATGGCGTCCTGGGAAATATAGGGGCAACCAGTGCGTCAACTTGCAGAGTGTAAGTTCCTGTTGTTGCCTTTTTCTTACTCTAACTGAACTGCTAAAAGACTGATCCTGTCCTTTTGAATTTTTTTAAAGGGCTATAGCAAAGACGACGGGACTCGAGTGTATCCCGCGACGATTCTCATGTGCAGCTTCGCTAAAGAGTCCCACGCTCCCACGCCACTGCTAGAGCACAGCCAGCTCGTCACGATGTTTCATGGTAAATTTGTCTCGGAAAAAGGGGGAGTGAGTGAGTGCACTGACCGTGCGTGCTCTCCAGCTAACAAAGAAACAAAAATTAGAATTAGGTCATGGCATCCACGATCTTATATCAAGGACATCGTACACAGCCTTCCACGGCTACCGTGCCCCCCCTGATTTCGCAGAGGCCCCGAGCGTCATGCTGGAGAATTGGTGTTGGCTGCCAGATGAGCTGAAGCGACTGAGTTGTCACTATACGACGTTAGACTCGCCGACACCGGAATCTATACCAGATAACATGATCAGCAATCTTATCAAGAGTCGATCTTTAAACCGAGGCCGCTGGTTTCTTCGGCAACTGTAGGCTAGGAGCTCTCCGAAACTTCCTTGCTTTTCGAATGACCATTGACTAAGCTTTCTTCAGCGCTTTATCTCGTTACGACTTGGCTGTTCATACCCCATCGGATCACCAATCGTGTGAGAACATGGATCTCGGGGCTATATTTTCACAGATTTACGACCCATTGTCACTCGACAACCATCTATCCCCAGAGCAACGGGGCTATCCCCACGCAGACTTCACCCATCTCGTGTCAGGATATGACGCAGGATATTACTCCTACCTAGCGTGAGTCATCTCTATACTATACATGCGGATTGGACATTCAAACATGGTTGCTAAAAAAATGGCCAATGCCTACGTAGTGCTCACGTATTCGCCGCCGACCTTTTCAAGACCATCTTCGCAAGAGATCCACGCGATCTCGCCAGCTGGGATAACTACCGACGGGGTATTCTGGAGCCGGGAGGAAGCCGGGATTGTCTTGAGATGCTGACCACGTTTTTGGGCCACGCTCCAGATCCTTCGGCCTTGCTTCAAGGGTTCGAGGGGGGCAAAGAAGAGGAAAATAAATGAACATGAACAGGTATCATTTTCGTCGGTAGGCTGCTGACGATTTATTTTCAAAAATCTTTATATCTAGGGCGAAACAAGATGCTGATTTGCACTTCATCCTTCCTCGGAGTCTTGTGACTGTCGATGGTCTAGTTGGCGCGGGCCGTGCTGATCCAAGAACCAGCCATTTCGAATTGGAGAATCCCAGTCGCATGGGTGTGTGGACACCTTTCCGTCCGTCCAGTCCTGTCACAGTATCCGAATTGGAACAAGCATTGGCTTGCATCTGCGATCCCAGTGTCTCGGCAATTGCTGTGCGAGTAAGATTAAAGTGCTGAGGGCGACGGAAGCGTGCACCCCTCTCAACCGAAATGCCAACAACACATTTATAATCAATTCATGCAGCTCAAACGCATAATGGACAGCTGCATGAGTCGTGGTAGTGGGTTACGGTAGTATTTCTGTGACTATTCACGTCATAGACAGTCCGTCACTGCGTCACCACGCCGTTCGATTTGCTCCGGAAGAGGGGGAGTTGAATAGACTCCAGGGCAATGTGACTGTATGTCTGTGCTGGATGACCAAACGCACAAAAAGTCTTATACGAAAGGTCTTGTCTGGGTTCTGTGGTTGCTCGAGAACCCGAATCTCTTGGCCAAGACTTCACACGGCAAAATGCACAGTGACACCCCGCACAGAGAGTCGGTCTCTCACACTCAGGTGAGGGCTGACATGCCTGCCCCCTGTGGCATTCTTCTCAGGAAGCTGACGTCGGTGCTGCTCAGCCCGCAGATGAATGGGCCGTCGAACAGGGCATGCTGCCAGCCTTGCACGGGATACGGAACCAGACCAACGTGCTGCTGAATACGGTCGCCCCAGCGAACGAGGATATCCGGGACCTGCAGCTCGCGGCAGACGCACCGGAAGATGACCCGAGCTTTGTGGTTAAGGAGGAGAGGAAGGGCTGGAAAGGCTACGTGGAATGGGAGAGATACCCCGAGAAGAAACGGAAAGCAGAAAAGCGCTTCTTGCGCTATGAGTTCCCACCACCTCCGGAGTTCCAGTTGAGACCGATCCCAGGAACGAACCCAACGCTGGAAGGCATCAGGTGGAAGCTGTGGCATCGGGCCATTGGAGGGGCACTTGCCAAAGTCCCCGAAGAGAGTTGGGAGACCATACTGAAGGTCAGTAGAGGACCCTTGGAACGATCCATGTCATGTCGGCTTACGGGCACTGGAACTCTGCGCTAGGAGAAACACAAAGACATGCTTCACCTCCTGCAGTTCCCCTACAACGGCGAGCCACCAAAGAGCCTCGTGTCCAAGACCGTCACGACGCCCAACGAGCTGCATTTCGTGCGCAACCACGGTGGCATCCCCGATATCGACGAGGAAGCCTTCGATCTCTGTCTGGATGGTTTAGTGAATGAGCCCAAGACCCTCACGCTGCGAGATCTGAGAGACGAATCCAAGTTCCCGACCATCTCGAGACTCGTCACCCTCCAATGCAGTGGCTCCACGAGGGTGGAACAGATCGAGGAGTACGCTGGCGAAGGCGACGAGATGATCAACGCGCCGTGGGCAGAAGGCGCCATCAGCACCGCCAAGTGGACGGGCGTGAGCCTGAAGAAAGTCATCAAACACTGCGGCGGCCTGAAGGACGGCGCGAAGCACCTGGAGCTGTACGGGGCCGATTCCTACTTCAAAGGCGGCTCGCTGATGAACTACGTCGTGTCCGTGCCCTGGTCCAAGGTCAATGCGAACGAGGTCCTGCTCGCCTGGAGCATGAACGACGAACCGCTCCCCAAGATCCACGGGTTTCCTCTCCGCGCGGTCGTCATGGGCTACATTGGGGCTCGTAGTGTGAAGTGGCTATACAGGATCAAAGCGATCGAGACGCCCAGCCGCGCACCCGTGCAGAGTAAGGAGTATCTCTACTTCCAGCATCAGGTTGGCAAGCATAACCAGAAGCCTACACGTGAGTTCTTCATCCAGTGGGCTCATCCAGCTCGCAGTTGACAAAAAGGTTTTCCAGTCGGGATTCAGATTCAGGAGATGCCCGTAAGCAGTGCCCTCATGAAGCCGTGGAACAAGGAGGTAGTAGTCCATGACGGTACAATAGACGTATCAGGTCAGTTCCAGGTCTGCCCTGTATCAAGCCTTGCCCGCTGATGATGCTGATGTTCTACAGGCTGGGCCTACTCTGGCGGTGGTCGGTGGCCTGAGAGAGTGGAGGTGTCGACTGACGGAGGGTACGTATGGTACCCGGTCCCCGACGAGAACCTTTCCCCGAAATACCGATTTGCCTGGCGCACATGGAAAGCCTCCGTTCCCTGCGACCACGAGGGGTGGACGGAACTAGTCGTGCGGTGCTGGGACAACAGCTTGAACACCCAGCCTCTCAGTGTGCGCGCCGGCTGGAACTGGGGCCTGCATGTCACCAGTAGCTGTCACCACGTCAAGATCTACAGCGTGAACGTCAGCCATGAGGCAACAAGGAAGAGGTTGGAAGAGTTCAACAAGCGTGGTGAGAACTTCATCCCCATCACACGGCCGACGAGGCTGCAGACTATGAGCATGGATGAGTATGAGGAGGCCTGGAAGGGGATGCAGCCTAGAGACGCGGAGGAATAAAGGACCGGTTTCATGGAGGACCACCGCAACTGTTACGTCACGTGGAGTCATAGCGACGGAATACAGTGACTGGGGACACCAGTGGCCACTGGAGGAACTCAGACTTTACACAAACACACCTTTGTTGTCACTACCTTTGGTAGAGTCGTCTCAATCATCACTCCTTGCTTTGCGGCTACTGCTCTCTGCGACCGCGATCCGTGATGGCAGTGGTCGTTATCGTCCCGGCTAGAACAGTGAATTTAATTACACATGCGAATCTGTGTGTCCAGCTCACAGTGAAAGGCCACACACAACACGCTTAGCTTGAGCCTTGAGATGGGGCATCAGTCAGATGCTGCCGGTCTCATGTCCTACACGTCTTTCAAATCCAAGCTGCACAATGCTCGCTTCAGACGTGGGTTGCATTCGATGGCCACTGCTGGATTCCATGAGTGAGCTGCAGGTTGAAAGAATAGGAAATTCGTCATGCAGAAGATAGGGACCGGAGTATTTGATCCAGTCGCTGTAGTAATGACGCATTGTTCCTGTGAAAAGTGCGTTGTTCCCCGTGGGTAATCATGACCTCATCTTCACCAACGGGTCTGTCGATATATATCATGTAAGCGTATCTCGACTGAGCTTTTTGGTGTCTCTGATTTGAAATAGATTTGATCTTATAGACGAAGATTGCTAAGAACGGCAACATGACAGAAGTGCGTGGTATTTCCTATGTCATCCCTCCACCTTCCTGTTCCAAATACCGGTAGTATCTAACAGCTTCGTAGTCGGCAGAAGCCCCCGTCTATACTCTTGCAGAGGGAAAGCCTGTCCAGGATCCAACCTCGTCAGTTGTGTTGCGAGGGCCAAAAGTCCGAGGCGGTGGGCTTGCCTTGTTAGAGGACACGCAGCTCATCGAGACGCTTGCTCACTTCCCACGTGAGAGAATACCTGAACGGTAAAAGCCACACCCAGAGAACAATCTCGTCAACTTCGAAGACTTTTCAAGCTGCTGACATGTGTGCAGTGTGGTCCATGCGAAGGCCGCGGGAGCCTGGGGGGAGTTCGAGTGCACTCATGATATCACGGACTGGTGCTCCGCCGCCTTGTTCAGCAAGGTAGGGAAGAAAACGCAGGTCCTCGCTCGGCTGTCGACTGTGGCCGGGGAGAAGGGGTCTTCGGACACCATGCGCGACATCCGCGGGTTCGCGCTCAAGTTCAAGACGGAGGAAGGGAACTGGGACTTTGTTGGCAACGATCTCCCCGTCTTCTTCATCCGCGATCCGGCCAAGTTCCCCTCCCTCAACAGGTCGCATAAACGACACCCCCAGACGGCCGTGGCCGATGCAAGCATGTTCTGGGACTTCCACAACCACAACCAAGAGGGCGCGCACTGCCTTATGCAGTTGTTCGGCCCACGTGGTGTCCCAGCCTCTCTGCGCAACGTCAACGGCTTCGGAAACCACACCTTCAAATTCGGCAAGCCCGAAGATGGGACCTTCAAGTACGTCAAGATCCACTTCAAGCCGGACGCTGGCATCAAGAACCTCTCGGAGAGTGATGCCGTCCGTCTTGCTGGCGAGGAGCCGGACTACCATGTCAAAGACATGTACAACGCCATCGAACGAGGCGACTTTCCGACGTGGACCATGATGCTGCAGGTCATGGATCCCAAGGACGCAGAGACGTACAGATGGAACATCTTCGACATCACCAAGACCTGGCCGCACAAGGACTATCCGCTCATGCCGGTGGGACGTCTGACCCTGAACAAGAACCCTGCCAACCACTTTCAGGACATTGAGCAGGCGGCCTTCTCGCCGTCGACGTTGATCCCCGGCATTGCACCCTCTGCAGATATCATGCTCCACGCCCGCATGTTCAGCTATCCCGACGCCGCACGATATCGCGTCGGCCCGAACTACCAGCAGCTTCCATGCAATGCCGCGCTCAAAGTCTACTCACCCTACCAAAGGGACGGGCCCATGAGGATGGACGGGAATTACGGACCCGACCCTGACTATGGTGCGTAGAGAAATCCCCTCCTCCTCTCATCAGCGGTTTTCTTTTTCTCTTTTCTTTCCTTTACTCTTTTTCTAAATTTGCATCTCCTGACGTGAGTGACAGCGCGTTCCTCGTTCCGCAAGGTGAGAAGCGGCCCAGCGGATGTTGCCCACGATGAATGGGTCGGCAAAGTCCAAGCATTCTCCTCCGACGTTATCGAGGAGGATTGGGAACAGCCGCGCATGCTGTGGACGATCCTAAAAGAGAATGGCGAGGATGGAGACCTGATCAAGAACTTGGCTGGTCATGTCAGCAAGGCACTCCCGGAAGTCCAAACCGACACCATCAGTAGGTCATTTCCTTCGTCGCAGGCTTCCCAAGTCCTGTGCTTTTTCTTTTTGTTCTTCTTCTTTTCTTTTTCACTTCAAAGTTAACGTGCTGACATTGCTGCTTGTGGTAGAAATGTGGGCGAATGTCGATGATGAGATCAGCCGACGACTGAAGGATGCTTTGGGAGAAATGGACAACAAGGCGGACCATGCTGGACTTCCGCCGTCGCAGCGGGCTTTGGCGACTCATAGGAAGTAGTGAATGGAAAGGGAATATGGAAAGGGCGGTTGTCTTGTGATTGACTGGATATTCCTGATTCCCAGTGGATGGGATGGAGAAGGCATGCAATATACATGTGCATTCCCTGGCCTGACGAGACTGATGACTTTTCATCTTGAAGCTGAGTGTGAAAGACCATCCATCGTTCAGGAAGCTGATCAAAGTGTCACGACTTCCCACATATCACAGTGCTCGTAGATATACGATTCAATATATGTAGCACTTTGCGATTGAGTGCATGCAGTTCATGTAGACCACCAGACGGAGCGGTTGGGAATTTGGGCCTGATTCAAGCCCCTGAGCAATTGTCCCATGGTAGCAGCGTCAGTCCAATGGTTTAAAGCAGGAGATGAGACGATAGAGTGTTAACGCAAGCGCCTGGTGTCCTTGAGCCGCACAGGGATAGCGGCAATGTGGAAGCTCTGACAATGCTGAATCCTCCTTGGCAAGAGACTGGACGCATCTTTCGTCGCTACATTTCGTGACTGCAGTAAAACAATTAATTAATTACACATGTTGCGTTCTGGAGCACGTATCATAGTTTATGGGTCTCTCTTGTAGCCTATGTGACTGGAATGCGACGCCCAAGGAGCAAGGTTAGACTGTGGCGACGAGACTCGCCTGCATCTTAAAGGCAATTCGCGGTATGACGAGTAGTGTCCTCTCCAGAGGATATAATGCTCGCCTGAATTACGTAGAGCTCGGAAATGATCCTGGCTCAGTTCGATTCACATGAATGCAGCTGGGCAGTCTTTGTGATGATGACAATTGAGCACTCTGGACGCGCCAAGGGCGATCTGCTTCTACTTCTTCGCTTGGTGTTCCTCCCTGCGGACCGCTGCATAGAGCAATGATCCTCACAGTGCATTCCACAGCCACCGGTCGTAGTTTAAAAAAGAAAAGGCAAAAAATAAGAAGCAACTCCACCATCCAGCAGCGGAGAAAATAAGTCTTGGCCCAAATTTAAGCATAATTCACCACTGTGCTAGATAGGTGCCCACTTACGGCATCTCTCTCTTCCGGGCCGCCGGTCGTCTTGGGGTCTTGGCCTGAGATCACCGCCCCGTATTTCGTTTCCTCTGCGGTGCTGTGGCGGAGTAACGTTAGAGGGCAAACTAAACGGCATCTGATCTAAGATGAACCGGGATTGGATGTTTCCGAGCCTTGGCTGGCGTCTTGGCGATGCACTCTGCGCACTCGTGAGAGCAATGACGAGCCTGTTGACGGCATCACCACAAGGCGCGGGTAAGGAAGTGATTGACAAGCCCTCTAACGGCATTAGCAAGATGAGCGTCTTGCCCTAGGGACGACTAGTACTTGGATCGAAGACCATGTGTAGCGCTTCTGACTGAACGTATGTATAAATACCTGGGCAACCTGCCGTGGGGTGTGATTGAGTCTCTCATTACTTAGACAGACACAATCACCATCTACTTCACACTTGTTGCTCTCCGAAATTCCTCGATCCATCATCCAATTCCCTCCAACATGAAGACCACAACCATCACCACACTCGCCCTCGCCGCCGCCGCCTCAGCGAGCCCCATCCTCTCCCCCGGAACGGACAACAGCGGCCGCAGGGGTCTCCTCGGAGGCCTTCTGGGTCTCGACCTGACCATCGACCTGGATCTCGACCTCGAGCTCGGCCTGGGCGGCGGGGAGACGGGCTACTTCACGTCGACGTACAGCGTCCTCGCGACCCCGGACCAGGTCGTGGACAGCAGCAACCAGAAGACGGGCGGCCTCGAGGGCGCCAAGGGCCTGTACAAGTTCGGCATCAACTCGGACGAGGACGTCATCTGCTACAAGATCACCCTCTTCGGCTTCGAGGGCGAGTACCAGTCCCCCGCCAGGACGGCCACGCATATCCACGAGTCTGCCAGGGGCCTGTCTGGTCCTCCTCGGTGAGTTTTATTCTTTCCCACGGAAGGGAGAGCCTTGGAACGATGATGAAAAATGCTTCGCTTTACTGACGCTTGTTGGGATGAACTTCAGCATTGCCTTCCCCAACCCCAGGGGCAGTGGCGCGATCCGCACCAGCAAGGGCTGCCTCAAGGGTCCTTTCGAGACTGGCCTCAAGCCTGACAGTGTCAACGACAGCGGCCTCGGCTTCAAGGTCAGCCAGATTGAAGAGAACCCGTCTGCTTTCAACGCCGATGTGCACTCCTCCAAGGCGGTTCCTGGCGCGGTCCGTGGGCAGCTCCGTTAATTGTGAAAAAAAGAAAAAAAAACAGTAGAAGTTGTTCACTACTCGCGTGGTCACAGTGTGCAACACTTTACGCGTTTGACTACCTTCGACAGGGGTTTGGGGGGTGAAGTGGTCACCGTGCGAGTCAACTGGGAGACACTGAGATGGAGGAGGGAGCGGGTGGGTTGACATGACGGGCGAGCGAAATGTCTCATCAGCATTGTATATACCATTCTTGAGCAAGGACTTTTCATGAGATATAAACGCGTGTGTAATAATCAACATCAAGACCAAGTCGGCAATCAGTAACTCGCAGCAAAGTGGCCATGTCAGCGCTGCGTACGTCTGATCTTGTACGTGGCCACCCTCCACATGTCGTTTGCCCTTCGCTTTCTTTCCTGCCGTACGCGTCTTGAACATTCCGTCTGAATAGAACAACTGGATCTTGCCCATCTTCAGCTACTTCTCGTCCCGTCTCACATGCACAATGAAGATATCACTCCAGCGCTGGCGCGGAGGTGCAGAGGTTGCGAGACGGCAGACGCATTCCTTGCCTCCATGAGCTTACCGCCACAAGTGCTTCTATTTCGAATGCCTGGCGAGAAATCACTTGCAGCCAAAATCAGCTTCTGCTTCCTCTGAGAGACAGTTTTCACTCAAGGCGCCTTCTGACGACGCTGTTGACAAGGTTTTGGCCCTCAATGGCCCGAATTCCGTAGACACATGACCAGAGATACACTGTAAGCAAGTGAGTGATTGTCAAGCGCTAGCGGAGCGACGTTTCCGGGAAAATCAGACACCAAATCCCAAGTCAACCAGCGTGGAGAGTGCGAGAGCGCATACTGTACACTTCTCTGATCTGCATTAACCCTTGTCATCTCCGTTGCACGCTAACCGCAGCCACAAGGTCTTGACAGCCAGTCAAAACGGAGCCATCCGGAGCAAATGAGCCTCGGAAGGACGGAGGCCAGTTTCATGGCGGATGTGTGGTATGCTTCGATGTCAGTGCCGCGGTGGGTGTGGCTGTCAAACACGGTCCTAAGGACACCCGCGTGCTGCTAAAGCTGAGGGCGCTGTCTCAGTTGGCCATAGCTCTCATCCGGTTCTTGGAAATTTCATGTCGACTGAGAATAGCAGCAAAAGGAAACCTATCGCCAAGTCAGTCAAGTCTGGATGGAAACCATCGCTCATCTCATCGTGGCGCTTTCAGTCGTGTCGTCAACATCGAGTATCATGGTGTAGCCAACGATGCGCTCAGCCTCGAAGAAGGTGGTGAACCATGACGTTTCTCCTACGCAACAACCAGGCGCGCGTACTGAGGCTGAACGTGGAGCCAGTCCTTTGAATAGGATAGAAAGGAATGTTGTCAATGGCAAGCCATCCGAGCTTGAGTCCTCGTCCGTCCAGACTGGAATGGAGGGGGGGTTCACCATGATCAGCCTCGCGCAGAAAGGGATCCCTTCGAACTCCAGCACAATGCGCCCGCATGCCGAGCGACCGATCGGAAAACAAGCCGGTGTCCACAAGCGCGATTCAGATCTAAGCGTTTGCAGCGCCGAGAGATCTGACAGCACGTGGCGCACTGTGCCCAGAGCTTGTTGAGGACCTAGTCCCCATATCTCGCACGAGCATCCGGGAAACGACGTACACTGTGCCTAACGACAGAAGATATGATCTGTGACAGTCAGAAATCAGATGGATCCTCATATGAAGTTGTTGTAGATGTGACCTAGTCTTTGTAAGTTGATGAAACACCCATGTGTGAAGCTGCAGGCCCAAGCTGAGACCACACAAGAGCCCGAGGCCAGCCATGTGCGTGTGCTCAACCCCCCTCAGATCGTCCAAGACAACACGCACGGACATGGTGCTTCTCTCTCGAGATACGCACGTGCCTCTTGGCCTTGCGTGTTCCAATGTTTCCTCCTCAGACGCAGACGCCACCACAATCCTTCACGCCCGTTGCCCATTCCCCCACACTGGGCATATTGTGACTGGGCTGTGAGGGCTTCCTCACGCGGACGGCTACGACAGCTCGCCTATCCTATAATCGTTCATGCCATCAGGAATGTGATAGCAATGGAGGAATGAAGTTTCTGTACAAGTCCGAGACGCGATAGGCTTACGATGACCATGAGGCTCAGCTGGTGATCCTCACGCGTTGCCGGATTTGTGAAAATTCGAGTTTGAAGCTTGAGCTGTGAAACGTGAAGCTGATTTCACCTCCGTCACGTCGCCTTGTGGACTGATAAATAGGACGGTTTGTCTCGTCGTCTGCTTCATGGCTCCCATCTCTTGGCGATCAGGCAGCCCTTTCCATTCGTTCATGTCTGTAAAACATCTCATTACAGCAGAATGAAGGGTCCCGTCCTTTCTCAGAGCGCCATTGCGCTCGCTCTTTTCTCCCTCTTACCTCTACACTCGGAAGCAATCAGCCTTGCACGCCTACCACATGGACACGTCTTTGAGCTGAACAAGGCCAAGGCGGCACTAACCACTCGAGACGACGTTGCCGGTTCCTGTTCACCGATTATCGATCTCGATCCTGTCAAGTACAAGTGCGAAGCGGCAGAGATAGTCGTCAACGGAACGTGTCAGCCAATTCGATTCGGAGACAGCCTCGAGAGCTGCCAAGACAGATGCAGTCCAGGTCAGTGGTGCTACAAGGGGCAGTGTGAGAGCATCCAGGTTCTGCTTGACCCTCTACACTGCACCACCCAAAATGGTCCCGTTGAGCTCGAACCTGGCGAGGCTTGCATCAACGGTGTCGTTCTGCCTCTGAACCTTACGGGAGATGCTCTGAAGTGCGGACAGGGCACTTCGGCCAAGCGTTGCGATCCCGGGAACTACTGCCACGATGCCAAATGCGTGCCAATCACCATTGGATCGGACGCCTATGTCATCAGTACCGATCCCTACCACTGCGGTACCGCGAATCCTGTCAAATGCCCTCCGAACGCACTGTGCCTGAGTGAGAAGTGTCAGAACATCACCGCAGGCGATCCTCTGGACACGTGCAACGGAACTGTCCTCCACCCGGGCACGTACTGCTCGCAGAAGAAGGCCGAGCCGATCTATATTGATACCGGAGCTGGAGTCTGTACCGAGGATGGGCTTTCTATCGCTGGCTCTTGCTACCAAGACCTACCCATGACCTGTCAGATTACCCCTGGGCCTTCCCAGCCATCTGGTGCTTCTGGTGCATCTGGTGCTTCTGGTGCTTCTGGAGCTTCTGGGGCATCTGGGGCGTCTGGAGCATCTGGGGCGTCTGGAGCGTCTGGAGCGTCTGAGGGCAGCTCAGGCGTATTTGGGAGCGTGCAGGTGCAAGGTCAGACCTACAACTTCGAAGACCCCTCAAGCTGTGGTGGGCAGACCTGCGGTCCGAATTCACTCTGCTTATCCGACACTTGCGTACCTTTGAGCGACAGTCGTTTCGTCGGGTGCCCTGGTGGGTGCCAAAGCGGTGAGATCTGCCTTGCTAACCAGTGCCAGCGGCTTTCTCTCGGCTCACCGGGAGGTCTCGGAGGCGGTCTCGGAGGAGGTTCCCCCGGTGTGAGCCTTGGAGGGCAGTGTGGAAACAGTGTATGCAACTCAAACCAGCTGTGCATTGCCAACTCCGTCTGTGTTGACCTCCTGTCAAATAGCTCAGAAGACTGTGGTGGTAACGGCCCTTGTCCTCCCAATGCAGCCTGTATCTTGGGAGTATGCCTGAGCAGCGGTGCAGCGAATGGAGGTGGCGATACTGGAGCCAACAGTGGAGGTCCCGGTTCAGGGGCAGATGGAGGCAACAATGCCGGTAACAATGGAGGCGGCAACGGCGGCAGCGATGGCTCTAACAGTGGAGGAACCGGCGGAGATAATGATGGCGGCAATGTTGGAGGGAATAACGGAGGCAATCCTGTGGGAAGCGACGGAGGCAATCCTGGGGGCAACAACGGAGGCACCGATGGGACTTGTGATCCTGCTTGCACAGGAACTGATGTCTGTCGAGACGGAATATGCCAGCCCGTCGTGGACCCAACATCATGCGACCCAAGCTGCTCTGGATCTGACATCTGTGTGGATGCAGAGTGCGTACCTCCCAGCACGAACTGCGACCCGGCCTGCACGGGAACTGATGTCTGCGTCAACGGAGTTTGCCGCCCGGTTCTTGAGCCGGCCGTGTGCGTTCCAGCCTGCACAGGAACCGACATCTGCATCAACGGAGTTTGTCAGCCTACTATCAACCCAGCAGCTTGCGACCCTGGATGTACAGGAACCGATGTCTGCGTCGACGGAGAGTGTATACCGCCGAGCACAGACTGCGACCCGGCCTGTACAGGAGCCGACGTCTGCGTCGAGGGAGTCTGCCGCCCAGTTCTTGATCCGACCGCCTGCGATCCAGCATGTGCAGGGACAGATACCTGCATCAATGGAGTTTGTCGGCCTACCATTGACCCAACAGCTTGCGACCCTGCTTGTACAGGATCCGATGTCTGCGTCGACGGAGAGTGTGTGCCTGCTATCAACCCAGCAGCTTGCAATCCCTCCTGTACAGGAGCCGATGTCTGTGTCAACGGAGAGTGTGTGCCTCCTAGCACAGACTGCGACCCAGCCTGTACAGGAACCGATACCTGCGTTAATGGAGTTTGTCGTCCTACCGTTGACCCAACAGCTTGCGACCCAGGATGCACTGGATCCGACGTCTGTGTCAACGGAGAGTGTGTGTCTCCTAGCACAGACTGCGACCCAGCCTGTACAGGGACCGATATCTGCGTCAATGGAGTGTGTCGCCCGGAAGTCGATCCGACCGTCTGCGACCCAGCCTGCACAGGATCCGATGTTTGCCAGAATGGGCAATGTGTCCCACCTGGAGCTTGCAGCCCGGCGTGCACAGGGGATCAAGTCTGTGAGAACGGACAATGCGTCTTGCCCTCGGCCTGCAGCCCAGCCTGTGGAGACGGAGAGGTCTGTCAGAACGGAGAGTGCGTTCCTACTGATGATGACTGCGACCCTGCGTGCACTGGCAACGAGAGCTGCATTGCTGGCGAGTGCGTACTCGTTTGTGATCCGGGCTGCGATGACGACCAGACCTGTACAGACAGCGATGCTGGCCTTGTCTGCGTGAACAACAATCCGGCTGGCACTTGTGGTAGCGGACCTGGCTGCACTGGTGGTCTCCTCTGTGTCGAAGTGGCAGTTGCGGATGGGACGATCGAGGTCTGTGCGGGAGTCGATCTGTGTATACCGATTTTGAACACGGGATGCGGCGCTGGAGAAACCTGCACCGTATCGTTGACCGGCGGGCTTACGGCTTGTGTGCCAGACGACGGAGGCCCTACGCCACCTGCCGGCGATGATGACTGTGGTGCGGGAGGTCCTTGCGCCAATGGTCTGGTATGTGTCGGTGCTGACGTCCTGGGAGTCGGTCTTGACATCTGTGTTGCGCCGGTTCCGTGTACTTCGGGTCAGACTGGTGACTGCCAGCCTGGCTTTATTTGCGCCAGTGGACCGAACGATGATACTGGCTGCGTACCTGACCCCGATGCTGGAGGCACAACCAACAATGACTGCGGTGCGGGAGGTCCTTGCGCCAATGGCCTGGTATGTGTCGGTGCTGACGTCCTGGGAGTTGGTCTCGATATCTGCGTTGCACCGGTCACATGCACCTCGGGTCAGACTGGTGACTGCCAGCCTGGGTTCATCTGCGGAAGTGGTGAGAACGATGCTACTGGATGCGTGCCTGACCCTGATGCCGGCGGTGCAACCGGTGATGACTGTGGTGCTGGAGGCCCCTGCGGCAACGGCCTCGTCTGCGTTGGAGGTGATATTCTCGGGGTCGGCCTTGACATCTGTGTCGCGCCTCTTGCGTGCACATCAGGTCAGACTGGTGACTGCCAGCCTGGGTTCATCTGCGGAAGTGGTGAGAACGATGCTACTGGATGCGTGCCTGACCTGATGCCGGCGGTGCAACCGGTGATGACTGTGGTGCTGGAGGCCCCTGCGGCAACGGCCTCGTCTGCGTTGGAGGTGATATTCTCGGGGTCGGCCTTGACATCTGTGTCGCGCCTCTTGCGTGCACATCAGGTCAGACTGGTGACTGCCAGCCTGGGTTCATCTGCGGAAGTGGTGAGAACGATGCTACTGGATGCGTGCCTGACCTGATGCCGGCGGTGCAACCGGTGATGACTGTGGTGCTGGAGGCCCCTGCGGCAACGGCCTCGTCTGCGTTGGAGGTGATATTCTCGGGGTCGGCCTTGACATCTGTGTCGCGCCTCTTGCGTGCACATCAGGTCAGACTGGTGACTGCCAGCCTGGGTTCATCTGCGGAAGTGGTGAGAACGATGCTACTGGATGCGTGCCTGACCCTGATGCCGGCGGTGCAACCGGTGATGACTGTGGTGCTGGAGGCCCCTGCGGCAACGGCCTCGTCTGCGTTGGAGGTGATATTCTCGGGGTCGGCCTTGACATCTGTGTCGCGCCTCTTGCGTGCACATCAGGTCAGACTGGTGACTGCCAGCCTGGGTTTATTTGCGCAAGTGGTGCAAACGATGCTACTGGATGCGTACCTGACCCTAATGCCGGAGGGGCAACCGGTGATGACTGCGGTGCTGGAGGTCCCTGTGGCAACGGCCTCGTCTGCGTTGGAGGTGATATTCTCGGGGTTGGTCTCGACGTCTGCGTTGCACCGGTCACATGCACCTCAGGTCAGACTGGTGACTGCCAGCCTGGGTTCATCTGCGGAAGTGGTGAGAACGATGCTACTGGCTGCGTCCCCGACCCTAACGCCGGAACTACTGCTAATTGCGGTGCCGGAGGACCTTGTACGGGTGGCCTCGTCTGCGTCGGAGGTGACGTCCTCGGAGTCGGTCTTGACATTTGTGTCGCGCCAGTCACATGTGCTTCAGGTCAGACTGGAGTCTGTCAACCCGGCTTCGTTTGCGGCAGTGGTGCAAACGATGATACTGGCTGCGTCCCCGACCCTAACGCTGGAACTACTGCTAATTGCGGTACCGGAGGACCTTGTACGGGTGGCCTCGTCTGCGTCGGAGGTGACATCCTCGGAGTCGGTCTTGACATCTGTGTCGCGCCAGTCACATGCGCTGCAGGTCAGACTGGTGTCTGTCAACCCGGCTTCACTTGCGGCAGTGGTCAAAATGGCGAGACAGGATGCGTGCCTGAGCCTGGTGCCGGGGGAGGTAATCTCGACTGCGGTGGCCCTTGTCCCGGTCTTGGAGTCTGCACCTTGGTGACTCGTCTGACTACTCAAGTAGCAGCTTGTGTGGACACCTCAAACGGCAACAGATGCAATCCGGTAAACCCACTCAGCTGCCCCGGGGGTACAGTTTGCGCGTCGGCCCTGGGGCTGAACATCTGCGTGAGCCTTGATATCCTTGGCTTGCTTAGCTGAATGTGATCACTCATGGCAGCAGGAAGAAAGATTTGTTGTTCTGGAGCAGGGGATTATTGTTTGCTTTCTCTGTCATATACTTGAGCAGGTTATGTATATCTTCAATCGAGTTTCACCTTCAAATCTTCCCCTCTCACATCGACTAACTTACAGCCGTGGTGGAAAACAGCGAAAGGCTACGCCTCCAAGCACTCGACGCGTTCAAGAGCTTAATCCATCTTCAGCCAAGGCCAGGGTCCTGAACGACGTCGGCAACATGGTCAGTACTGGTGCTCTGAGGCGGAGGAGGTAGGCACGCGCGCGTAGCATTCGGCCAAGAGTTGGCATGTCGTCTCTGGGCTGATGAGGGAGTTACTTTTCGGATGTTATTGGGCTCGCGCAAATACAAATGCAAATGATGCTGTCCCCTTTGATTCGCGCATCGATGTTGCAACAGTATATAACAGCTCATCAACATGGGTCCAGCGAATCCTGTAGCGGGAAACGTGCTCATACCAACTCATGCGGCGCGTGATGATGACGAACAACTGGCTCTCGCCAACAAGGTTACTTGCCAGACGCTGCGACGGATGGACCTTGAACCAAGAGTTTATATAAAGCAAATCTGCAGCTTAGGTGGCGAGTGGGTGGTTCGTCGTCAGCCGGCTCTGCATCGTACTGTACTGCCGACAAGCTGCCGCCATTCAATAAAGATGTACGGATACAACCGCGCCAAGACGATGTCGCAAACTGCATTCCGATTATTATGTGGCCTTCGAACGAGGGATAAAGTTCTCCTCGGCCTGGAGTTCTGCGTATGCTTGACTCTTTTGGTGCTGTTTTCAACAGCTTATCCCGACCGGTACCGAACTAAGCTCTGGGAGAACGGTGGCGTCAAGGGATGGAATTCGAACCCGAATCTGCGGATTTATTTCTTCGCCAATCACAAGGAACCTCCAGAGATCCCCCTGATCTGGACGCATCGGTGAGACAAATGAACCCGTCATCCGCGTTTGAGTGGGGGGGCAAGCCGGGACCCTGCATGCTGACTGTGTGAGCGTTATTATTCCCCTTAGATTGACGGATTCGAATCTGGCGATCGCAATCCTCTCCTTCGTCGTCCATTCCGCTCGACTCGTCCTCCTGCCGTTGAACTTCTTGCCACTATGGATTGAATCGGGGTACGATCTCCTGCTCGCGGGCCTGTGGACGATCAGCGCTGCGGGCCAAGCTTCAGGCGACTTGTCGGACCCAGACCACACCAGCCATCATCCGTGGTACTTGACTCGCAGCTGTGGAGAAGGCTGGGCTAGCACCAAAGGGTTCTGCCAGGTGGCTCAGGCAAGCTTCTGCCTGTCCCTCATTGCTGTTCTTCTGTACCTGTGCCGCACGCTCTCGCATCTCCTCGATCTCATGGCGGTCGGCTCGTGGCGTCGGGAGCAGGAGGAGTCGCGTTTCAAGGATGTGCATGGTGATGATTGGGAGGAGCACGACGCATATTATGACAGGGTCTCTGATATCGGGGACGATATTCTGTTGGGGTCCAAGGGCCGGGAAGTCCCACAAGTCTTTGCGGAGGCACTAAGTCCAGTGCTGGCCTTTTTCCCAGAGGCAGCCGGGGGACGGAGAGGCGAGAAATGATGAGCGAGATGAATGATGAAGGATGCATTCAATTGCCTTTGCAATACGGTGACTGGTGATTCATGCACTTGTCTTCATGTCTCTTGTTGATGTGAATGCGCATGTCCTGCACAGAAATCATCCTAGGCCCATCCCCCCCTCGGCTAGGTACCTAGCCCCAAAAAAGCCACACCCAAGCGTGCTTATCTGCCCTGCACGAGGCTACAGTACTGTAGATAACAGATCTCCGTGCCTAGCACAGGGGGGAGGAATCCAGCCGCACTCATTCGCAGCTCCACGTCTGTGCTCAACAAGCATTTTCAGGGTCCAGCACCACCTCTTTCTAGGTCTGGGATCGAAAGGAAGGGGGTGGGTTTTGCCATCAAGTGGGCCTTGTAACAGAAAAAGGGTCCTACGCCTGGCGGGCAAAAGGGTGCTCCTACCCCTGAGGGAAACTTGTTGAGAAAATTTCGTAGCGCGAAAGCTATAAAGGCAATAAAGGCCTCAGACAGTGGTGTTTCTTCCCCTTCCCGACCTCTAGTAGACGCTCTCTTCTTCGCCCAGGGAATTAGGAAAAGAGTACGCAAAAGAATTCACCATGATCATCACACGCACTCAGGCCCGCACTCGGCGGGTGTCGACCACCACCCTCAAGGGTGCTGCGGATGCCTCGCCCATGCCCGACATCAAGACTCTTCGAGATGCTATTCCCGCAAAATGCTTCGAACGATCCATGCTTCACTCCTTCTACTACGTCGTGCGGGACCTGGCCATCATCGGCTCCCTGTTCTACTCGGCCGTTCTCCTCGCTCGTCTGGATGCCTCCATGGCCGTCAAGGTCCCTCTCTGGGCCCTCTACGGTTTCGTGCAGGGCCTGTTCTTCACCGGAGTCTGGATCCTGGCTCACGAGTGCGGACACGATTCGTTCTCGAGCAACCTGACCGTCAATGCCGTCACGGGATGGTTCCTCCACTGCTTCCTGTTCGTTCCTTTCTTCAGCTGGAAGTTCACCCACGCACGCCACCACCGATTCCACAACCACATGGAGCGCGACACCGTCTTTGTGCCTCCCCGCAAGGAGGAGGTCAAGGCCAAGCCTACGATCTTTGAGAAGATCACGAACCACACTGCGGCCGATACCCCGATTGTCACCGTCGGTGCGCTTCTCTTCCATCAGCTTCTCGGCTGGCCTGCGTATATGCTGGTCAATGCCGGCGCTGGTGTCAAGAGCTTGGTGAACAGTGACCGCAATCAGTCGCCAGCCCTCAAGCAGGTCCACCTCAATCCGAATGCCGATGTCTACACCAAGGGCGAGGCACCTTTCGTCGCTCTGAGCAACCTCGGTATTTTCATCACCTTCTCTGTGCTGGTCTTGGTCTCGCGGAGCTTGGGCGTGTGGAACACTGTTTTGCTCTATGGACTACCCTACCTGTGGATGAACCACTGGATTGGTAAGTTTCTGGACACTTGAATCCAATGCCCTTCCATGTGACACTAACGTTTGCAGTCGCCATCACCTACCTCCACCACACTCACCCCAACGCGCTGCACTACGAAGCCGAGCAGTGGACCTTCATCAAGGGCGCTGCCTCGACGGTTGATCGCGACTTTGGCTTCATCGGTCGCCACATCTTCCACGGAATCATCGAGTACCACGTTGTTCACCACATGTTCCCGTACGTCTCGATACAAATCCCGCCTAACATGCATGTATAAAAGAAAAACTAACCCATCAACAGTCGTATTCCATTCTACCACGCCGAAGAGGCTACATGGGCCATCGCTCCGATCCTCGGAGAGAAGTACATCCAGCAGAAGACCAACTTCTTTGCTGATCTGTGGGGCAGCTTCGTCAACTGCAAATTCGTGGAGGAGGGCAACGGCGCCTGCGGCGAGGGTCTCGTCTGGGGCAAGGTCAAGGCATAGACTAGACAATGGGGCGTTTTCGGCAGCATGGCTAGAACTAGACATAGAGAGAGATTTAGATTTAGACTTTGGACTCGCTTTTGCGATTTATATACCCAACTATTACGTTGACAGGGGTGCTTGGACGCGCTGTGATGGTACTCGGGTCACCCTGCAGACACGCGCCGGTTGCAAGGTTGGCGATGCAAGGACCGTATTTGCCCGCGCAAACAAACTATGTGGATTGCGGAGAACTAATCAAATGTCGCATAGGGTTCTGCTTCCTTTTCATGAAGCGCAGCTATCGCAGAAGATGTCAGATCAGCTTCTTGCATTCCTTTCCCACTGGCATGGCCACATACCATGATTCGCCGCTGGTCATCAAATTGCAAGAGACTACCTTGGTCCAGCATGGGAGATCAGTCGGTTCACCCAGTGTGCTTATGAAGTCTGCATTCTGAGCTGCAAGTCCAACAGGTTTCACACAACGGCATCTTCTAGCGATAGACCCCAAAGGAATTCACAATAGGTAACACTTTGATACGTACAAGCCCTTCCCGTCCGCCAAAGCAGAAACCACTAACGAATGCATGCACAACTTCCACGCCCGTTCCCTGATCCCTACGCACGGACAACCTGGACCACGGGGACCTTGTATGCCACCGTCGCAGCACTGCACGAGTTGGAGAAATCAAAGCCCGGCTGCACGAGGTTGAGATGCGAGCCACAAGTCCAGATGTCCGCGATCTGCCCGCCGTCTCCCCACTTGCACTGGAGGAACTCGTACCCAGATCCCTGCGCAATCTTGCACACAGCCGGCCGACCTCCCTGGCTGCTTGCGTAGTCTGCCGAGGCGACCAGGACGAAGCTGGACTGCCCGACGTTGGAGGAGTAGTACCACGCCTCGCCCGGCGCACTCCCCGGTCCGTTGATGGCGGTCACCGCGCCGGTGAGCCTGTTGATGCCGAAGGATTGTGTGGAGCTGACGTCGCTGGTGAAGTCGACGTAGAAGACCGAGGTGCTGCCCCGGAGGGAGTTGAGATCCGTGAAGCCTAGACCGCCTGAGGTGGCGAGGGATGGGTCCGAACTACCTACGGCGTGTAGGTACACGGTCTGCACGGGGTTGGGGGAGATTTGCACGGTTGACGTAGCGATGACTGTCTGCATTGCAACAGTCACGTCCACCTCTTCTGTGCCGACAGTCTCCGTGACGAAGTCGGTCGAGTAGGTAGTCGTTACGAGGTCAGTCTTGGCAGTCAAAGTTGTAACCTCCGTCCGGACCGTGGATGTGGAGGGCTTGACGTGGGTGAGGGTCTTCATGACCGTCTTCGTCGTGGTAGGTCTCGGCGCGGTGATGGTGGTGGCGGTGACTCCGATGCATGAGCAGGCAGATGAGAAGGCCGCAGAGCTTTTGCAGGAGTTTGCCCTTTGGGGGATCTTGGTTGGTCGGACGGTGACTGGTCCTCCCGCGGCGACGGCACGCTTGTCGTTCAGCTTCATGCAAGCGAAGGGGTTGTCGACGGGAGTGTGGACGGCGCGTTTGAATGGGCCGTTGTCTGGAAGCGTTCCGGTCACGGTGACTGTGACATCCTGCGTGACTGTAGCTGTCTCGAGGTCCGTCTCGGTCGCAGTCACGTCCACGGGGATTGTCTCAACGACGGACTCGGTCTGGGTGATCGTGACGAGGCTCGTGCCGTGTGCTGTGGCGGGTACAAGTGAATTGGTTGTTATAGTGGTTGAGATGGTTCTGGTGACAGTTCTGCACCCTTTGTTCAGTTACTGAATACTGCGTCAAGGGGGATATATGATCGTTTCGAACGTACGATGTGCTAGGAGTCACAGTGATTCGCAAGAAGGACTTGCATTCAGCTTTGCATGGCTTGGGCCCAGTCCCGAGGACAGCTGAAGTTGGCCCATCGTCAGTAACAACTTCACCAAGACTATAGGGGATCGACTCACGTACCTCGTAGGCAAGCATCATTGCGGCATCCGTAGCCATAGGACCTTTTGACGGAAGACGCTTGAGCAAAGTGACTGCCGAGAGCGGCGAAGAGCAGCACAATCGAAGACAGCATTATGGGCACTGAAATGTCAAGATTGACGGTGTCGGTTTCTTCCAAAAAGACATTGACTGGGGCTTCAAACAGTACACAGGACTGCAGGACTTTTAAGAAGTGATCCCAGAGAGAGCTCAAGGCAGCCGGAAGTCCTAATGTGTTTGCTGATCAAGTATCCCATCTCTGGGGACTTCAACCCTACCACATCGATCTGACTAGCCACAATAGTTATCTCAGCGGAGTACGGAAGGGAACTATCGAATTCATCTTGGAAGCGCCATCGCGGCTATGTCCCTGTCGCTTCGGTGTTGCCGCATGGTGAGATCTAGCCAGCAGCTAGGTACGTTGGCAATAATGCCACATTGGGTTTGGGCCTGGGTGACTTGGCGTCGAATTACCTCCTTTTCTACGAATCACTTCGTTTCTGTGCCTGGTCTTTTACCCCTGTCCATCACCGGAATAGACAGTCTCCGTTGGTTTGAGCCAGGCTAATGCAAGCGGATAGTATACATACAAAGGAACAGTCTAGACCTAAAGAACGACGATCGACTTTACTTTGGCCGCTCAGCAGACGCAAGGCCCAATTGCGAGAAAAAGCAGCCTCTCTCCAAAATGAAGTGAATAGCCACTGGTGCCCAACTGCAGGATGTTCCAGCCACCAGGTACGAAGCACAGCACCGGCGGAACCTGACAATGGCAAGCACGGCACGAACATGTACAACTACTAAGGTACCTTAGGTATAAATGACAACGCCAAGCTGCCCGTTGAATGAGGCGCCAGGAACGTGCCACGGCTTTGCTTCTTACTCTCTCTCCCAGTGAGCACAACACGGCGCCGAATGGCGTTTTGGTTCCCGGCTTGGCTACTCTTAGCTTCCCCAAGTGGCTTGCTCCTCTGGCGGGGCGCCCAATCTTAACAAGTCCATTATAGCGCTGCGATCGGGGCAAGACTTGGACCTCGGGTGCATAAGCGCGACATGCTCGACGTGCCGTATTGCCTAGTGCGGGCCTATTACAGGGAGCTGAGCTTTCTGTTGCCGATGGCTCTTCGTGATTCTCGTGCCCCTTAGGAAAAGAAAAGAAAAAGGTCTTTCGTAGGCTGCAACGATAGTGTGTAGGTACCTTGTCGCTTGGAGTCCCTTGGCCCGATTTGAACTCCTCATTCGCGTTGAGAGGATGGTGACTTGCCGCAGGGAAGGGAATGACTGTTACTGAGTGTTTGTAATGTCATTGAAAGTTAGGAGTTACTAACTTGAAAACGGGGTCGGTAATCAGTAATAGGAACAATATTAATAACGGAAAAGATTATTTATTAGTAAAAAGCAATTTAGCATTTTTCTTTTTCTTTTTCTATGGTAAGTAGCAATAGTAGCAGTAAAATAGTAATGGCGATAAATAGCATTTTAAAAGCATAGTTGACTACTCCAACCTTAGCCCTAGCCAGGAGTTTCCTTATTACTGGCTGAACAGTAATTACTTGAAATTTGTTATTTGGTTACATGGGCATGGTTTACACTATGATGTTTATAGGTATATCACGATTTATCATTTGAAGCCATTACATGTTTACTGTGGATTTAGATGTCGATATAAGACCATGCTTTACCGCAGCTGAATTAATCATAGTTATTCCACCAGGTATAAAAATACTCTCTTGATTAGCTATCATACATGTTCCATATGGGGGAAAGTCCAGGGTGGCCGAAGTAGCTACTCCAATCCCCAAGCATACCTTAGACATATACTATACTTAAAATAAGAATAACTTACTTTATATTTATCTAAATAGCTATTTCTAAACTCAAAGATAAAACAATGCACTTTTCGATGCCTCCTATGAACCTATATATCTGTAATCAAGCGACCAAGGGCACTTTGATCTTCATTAAATTCCCATCCCTGACTCACCATACCGTGACAGACATCGAGCATTCTCCGGGAGAACAGTCGTCAAGTCTACACGTGGGCATTAGAGTAGCCCCAAGTCCCTTCACGATCCCTCACGGAGGAGTGAGGCCTTGATCCTTTTGTGACACTTCAATCGTCACGTGCCTTTTGACTACACGTTTGTCAACGAGCCCCAAGTCCCGTGACACATACCTCCACCTCCACCTGTGGGTGCCCTGGTCCCTCTCCAGCCCAATCGCGGCTTCTTCCCTGCATCAAGGTCATACCCTTCTCTACCGAGTCACCAGATGCCCGCCCCCGAGTTTCGATGTACAGCAGTCGCGCACAAAACACAGTCACTAACGCGGGGCAGCATGAAAGACACAGGAGAAGAACAGCTTGAATCCGTGCTCTACTCGAACCCGCATGTGCATCGGGTCGTCTACATTCAGATACTCAAATTCTTTTGCTATTGATGACATTACTAACTCGCACACAGTGAATCTAGTCAATGGTGCCCTCTGGCAGAACAGAGATGTAATCCACGGGAGCAGGCTCGTTCCCGTCCGGGGTGCCGACAATCTTCAAGGTGCTTCCAGACCTGATCTTCACATCCTTGAAGGTGATTCTCGCAGCGCTCTGGCCGTCAATGTAGAAGGTCGGGGCCTTGCCGAGGATATACTCCAGATCGCCGTTCCACTCGCCAACCACGTCGTCGTCGAGGTACAGGGCCCAGGTGGCATTGCCAATCGCCTGGTCGTAGTAGTTCACCGCAACGTTGTACGTTCCCGACTCCACGTCGAGCCTGGTCGAAGCGATGCCCTGCGTCGAGTTGTCGGCGGTCACGATGCAGTAGGCACCGCTCGCCGCCTCGTAAGGGTGAACGAGGTAAGGGCGGTACCCGTCGAGCTCCATGTCCTCTGCCTCGATCCTGTGCTTGTGGTTGCCTACACGACCGGCCTCGTCGGGGATACTGGACTTGTTGAAGTAGAAGTTGTTGACTGAGTCGCGCCACACGAGGGAGTGACCCGCTTGGTAGACGAGACGGAAGAGGACGTGCTCGTAGCGCTCGTCGTCGATCTTGCCCCGGATGCTCTCCCACAGGGGCACGAAGGTTTGGGCGACGGCGCTGCCGCGGTAGTGAGCGTCGTAGAAGTGTTGGATGACGGTCTTGCCGCTCTTCAGTTTGTGAGTATAAGGGACGTGGTGAAACCAGAGGAGCAGGTTATCTGGGGTCGTTTCGATGTTCTCATACATCTGGTACACCTCCTCGGGGTACTGGCCCGCATTCCCAGTGCCGTTCCATACGGTGCGGTCCATGCCGATGGAGTCGGCATCGGCGCGAGTCCATTGGCCCCATGGGTTGCCGTCCTGCGAGCCGGGGTTGGGGCCGTAGTGGGCATTGAGGATGTCCGTCAGAGTCTGCACGCCCAGGTTGCCCGAGTAATCCTCGTACGCCGGCCACGACTTCATCGAGATGTCCCTGACGACGTCGATCACCTGGGGATCGTGGCTGAAGGTCATCTTGGTCCACGCCTCGAGGATCTCGACAGGGTCGGAGGAGGAGTCCCACGCCATCTTCCCATAGGCATAGAGGTTGGACATGGCGGTGTGGCTACCGAGCCAGGTCGAGTTGAGTCCCACGTTGACGACACCCGCATAGCCAGCCTTGCTCTTATTGAAGCGCTTCCCGCTGACGATGTCGGCCAGCGTGGACTCTCTGCCGTCGACGCGCAGGTCGAAGTCGAGCAGCTCCCGCCACATGGGCGCCAGGTACACCAGGTGAGCCTGCTGGCCGAGGTACTCCTGCGAGATCTGCAGCTCGACGGCGCTGCCCGTCTCGCGCAAGTGGGCGAACAGCGGGGACACGGGCTCGCGGACCTGGAAGTCGATGGGGCCGTACTTGATCTGGATCACGACGTTGTCCTCGAACTCCGGGTCAAGACCCTCGAAGAAGTCCACGGCGGCATTGGCACGGTCGGCCGTCCAGTCGGCGTCTTGATTGAGGCTGCGGTGGTCGTAGACGAAGGCTCTGAACATGATGATTCCCCCGTGAGGCTCCAGGGCGTGAGCGAAGAGGTTCGCTCCATCTGCCAGGGTGCGGTTGTACGTCAGGGGACCAGGCTGGCCCTCCGAGTTGGCCTTGACGAGGTATCCAGCCATGTCGGGGATCCTCCTGTACAGCTCGTCGGTCTTGTCCTTCCACCATGCAAGGACAGTCTCGTCCAGGGGGTCAAAGGTGCTGAGACCGCCGAGAAGTTGGGGAGAGTCGAACCTCAGGGAGAGGCCGAGCTGGACGCCGTATGGCCGGAACTCGTCGGCGATCCGTGCAAGACCGTCCATGTTCTCCGGGGTCAGGATGGTCTCGTTTGCGTTGACGTTGTTGACCACGACGGCGTTCAACCCGATGGACGCAAGCAGACGGGCGTATTGGCCGGCGCGCTGCAGGTCCTCGCGAACGACGCCGTCCCAGAAGAAGATGGAGTCGCCTCCGTAGCCTCGCTCGACGCTGCCGTGGGTACCACCGTCTCGCATGTTGTCCCACTGGTTCACCCACCGGATGGGAGCCTCGGGGTTGGACGTCACGACGTCGTCCTTCACGATCCCTTGGGCGAGTCGTCCCAGGTAGTCGAAGGTTCCGTACAGGGCACCTCTCTCATTCTGGCCAAGGATGAGAACTTGCCCGCCCTTGATGTGCAGGTAGTATCCATCCTCGACGAGGTCCGGGAGATGGTCTGTGTCGGCACCGCTCTCTTCGTAGGCGGCGAGGGTGCCAACAGTGACAGTGTCGTCGCCGTCAGACTCGTCGCTGACACTCACTTCCTTGTCGAAGATGCCGCTGATGCCGTTGACCAGTTCCTCGCCTGCCGTGTAGACCGGCAGTCCTTTGGTAGCGTTCAGTGTGACTACAGCAGAGGGCAGCTTCTTGTGATAGCACTTTGCGTAAGGGATGGGCGCATAGCGCAACCAGGCCGCGAGACCGTCCTCGGCTGCGGCGAAGCCAATGGCCGTGAGAATCAAAAGGCTGCTGCGCATGATGACGACGAGACTTTCTGAAGCTCCAAAGCTGCCTTGCAGCCGAGTCGTCGTAGCATTGCGACCGATCTGCCAGCTTGTTTATACTCGAGTCAACTTGGCCCGGCCTGCAATACACGAACAAGGAACTGCTCGGATTTTCCGTCGAATAGAGGCAAACCACCGAATCGCGCCAATGGACGGCTCCGCTTGGTTCCCCAAACTTGGGTATGGAGACAGTCGCGGTTAATTCTCTGTGTATTCAGCCTGTACAGCAGGGTTGTTCCTAAGCGATGAATGAGATGCGGGGACGAACTGGGGATTATGGCCAGGCGAGTCCTGATCCGAGGTAATGAACTGGATGATCTTGGCATGCTTGTTGGAGATTGGAGTACGGTACTTTGGGGTAGAGAATGTAACCGAGTTACAGGGAGAGCACGAGTCAAGAGTGCGTCTCCCCAGTTTCTCTCTCGGCGATGCTATCCCCATAGAGTGTGCCCATAGACTATTGTCTCTACATATTGGGTTACTATAGAAGGTCGCTGCAGGGGTAGACTACAAGTCTCGGTTAAGAAGGCTGTCAGGAACATAGCCGTGGGTTAGTTCGACGACCGACTTTCAGACGAATCCTGTTCAGAACCAAGGCTTCAGCTCCATCTCGACTCGGCTTTCACTTCGCAAAGTCAACAAAGACCGAGCGGGATTCGCAAGCAGACCATGTCGTGCTTCTCCCCGACTCCGCGCTGTCTCTCTCCCTTTACCGACTCCATCCCCACAACGTCAAGCTTTTCCGATGATCTTCTCAGCATGCTGGCGTCATTTCAATTCAGCCACGATGACAAGTGTCTTGGGGTTGTGGGTTCTGTCACTTATAACCGAAATCTGCCGGCGGGGTTGGACTCTTCACCATCCACAACATTGCGAGTCAACCCCCTCCCATTTGTCGTCTGATTGCGGATTGCCGATGAAAAGAAGCTTCAGCACTGGCCTAGCTTTAAGCTTAATAGCTTATTCCCTCGCAACCGCTTGCGCGATCGGGTTCAACACTTCTCCCTTCCAGTGAATGGTCACTTCTGCGTTCAACAATGCCTTGATCTGAGTGCGGAATTGACTTTTTTTTTTTTCAAATACAGGTTTCGATCGGTACTTGGTGAGACTTCGTTCGCGGCCGAGCGGAAATGTGTGCGGAGATAGCTTGGCTCTGTCTGTTGGTAGATCAACTACTGCATCAGGACCAGGAACACTGTATTCGCTGGGCAAGTTGGCAACCTCATCGAGATGCCATCTACCTCAGAGTGCCGAGATGCCAAGTAGAGGCACAAGAGAAGCAGTGCAACACCTGGGTAAATGAAGCCAGAACGACGTGTAGAAGGGTAATGCTTAGTATAAGATGGTGACCAGCGTCGCATTCACCCTTCTTGAGACATGCTCCCACTGTGCTATCGAGTGCCCTGATTCTTTTCTTCTTCGACAGTAAAAATGCTGTTCTCAACAGTCTTGACTGCAGCAACTCTGCTTCCTACCGGCATCGCTGCGCCAGCTGGTGGTAGTGCCACGGTGGCCGAGATCACCGTGCGTGCCGATCACAAGCACCAAAAGATCGAGGGGTTCGGCTTCTCAGGAGCCTTCCAACGGGCGCAGCTGCTTCTGAACATCACCGAGGAGAAGCAGCACGAGCTCCTGGAACTCCTCTACGGCACAGAGAACGGCGTGGGCTTCTCCATGCTCCGCAACGGCATCGGGTCGTCCAACTCCAGCTTCAACGACTGGATGAACACCATCCTGCCGGCGTCGCCCGGCTCTCCCGACGGCGAGTTCAACTACGTCTGGGACGAACACGACTCGGGCCAGCTCTGGCTGTCCAAGAAGGCCGTCGAGTACGGCGTCGACCGCATCTACGCCAACGCGTGGAGCGCGCCCGGCTTCATGAAGACGAACGGTGACGACGCCAACGGCGGTCTGCTCTGCGGCGTCCCGGGCAGCGGGGACCAGTGCGAGCACGACTGGCGTCAGGCGTACGCCGACTACCTGGTCAAGTACATCGAGATCTACCGGAGCGAGGGCGTCAATGTGTCGGACATTGCGTGGCTCAACGAGCCGGACCTCACGTGAGTGCTGGACGGGCCCAGGGCACAAGGTGGGAACGAGTTGTGGTTTTTGCTGATGTTTATCGGCAGAACATCCTATGCGTCGATGCGGTCCAACGCCCAGCAGACAGCCGACTTCCTGCCCATCTTGTGGCAGACGCTCAGGGACGCCGGGCACGACGTGGGGATCGCCTGCTGCGAACTCACCGGCTGGGACGAGACGCAGGAGATGGTCGAGGCTCTGCAGGCTCTCGGCGTGGAGAAGTACCTCACGACGTGGACGAGCCACGAATACACGTCGCCGATCGAGTCCGCGCTCGACACCGACCTCTCCGTGTGGCAGTCCGAGTACTGCGACCTGTCCGGCCGCTGGACGACCGCCTGGGACAGCGGCGTGTCGGACGGGGACGGCCACCGCTGGGCCGAGATCCTCCACCGCGCCCTGACCGCCGGCAACGTCAATGCGTACTTCTGGTGGCTGGCCGTCCAGGACGAGGCGACCAACGACAACAACAACGAGAAGCTGGTCCTGGTAGAGGACGGGGCGTACTACGTCGCCAAGCGCACGTGGGCCTTTGCGCAGTACGCCCGCCATGTTCGACCTGGCGCGTACCGCGTGCAGACCACGGGCGCCCGGGAGCTGCAGACCACGGCGTATGAGAACGAGGATGGCAGTGTGGTCACCGTGGTTCTGAACCCGGACTATGAGGCTGTCGCTGTTCGGCTCACCCTTGTTTCTTGCAGGCTGAAAGAGGTGAGTAAGGTCCGGGCGTGGCTCTCGGATGAGGACCATGATATGGAGGAAGTGGATGCGGTCTTGGACGACGATGGGACGGTTTCTGTTGAGCTGTCTGCGCGTGGTCTCCTCACCGTCAAAGCTACATAAACACGCACGATGGAGTGTCGTCGAGCGATGGAATCTTACAGTCCAGTAGGGTACTTGACTATCTATATGAAGATGATTGAAATTCAAAACATGCCAATCATACCTTGAGGGATGTTGTAGCATCATAATCATCAAGTCCCGTGGGATGCTTGGCTATCTACATCGTACTGATTCACATACAAACATACCAATCATACCCAGAACGATGCTGCCTTTTCTTATGCGACCACCAACAAGCACTGGACCACGTCAATAACCATCAAGAAAACATGAAAGATGTTGTTATAGAGTACAAGTCGCCGGCGTCAAGGCGCAATCTAGTCAACGGTGTCAAGACCAAATGGCATTTGACCATGAATAGCAAAATCCGATGTCACTGCGGATTTAATTGCCTGATAATCGAGCTGCACCAGCACAACCCTAACAATCGTAAAGCATGGCGTATCGATGCGCATTAGGCCACCTTCATCTCTGCAACTAAAAGCCCACACGTAAGCTCATAGTATTCATTTTCCGGTCCCAGCGCACTTTCGACCAGGAAACAAAGTCTCTAGAATATAAAATGAGTACTCCATGCAAATTTCGGGTTGACCTGCCTTCGGGTTGAGTTGCCTGTGTCGGTAGTAAGCTTATGTGAGTAACACGCTACGAACTAGGTTCTGACTTGCGTATTACGGCGATAGTCTCACGATGTAATAATACGCTGTGCAGATCTTGACATGTGTATGGACGAGTTGTAAATGGGTTTACTACACACCGTAAATGGGTTAATACACAACTCAATGGAGAGATGAGGGACGTGCGATGCTTCATGATACGGACCTCATAGGTTAACCGAGTGTAAGCTGAGTGTGGTCCTTCGTATACTCTTTGCCGTCTCAACCGATCCAGTTCTAGATATCCGCTGTCGAATGACTTTTCTGCGTGAATAGCTGTGAATTGCAGCCGAGGCTTCTCACTATATAAACTGATGCCGTCTCGTTCTCACCATTCCTTGATCCTCAGAAACCACACCTTCAGAGACATCCAGCATAACAGAAGCACCACAAGACTCAACTACAAAGTCGCAACAAAATGAGAATCACAACTTCAACCCTCCTCTCCGCCATCATCGGCCTTTCTCTAGGACAATCACTGACCGTCCCTCATCTCCCGGATGGAGTCTACCTCCTCAGCCTCGGCAAAGACGGCGAAACAGTCTGGTCCGCCCTCAACACCACCTCAGCAGGAGACCTGAAGACAGACACACCCAAGCGCGACCTCTCCTCCCCCGTCCGACGGAGCACCGACTGGCCCAGCGGGACCAACGTCTTCTGCCCCGGCGGGGACTACCTGCTGGAGAACGACTTCTACGGCGTCGACTGGCAGGGCTTCTACAGCGCCTGCGCCGACAGCGACGGCCACGGCTTCCCCCGGGGCACGAGCCTCGTCAAGCAGCTGGGCACCGCGACCTCGTACATGTGCGCCTTCGGCAACGCCCCGTGCCGCCCCGACGAGTGGGCTGACGCTGTGAGCTGGCTGCAGGTGAACTGCTGGCAGCGCAGCAATGGCTGGATGGAACCGGGTGAGTACTAACCTAGCCAAAGAGTCAAAGGTTATCAGATGGCGAAGTTCCAGAAACTGATACTGCCCTTTTTTTCTTTTCTTTTTTTTTTAGCGTTCCTTGATATTCCTGGTTGGGGCAAGGCAAGTATTCATCTCAATTCACCCGAGGACATGAAGGCTAACATTTGGCACAGCGTTATGGCTACACCAAGGCCGGGAGCCGCATTTGCTAGGCTTGTCGTCTGGCGACGCTGCAGTTGATGTGATCCTGTTGCGATCGGTACACTTGTCGATGGGACCTGTGCAAGGATGGCGGGTTGTTTCGTTCTGTGAAGGTGGGGATTTCAACGATCCAGTGCGTTCAGTTGTCTTTTGAGCTGGGGGAAGTGTATCTTTGCGCATCTAGTCGACATTTAGTATATATAGTTGGTTGAATAAGTCAGGTTTTAGGCTGGTTCAAAGGAAACAAGCATGCATCTTCATACATGTCTGAATCTGATGAGTGCTATGATATATGGTATTGGACTCTCCAGCCTTTTGCATGTAATCAAGGACAATTTATTGTAACAGGCACACTCCACAGATAATCCCCATCTACATCATGAGAGCTTCCCAAATGGTCGGTGAGCTCTCAGCTTAAGAGAGAATGAGCGATGAACAATCATGTTCTGCGCCGATTTAGCCTGAAAGGTAGTATACGTGTATGAGAATTGGCTGGACTGAGCAAGGCGTTCAGCGTCGACCAACACATCACTGCACGGCTATGTATGGAACCCCATTATAGAAGGGATTACTACTATGATCAAAGGATTAAACATAGTCTGCGTGGTTATGGCACCCTTGAAAGTCAGCCCAAGTCGCATCCTTCTCGCCGGCATCACTCTGCAGAAGTGCGACATGGGATCGCCGAGCAAGTCCTATCTCGCAGCAGATTCGACAACACTCCAGCCTCAAAGAAATACATCCCGACTCGCTTCCCAGGTCCATACCCTCGTTAAACCTACGGCTAACCTGTTGTTAATTGGTATGGACACGCATATCTGTGCGCAGCGAACTCATCACCCCTTGTCGTAGGGTTACATGGGCAGCTCCATCGGACAAGATGATTAGAGCGGGAAATGTGATTGACCGCCACCTCTGTACAGTAGGCAGCCATTTAGCAGCTTCAGTAATCGAAACGGTGCATCATAGTCTTTGTTGTTTCGATCGATTGGCACGAGCTCAGGTCACGCTGCAGGGAAACAGTGTCCTCGTCTGTCTGTCCGTCTGTCAGGAAGTCACTGTCTGCCAAGAGTCCTCCATGTGCAGCCCATCTCGATCCAGCGTAGCAAAACGAGACGCATCTGAGTCCCCATCGTGCTCGACATCCTCACCGTGTCGCTATGACTGTAACTGATGTCACATCGTCGCTTTTAAAGGGAATCCGGCTTGCCAAGCTCAGCCACCAGTGCGTCATGCTTCGTGAAAGCCATTGCCAAGACAGCAACACAATCCTCACCTGCTCCGTACCGTTCGGAAGAAAGCTTGGTCGATGCTTTTAAGCTTATATGATACATACCCCAGACTGCGCCCCCTCCCCCCCAGAACTATGCCAGTATTGGACAAAGCGTCCTTGAAAAAAACGCCCGTAACCACTTTATCCGGGCGATACTATCGTCCAATGAGGCTATGATCTGCCGCGCACCGCATCTCTCCACAGACTTGTGTAGACATGGTGGAATACCCAAGAGCGCCGGCTTGTGTTTCCCCGGCTTCCTTGTCTAGGGTTTTCTTCGACCCCGCGTTCCATCGGTCAAGATGATGCGAGTCTTTGAACCAGCCGCGACGGCAGAACTGCACTCGATCGTACTCAAGCCAACCACCTTGTCATATTGGGATGCTGGCGGAGAGAGAGAGGTCAACACGGGGGATGACATGTACAGTACCACCTAAGAAAGCGGAGAATGGGCCACATGATCTTCCCCAGAAGTCTGGTCCGAACTCAATCTCGTTGCATCTCGCTTCCTTGCCGTGTCAAGCAAGGGGTGCCCTCCTCTGCCCACACGCTTGGAGGGTGTGATGGGCCTTGGACGAGTGCACCTCCATAACTCGGTGCAATAGGGAGCGAGCTCAGGATGGTAGTGGTCGCCTTGGCTCTCTTCTTTTCTCATATATTCCATAGAACCCCGCGTGTGCCCCCGAGCGAGCGCATCTGCATCTCTCTTTCCATACTTCCCCTTGACAAGCCTCTCAACATGGCAAACGTCGATACGGTAAACAGACCAGCCCATGCGGCAGCCCCTCCCGCCCACCAGGATGGAGATATTCAGAAGGAGACGTATCATGAGCTGGAGCACCAAGAGTCTGCTGGCCTCAAGAAGCTCCCGCATGTGGACCGAGTCGATCAGTTCGGAGGCCATAGGAAGATCGACCCTGCCGAGATTGCCCTCGTGAGAAGACTGGACATGTTCATGCTGGTATGTCGTCCCCGAGGCAGAACTTGGGTGCAGTCTTCCATGTCTCCCATATTCTTTGTATACTGACCACCCGGGCCCCAGCCGATTCTGTGGCTCATGTATTTGTTCAACTACCTCGATCGCCAGGCTCTCGTCAACGGCCGGCTGAACACGCTGGAGGAGGATCTCGGTCTGGTCGGCACGCAGTACAACACTTGCGTGTCGATCCTCTTCGTCGGGTGAGCTCCCCCCTCTTCCTTCCCTATGGCCCTGTCGCGGCTGGGGGGCTGCAATACTCAGACCATGTCCAGGTACATCGCTTTTCAGATCCCGAGCAACATGATCCTGAACCGCGTTCGACCGTCTTGGTACATGGCCGGGTTCTGCCTGGCCTGGTCGATTGTCAGCCTGCTCACCTTCCTGGCCCACGACTATGCGTCCATGGTGGGATTCCGCCTGCTCCTCGGCATCACTGAGGCTCCGGTAAGGAGGTCGTGTTAACCGTTCCGAAGATGTTCCTCGCTGAGACGGGAGAGTTGGCTAGTTCTACCCCGGCGCCCTTTACATGATCAGCCTGTTCTACACGCGAAAGGAGACGGCGACACGCATGTCTCTCTTCTTCACGGCCAACATGCTGGCGAGCTCGTTCGCCCCGCTCATTGCTGCAGGTGTCTTCGATGGTCTTGATGGAGCGATGGGCTATGCTGGATGGCAATGGTACGTGTGCCCCCCTCCTAGATCTCACAAAAAGACCTGCCCTGCCTGTGGATGATGGTTATTCTGTGTACTGACCGTTTCCCGACAGGCTCTTCATCATTCAGGGCGCTCTCTCTATCCTGACTTCTCTGGCCGCCTTCTTCATGCTTCCCGATCACCCTCTGAAGACCCGATGGCTGAGTGAGGAGCAGCGGCAGCTGGCTCATTCCCGCATCTACGCCGATACCACCGACAGGCGTGCGGGCACCGGTGTCATCAAAGGTCTCCGCGAGTCCGTGTCTGACTGGAGGACCTGGGTGCTGGTCGCTGCCTACAACTTCCACCTGTGCTCAATCAGCTTCCAGAACTTCCTCCCGACGGTGATCAAGAAGGGCGTGATGCCAGACAACAACACCCTTGCGCTTGTCCTCGTGTCCCCTCCCTACATTCTGGCTGCCATCCTCGGTGTGGCCATGGCGTGGTCGTCGGGTCGGTTCAACGAGAGGACATGGCACATCACTGTCTGCAAGAGCATCACCCTTGTCGGCTTCATCATCTCCGTCGCGACGCTCAACGTTGCGGCGCGCTACTTCGCCATCTTCCTGTTCGTCGGCTTCTCCTTCGGCATCAACAATATTCTGCTCGGCTGGGTTTCCGCCACCCTGGGCCAGACAGATGAGAAGAAGGCGGTTTCGCTTGCCATCGCAAACAGCCTCGGCAACTGCGCTTCCATCTACATGCCGTATCTCTGGCCAGCGAGCGATGAGCCACGTTATGTCCCTGCCTGGATTGCCAGTATCGCCTTCTCGGGCGGCACCATTGTCATTGCCTGGTTCCTGAAGTTCATGCTGAAGAGGACGAACAATCGAATGAGGGCTGAGAACCCCAACACGATCAATTACTATGTTTACTGATGGACTGTCTGGCAACTGCTGGATTGGTAGTATTGACGTTATACTTGGCTTGAAGGGTCGGGGCTTCTAGCCTACGCGTTGTGTCAGTATCAGAATTGACTTGCGTCTTGCGATTCTACACTGTTCCGTGGCAGACCTGATTCGTGCACTTTTGCCCCTGCTGTTATCCGGCACCCTTACACCTCACTATGCGAAGGATGGCATTGTCTGACATCCGCTGACGACAGTATCCAACTTCAACATGTAGTCCACTTCGCGCTCGGTCTCCAGATCCTCGAGGGCCCAGGCACTCTGCAGCATTTCGTGTACCATTTGCATTGGGGAGGTGAGCCGAACATTTTTGTTGTTCTGAATACAGTCCAAGATGACCCGCCTCTGCTCGTCTGTGCGCGCTTCGCATCCAATGATGAATATTGGGAAGCTGTGCTTCATGGTTCCAAGGACTTTGAATGCACGGAAGGCTGCGTTCGCCCAGGCGTCAATCTTCGGAGACGGCCCAGAAAAGTTATTCGACGCACGTTCCAGGTAGATCAGCGCAGCTAGACGATACATCTCCAGGTCGAAGTAATCCACATCCTGGAGCGATTGGATGGCAGAGGGGTATCTATGCTCTTGCTCCGGGACGTTCTTCCCGTTAAAGATGCTTTCCAATCCATGCTCGATGTCAGCTAGTTCTTTTCGGTACGTTTCACTGTGGTATGCTGGGTGTGAGGAGTCGACCACGCTCTCGAAGATGTCTGCCATTGGCCACAGGACTTGATGGCATGGGGTTAAGGTATTTCGCAGCTGAAACCCAGTGTAAGTCAATCTATGCATATGAAAAAAGTCTTTCGCTATTCATTTCGCGCACTGAACTGACCTCAGATATTCTCTGCACAATTGCAGTCATTGACTTGGTGTTCTCGCGCAGGGCTGACTTGCCACAACGCCCTTTGTTCAGCGTTGGCCGGCCGGCGGTGTCTCCTGTTCTCCGCCAGTGCTTGCGAGAAAACAGCGCATGTACATCGTGATGGTAGAGCCAGCTCGTTGTCGTCAGAAACTCATATATTCCAACCTGCTTGTCTAGGTCTAAGCCTTTCACCAAGCGCTTTGTGTTGCTGATGTATAAGTCCCATGGACCGGAAGTGCTGGCACTGTTGTGGATCTATGATATGCTTGATTTTAGTCTTTCTTTCCTGCAGAAGGGTTTGATTCGCATTACGACTGCATTTTGGGCACAGCCATGGGCGTTGGGATAGTGGAATGGCAGGAAAGACTCTACCTCAAAGCAACATAAAAGGACGCCTGCGGCAACGTGCTGCACAATCTTGGTGCCTGTGATCCCAGCATCTGCAGACCGCTGTAAGGCATGCAATGCAGCACCTTTTCTTGCCAGGGTCAATGTGTTCAGGCCGTTTCGAAGGGCAGATGAGACTGCTAGTACGGCATGCAGCACTGCTTGAGATGCCGCGGAATCGTCGTGAAATGCCAGTCTCGTCACGACAGCGACCGTGTCTCCAGCCGAATTACTGCACGAGACGGCCAGAGAAGCTTCTACTTGAACTTTAATGGCAAGATTAGGAATGCTTCAATTTGGATTGCGAACCAAAGAAGAAAGAAAGAAATGAAGAAAGAAAGAAAGAACAACGTCAACTCACAGTATTGCAGCAGCGTGAGCTCGGCAGGATTCAGAGTCACAGGGATCCATGACGGCCCCGTGCTGAAAGACAAAAGCGGCCTCTTCAGAGCTACACTTCCAATTCAGCAGACGGTACAACTTCCCCCCACCGGGGTTTGCTGACCTTGCAGCGATTGTCCCCTTGAGAGGTGTCGATGGACATTGACATCATTCACGCGGACATGCATCCATCTCAGTGCTCTACCTTGCGAAGCCTTGATGCTCAACTCCGGGCAGGGCTCTGGCCCGACAAGGTGTCTTTTCTTATTGGTCAGGCTTGGCCAAGAAAGATTCTTCGCATGCCCAGGGCAAGCTAGATGAAATCGGACGCAATTCGAACAACTTGGGTATGATCGGTCGCATCGCAGCTTTCGCTCTGGTGGATGACAAAAAGAGGTTGGATCAGTTGGAACTCCGGCATCAGGTGCGGACTTGGCGAAGGCTCAAGACTCACCCCGGCACTGAACGCAAGGTGCTGTAGGCATTGGGTAAACAGGGCCGTTGCCTCGCTACACGTCACGCAGAAGGTTCGCTGCGACAAGCGAATGCCTTCATTACTAAAGCCTAGTGATGGGGAGAAGATGATGATGAAAAGTTGCCTGTTTTCCAAGAGCAGGATGACCCTTACGCGTGTGCTTACTTATCAGTCTGGTCAAAGGGCTGAGCAGGGGCGCACACTCCTGGACAACAGGCAACTTTGGCCGGAGCTAAAAAGAGCGTCACCAGTGGGTTTGCAGCTCAGGCTTCCACTGCGGGGCTGCTTCAGATGTCGAGAAGACAATCTGGGATGGAACACCGCGCCGAAACACATCTCGGTACCCTGAACGGTCCAAGAGTTGCAATGATTACGAAAGTCCGCTGATATTTGAAATGGGCGACTCGATTAGAAATTCGTTGCTGAGTGGCACGTTGCTGAGGCAGAGTGAGTGGGCGGTCCATCTACGCCTCGACAGGTCAGTATTTAATCGCCAACAACACATCTCCTTGTGTGAGGTTAACTCTTCAGTCACGACATCAATACGTCTTCTATTTTGTTCACCAATACCTTTCTTTCCGCGACTTTTCTAGATACCATAAGAATTTTAAGATATGGCCTCCTACGTTGTCGTGGGTGCCTCGCGCGGTCTTGGAGTGAGTACCTGGACAGACTGCGATGGTCCTCAATGTGACAGGTACACTGACCATCACTTCATGTAGTTCGAGTTCCTTCGCCAACTCTCCGCGAACCCCTCAAACATTATCATCGGTCTTGTCCGGGATGTGGAATCAACCAAAGCGAAAGTTGACGCTGAAATCGGTCGATCCAATATCCACCTCCTCCGATATGATCTTGATGACCCTTCGACCGTCTCCGTGAGCCCCTCTCCAGATTCAGCAGGCTGTGCGCTTTACTCAAGCAGAAATGCAGGACGTAGTTTCGGAAACCTCAGCCCTGCTAGGCGGCAAGCTGGACCACTTGATCGCGAATGCAGGAATTGGGGGGGACCACTACATGTCTACCCTGACCGAACTGTTCGTCTTCACATGCCCCATGCCCCCCAGGGATGCCTATCTCAACAGAGGCTGACCATCGTTAAAGGGCGAAAGAGCCAGAGCTCTTGCAGCGCGTTTTCAACCAGACCTTCCGCACAAACGTGGTCGGAAACGCTCAAATCATCGGGTCATTCATGCCTCTCATCCTGCTGGGCAGAGCCAAGAAAGTCATCGTCCTCTCCTCCGGCATGGGCGACACCGAATTGACCAGGCAGTACGACATCTGGATGGGTCCGGCCTACAGCGCCTCCAAGGCCGCCTTGAACATGGTCGTCGCCAAGTACAGCGCCGAGTACCGCGAAAAGGGCGTGGTCGTCCTGGCAATCTCCCCCGGTGTGGTGGACACAGGCATGAGCAGTAAAGTCTCCCTCTCCCCCATATGAACATGTTTGGCCTCGGCGGCGCGTGCGTGTTAAGCTCAGGCAGGACTGATTGCAGCTACAGGCGATCCACAAACTGCCGAACCCTTCAAACAACTCGGTGCTAAGCTCGTCGAGTATGCGCCTACCTTCAAGGGTCCCATCACCCCCGAGGAATCGGTTGGGAGAATGCTGGCGCTGGTGGAGAAGAGCAAGCCGACGGACAGCAACATGGGCGACATGATCTCTCACCTGGGAACGAAGCAGTGGGTTGGGGACCTCGCTGAATGAGCGGGACGACACGAAGCAGATGACTCCGAAATTGATGGGCTCGATTCTGTGAACAGATGTGCTGTGCAGTTGGAGAATAGGTTGACACAGTCTTAGACAGTCTTAGATGGGGGATGTCTCTGGGTACTTGTAGATCTCTACAAATAGATCGTTGTCATTACAGTGTGCACACAGAAAGCTGCAGACTACTCGGTATCATAGGCTCTTCAAATGAGTCCCGAAATGAAACATTCGGATCGCTCAAAAAGTTGACGTCTCTCCTCCTGAAGAGCAGGTCATGAGGCTTGCGGCGTTATCTCTCAAAAGTGTGAACTACCCACACCTGTATTCGCCTCTGATCAAGCCTAATGATGCCACACTTCATCAGACACCAGACACTCGATTTCAAGATCACTACATAACGGACACAAAAAGAAAGGCTCAGACTTTGTTGCAGGTCGAGTCGAGGAGGTCATCAACTTTATCAATGGACTGCCCAATCAGTTGTAGTCGCGCGACCCGCCTGGCGCAGCCACGTTCCATTATCGCGACCGAAACCTCAAGTCTGAAGGAACGGGTGCAGTGTTCGACTACGTTTTATCTCCTGGAGAGGTGTATGTTTGACTTTGTTTGCCGATATGTGACCCCCGAGCAGAGTTGGGTGTGTCTTGTGTCATGCCGAAGGTGTTGGACTTCATATGATAAGCCATACTCTCCAACCTCTGCACCTCGGAGCGAGATGCCTTATTATATGGAAAGCCAGCGTTGTGTTTCTATTTTCTATTTTCTAGATCGCTCGAAAGCTTTTTGGGGAAAAAAAATCCTATCTTCAACACAGATGGAATGTTGAACAGCCATAAAGAGCCCCAACTGGCATATTCAAATGGTTGACCTTGAAAAACTGGACTGCAGCTGCAATGCCAGCCACGGCCTTCATGGATCGTTTTGTACGGTGATTAAGCAACGGTAAAGGCTGATATCGACCATTGGCGGCTCCTGGGAGACGATACGCTTTCTTTGTGGTCTACATTGCAATCGGCCACCTGCAGCAAGACAGAACCCTTATCTGACTTTAGTTTGACTGTCGGCCTCTCGAACGCAGCATTATCTTGAGAGTCCCATGTCATTAGACTTCTAGGTACGGAGTACTACAGCAATCTAAAGTCCACTTGGTGGAGCTGATACGCGGTGGTTTGACGATAAAGCTTCTTATCGCTTTGCTTGAATGCGGGGAAAAGAGCAGCGCTCCGGCTCCCCTGCCGACCAAACAGTCGCGTGCTGCCCTGGCAAGGTTCGAACCTGTATCCTGCAATGCGACAGGATGCCATTCGCACGACCAAGCGGCATCACACGCATGATGCAGTCGCTCCCTGAGATGCTCCGCTCGTTTCATCAGATCCATCAGCCCCATCGCACACCATGACAGGCCCTGTGCGGGTGCAGACACGCGCCAGGCTGAGAACGAAAACTGGCTGCCTCACATGTAGGAGACCTTCCCCTCCACCAATGACTCGTGTGTGAAGAGAGTGACTTGCTGACCAGAGATTCTTCAAGGTCGTCGACGGAGGAAGAAGTGCGACGAGGTCCATCCCTCTTGTATTGAGTGCAGCCATGCAAAGCGCACTTGTGAGTGGCCAGGATCGGCAGATCTGCTGGACCGTCGTTTCTCCAGTCACGAGAACTCACGGCATAAGCCACATCCCCCAAGCGAGGTTTCAAGCCCGGAGATGTCTTCTCCAAGTTTGAGGAAGCTCGTTGAACCTGCTGAAACCGCGCAAGGCAACTGCTCGGATCTTATCAGCCAACACCCCAGCCCTTCATCGCTCAGCTCGATCGGCCACCTCCGAGCTGAATCAGGTGCCGCCTTCGTCATCATCTCTCGCGACACATCCGTGGTGTTGGCGCGTCACTTTGTCGAGAAGTACTACGACCTGCTCCTCCTGCCGTCTTGCCATGCGAGCTTCTACCACAGCTGGCTCGCCGAGATCGAGGCCTTGATGGATTCCTGCAAGAGCCTTCACTACTCGGCGCTGGCGTGCTCCGCTGCGCACATCCAGTTGACCAACAATGCCAATGTGGAGCAGCCCGTGTCCCCTATCACGTACTACACCAACGCAACGAAAGAGCTGTCCGGCATGCTTGGGCACACGAGGCAGCCAGAGGGAGACAATGGGCTCCTCACCTCCGTCATCCTGATGTACATCCATGGAGTTAGTCCTACCATCTTTCAATCTTTGCTTTCATCTCCCCTCCCCGGCTTACATCTAATCATTTTGAACAGTGCATGGGCCTCGGAACGTACTCCGATATTCCAATCCACGTCAATGCGGCAATCCGGATCCTCACGATCCGTTTGCGCAAGAACAAAGGGCGCATCTGCCACCCCTTCGACAAGATCGCAGTGGAGAGCGTCTTGTACCAGATCTTCCTCGTGACCACAGGCTTGTGGAGCGAGCCTGCCGGCGTCATGTACGCCTTTGACGCAACCTTCTGGGATCAAGCGGATGCCGTGCTACGAAAGTCTGCCTTCTTCCCCGGGCTGCCTCGGAGCCTCGACAGTCCCGTTCTCGGAGTGCCGACCTCGCTATTCCGCCTGGCATTGGAACTGCGGCAGCAATTCGGCACCGGCCTCCCGCCTGATCCTGATCTCCTTCAACGTGTACAGCACGAGGTCGAAGATTGGGAAGCTGCGCTCTTGTCTGAGGAGCTTACCGGCTTCGATACTAAACTGTGTGAAGACGATGGGCATAACGCGGCGGAAGTATCGCAGCAGATCTACCAGGACGCTGAGCGGCTCTACGCCGTGATTGTCTCCCTCTTATTTGAGCAACTCACCAGCCACGACGTGAGTGACGGCCCGCCGCTGCCCAACAGCCAGGCCTGGCAGGTTCGCAAGGCCCTTCGAATCCTCAAACGCCACGAGAACAATGGCGCCTGGAGCAAGTGCTATATCGGGAATTGGCCCGTCTATACCATCGGTTTCTTCATGCACTCGCGCGAGGACCAGGACGTGGTCCGGAAGGAGATGCAGCGGAGGTGGGAGAAGATGGGCTTTGCGCAGATTGCGCGTTTCCGAAATGACCTGGAGGCGACCTGGGCGAGTCGCGAGCTCTCTCAGTCCACTTCTGGCTCTATCGAGCCTCTCTAGTCTAGAAACAACCTTTTCAGAACTGGTGTTCGTAGGGTTAGGCGTCACGGTTCATCCTCCGAAAAGCGAGCAGGTTGCAGCGTCAGTCTTGGGGCATACACAGTACTTACTAGTCACATCTTTTTACCACAACTTCTATAACCATATTGGCTCTGGCCTCCAACCGCGGAGCTCGGCCTTTCATTTCCACATTAGCCTGCAACTAGGTGATACTTTCCTTGGACCAGTTCGAAACCAGCTGTGAAGAGCCTTAACACCGGTTGCAATGAGTGGAAGTGAGATCTACGAGCGCGACCGTGATTGGCCTTCTTTCGTCGGTCAAGGCGCCCTAGCATCCGATTACGCCAAAATGGTACATGACCATGAACAGTTAGAATTGAACTTTTCCAACGACGGGAACCCATATCAGCTTCAAAGATACCCCTGTCTCTCACTAGGAAAGCTGGTATATAGTCAACATGTATACCCTCAAGCTCAAGTAACGAAACGAGAGCCTTGTATTATAGTCCGCAGAAACCGCTTCTTAGCTGTCAGGGGAGCATATTACATAAGGCTGGCCCAAAAGTTCAAACTCACAGTTCAAGGATATCGTGGAGGGTTATTGATCAGGGGGCAATGCTTCGTCTAGAATAAAGCCTTGAGATTTAAAATTCCGCAAGTAGTTTCTTTCACCTTGTATATGAAAGTCATTAAATTGAGCGGTCCTTCAATAGTTTTAAAGATTTTATGCTCCTACAGGATTAGACAGCATAGGGGATACTAAGGCATGCCATGTACCTGCTGATGGGTTCTGTTCTAAGGGCCTACTTTTCCATGCAGCAGGATTCTTGGCACGAGACTCCACGAACAAAACACATTGGGATTAGGCATCCGTCTGGAAATCCCCAAAAGGAAAAGAGTAAAAAAAAATATTAAAAAAAACATACAACAGCCGGTATTCGCTGGTCGTCACCGACCCAACTACTAATCAGCCCCTTAGCAGTTTAACTAGGGGAGAGCGGACGGGATCCCGTGTTCTCTACTAGGTATGGTCGTATGTGCTAGTAAGACTTGCAATTACTCATTATGTATTGATCATATTCTCCTTCCTCGGCGAGTAATCCAGAGGTCAACCTCTATCCTATCTCTTCGACTGTGCACTACTACTAGTTCCTACTGAGTCATCTCGTTTGTTATAAAGGACGGTACTAGGGTTATACCACGGATAAACAGGGATCAAGAATCAATATACTAACAGCTACTAACAGTGAGATAGTCGAAGTCCCTGCCAACTACTATGATAGTGAATGTTACTCTCGAAGGCGACCCCCTATTCGCTACAAATCCAAGACGGGTAGTAGTGCACAGTCAAAGAGATATATTCTGGCCCAGGACGAGCAATAGTCAGTATACCTCTACTTCGGTGGGTCTTCGTTTATTACTCTTTGTTGCGTCGACAACAGGGTATTATGTATCTTCATGGATGGCTGGAGCTTATGACGGACGAAATTTATTATCATAACGATGACGAAACCCATGGACAGAGACCAGACCCTTATTGCGACGGGGCAGGGACTTTGTGTATTCACGTCACAATACATTGACGATCGTCTGAAACGTTGTTCTAGCAAAGTAACCAGTAACCAGGGGACCACGGGGGCTCTGTTAAAAGGCGATGTTTTCCACGGCTGGGCTCCAGCACTACGAGGATCACACCCGATGAGTACGTTGCGTTTCTATGACGACTTCGCAATGAGGTACTTGACCCTGAAGACACCCTGCTTGTCGGTGCTGATGTTTGCCAGAACGTTGATAAAGTCATATCTGCTTACAAGCCAGATGCCGATTGTTGGAAAGAATATATCATGCATGGGCTAGCTCCGTTCACGATTAAGATTACCTAAGATTAGCATATCCTTCTCCCTTGTGCAATCCTGGAAATACAGTTGCCGCATGCTTGAGAGCATAGTTGACAAGGCTGCGCTACGTGTGGCCGAGAGGAGGGAATTCACGAACAAGGGCATGTGTCTCTACTTGCTGGAAAAGACAATGGAAGACCGAGTCTACACTTCGGCCTCCTGACCCCAAGGTGAATCGCGCCTGGGGTTAACCACAAACATTTTCTTTCTTCACCTCCCCCCCGCCCCTTTCTGCTCTTGGTACGGCGTGACTTCGACTGTGAAAGTAGAGCAGGACCATGACGAGGCAGTAAGCACCAAAGGGCAGACAGGCCCGATCTTGCAAATAAAGTTTCTCAAATCCTCTGAGCTTCCGCCTCGAAGTGTCGCAAGGCACATGCCTTTGCGCAAGCCTGGGCCCTGGCAAAACGAAACAGGTAGATAGGTTACGCATTTACTATTCGCCGAGGGTGCACATGATGAAACTCTGTGCAGAGGCGGCAAAAACTATACAAGGCTGGTCACAACCACGTCCCCTATCGAACCTTAGGTACTAGCCTGCCACACAAGACATTGGGTTTGGACGGCCTCACCGATGTGAGTCACGTACGAAGAGCCCGGCAAGTAACCTCGCATGCGCACACAAGGTCATCCAGGGCAAAGCGGCTCGTTTCTTTACGGGAGATGCTGTCGAGGTGCCTTTTCAACCTCAACATAGCCACGTCCTGATGAACCCTACAAGATCCCTTTCAATTACCACTCACCTGAGAAGAACAATCATCGTCATCATCTTGACCTAGGACAGCTCATACTTGCGTCCTGCGCCCGGTCTCCCGTGGGTTCTGGCTCGGCACCTCCCATACCAAGAACTCACTCTTGAGCCATGACTGGAAAGAATATTCTCGTCCTCGGTAGCGGCGCTGTGGCCAAGCCGTGTGTCGATTACCTCCTCCGGGATGCGGAGAACATACTCACCGTTGGTAAGCTCGGGGAAAGCTCACCTTACACTACTCCGAAAGACACAACTGCCTCGTCTTCATCACCCCATCATCTAACGCTTCTCTGCAGCATGCCGTACTCTTGAGACCGCTGAGAAGGTAATCGACGCACGACCTCGCGCCAAGGCAATTGCCCTGGACGTTCAATCCCCAGATCTAGACGATCACATTGCGCAAAGCGATCTCGTCATCTCCCTGGTGCCATTCATCTACCATGCCGACGTCATACGCTCAGCTATAAAAGGTCGGACAAATGTGGTTACCACGAGCTACGTGTCGCCCGCGATGCGTCAGCTTGACGAAGCGGCGAAGAAGGCTGGCATTGTGGTTCTGAACGAAGTCGGAATGGATCCTGGCATCGACCACCTCTACGCGGTCAAAACAATTAGTGAAGTCCATGCAAAAGGCGGCAAGGTAAGCTCACAGAAGACTCGTGTGCTTCTCATTTCCATTTACTCGCAACTGACTTGCATCTTCTTCAGGTCAGAGAGTTCTACTCTTACTGCGGTGGCCTTGTGTCTCCCGAGGCAGCCGACAATCCACTCCAATTTAAGGTACGTGGCCACATCAGCCATTTCCCGTCCAGGAAAACTGGGCTGTAGCTCGTGAATCACTCTCTTATGCTCTCTCTGATGGCAGTTCTCTTGGTCGCCCCGTGGCGCCCTACTGTCTCAGCAAAACTCAGCCACGTTCTTGAAGGACGGGAGAGTGGTGACGATTGCCAACACTGACTTGATGGGTCAGGCCGAGCCATACCATGTCATGGAAGGGTACTCATTCGTGGCTTATCCCAACAGGGATTCGACACCCTTTCGCGAGGCATATCAGATCCCCGAGGCCCACACCGTGATTCGCGGCTCGCTTCGCTACAAGAACAACCCACCACTTGTCAAAGCTCTCATCGACCTCGGTTGGCTTGATCAGGAATTCAAACCTTGGCTGTCTGGAGGCCAAGCACATACGTGGGCGGGGATTCAGCAGCGCCTTACCGGAGCCAAGTCTTCCAGCGAGGAGGATCTGATCCACAAGGTCGACGAGCGATGCCACTTTGCATCCGCTGAGGAGCGTGCTCGGATTCTTGACGGCCTCCGCTGGATTGGCCTTTTCTCCGATGAGCAACCAGGCAGACTCTGTGACACCCTGATCGACACATTATCCGCTCAACTCGAAGGTCTCTGCAGCTTGCAGCCAGGCGATCGAGACTTGGTCATGCTCCAACACAAGTTCGTTGTGGAGTGGAACGACGGCTCAAAGGTTCGTAGACTACCTGAAATACCCCCGAATATGCATATTCGAAAGACTTCTTGCTAATAACATAACTCTGGTCTCGCTATAGAACACAATCACGTCGACGTTGGAGCTATTCGGGGAACCGAATGGCTACACAGCAATGTCCAAGGGCGTAGGGGTCACGTGTGGCATTGCTGCCCAGCTGATTCTGGATGGCTTCGCACCGTTGAGTCAGCCTGGTGTTCTGGCCCCGTATTCGCGCGAGCTCTGCGACGCCATCCGAGCCAAGGTTGAGGCTGAGGGCATCAAGCTCGTGGAGGAAATGTTCTAGTTCTACCGCGCCCAGTGCAGTCCATGGTCTCTGAAGTCTTGCACCTTCGCAAGCATGGCGTTGGTCTCATATCGGATTCATGAGATTCAGATACTATTCATCATCACTTTCTGGGAGCAGTTTAGTAACGACTCCCATCATCTCGCAATGAAAGAACATCCTCACTTGCTGGAACCTCTTTTTACCGCGATGAGACAACCTGTGCATGGTCAGTAGTGTTTTTCGATATTCACTCGGGGATCTCTGGGCACCTGTTCGGCTCCATCCGAGCGAAACAGGACACCGCTCAAAGTGCCCGTGTATATGCAACTGAGAGGATCCAAGTTCGGTGAATCGCTTCTGCTAAACGTGGCTGGGAGTTAGGAGCAAGCCAATGACTGAAGATTGTGGTTACGTCTCCGGCAAACGGGCATGGTCATTTTAACCACAGAGTTATATCCATATAAGCTGAATAGCACCTCTCATGAACCATGCATAATAGGTACCTTGTAATTGGGGTTTGAACCTCGCAGGGGTACTAGCGAGTGCTTGTTAACTAGTGTAGAGTGTAAATATTCAACGCCCTTGTTTGTACTGCACTGCGAATTTGTTCTAAATACGCCTCTAGCTTGTTATATTATATAGCCGATTTATACGGCCGAGCGAACCCGTAGTGCGCAGTGTTTAGAAGCTATATGATAGGTGATCGCACGCCCTTGGCTCCAGTTGACTCTCGCTCGACTTAGCCATATGTGGCTACTCCTAGCGACGGACAGGTTCCGATCAAAAACGCCTTATGAGTCTGCATCTTCAACATTGACGTCTTGAGACTTGCTATATTCCTCATCTCAGAAATTTGAGCCTTTAATTCCCCTGTCTGATCTCGCACCAGGCCATCCATCATGTCAACGGCGGCCAACCTGTATCAGGGCTATCCGCTGGCGGTGACCCTGGCCGCCATCGCATTATCTACGTCACTCGTACTGCTTGTTCAATTCCTGCGCAAGTCACAGAAAGGTTATCTGGCGTCTCCTCGGAACCGCCTCCTCCTCCCGCAGCCTGAATCGGATGAGATCGTCGCGCTCTATGTTTACCCCATCAAGTCGTGCCGCGGCTTCCCGGTCAAGTCTGCGCGACTCCTCCCGACCGGGCTGGACCTGGACCGGAACTGGATGTTCGTCACGGCAGACACGGCCGAGTTCATCACGATCCGGGCCAACCCCGCCATGACGCTCATCAGGACGAGCTACGACGAAGACTCGGACGAGCTCAGTGTGTCGATCAGGGACGAGAAGACGTTCGTCATTCCCGCTCATCCTACCGCCGAGTGGCTCCGCGACAACACGGAGCTGAAGAAGGCGGGCATCTGGGGCCAGCAAACAGACGCCTGGCAATACCCGGCTCAACTGACACAGCCCATTTCGGACTTTTTGAACTCCGACGTCCGTCTCGTCTACAAAGGTCCGACCCCTCGCGTGCTCCGTGGCTGCGGCGCTCCCGACCGCCTCGGTCGCACAGAGGCCGTCAAGTTCGCCGACATGATGCCGGTGCTGATCGCGTCAACGCAGAGCATTGCAGAGCTCAACTCCCGTCTCGCGGAGGCGGGCGAGGACGAGGTCGACATGGAGCGGTTCCGGCCCAACATCGTCATCCGGGGACGCGAGCCCTGGGCCGAGGACAGCTGGAAGACTGTGCGTGTCCACGGTGACCGAGGACCGCTGGAGCTGGACGTCGTTTGCCGCTGCCTGCGTTGTCAGGTACCCAACGTCGACCCTGACACGGCGGAGAAGAACCCGCGCCAGCCTTGGGACAAGCTGGTCAGCTATCGGCGGATCGATCCGGGTCTCAGGCATAAGCCTAGCTTTGGAATGCTTTGCGTCCCAAAGGCCGCTGGCCAGGTCTCGGTAGGGATGAAGTTCGATGCGACGGCATTGACTCACGATCATTTCTTCATCAGCCCAATGAAATGAATAGTCTCCTTTAGGATCTTGCCCTGTACCTTGCACGAGATGATTCATTGGCATGGCAGTAGGGTCGAGGGCCCTTGCTTATGCCCTCAGCTTACTCCTTAGCACGTAGCAGCATAACTCACTTTATATAGAGACAAACTCATGCCGTGAGCTACTTGAGTTGAAGGGAGAGAGATTCAATACATGCAGTTCTAAATTCCAGTCGAGGAATAAGCAAGAGGAACTTCAAACGACGACTACATTATGTTGTCTTCTCTACTACTTTGATCATATGTGGTAGATTGGCTTGCCCATGACGTTGAACTTCTGATGTTAAAAGCTGAATGATAGGTCCACTTCTGGGTCTTGTGCTTGTAGCTCTCTAGTGGTTTGTTCCTCTCCTCTCCTGTTGCTGTCCTATATCAGCACTAGGTAATCCATTCAGCGACGATTGCAAAAGGTGGTGTAAACTGTCGCGGTCCAAAGCCTTTCCAATATCAAAGGCTCGATTCATGAAATCAGTGGCAAGAAGGAAACCGGAGATCCCTAAGCCGCTAATCCGAGTCAGAGCTGTCACTGCTGCTGCTCGACGAGCCACCGCCGCGGTGCTTCTTGTGCTTCTTGTCCTTTTTATGCTTTTTATCTTTCTTGTGCTTCTTTCCCCTAGACGAAAACTTATTAGCCATGGAAATTTTCAGAAATCTTCTAGACCTCTCTCAAGACTCACTCAAACTTGTTCTCAAGCATGTTTGCACCAATGGCTCCAGCCACGGCACCGGCTACTGTGCCCAAGGCGCCACCGCCGAACTTGTGCGCTGCGAAACCTGCTGCACCGCCGCCCAAGAGCGTAGCCCCTAGACCGCGATCGCCTTCTGGACCGGGCGCCTGGTTGCCATATTGTCCATTTCCAGGAGGGTGATATTGTTGCTGAGGTGCATTGCCGTGTTGTTGAGGGTAGCCCTGTGGCCCACCCTGAGGAGGGTACTGGTGCTGGTTCTGAGGGGGATACGGGGAAGTACTGCGGTTGTCGGGGTGGTAAGGTTGCTGTTGTTGGTTGGCATAGGATGGCTGTTGGGGATGTTGGTAGCCTTGATGCTGCTGTTGTTGGTACTGTTGTTGATCATAGGATGGCTGCTAGTGAGGACCTTGTCAGCGATGGTGCCCAGAGATGCATGCATGAGCATAGCTGGAATGCAGGTGCGGGATCGAAGCGATCGCTTGGCAAGTGTGGGGGGGCTTGCAGAAAGATGCATCATTAAGGTTCAGAAGGTTTGACGTACCTGAGGATAGCCATGGTTTTGTTGCTGCTGGTCATTATTATAATACTGCTGCTGAGGAGGATATCCCTGGTTTGGCTGATTGTAGCCCTGATGAGGCTGCTGTCCGTAGCTACCGCCGCCGTTGTAGTAATCGTTGGCCGACATGGTCTGTGTGTCTTTTGTTGCTGGGTTCGGATGGTCCGGGTGCTCTGTGTGGGAAAGTGAGGATGTGAAATGCGATGAGTGAATACTACAGCAAGTGGGCAAGGTACCGAAAGCTGCCGAAAGGTTGGATGGGATGCAATGAGGGGAAGGAGGATGCGGAAGGAAGAGTGCGATCGTCACGAGCAAAATATATGTCTGTGCCTTGACAGGACCAGGTAGACCCAGGGTCCCCGAGGCCGCCAGTGGCCAGCCCAGAATAGATACTGATTCGAGCAAGCAGCACACAGCACAGAGTCAAGCTCAAGGTTGGGCCGAGTTGCGGGAGGCAGCTTACGCTTAATGATTCAGGACGAACAACCGGGCCCCTCATCACTGAGTGTGCCTGGCCAGGGCCCATCACAGTGAGCTCGACTGTGTGTCATTGCTGAGGAGGCTGCTATATCAGGTGCAACCATCACTAGCAGCGTGGCGCAGTCACTGCGGCAGTGGCTCAAGGCTCCTCCTCGTGCGCGCGCAATCGGAATTATCGGCGAGCACACGCATCCGCACTGGAAGCTGCCTCCCAGCCGTTGATGTGATACTGTCTGTCATGCGCCCTGATTCCTTGACATTCTTACGCGATGGCTCTACGGTGTAGTGGGAGATTATGCTGGGGCTTATCATCGTTATTGTTTGGATCGTAGGAAGCGTGTTGTATCGGTACCATATGATAATTGAGTACTGCTATTTGGGCATTAGTTACTTGGGTATTAACTAGAGCTTATAGCTATTTCTAGTAGAGCTAAAGCCTTGGCCTCATAGCTATACTATAAATAATAGAGTAGCTACAAGTTTTCTAGTTTGTACATCTTTCTATTGTAGTCGCTGTTGTAGTCGCTGTTGCAGACGCTGTTATAGTCGCTATTACGACCGCTATTGCAGGCATTATTTTAGGCATTATTTAGATTGATTGAACATTAGCTGCTATTTAAACTACTATAAGATTTACTGTGGGAATTTACTATGAGAATTACTAGATATATAGGTATAGTTATAGGCTTTGAGCTTCATAAGAAATATATAGTCCATCTGGATCGCTCTCAATATCCCTTTTGAAATGCCCAAGTAACTACTGCCCGACTAGCGATACTCTTATTATTTCTTTTATTCTTATCCGAGCAAACACAGATTGGGTTTTCGAGGGGGACGATGTTCGCACCCCCTCCGTAACTGCTCATTCCAGTACAACATACGCAGTAGCCAGTCCCTTCACAACCTCAGCCACGAGTTTCCTCTTCTTCGTCTTTCCACCTTCCAAAGCCCACGTGATGTTACCTAGTGGCGTTGCAGCGATTTGGGACACCGAGAACTGAGATGGTAACTCGATCTTGACTTGGCCAAGGTCTTGCTCGTGAGGGTTGGCCAGTCCAATGAGCAGACGGCCACCCAGCTGCCAGTATGCAACGTCAACGCCTCCATCGTTCCCCGAGAGGATCTTGACGGCGTTGGCGCCCGTGAAGAAGTCGACAACGGGAGAGACGGTCACAGCCTGGGCGACGGTAGCGGTCGCCGCGGCCATGGCATCCGAGACGGGATGGATCCAGGCCATGCGCCCCTTGGCACCGTGGTTGAACATGAGCACATCCATGACCATGGTCTCAGGACCCGTGGGCTCGCGGGACCAGTAGGTCTCAGCGCCGAAGTTCTGAGGCACGGCCCAGATGGGCTTCCGAGCGTGCACGCCGCCGACCCAGCGGCGGTACGTCAGCATGTCATCCATGCGATCAGCGACATCCATGAGGCTGCCACGGCAGTTGTCGCAGCCGCAGTTGCCAAAGGTGTCATTCACAGGCGTGTCCCAACGCACGCTCCAGGTCGCGTTGATGCTGACAGGGTACGGGTCGGTCATGACAATGTCGACGCCAGTGGTGTACTCTTGGAAGAAGTAGTTTTGGCAGTTCAGGGCGCTCGCCACTGGGTGGTATCTGTCGAGAGCGACGATTTGGTCGTACGCGTTCGCGACGGCTTCGAATGGCTCTTGCCAGCCGTCGGCTTCGTCGCCGGTATACCACGTCAGCAGCGCGGGCTCATCACGCACGTGCTCTACCTGCCACTCGAGCGCGCTTTGGTTCTTCCAGGTATGGCGCATGTCGAACTGGGACATGAGTCCAAGGCGGTCCATGTTCCCGAACAACCAGGTCATGGGATCCAGGTCACCGCCGGGCACGGGGTGTGCCGCGGTGTAGCCAGAGTCGATGTAAGCCTCGATGTTCTCGACGCTGTCGTTGAGATAGCCAGAGTAATTGTTGTAGAAGCCGTACGAGAAGAAGGGCTTGAACTTGCCACTCGTGTTCTTCTTGCGCACCAGGAGAGCACCATACAGGTAGTCGATCTTGACCACGCTGCCGTCCTGCTTGTCTGGGAGGTAGAAGAGCTCTGCAGTCGCAGTGTGTTTGTTCTTGTTCTGTGCAGGATCCTTGATCGTTGCTGTCAGCGTCAGCACGTATGGTTTTGAGCGCGGCTCAAGCGCAGACGAGTCGAAGGGGAGCAGATTATCAGATGTGTCTATGTCGACGACAGCATTGACAAGCTGCACGCCCTCCGTCTCGACAACGACGGTCAGCTTTCCGGTCTTGTTGCCGCCCGGCCCTTTGCACTTCGGGCCTTGGCAAGGGTGGAACGGCTCGCCATGGATGCTCGAGATAGCGGCGTCGATGATCAGCTCAGCTCTGGACTCGCTGCCGACGTAGATACTATGGCGAGGCGACACGCGGAGGTCGAGCAGAGGCACCTGGGATTGAGGTGGTTCCTCCAATCGACCAGCGGGAATCACATTAGGAGCCCTTTTGATGAACGGCACGTATGTTAGCATCACGCTTGTAAGCCACGATTGACAATGGGTAGCTTACCCTTGCTCATAGTACTTCCCACACCACTGATTGAACTGCTGAGGCGGATCTGATTGCGATGACACAGGGCTGGCAGCAGTCAGCAGCGCAGCAATTGCGGATAGGAAGCGCATCCTGAGCAATGGCTGAACTGGCGACTAGGAAGTGAGTCGGCGCTACATTCATCAACAGAAAAGGAACTCTCGCGACCGGTTCGACACTCGGGGCATCGCAAGCTTTTGAGACATCGGCTTGGGTGTGCAGCAGACCCATGCTTGCCCCTCCAGTTACGACGTTACATAGAGTTTCTTGGGATGCACATCGTCATCACAGCAATTGCCATGTCAACTTCCCCTCCAGGACAATCGCTTTCAAGCTCTCCACCTCGAAGGGCACGCATGAACCTAACAGAGTTGGGGTATGCCTGAAATCTGCAGAACCCCGCGAAGCTTGGGCGCACCAAGGATCGGGAATCTACCGAGAATAAGGGACCCCCTGTGTTCTATTTCCACGCGAGTTGACAGTTTTCGGACTAGCACAATCACACTCTGGTCCTCGGTTTGAGCCCGAAGGCTGTCCATGTCGGGGAGGATGTTCCAAGAGTCTCAGGTACCTACTGAGAACATGCGGAACATAACGTCCAACCGGGAACCAGTATGAACAGACTTCATACTAAGAGGCAGGGGTACCGAAGTGTATCAAATTGGATCGACGACCAAGAAGTCTAAAACTCGTTCCTGTGCCAATTGTGGTCCTGCTGTTGTACTGGCACATTGTCGGAGCCTTTCACAGTCCAACTCAACTCAGACGGCATCAAGGTCCTCGCGCAAGCACCATTGTATGACCGCCGGTGTCATTGGCCTCGAGAACATAGACAGAGTGAGAGCGTGAGGCAGCTTCTATATACTTGCAACCAACCGTGTCTTGCCTTACAGAGTATTCCCCCGGCGGCACAGTCGACTTGCTCCCCCTCAAAGGCCTCTTCAGTTCTAGCGATGAAGCTCGGTGACGCCGGAAGTTGAAATGGCCCGTATTGTACCTGGCACTGGCATCGGCGTGGTGACTTAACGGAGGATGGAGTATATAGGACTCTGTAGTTGCAAAGTCTCCTTGATCACTTCAGCTTTTGAAGGTTTTCCCAGACTTAGAGGGGGATTCCGCCAGCCAAGGACCTCCTTCTGCTCTTCATATAGCTTTGAGATATACTGCGGATTGTGTGCGAGATAGAGCATGATCCAGGCGCCTGTCGCCGCAGTCTTGTGCTGACCGGCCATCGAAATAGCAATTGTGAGTCGGACGATGTGCATGGCTGACACCTTAGATCCGTCCCTATACTGCCCTTTCATCGGACTCCAAAGCATATCCGTTTCGCGACTTGTATTTCCTCTTTCACGGCGCTTCTGTACGATGACTTTGAAGAGTCCTTCCACGTGGACTCGCGCATGTACCCAGCGCCTGTTCGGGGGAAAGGGGTTAACTACGGTCGGGTCTACCTCCTCCAAGACAAGGCGGAAGATCCGCAAGTGGAATGCTATACTTTCCCGTCTGCGTCCGCGAAGACCCCTGTCCTTTCAGCGTTCAAGATCGCTAATCTTTCTATCGACAAGGTTGTCCTATCCTGCGGCTTGGGACCAGCATAGTCGCTACATGTACCATTTCTGCGCGCGGCGGCGGCAGCCTTTCCTTTAACGTGGACTATGACGATAGGCCGCTACAAGGCTGGTGGTCATGGCCAGAGGAGGAGGAATGAGGCGTGGTAAGGTCGAAAAGCGAGAAGGAGGAGTGCGATGTGGACTGGCTTGCAGGAGGAGAGGATCTGATGTAGTTATCCAGCTTACACTCACGGTGTTGGGCTCGGAGACCATAGGCATACGCCCCCTGCATGGGCTCAAAGAGGACGAATGGTGTCAGTGTATCGCGCGAACTGCTATTACACACAGTATGTCACAACAGAAGCCACCACAAAGGCGTTCTGGGGAAAAGCTCGACAGCGGTATAGAACATGTGTCACCTTCGGCACCAGGCATATGCAGGTTTGTCACGGCAAACGGGAGGAATAGGGTGTTTACTGAAGGCTGTCAACCACGAACCTCAACCCCGGGCTGAAGGCAGAGAGGCTGGCCGTAGCCACTACTATAGTATGTGTGATGTGTCAGGCAGAGAAGTCACCGCGAACATCCATCAGTGACTGCCTCGCATATTCTTCCATGTCCTCCAGTCTCTGTAGGAAGGCTGCATCGTATGGGGGGGATTCCATCATGGCCGCCACGAAGGGACCCTGAGAACCAGATGCGCACGCGTAGAGCTCGTCCCTAATCCTGACCAACAACTCGTGAACCATAAAATCAGGCTGCAGTCCGATTGAGTTCATCTCCTCCACCATTGCCAGTGCTGAGTTTGCATCGCCATAGCGTTCCCAGTGCATGCGTGCGAGGCGATTGTAGAATGCCGTTGACACGCCAAGCACGTATGAAGACAGGCCGATAGACTTGACTTTAGGGAGAATGTTGAACGAGTACAAAGATGGGTGCGGAAAGGCTATGTCGAATTGGTCCAGAGCCTTCAACAAGATTTGGGAGTACAACGGACCGTAGACGTCCATACTGTACTTTCCCTCAGGCTTGGATTCGCTTCCAGTTGTGGACTCGAGATCTCCTGGACTCTTCACTTTAGGCTTCCTCTGCCTAGATTTGGTCGACTTCGCATTCGCGCCGTCCTCGGCTATACCAAGCTTAGCTGGCAGGACGAAGACATGATCCTCCAATACCTTCCAGAGCTCAGCGTCCGTTTGACAACGATGCATGAGCTCATTCAAGCGCTGTATTTCAATCTCTCTCTTTCGATCGCATTCTGCTCGCTCTTGCCTCAGCTTCAGGTTCTGCTCGGCCAGGTCAAGAAGGTTTCCCCCTTGACTGAGGGAGTTGCTAGGCTCGAACTCGTATAGGTTCAAGGCTTTCTCGGCGGCTCTCCGCAATGTTGCCGGGAATCGTTGGAGTACATTCTCTCGAAAGTCCGACAGCCTAGCTTGTCGGGCCTGTTCAACAAGAGATCCTGATATCATTGATCCGGCTGCTGAGCCCGAGGTCGCTTCGTTCTGCTCAAGGATCTTCTTTCGCAGGGCATTCGGCCTGGGCATGTTGCCCCGAGAAATGTCATCAAAAATGCTCTTGAATACTTCAGCCTCAGACGGTGTCATGGTTGATGACTCCGCAAAGCCTTTCGCATCGTCGCCCACGCCCTCGATTGGGCCTTCGAAGGGGATAGCATCGTAGCTGGGGGTTTGTCGACGGGCAGCGGCTCGCGTGGTCTTCGAGAAATGTCTGGGTATTTGAGCACGGGCGAGTCGTTGGAGCGTTCTTGTCTGGTACAAGAATGGCAACATCGTAGAAGCCATCGCGTAGCGCTGTGTCTTTTGTGTAAAGAGCAGCAAATCGAATGGTTCGGATCAGAAAATTGAATCTTTAGGAGGTATGATAAAGGGTCAACCATGTGTCCCAACTTTTTTCTGGGGCCTGTGAAGCTAGCTCTGCCTCAGGGAACCGCGAATGGGACCTTGGGTGGGGACTCGATCGCATGGTGGCTGCCGTGCCTGAGAAATCCATTAAACGCTACGCGTCGAGGCGCGATCGATCTACGGCGTGCACGTCACCGTGATTCCCACATCGATTCAGTTGCCACCACGAAATCAGCGAGAGAGTTGTGTCTCTTTGACTCGCGGGACTGTACTGTGCCGGCCACGAATGGACAGCTTCTACATCAATTGTTTCTATTAAGACTTCTCCTGTACTCGACGGCACAACTTCTATAAGTCACCAGTTCACCATGCCAGCCGCGAAGAAGACGGAGGCGCCAATGAGCGCCTTCGAAAGGAAGCGCTTGGAGAATATTGCAGCCAACAAGGCATTACTCACTGATATTGCTGTCCACGCCAAGAAGGTGGCTCCCGAGCCCAAACCCAAGCCAAAGTCGACCTCATCAACTACCAGACGAAGAAGCGAACCGATCAAGCGCGAACAGCCGAAGAGGACTCGCGCCAGCTCTCGTCTCGCCGGCCTGGATGCTGATAACGAAACCCTGAAACGCAAATATGAGGTCGAGGCGGAGGTGGAGGCAGAAAAGGCAAAGGCAAAACGAATGCGCAATGCAGACGACCTTCAACTAGGAGATATTGGTGTTGATGGGCGAAAGTTCGACAACACAGTCGACAGCTTTAGGGGCATTTTCAGAGGAGCTGACCCTGGCGTTCGCACCTTCACTGAGGAAGATGTAAAGGAGACAACAGATGCCGGGCTGAAGGAACTCCGGGAGAAGATGAGCGCGCTGGAGTTGTATGAGCACTGGGCGCCAAATGGTATGCATTTCGCGATGTAGACCGAACTCATTTACTGATTGGTTTGACAGACATCAAGATCACACCGCAAAGAGTGTACGCCCTTGGCTTTCACCCCACCGAAGACAAGCCGATTATCTTCGCCGGAGACAAGGAAGGTGCGGTTGGCGTTTTCGACGGTTCGCAAACGGCGCCGGAGGTGGACGATGATGATGAAGACACCAAACCAGCGGATCCAGTCATTTCAGCCTTTAAAACGCACGCACGAACCGTTACCTCGTTTGTTTTCTCATCATCAGACAGCAATGCTGTCTTTACTTCCTCTTACGACTCATCGGTCCGTAGGACTGATCTGGAGAAGGGAGTGTCAACCCAGATCTTTGCGCCAGATGATCCGACCGAGGATATGCCATTATCCGCACTAGATATGGCCATCACGGAACCGAACGTGTTGTACTTCTCGACCCTTAACGGGCAGGTCGGTAAATACGACATACGTACAAACGATAAGGCGGATATCTGGACCTTGTCAAGCCATAAGATAGGCGGCTTCTCATTGCACCCGCTTCAGCCACATCTCCTTGCCACGGCATCTCTTGACCGGACTATGTGCATTTGGGATCTCCGCAAGGTGACAGGCAAAGGTGAGATGCGGCATCCAGCGCTTCTTGGCGAGCATGAGTCCAGGCTGTCTGTCTCGCACGCGTCGTGGAGTGCAGGAGGTCATCTTGCGACATCCTCATACGATGACACCGTCAAAATATACGACATGAGCGACTGCTCGTCCTGGAAAGTCGGATATGATATTGGAGCCAAGGCCATGGAACCAACACACACGATCCGGCATAACAACCAGACTGGTCGATGGGTAACCATCCTGAAGCCACAGTGGCAGAAGATGCCTCAAGACGGAATTCAAAAATTCGTGATTGGAAATATGAACCGTTTCGTGGATGTGTTTGCGTCAGATGGCAGTCAACTGGCGCAACTTGACGGGGAGGGCATCACGGCTGTACCGGCGGTGGCGCATTTCCACCCGACGATGGACTGGGTCGCTGGAGGAAACGGCAGCGGGAAACTGTGTTTCTGGAGGTGATGTGTAGGTACATGAAAACGGAAGTGCAGGGAAAGCGTACTGACGCAGGCGTTTGGGGTTTTGTCAAAGTTGTGCATGTAGCCAGGTTGTTTTGGGATGCTTGAATCACGCCTTTATGTAGTACAATAAGTGTGGCTGTTACCTTCGCCTGAGGTTCGCTGTCTGCATCTACATCATAAGGTATGTGATTCCGTTGAGTTGAGCCGCCAAAACCTCTGGGGCCATAGCAGCCAAGCACGTGGGGAGGAGGGAAGCCCATTCAGTTGCGCATCTTGGCTTGCCGTGCCGCTCGAATTATCGGGCGTTTGGTCTTGGTACGATAAGCTGTAGTTGCGAAGGCACGCGGCCCACGCGGATGCTGGTGGGAGGCTTGTCACCATCACATGGTGCGAGGTCATCCGTCGTGGCCGAATGCATCCGTTTTGACTGTTAAAAGCGGGAGTGATCTGCAAGGTGGAAAATCAGAAGATGAAGCAATATGAGAGAGGATCGTTGGCTTTGATATGAGGAGCATCTCCAAATCACACTCATCATCTCATGCCGCTTAATTTATCTGACATGCATTTCGCATCGTATCGCATCGCATTGTGTTGCACCCTACCACAGTCCTTGGTACATATGATAGGTTACAGCACTTACCTACCTGTACTAAAGTCATGGCAGTCGGACACCGGAATGTGCGGGCAGCTGGTAGACAGGCAGCCAGCTGAGACTCCGAAGCCCGGGCCACTGGGAGTCGTTCTTGGGAGGTGTGCTCCGGGTCCACAGGATGCCTAGCCATACCGAACCAGGCAGCTTAGAGGTGAGTCGAATCAGCGTATCCGTACACTGCAGCATGTTAGGTGTCTGAGTCACGGACGTCCGGGTACCCAAGATTTCTTGCCCATGCCAACACGGAGGCATATGGAGATATTTCCCAGCTCATTACGTCTATTTTGTGAGTGCGAAATGACTTCAAGTTGAACTGGTCCAGAGCGGACGATTTGCAGGGTCCTGGTGCCATATGATAAGGCTACGATCAGGGTCCACCATGGGCTGTAGAGGTTCCCGTGCGTCCGTGCTTATCGATTCACTGAACCCGGATGTTTGTCCACTGATGGTCGGCTCCACCCCAGTAGAACACCTCCTCGTCATTGCCTGTGCCCGTGCCTGTGCCTCCGATTCCCACCTGAATCCACCGTCCGTCACTCTTCACGTGCCCCAACCATCACCAACCTTCTTGGCGGGCATCTTGACTCCAGCTTCCAGGCTGACCGGTACCTATTACCATCTTTAATTCTCCCAACGATCCTCTGCAACACCTCGAGACCGACAGACCTGTATCCTTCGGCATCCTCCAACTCCGTCACTTTCCTGCCTGCCCTAAGCTTGCCAAATCTACCTCTATCGTCCTAGATGGCGTTCGGGAGCTAGCAGCCATTCGTCCATCATCCCGTCCCCCACCATATCATCTCAACCAAACTCGGTGCCCTCGGTGCCCTCCATCCTCTCCACGCGCTTCCTAAGCGGGTGATGCAGACACCCGAATCTTGCGCCGCCGGCTCGCCCTGATACCCTCCCGTGCCCCTACTTGCATTCTTCCTCTTAACTTGTCCGGTTCTGCCAGCTCGTGGCACAGTAGCAGCAACCAACTCGACCCGTCTGTCGACACACAGTATCTAGTCACTACCGGAACAGTATACATACCACCCCTTCCCATTCTCTACGAAGGGGAAGCTGCAAAACCTTGGTCACACGCGGCTTTGGCCAGCTTCTCCCGGCCCTTCCGACGCCGCTTGATATCGTCACTTGTGCTCTTGCGCTGCCGTGCGCGCGCATCTAACCCACAGGATGGCCTCCTCCTCACAACGTGCGCTGAGCCCTAGCCAGCAACTAGCACCCCGTCGTGTAAGCAAGAAACTTCAGAAGAGGCACCACGGCGACGAACATGCGAGAATCGACATCCCCGACCGCCTCAGAGACGACGATGAAGACGATGACACCGATCATGAGCAAGCTCCAAGCCAGGGTCCTCCCATGTTCATGAACATGAACCAGAGTATCTTTGGCCTGATCGCAGCTGCTGGAACCCGAGTCGACTTCACCGAGCGTTTTGATGGTAGTAGCAGCGACGAGGAGGATGGAGAACACAGCAAAGCGTCGCCGGCCCACGATTTGAGCCAGACCACAGTCTTGCAAAAGCCCCAACAGGACAAGGAGAAGAGTCAGCACAAGCGGAGAGTGTCGGGTCGTCTGCTGAAGTCCCTCCCGAGCTTGCCTCGCAGGTTCAAGTCAAAGTCAAAGCGAGAGAAAAGCAAACTCTCAACCGAGGCCTCGGACAGACATTCCGTCGATCCAGAAGATCACGAATCAGACCATGAGCCCGACAGCACCCTTTCAGATCCGCCAGAGATCAAACTCACACGCGAGGATAGTCGACAAGCCCCCGTTATGAGCCGAATGCTCGAGGCCCGTGCCGAGATGTCCGCAAGACCGAGTTTCGATATGGGTAGGGGCTCGATTGACGTAACGCGAACGAGTGAAGGTGGAGAAATCACGCCATTGGCGAAGAGGCTCATGCAGATATTCGAGTTCGATGCACCAGAAGAAGTGATTCAAGGTCAGTCATTGCATGCGTCGCAAAGAGATATGAAAGCTAATGACTTTTTTCTAGAGTACCCCTGCTGGTTGTTGCAGAGCGTCCTCTTGCAGGGTTTCATGTACATCACCGCCAAACACATATGCTTCTATGCCTACCTACCAAAAAAGGCTGTCAGTGCCAATCCCCCCTGGGTAGAACACACGAGAAATGCTAACAAACAGCAGCATGAAGTTGCCAAGTCCGGATATCTGTCGAAGAGTGGCAGGCGAAATCCAAAGTACAACCGGTATTGGTTCCGTCTCAAAGGAGATGTACTCTCCTATTATCGGGATTCGACGGAACTATACTTCCCCATGGGCCAGATCGATCTAAGCTATGGCATATCCGCCAGTGTCACGGACAAAGACCGGGATGCCACACATTTCGAGGTGGTCACGCGGCATCGCTCCTATAAATTCCGCGCGGATAGTGCTCCGAGCGCGAAGGAGTGGGTGAAGAGCCTGCAAAGAGTCATCTTTCGCAGTCACAATGACGGTGACAGCGTGAAGATCTCCCTGCCTATCGAAAATGTCATTGATGTGGAGGACACTCAGATGATGGAGTTTGCAGATACCTGCAAGATCCGTGTAGTTGACAATGATGAAACTTACGCTATTGACGAGGTAAGTACTCACCTAAATACATCTCGAGACTACTGACTGACTGACAATACGCAGTACTTCTTCTCTTTCTTCAGCTTTGGTCGGGAAGCCATCAACATCCTGAAGACCCAGGTCGAGGATGCTTCCTCGGGCGGCCGCACGGCCAACCACGTTCTGGCATCGCCACCTCCCCTTTCACCGAACCCTCGTTCTATGCAGTCATCCCGTAGTGTAAGTCATAACAGCATTCAACTCGCGAAGCTTCGCACGACGAAGCTCCCAGACCAAGTCAAGGCGACCCTCAGCCCTCAATCGCCGGTCTCCGCCAGTGCAAGTCCTCGTCCCAGCCACGATGGCACCAGACCGAGTCTTGATGCTATTCGTCACATGACCAGAGATCGGAGAAGTCTGGATCTTTCCAGCGTTTTGCAAGAAGATCTGCCCCGACGGAGTTTTAGTGGAAGGCGCAGCGGCAGCGCGAGGGGTGTCAGGCGGCGATCAAAGAGTCAGGGCCGCATTGATGATGAGACAAGAGACCAGAGGCAGGAATCCTCGGATTCTTTTATTCAGTCTTCGATGGAAGATCCCAGCTTCTCGAATATGGTTGCGTCATCTAGTGACGACCCCTCGGCCAGCCAGATCCTTAAAGGCAGCGAGGTTTTCCAGAGTCCAACCCGACTTCAGCCAGATTCATCTGCAGACTTGAAGGGAAAGTCTCCAAGGCCTAGCTTCGACGGCCCACGCAAGCACCCTGGCCAGATCGATACGAGCTACGACAGTTTTGGACATACGCAAGGTCCGACAACGCCAAGCCTGAAGGATATCTCCAAGATGGGAGCCTACCCACTGCAACGCGCCGCAGCTTTCACAGACTATCTCAACCGAACGAGTCGCAAGATGAGCTCACTCTTGGCAACAGAATCAATGGGTTATGTCGAGAAGGTTTCTGGCATGTGGAAGGGCGGGAGAAAGCATTATCATGAGCCTGTTGGACCTCGCCCTGATGAGGATGACCTATATGAGGACTCAGAGGGCAAGGTCCAAACATCAATGGAGCGATTCCGCGCCCACTTTGCCTTGCCAGAAACGGAGAGACTGCAAGCAACATACTTTGGCTATATCCTCCGAGTTTTGCCGCTATACGGAAAGATCTATATCAGTGATCGGACGTTTTGTTTCCGGAGCTTGCTTCCTGGAACCCGCACCAAACTCGTGCTCCCGCTTAAGGATATCGAGAATGCACACAAAGAGAAGGGCTTCCGCTTTGGGTATGCCGGTCTGGTCGTCGTGATCAAAGGACATGAGGAGCTGTTCTTTGAGTTCAATCACGCTGATGTTCGAGACGACTGCGCCGTAACTGTGCTGCAGAGCCTTGAAACCAGGAAGGCTCTCAAGGAATCTGGAGTTCTTGATCAGGATGAGCTCATGGAAGAGGAAGATGCTATGGCGGAACGTGACGCTCTTAAGGAGGCTCGGCAAGATGAGTTCCCAAGCCACGAGCTCAAGCTGCCTCGACGCGCATCAACACTCTCAAATGCGCCTCCCATTCTCCTCGATGAGACGGACGGTACACGGCCTGACTTCAAGCCAACACATTCAATGCAGATTACCTGTCTCACAATCGGTTCAAGGGGCGACGTGCAGCCATACATTGCTTTGTGCAAGGGGCTACTGGCTGAAGGCCACAAGGTTCGCATCGCCACACACGCTGAGTTCCAGGGTTGGATCGAGTCGCATGGCATTGAGTTTGCTCGTGTGGAGGGTGATCCGGGCGAACTGATGCGCCTGTGCATCGAGAACGGAACGTTCACTTGGGCATTTTTGCGCGAAGCTAATTCGTCATTCCGTGGCTGGCTGGACGAGCTTCTCGACTCGACAGTAAAGGCATGTGAGGGCTCTGATTTGCTGATCGAGTCTCCTTCGGCCATGGCTGGCATTCACATTGCAGAGAAGCTCGGTATTCCATATTACCGGGCCTTCACTATGCCATGGACGCGAACACGAGCCTATCCCCATGCATTCATCATGCCGCAGAACAAGATGGGTGGCGCATACAACTACATGACTTATGTCATGTTTGACAACATCTTCTGGAAGGCCACCGCTCATCAAATCAACCGGTGGCGGAACAAGTCGCTCGGCCTCCCCAACACCAGTCTTGAGAAGATGCAGCCTAACAAGGTGCCGTTCTTGTATAACTTTAGTCCTAGTGTTGTCGCGCCACCGCTCGACTTCTCGGACTGGATTCGCGTGACTGGCTACTGGTTCCTTGATGAGGCTGGCATCTACGAACCACCAAAGGAGCTTTCTGACTTCATCAAGAAAGCCAGGGACGATGGCAAGAAGATTGTGTACGTTGGCTTCGGTTCGATCATTGTGAATGACCCGCCCAAAATGACGAAGGAGGTTATCGACGCTGTTCTGAAGGCCGATGTGCGCTGCATCTTGTCAAAGGGTTGGTCGGACCGTATTTCTCCCAAAGACGACCCTTCAAAGCCGCGACCAGAAGAGCCGGAGATGCCTCCTGAGATCCACGTCATCAAGTCGGCACCACACGACTGGCTTTTCCAGCAGATTGATGCTGCAGCACATCATGGTGGATCTGGAACCACCGGCGCCAGCTTACGAGCCGGCATTCCGACCATCATCCGCCCATTCTTTGGAGATCAGTACTTCTTCGCAAGCAGAGTCGAAGACCTGGGTGTCGGAGTCTGGGTCAAGAAATGGGGAACGAACGCTTTCGGACGAGCGTTGTGGGAGGCGACGCGGAACGAGAGGATGATCGTCAAGGCGCGAGTCTTGGGTGAGGAGATTCGTAAGGTACGTCTGAGCCGAAGTCTCAAGTTTACCATCGAGCTGATAGTTGACAATTGAGCAGGAGAACGGTGTTGCGACGGCGATTCAGTGCATTTACCGCGATCTCGAATATGCTCGAAGCATAATCAAGCGCCGCGGAGACAGTGCTAAAGCGCATGAGGATGAGGAGGAAGACGCGAACGAGGAGGAAAGTTGGGCATTCGTTGGCAAAGACGAGCCAGATCCGGACGCGATGACCACCAAACTCAGTGCTAAGGGCCTTGGTGGGACTGCTCAGGGAAGAGCCCTGGGGAGCCAGGTCGTCAAGTCAATGGGTTAAAGGGGAGGTCAATGTCAGAAGGGCTTCCATTACACGACATCATCATCATGCTGCGGTCATATTCTTTCTTGTAGATCGGCGAGGAGTTTGGCGAGGCTTGCTTTGGTTGGTAATAATGGTGCGAAAGTGGCCCCTTCGTCGGCAAGTCGAAGAACGGCTTTCGGTTGGATAGACAGCAACCATCACGGTAATTAGAAGAGAGTCATTGGGTACCTTCAGATCAGTACAGCTCATATATTTTGCGTCCATGCATAATGACCAGTCAAGAGGAAATCATTTACAGATCAATGCGCTGTGCAAGTATAAGTGGAAGCCGAAGCTGTGACTGACTTCTTGCAGGCCAAAAGTCAGCTTAGTCATCATGGCTCAACCTCGGAACTCGAAGCTTCACCAACCCGCGAACCCAACCGACCACTCCAGCAACCCTCCAACAACCAGTCACGAACGTCGCTTTTCCAATCGCCGACCCTTAGCACAACTTGAACGTATCGACGCTCGATTTCACACGAGGACGTCTCATCGCCCCACGCACACCGGGAAGCCAATTGGCTGCCTACATCGTCGAAGCCCGACTCCGAAAGTCCCTCCCCCGACCGTGGGAGCACAACGATTGCCCGTCATGACGCAGGACATGCCCCCGAAGGGCGGATACGAGCCCATCCAGTACAAGGTGCGTTAGAGACGAAGAGACGCAAGTAAGGGAGGCGGATTGGCAGAGTGGCCAATGTTTGCGAGCACCGCACGACGGAGCATTTCGGGGGGCGTTTCTCAAGCGGCGTTGGAAGGGCTGACTGACATTCGAACCAAACAGCGCAACCTTCCCGCGAAGGGTTTCCGACCTGGTGTGTTGCTGCTTGGCATGGGGGCCGTTATGGGCTTCGGCTGGTACAAGCTGATCCACGGCATCCGCGAAGCGAAGTACGTTCTCAAACCTCTTACCACCCATGTTTCCGAATTTGGTCGGCCTGAGAGACAGCATGCATACTAACGTGGACCTGGGCGAAATAGCGAGCTCGCGCGTGAGAAGATGTGGGCTCGTATTCACCTCATCCCCCTCCTGCAGGCCGAGGAGGATCGTGACCAGGTGAGGCGGTACTGGGCGGATCAGGCGAGGGAGAAGGAGCTGCTGGGAGAGAACAGGAAGGTTTACAACAAGGAGCAGTACGTTGGATCCTGTGGTGTGCGTTCCATTGCTTCGTTACTTCCTTTTGCTGACATCGACATTAGGTTCGTTCGACCCACCCTGGCTCTTGCACCCGGCAGGACGAACTAGATTTCCCGGAAGATTGGTTGGTTGGTTCCCTTTGGGGGGAAGGGCTGGAGAGGGCGATGTTGTATATATGTACCGACTACTGGGGCCATGGAGCCACTGGCTGGGTTAGAGGTGACAAGACTCAATGGCATCTTTTGTTGACAAATAACGGATTTTATCTGCCCTGAGTCCTAACGTGCAAGGCCGTGCTTACGACCATGAGAGCCCATCTGACCTCACTGATCTAGTCTCTCGGTTCCGCATCTAGCTCCTTCGTCGTCCACTCCCACAGCTCTTTCGCCAATGCTTCACCAAAGCATTTTGTCGTCCCTTCGGCAACCTTGCTTACTGGCCCGAATCATGCAGGCCCCTGGGTCAGGACGTGTAAGCCGTCGCCATTTAAGCCGCCGGTATACAAGCTCACCCTCGCTAGGTGAGAGCACTTCAGGTCCGCTTCTTCTATGTACGCGGTGCGCGATTGCGCAGCATGTCTGTGCGCGGATTCTGCATGATGAAGGACTTGGGGCTCTCGGCTGACACCCACTGCATGGTAAACGTCAGAACATCGTCTATTCCTCTGCGCCTACTTGCGGCGTCCACGTCCACGACCGCTTGGGGGAATACAAATGATCTCGCCTTCTCCCCCCCAAAATTCTAGATGACCAGACTCCGTCTGCATGTAAATAAGATGTCAAACCTGAGAGGCTGCCTAACTCCGACTCCCCCTTGCAAAGGAGCTAGTCCGTCTCTGCAATAACATGCCGGTAGATGAGCCTATTTGCGAGCAGCATGCAAAAAAATACAAAGGAGCACGTGTCAACTCAAAGTGACATGGCTCCTTGTTGAAATGATGATAAATCCAGCGCCGTTCACGCCTCGCCGCGTCCATGCCTCGTCCGATGATGCAGCGCTGAAATCTCCAGATATCTGCCTTGAATGTGTACACAATCGCCAATGAGCGAATCCGTAAGGTCGGCTATGCCTATTAGGCCGCGTCGAACTCCGCAAGGAGCTCCTTCTCAAGGTCATCTTCGTCGAAGTCTTCCTGGTTGTCTAGATTGACCAGACCACCATCTTCCTCATCACCTGTAGGGCCAGGTGTTGGTAGACTGCTGAGAACCTTCGCTCCGTCTTCAGCGACACTCGGCTCACCCGTGCCGTTAGCTGTGCGGACGGAGCGGAGCGTGGATGCGCCACGGCTGCGGGCTAATCGTTGCTTCTTAGCAAGCACGCTCTCCGCATCTGATTCGTCCGCAGAGGCGGTCTTCTTGCGCTTCGTTCCCTTAGGCTCGCTGTCGGTCTGGTTGCCATCTGATTCTCCAAGATCACTTTCTGAAGCGTTACTGTCTTCATCACCATCGCCTTCCTCGTCCGTGCTGCTGTCCTCCTCCATAAGAGCGTCGAGCTCCTCATCGACACCCGCCGCCCAATCGAAATCTTCAGGAACGGCATTGGCTTCGTCTTCTGAAACAGGATCTACGGTGTCGTCCCTTTTTCCTCGATCAATGTCGAGGACGTCCATCAGATATGGTTGCTCGTGAAGGCGACGCCATTGGCTGAGGCAGTCAGTGAGCCAGTTCTGGTTCACAATTTTGATGCTGGGGATCTTGGCTGCTTGTTGCACTTTCTTTGTGCGGGGCCGTGAAGTTGCGACAACGAGATGTGTAACACCACTTGAGACCTCATCAAGAACCTGGGCGCCAAAACTGAGAGCCTGTCTCCCTATCTCGGACTGTTCGATACTGACACCCAGTGGAACTAGGCCAGACAGAACAAGAACAAGCCCCTCAAGCACGCTGGTCTTGAGCTCGGACATTACATCGCCAACGTCTGGGACAAGTGAAAGGTCGACACCGTCATCTACGGACTTCCGTCTAGGCTTGGTCTGTCCTGGCAAGTGCTGAGGTTGGTCCGAATCCTTGCGCTCTTGTCTGTTTCGGTCGTATGTCTCATAGAAAGCTTTATGAACATCAGTCAGGTGGTCTTGTAGCGTAACAAGCTCTTCATCATCGTCAATCAGAAGCTGTGGTCTATGCTCAGAATCTGGAACTTGTGATGCATCTGAAACGCTCTCCTTATCCAGCTCCTCTTGCATGTGGAGCAGCGGTCGCTCGTTCAGCTGCTTCTCGACAGCCTTCTCGTGTTCCTCCTTTTGCGTCGACAAAGTAGCCTCGTCTTCGTCTCCAATCTTGCCGAGCGTCTCGATTGGTGACTGCTTCTCTGAAGCACTGCCTTCGGCGTTCCCGACATCTGCAGTGGTGCTCACCTCGGGCGCCGTAGTGTTACTGGGTAGTGTGGTTTGTGGTTGAGGGGCGAAAGGCGAGTTGAGATCGCCCTGACCCTTGAAGAAATCGAAGGGCACTACCTTGATCAAGTTTCGCTCGTTGTTAGGCCAGACGTCGGAACGATCATCGATGATGACAACCATATCAGTGCTCACAGGGAAGAGACGCTGCAGTTGCTTGGTGGAGTTGCCGCCGTTCTCATTTCGACTGATGACCCTGTTACCGAAGAGCTTCTTGTCTGGGTCAATGAAGCGCGCGATATTCTGAGCATAAGCTCGTGTTCCCATGGTGTACACATGCATCTCGTACATAGTGGACATTTCCTCGAGGAAGTCTTGCAAGCCTGGTCGAAGCTTGATATAGTAGGTCTGTCCGCCAGTTGCATCATCGAGCCAGAAAGAGCAGATATCCTGCACAACGGCGTGATTTGGTGAAGATGGATCGTTTTTCCATTTTTCGATCGTGGGGTCGACGCAGGCATGGATGATGGTCTGATCCAAATCGACAACAAGACTAAGCTTGCGCTGTCGAAGAAGAGTCTTCTGGGCATTGTACTCGGCTTTACGCGCGACGTTTTGGCTGACTTTGAGGCCGGTGTGATCGTGACTCATGTTGATGCTGGCACGTTCCGTCTCCACGGTCTCACTCGCCCAGTTGGCCTCGGTCATATCGGCACCACAGACTGTGCACATGCCGAATAGCTGAGTTTCGTGAGGGCAGGTCTCCTCGACGACAAGGCCAACCATGTCGGCGTGGATTACATCGCCTTCTTTGATACGCCACTCCTTGATGACACCATCAACAGAGCTTTCGAATTCGGTATATGTAGTTTCTTCTGACCAGCGTTCATCATCAATCATACGTTTCCAGTGGAACTTGTACATCATGATGTGATCCTGCTTCTTGATGGCATCGCCAGGCTTCTTCAGGAGCCTCGCGACTGTCACTGGGTAGTGCAGTCGCGAGCCCAGGTGGATATTCCGTTCGTACATCGTGAGGGTAGTCTGGTGGCGCAGAGGCCAAGGCACTCTCGCGACGCGCGTTGAAAAGTTCCGGCCTCCGCTTGAGGTGACCAGCCCGTGGTGCTAGCCTTTGCAGCTCGTCTGATCCCGATACTTCTGAGCGCGGGATGCGCCGGGTGGCATTGCCCTTGCTTCAAGTTGCGTGTTGAAGATTATTCAAGTGTATGGCTTGCCGGTGACGCCCGCGCGACAAGAGAAGGCGTCGGCAGCGAAGACGGTGCAGCTCGGTGATGTGGTTGGCCGGGTTTGCGCAAAGGACGCCCGTATGGTCGAATCGTATCAGGTATTACGGGAAGTAAGTTTGGTGAAATGCGATTCGGTCCTTACACAGAGCGTGTCTAGTCCGCAGGTGAGGCGCAGCAATTAACGTTAGTAAATTGCGGTTGTTGCTGGAGAAGTGCAAGAGGCCGGGAACAAAGCAACGAAGGATTGCTGGGCTGGGAATATGTCGCTGGAGAAGCCGAAGCTCGTTGCCGTTTTGGGAAGACGCGAAGCTATCACGTGACAGGTCACGCTTTCGGAGACCGGCGGGGTCTTGTGATGGAACAATGATGACGGGACTGAGATGCGCGATCGTGCCTTCAGATGGACTTAGGAAGAGCGAGAAAAGAATGAGTCAAGATACTCAGAAAGATGCTGATGCGAACAGCAAGTGAACAGGGACTGGCAGAGCTCGGTTGTATGGAAATTTACCGCAGGACAAGATGCATCAGTAAGTTCCAACTGTCTTGCACTTACACGGAATCCCCTGGTTTGTACTGTAACTCCACCCTTTTGGACCCCCTTTTCGCACCAAACTGAGCAGCGGCACCAGCGTCCTTTTGTACTTTTCGCGTCCCTGGGTCGTTGGTCTGCACTTTGGCTGAATGCGTCGTAGCGCTCCACTCTGCCCCTCCGTACCCTCCCCTGCCCTTACCCTCACGCGTCGTCTGCTTTGACGTCGCTCGCTGCGCTAACACCTACCCTGAACGGCAGCATCACGAGTGCCCGAAGAACGTACGACGCGCGCATTCTTAGGAACTGCGTCGGCAATGCCGATGAAGAACGTGAATAATAATAATAATAAGACATATTCTGAATCTGAATCTCCTTAGTTGGTGCGCGATATGGAGGGCCAGGGTTCGCCGTTCCTCGGTTCGCAGCCTTGTTCCGTCCCTCCGATCTGACTAGGTTCCTCTTTGTAAACCCGATTCGAGGCAGGACGTGCACCTCAAGACAGCTTGGCAAAGTTCGCCTCTCTCTTTGTACGTGACTACACGGCTGAGGGCCAGAACCTGACTCAGCCCCGAGCGCGTGTGCGCGTGACCAGCAAACCTCGAGAGCCTACAACTTGCGCTTCGATTGCTGCGCTGCCCTCTTCTAGGCACCATACAACTAGGAAGTTGACCGCGTGAACATCACAAAGCTGATTGTCAGGTTCGTCAGGTTCGTCCCATCGAGCATGGGTCAAATCCTAAATCATGTCGTGCATATGGGGGAAGAAACATCGCTCTCTACGGAGTACATTGGCATAAAAAAGGCTCCAAGCATGCATTATTTCGGTACGCAACGCTGTTGACCCCGGCATTTCCGTTGACGCGTGAAACTTTATATCCTCTCCTTTCAGGCCGCAGCTGTTGTCTGCACAACCTTGAAACCTTCCGCCACCACCTTGGCAATGTCCTCGTTCTTGTGAGGCAACAGCCCAAGGGCAAATGCAACATCGTTCCATTGTCTTTCCGTCTCGCACCGACCAAGTCGTGCCGCGAGCTTCTCCGCAAGTTGCTTCGCATGTTTGTCCTATACAACATCAATGTTAGCAACCTCAACCTTCTTTGCACTCGCAGTACCCCCGAGCAATAAGTGAATTGTACTGACCTTTTCCACGAATCCAAGAAGGAACCTGACAATGCGCTTGAAGCTCTCCTCATCCATCTTGCCGCCTGCACTGAGAAGACTGAACATATCGACAAAGTGATTATAGACCGCGTTGTCCTTGGTGCTGAGTTCGGTGAAAAACATACGCGCCAGATCGGCGATCCGTCGGTCCTCGTCCTCGAGGCATTTGGCCATCTCTCCGAGTTGACCTTTGACCTTGACTTGACCAGCGAGGATCAGGAAGGTTAAAGTCATGAGACATGTACGTTTCACGGACGCATCGTCATCAGCCAATCTTCGATACAAGAAGTCGGTGTTCTCGTCGATCAAATGGTTGAAGCAGACAGCCATGTCGCCGAGCGCGATCACAGCGTTGGAACGTACAATGGCGTCAGGCGAACGTTCCATGATTGTGATGAGCAATGGAAGGTTCTCCTCGCAGTATTCTGACGACACACACATCAACTTTGCCAGGCACAGCGTAGCCGCGGCCTGCAGACCCTTGTCAGCGTATGTGGTGTTGTTCGCGCAGATTTCGGACACCAAAGGTCCAAACAGTGCCAGCAATGAGTTGGGCCCGTACAGTAACTCGCGTTCCCGGATATGGGCCATGGCTTCGGTGAAATCATCTTCCGACGTACCACCGATGAGATCAAGCTCGTCTGCCTCTTCCTTCTCTTTCTCCTTGTCCTTCTGAGAGGCTAGCTTCTCCTTCTCCTGTTTCCTTCGTTTGAAGTCGAGCTCACACATCTCCAGGTGCACGATCTGCTTGATAGCCACATGTCCCACTATGAACAGAAGTTGAGACAAGTTGATCGCGTTGTCCCTTTTCCTCGGAGGCTCAGCTTGTGAGCCTTGTGTCGTTGTGGGCTCACCGCCAGGAGCCAGTTGAGTCTCATCGCGAGAGGTCGGTCTGGATTCTTGCGACTTGCCGAATACCATGCGTGTCTTGCGACGAATTATCTCAGAGCAAAGCGTATCCGGGTGTTTCGAGATTGCGTAGATGGCGCTGATCGCCTGCTCTGCCAAACCATACCACTCTTTGCTGTCTGAAGCAACCTCTGTGATAGCCGCGAGTCGCACACATGTAGCATGATCATTAGGCAGTCGAGAAAACTTCGCCGTTGAGTCTTTCGCCTGTCGGCCGGTCGGGTTGATCCTTCTGAGGGCGATGCAGGTAAATTTGGCAAGCTGCAAGTCAGCCCTTCCGAAGCCACCAAGACCAGTCCGCAACATTGTTTCCATCTCGCCAACGACAATCTCAGGATTTGCTGTTGCCAACATGCCAAGGACAATAATGGCTCCGCGCCTCTGCGTACGCGAGATCTCGCGCTTCTGAACACCGTAGACTTGCCAAAGCTTTGAAACCACAATCTCAGGAACCATTCCGCCCTTCATCATTGTGGCTAACAACTGTTCAAGCGAAGTCAGCTCTGCTGGCGTCGCGCCAAAGGTCAGACTGATCATATTTCGTGCAATGTAGTTGGCAGCGTCGTTGGGGCTGAAGCTTTCGGGGGCCTCAAAGAACAATCTCTTGTAGCATTCGATAAGATGGGTTTGAACGCCTTTGCCTTCGTCGCTGTTGCCCTTGGTCCAGATAAGTCGGAGCATGCGCCTGATGCCGACCTTGTTCTGTTCGATGTTGTATGCGTCCCCCACTTCGAAGTACTCCATCGCCTCAATCACCTCACTCTTGTTGCGTGAACCCAGAAGCTGGCAAATGATTCCGGTAGCATCATGAAGAACATCAATGAACTTCAGTGCTTCATTATAGTAACGTCGGGTCAGGGTCAGCTTCTCGATGGCCTCTCCCGTGGCAGCAACTTCCTGAGCTTTCTTGATGGCCTCGAATTTCTCCTCATCCGTCATCTGCTTCGGCTTTTCGGGAGAGCCGATTTGAGTAGCCTCGTCCAAAAGCTCACCGTCCACAGTCGTGTTTGCCTTGTCCTCACTAATACCAGGCATGTCAGCCGGGGGTTGAAGCGCGTTCAGCTCCTCCTCGACCTTGTCACAACGGGCTTGCCACTCCTTTCTTGAAAGCTGAGCTCCATGCATGACGGTGAACGGATGAGTCTTTATCAGAGTGCCTAACAGCTTGATGGCGTTGCGTCGAACGTTGCTGCTCTTGTCTTCAAGGCTACGACAAGCCAGTTCTGCAGCCTTTTGCCGGCGCTTGGGAAACTTCTGCTCAAGCTCGCAGAGTCTTGCATAAACCTGAAGAGTTCTGCATCTGCAGTAAGGGTTGATGTCCAAGAAGCGCTCCTCAAGCACGTCGAAGAAGGCGTTCAACTGTGATTTGTGATTCTCGCTCCGCTCTTCTTGCACGCTGAGGTACGCAATCATGTTGCCGCAAACTTCGATCAGCGCACATCGCAATGTATATGACTGTATAACGTCAGCAAAGTCAATGCAATACATGGCAAACACTCACTTCGCTATCTAGTTGCTTTGCTAGCATCGTCATCTGCTTAATCACAACTCTGGGAGCCAGCTCAGATAGCTTGGCAATAAAAGCTGACACAGACTTAGGACCTCGAGTGTCGTTCGAGTTGAACTCTTTATTGCTGATCTCCCGAAGGATCTCTTCGGCCAGTTGGGGGTAGTCGTATGTCTCTGCGAGAATGTGCAAGAATTCGGCCATGGGTTCTGATAGATGCTCGAAGTAGGTGAGGTTTTGGATGACATTGATTTGAGCAGCTGCTCACAAAATTAGTGGGTGCATGCTTGCAAGTCACGGATGACTTACCATAACCATGTCCATGATGCTTCACAGCAATGCAGAGCACCTTGAACGAATGCATTCGGATAGGTGTAGACTTGGCGCGTTGCTCAGACTCCAGAATGAGGTACACTGGCCGTGTCAGGAGGCCGATGAACGTATCTCTTTCACTGGTCGTCAGGAAGATTTTGGACAACTTCAGCCTCAGCACCTTGCACATAACATCAAGGGCGCTTTGGAGCTGAGCCGCAGAGTCCCAAACTTCTTGCTTCGCGGGGCCTTTCTTTGCCTTGCCGCGGCCTCGCGCAACTGGGGCAGTAGTCGATTTCTCTGCTGCCTTTGCTTCAACTGCGGCAATGGTCCATTGCAGAAGGAACCCGTAGATTTCCAGGAGTTGCTTGTGGTGCGCTACGGCATCTTGCTCGTCCGGTGAGTCGATATCGCTATGCACCGCATCGGCCTCGGCACTAAGGCCACTCATAACTAAGTCAAACACCTTGCTGAGGGCATGGGCGGGGATATTCGTCGCATGTCTGGCCCAACATTAGTATCTGATTATATTGGAAAGCAAGCAGACAACATCCGTGGGGACGCACTTGAGCAGGAACTGTAGTGAGTCGATATTTGATGCGCGTGTGATTGCATCAGGGCTATCAGCGACCGCATCGACGATCGGGTTGAGGACGGGATTGATGACAGCATTCGTAAGAGCCTCAGGGTCATTTTCACAGTCGAAGAGAGCTCCATCGGCTTCAGGTGTCGAGATGGAGCTCGGGTCGGACATGTAATGCTTGAGCGCATCGTTGATGTCGAAGTCGATAGACCCCATGATGGGTGGTTTCGCCCGTGCGTGGGGCAACCGGCGGCTTGCGCGTCAGGAGAGGTAGGTCTGGAAAGGCACGAGAAGGGATGTTCTTTGAGAAATGCGCTCGTCAGAGATGGCGACTGAACCAGCGACGGCTTTGGGTATCGTGATAATCGTCAGTGTTGATGGTGGTTGTGTTGCGGGTGTGTGATGGTGGGCGCCTTAGCAACTCTGTTTGTTTTCTTCCAACGACGCGCCGAACCCAACATCCCACTTTGTCAAACGCCTTAACGAACCCCCACCAAACTACCACACATGGCCGTTAGCGCTCTCGATCGCGTCTGCCCTGCAAAGACACCCCGCGTCTAGCAATTTGACGGTGAGTGAGAGACGACTACATCCCATTGCCCACTTTGCCATTCTCGGCGGACCTTGACATCCTTGTTATGTGCGCTCTACTTCATTGAAGGCTTCGCTCTATTTCCCCTCACAATAGAGTTTGAATTCTGCATGAACCCGTTCGAGTCGCCTCTTCCCATTCAGTCCCAGCCCTTGGAAACCTACCGCCACGATGATGGCCGTTCGGCAGAGGGCCACGGATCCCTTTGAAATCCATGAAGATGCACGAACCGAGGAGACAGAGATGATGGTGGAGGACGAGCATGATCAAACTACAGACAGGCGACAAGCACACCAAACGCCAGAGCCCGAGGAGGAGGAGGTGGACGTCGATGAAGGAGATGAGGAGGCAGAAGAAGACGACGACGACGTTAGTTCCGAAGACGAGCCCGTCGACCGAGGTGTTCAAGCCGATATGGACAAGCTACAAAGCGATTTCCCGGGATTTGCAGACAAATATCGGCTCATTAAGAGGATCGGAGAAGGTTTGCTTACTCGGACCATCTCAACCTAAATGAGGTTACTGACGGCATTTCAGGCACGTTCTCGACGGTCTACAAGGCCGAAGACATACTTTATGATCGGTACGACAATAGCTGGGACTTTGACAACGAGTCTGCGAAGTGGACGCCTCCACCAATGAAACGCCAGTCAAGTGTCGGATCCCACAGATCGCCGCGGAAACGCTCGCGGTTCGTCGCCATCAAAAAGATTTACGTGACTTCAAGTCCAGCTCGCATCTTGAATGAACTTGAGCTACTCCATGATCTCCGCCAGTGCCCCTCAGTCTGCCCGCTGATCACAGCGTTCCGCCATACAGACCAGGTTGTGGCAATTCTTCCCTACTTCCGCCACGGCGACTTTCGGACTTACTTCCGCGACATGACGGTGCCTGATATCGCCATTTATCTTCGCTCGCTTTTCACTGCGCTGAAGAGCGTCCATAAGCATCATATCCTACACAGAGACATCAAGCCGACAAACTTCCTCTACGACCCGGCCACACAACACGGTGTCCTAGTGGACTTTGGTCTCGCAGAACGTGAAGGGTCTGACTCGAAACCATGCCTGTGCCATGAGGCTCGCGAAACTAGGAAACATCGCCAGCGTAACTCCGTCTGGGCACAGCAAGCAGAAGCAAGCGGCAATCCAAACGGTACGCAGCCCGGGTACCCCAAATCAGATACTCGGCCGTCACGACGCGCCAATCGAGCTGGTACGAGAGGATTCCGCGCACCCGAGGTGCTGTTCAAGTGCACAGAGCAGACGACTGCTATTGACATCTGGTCTGTTGGTGTCATTCTTCTGACAATCCTCTCGAAGCGGTTCCCATTCTTCAACAGCGCCGACGACGTCGAGGCCATGATCGAGATCGCCACCATCTTCGGCGTCAGGCGTATGAAAGCTGCAGGGCTCATGCACGGCTGCGTCTTCGAGACGACCATTCCAACCATTGGCAACCAAGGCTTCACAATGGAGAAGATCATTCTGTGGAGTACCTGCAGAACTGATGATAAACCTCTTGATGATCAGGAGCGCATGGCTGTTCAGTTCCTGGAGAGGTGCATGGACCTGGATCCCACGCGTCGGATCACAGCGGCCGAGGCTTTGGAGCATCCTTTCTTGAAAATCGACCAGCCCCCGGAGGAAGACCTCGGCATGGACGATCACATGGACATACTCGCTTGAATCTACTTCCAAGGTCCAACAATGGCTTCAGCGTGTCTTGCAACTTCTTCACGAATGTCATGCGGTGTTGCGGGTTGATTCCTCACGGCGTTTGGGGGGAAATGTTTTGTAGACAAAAATCTAATAGAATAATGTCAATGGGACTTTACCAAGCATCAATGCCGTTTCTTCAAGATCGACCTGCAAGGAGCCATGTTTTTTTGAGGAACTTTTTTGATTTTCATTCGTTAACTCCAACCGAATCCCTGATGCAATGCTCGAAGCCGACCGACTGAGGCCTTGACACATCTCCCGCCCCTTCAGGCGGCGAGTGGTCGGTGAGGCCATGACTGAACCCTTCCCTCACGCCAACTCGGAACGTCTAAACGGTGAGCTACCGGGTCCCAAAGATTCACGTAGTAAAATCCACTGCCTGATCTCCTGAAGAGGGTACCGCAACCACACCCAGCAGCGAGTTACACAAAAGAACCCTCCGTGTTGTCCATGTCCACGTTGTTTTTCTGGTTCTCCCTTCCAACCCCCCGCTGGTATGCCATCACACTGCTCGCTTAGGCGACAAGCTCGACAACGCCACCGGCCTGCTGGATCTTCTTCTCAGCAAGCTTGCTGACCCATCTTGCGCGGACGACGAGCGGGATTTCGGGGAGACGGCCCTTGCCGAGGACCTTGGAGTAGCCGAGGGGGAGGAGGTCGAGCACGGGGACGGTGTCCTTCTTGGAGCCGGCGACGTAGGCATCGCGAGTCTCGCTGGGGACGAGGGACCAGAGCTAGTTGAAAATTTCATGTCAGCCGTCTGTTCCACCGGGCGCGAAATGCCTGTTGCACGATCTCGTCCACGCTGTGACCCAGCGCATCTTCCGCAAATACTGCACGATTTACGGCGGGAGGGAATCATTATTTACCTTGTCAAGGTTGATGACAGGCTTCCAGAAGTGGCCCTGCTGCTTGTGGAAGTACCTCATACCAACCTTTCCGAAGTAACCAGGGTGGTACTATCCTCGCACGTCAGCCCTCGTCTCTCGCATCATCTCGCACATTCGCCTTCTCGCCAGCTTCGGGGATTCGAACCTTGTCCATGTTGGTACGGTGATGGTGCTGGCCTCCAGCCAAACCACGGCCACCGGGATGCTTGCGATGTTTTCCAACGCGACCCTTACCGGCCGAGACATGGCCACGGCTAGAAGATGGAGTGTTAGTGACTGTCGATGATCAAGTAACTGTCGATGATCCAGAGAGTCAGCACAGGGTGAACGTACTGCTTGCGCGTCTTCGAAGTGCGGGTAGGCATTGCGACGGTGTTGTGGTGATGTCGATGCTATGGTTGTGAAGTGTGCTGGAGGGTATGGAGTTTTTGAGATGTGTGTGTGTGAATATTTTCGGTGGGGTGGAGTCACGTGCGTCTCAGACCCATTCTGATGACCGTGTCAAGCATCGAGCGACACCATCTTACTCCCGCGGGCCTCTTGCCTTATCGATATGCCTTATTAAGGTAGTGGCGACCCACAGTATGTAGATCCCTGCGGTTGTTCCAGAATTGTGCCAGGCTCTCAAAGCATGGATGCGGCGGCTCGCTTCTGAAATAAGTCAGCTTTGACGTGGACAGTGCAATCAGAGGGGGATCGCTGTCAAGCTGAGACCGCTTTACAAAATTCGCCGGTGCTTTGGATGCCTCGCTAATCAGACGAATCGCATCTGAGTGGTGACAGGAGGGCTCAATGAGATGAACGAGATGAAAGTGTTGTGAGTGCAGAAGTTCCACAGGTGAAGGTGGTGAACGAATCTCCACGCTTGTTCTCCTTACCAGAGGCTGCTTTACTTGGCCGTAACGATTCTACTTTCCTCTTCTACTTGCCTCTTCTACTTGCCTCTTCTACTTGCCTCTTCTACTTGCCTCTTCTACTTGCCTCTTCTACTTGCCTCTTCTACTTGCCTGTGACACTTGCTGTTAGAATAGGTCGAGTGACCAAGATGGCCAGACTCAAAGTTGAGATGTGAAGTCGTTCACCCGGTATGTCATCACTACCTAACAGTCTGTAGGAACAATTGGCCCAAGTCTCTGCCTTCGAGCTTAACAAAAGACTGCCTACATAACATTAGGCTCCTTCAGTCAAGCAACACCAGCCAGGCAATGATCCTTCAACGCCTGCGTGTGCTTGGCCAAGGAGAAACATATAACTGCAAGACAAATTCCTGACTATATAATGCCTTATTTTGAACCCATGTTCCTTGATCTTGCCACATTACGCTATATATACACAAGCAGATAACTGATGCCGTAGTAGATAAACTCCAGACACAAACGTATGTAAGCCCTTGATCCCTGTTTCTGCATGCGAAGCTCCTAAACAAGAGCCTTTCCCAGTACTCGTCACCTAATTGAGATGTCAAGTCAGGAATTAGACCCGGAGCTCAACCTCAAATCCAAGAGACTCGGTGTGAACCTCCCTAGACCCACCACAATCCAAGGTGTCGCATCACACAGAACATGAGAACAGACCGGCCCCTTAGCCTTGTGGATAGAGCAGCATTAGTGAACAGAGCGAGGAGCAAGCGCTGAAGACCTGGCGCCGATACTTGCAGTCGGTCTGGCCACGCCATATCTGTCTGCTGATACCGTTGACTTCCTGAACAGCTTCTGTTACGTCCGTCTTTGACTCCTTTGTGCTTCTTCAGCCCGCCCGCCCTTAGCAGCAGACAAACCAAGCCGTCCGTGGAAAGCAAAAGAACGAGCTTCATGCTGGTTCCTATGATCATGGAAGCGCTTCTGGGCGAACTCCTTGCTATGCCTCGCATATGTCACATGGTTCTTCCATGCTTTGTGTCCCTTTTGTGTATGGCAATAAACACTGTATCCAGGTAAAGATCAACGCCATTCTAAAATCCATATCGCGTAGAAATCATGCCGAATTGGCATCGAGAAATTGACGCCCGCTTGCGTTGAGCCTCACCATGTGGCTTGAAGCTATCCTCCTGAAAATGGCCTGGCGAAGTCAAGAGCTCAAGGTGACATGTCGCCCAACCGCTGAGCTCCTAAAGCTGCAACACAATTCATCTTGACCCGAGGCGGGAGGGAGTCGTGTGTAGCCTGCTCCTTGCCGCTCGAGAAACGCTGCGAGATCATTCGGTGTGGGTTAGAGCAGTCGTTCATCCTCGACCGTGGAGAGGTACGCTGTCCTTGCTGCCGTTACTCGTGGGCTTTCCAGAGACTACGCCGGCATAACTACCCCAAGCTCCTATGCTGAGACCAGCAGAAACTCTCTTGCGCGAGCGGCCATTGATCGTCTCATCCTCTTCCTCCATACTGAAGACGAAGTCGGGATCCTCCTCGTCTATGGGTGTGGTAAATCGCCCGGTTACTGTTGAACTTATACTTCCGCTAGAGATGTGACGCTCCATACCGCGATGTTTCTCGATCGGGGCAATGGTGTTCGTGTGTGTACGAGCTGAAGATGGGTGAAGGTGAGGGCTGGAAGCCTCAGGTTCTTCGTCAATGCGATGTCTTTGGAGCTGCTGAGAGAGCATCGACATGGACTCGCTATTGGTTCGACCACTGGTTGGCCGGTTGAGCCCGGTTGAGGCTGTCAGCGAGTCGCCCATCTCTTTTGCAAGGGTTGAAGTTCGCAATGGACTGCCAACGTGACCAAAGGCAGAAGCTCCCCGGTTCGCACGTGAGGCTGCTTCCTCCTCCTCTTTTTGTCGTTGGAATAATGGACCCCAACGACTGGGACTTGAGCCGATGGGACTACCATACTTAGAGAGGCCATCAAGACTGGAATCCCCGTCCGCGCGAATGGAGCCGCGTCTGGCCTTCTCTGCAGGGGTGAGTAGATCCTGAAGGTTTTCTGGAAGGTAGTTTTCTGGTAGATTGTCACCCGCATCGTCGCCAAAAGCAAACTCGTTGTCCCAGTCACGGTCGATGGAGGCTGACTTGGGCAGGCTCGCGCTTAGCATTCTAGGCTTGGCGTACCTGGAGGAGTGCATAGCTCTCTTGCCAAAGTACTCCTCGCCGTTGGCAGTTTGCGAGTGTGGGCTGCCCGCGATAGTGCTGACGAGATGATCGGACGAACCAAAGGCGGAAGTATGCAGTAGTTTCAGGGTCTCGGAAGTTCGGGACTCCTTTGCATTGCTCAAGGATGGCGTAGGCGAATCCAGACCAAACTTCGAAGGGACGGAGGATGGCCAAGGTGCCGCCGGAAACCGCGCGGCGTTGGATATCCCGTTGGAATCGAAGGAGGCAGGTAGCGGTGCATCAAGCACAGAGAGCCCCCTTCCGTTAACAGGAGACAATCCAAAGCCTGAGCGAATGTGATCATCGTCGCGTGGGGATCCATAATTGGACGTCGGGCGCGAGTAAGGAGCGTCCAAGCCAGGCATTCCGTTCTCTAGGCTTGAATGATGACCAAGGTGCAGGGGCTGCTGGTCGTCGAAGGGAAAGGCTGGCGGTGCATATTGTGAATTGTCGGTACCGTATAATGAGTTCGTTAAAGCGCTCGCAGAGTTGGCATGATATGTTTCTGTTGAAGGTAACGTCGGGCTTGCTCCAGGGCGCGAGCCGAGGGAAATCGGCGATGTCCCAACAGTCACCCCGTTTTTCCCATAGTTGATGCGTCTGCCGTCAGGGAGGACGTGTATGTTCGCACATTTCGGTCCGAATTTGCAATTTCCCTGGCAAGAGAGACAATTGTAAGCAAGTGCAATGGATATATTTGTTCCCTTCGCCGGTCGTGATCGGGTGCAGTTACAGGGTCACCGATCAACATGACCGGCAAAACATGGTGACGCATATACTCACTTTTGCAAAGTATTTGCAGATCGTATCGGAGGCGGACCCCAGGTCGTGACTGAAGGGACAGGCCTTTCCAGCTTGACAGGCGCCTTGTCGGAAGAACTTGCAGGGAACGTGCGAGGTGTCTGGGATTAAGTCAGCGCTCATGTTGACAAAAACCCCTGAGCAACATAGGGGAGTCAAGCAACAGCGCTCGAGCGGAGGAGCGCCGGGAATGGCGCAATCGGTCGGGTTACACATACTCGGTGGGCTCCGAGGACCCTCGAAGCGCGATCCAGCGTTGGAACTTCCATTGGCAGGCCGAGCATTGCCGCTGGGTATATTCAGGCTACCGCTGCGGCCGTGTCGGAACTCAGGCATGGTCGCGGATTGCCGACTGTTTGGTGTCGAGGTGAACACGTGAGGCTATTGCGAGAGAGTGGCGGGCAGAGGAGGAGAACGCGGGGACGGAAGGAGGGGCAGCGCTGGAGGTGGCAGGTGAAGGCGGTAGTCTCACCGCACACCGAGAGGTGCTTTGGTAAGGGGAAACTCCGGTGTGAGGAGAAAGAATGTTGTCAAAACAATGAGAGAAGGCGAGGAAGTCTAGTGACGAGGGTCGGCATGGGATTCGGCGACGGTGTCGGGGATCGGGAGGGATGCAGGCGGGCGAGCAGCCAGCCATGAGACCGAGCACGCGGTGTGGATAATGGGCTGTGGGACAGCCAAGGCGGTTCTGGCGATTGTATGTGTGGCTCCAAGGTCAGGTACCTTTCCTCTTGTCTGCGGTGGTGCTCCTTGGGGCCTAGCAAGAGATCGTGGCACCACCACGGGACGGCCTTTACAGCTTGGTGCAGCGGCGCTAGGGTTCCTTAAGCGAGATGTTGGTCAGTCTTGAAGTGATCTCGAGACAGAAAGAGAGGCGGGACTTCAAAAGACAGCCTGGGTCAGAAGACATATATACGCAAGGATTGGTAAGATATGATATGATATGTAACGGCGACGGCTGTGCCGGGCGGGTCCAATGGTCATAGGATGAGGAGGCTGGCAGCGGGGGAAAAGGCGTGATGGAGGAGGGGATCGAGAAGGGCCCTGGTGTATGATACCAAGTGCTCCGTAGTGCAGGCAATTCCAAGGTGGGGGTGCGACGCAGTGCCTCCAGGCCTACAGTACAGGTATATATGATACAGTGTACACTGATGACAGGCGAACCACTGGCAGCTCCTCTGGCACTCGCTGAACTCATGTGACTGGAGGTGGGGGTTGGAGCCTAAATCACCTCAGCCAGCGGGCCGTTTCTGGCAGCTACAAGTGCTATAATAAGGGCTGGCGACAGGCATGTTGGTGGTCTTCAGGAACCCACCCCAAAGATGGTCTACTTTCATCCTGGCCTGAATCACGGCAGACAAATGCCATCACTAAGATTACGACTACGATGATACCTGCTGTCTACTGCGAGTATTTCCAATCGAACTATTCCTTGACAAGAAATCCATGCCAATCCGGCCGTCTTCAAGATCTAGGCCTGCTCGCAGCCCTTCCATCAGGTGTTGATTCCAATCTCATAACGGGCGAGCTTCATGTGAGACAAGCAGGGTCATCTGTCCACGCTTCCATGCACACCGAGACGTGACCTACGGCCGCCGAATTATGACAGACCAGACTGCAGCACCAGCGTCCCACCGGGTGGCGAATTTCGTGGATCATCTTGACGAACTCTACTGATGGAAATGTCTTGGGCGAGGTGAGGCTGGAAACCCTGAAACAACAAGTCTCGAAACTCCTTGGAGCATGACAGATTTCGTCGAAGTGCATGATGGGATCAAACCACTTGGCACCTGGTCCGCCTGACAGTCTTGGATGATGGTACTGCTTAGGTTTCCTCCATCCTCAACACCAGAGGTCAGGCGGTCACGGAGCTTCAGCTCCAGTCATCTTCTTGGAGCGCTTTCGTGCCCTTTCCTGGTTGCTCACGGCGTCCTTTGTCTCAACTTTGCAATAAATATCACCGCCGTATTCAGGGCCATATAGTGAGAAGGGTTAGATTGAGTGGGAGCAAGAGGTTAGTAAAGCCAAGAAGAGGAAAGCCTGAGCCAGCGGGAGTCGCTGATTTACTGGGTCCAGCTGCTAGTCTCTCCGACGGCCAACTTCATTCACCATAACGCCTCGTACGCAAAGCTGCCGACCTGGCATTGTTCCGCTCACAGTTCAGTCGGCCGACGAGTTTCTAGCTGTGTCTCCCCAGACGCGTGAAATTGTTCTCGTATCAAGGGCAGTGCCGTGCGGATCGACCTTGTGCGGCAACCACCAAACTGGGTCGCTTGGGGAGTGAAGAAAACGGGAAAGCCCTCCCTGGCATTCAATCGTCGCGGGTTTCTCAATTGGATACAAGGAGCCAGTGTCTTTGGCTTGTTGCGTACATGCCCTCTATCTGACTATCATGGCTTTCTGGCGTCCTATGCTCGCAGCAGACTTGCCTGCCGTTGATCAGCTCTCCAACGAAATACACCCAGAGCTTCCCGAGTCTCCCGAAGTCTTCGCAGAACGACTAAGCCTCTTCCCAGCTGGCTGTTTCGTCGTCGAGGATGCAGGCACCATTCGTGGATACATCATTTCACATCCCATCGTCAAGCATGAGCCCCCTGCACTCGACAAGAATCTGGGGACAATCGATCCCAAAGCAGATACGTACTACATCCATGATCTCGTTGTCTCGAGCCAACTCCGCGGCCGTGGCTTGGCAGGAGATGGCGTGCAAAGAGTGCTGGAGACAGCTGCGAGGGAAGGCTTCTCTGAAATTTGCCTGATCTCGGTCTATGGCACGGCAGGGTTTTGGGGGAGGCATGGCTTCGAGAAACAGGCGATTGAAGGGAGTCTGGCGAAGAAGCTGGAGGGCTATGGAAGCGATGCTGTGTTCATGACTCGGCTGAGTGGTTCTTGAACTCTCTGGGATGAGAGACGGAGGCGCATGTAAGCTACATTCTCGGGAGACGATGATCGTAGGAGAAGTGATCACAATTCCCTATCCGTGAGCCCCAGATGATTAAGGTACTTTATTCGGGTTCTGCTGCAGAGGATCTCCGGTATGCAGGCTGAGCGCTTCTTGGACGGACATCTCTGATCCGTTGTCTAATAGGACCTAAGATTCGGCTTACGCTTATACTTGTTCTGAGAATTCGCCGAGTAAGCTTGTTTGCAATTGGTGGTGCAGATGAATCGAATCTGAAGATGGGTATCAGACCCCGCACAGGCCGCTCGAACTGATACAGCAGAGAAGTAGTCGGTCTAATCGTGAGGTCGAGGTGTGCATCAACAGGCAACTGCTGCCCTACAATTCGTGGAAAGTCCGGGTTCATCAATCTGCAAAGATTACAATAGTGTTTAAATACTCGAATATTGGCTTCACACCACTCCATTGTAAGATATCCCAGGTGGTGATCTCACATGTGTGTGTACTTATAAATACTCTGCCGAGTCCCAGCACGATCAGAACTTGCCAAGCCTACACTCATCGTTCCATCTGTCAATAGTCAACCGGACCTCCAAGTATGAACCTACTTCTTTTTATCCAACTCCTCCTACCTTTGACCGTCTCGGCGCAACAGACCTTGTGGGGACAATGCGGTGGTGACGGATGGTCAGGACCAAGAACGTGCGTCGCTGGATCTACCTGCGTCTATCTGCACCAGTGGCACTCTCAGTGCCTCCCAGGTATGGCATCAGCTTTGCTTTGCCTTGCAGTTTGCCATCTAAAAAGTCACTAATGCCCAATGTTCAGACAGCGGAGGTCAAACGACTACTATAACACAGTCGATATCGTCTGGCATGCCTTCGCGGACAGTCTGCCACGACGGTTGAAAAGGAATCGCGGTGATGTCAAACACAGCACGCTATTGCGGGCTCATCTTCGAAGATGGACGGTGTCGTATTATGCAGAAGGCGATTTCCGACCTAGATCAATTGTGTCCGATCATAAAATCTCACATCTGCCTAGAAACACGCCCTGGTTTCTTACCTCGATGGATCGAGGCCGTTCGCCGCTATGCAGCTTGCGTGATCACCAGAATGACACGCAGTTTCAGTGCCATCTTGCTATTCTGCGTTCAAAGATGGTTTCCCTGACCTGAAATGCTGTTGATATAACTATGATATCGTGAAAAGTAACAATGTAACAACCCTGATCTTACGACACAAGCGAGTGCCTGAACTGCACGCAAACAGAAAAGGCCTTCCCCATGGCTCGTTCATCAGGTTATGCCACAGGCTGTAGATAGCATCCGGCCTTGCGTTGGAGTTTGAGTGGAATCTTCGTATACTTCTGTTGCTCGACCTTGTCCTCATCCAAGCTGACGTTGTACTTATGCAGGGAAGCCTGGCGGATGATTCCATGATTTCCATCTCGAGGTAGATGAATATGTAAAGCTTGTATGGGATACTTCTAAGGTATATCGATCTAAAGGATCAACGGATTCTTGCCTCCAGGATGAAAAAAAACCGACTTGTCGAGTGTTGGTGCGATAAGGGCCGTTCTCAACCACCTCTCTCAGCAACAGCCCGATATTAAGACACCCTGCCCAGAGTAAGCTAGGGCCGCTGCCGTCAACGAGTGTCCCTTATTTCCCCCCGGTTGTTATTGCTTTGACACACACTCTCGCAGCCGGGCCAAAGCTTCGAGGCTGGCGTGCGGCAACGAAGGTAGCCTTCGTAGTGCGTCTCACTGCACTCTGGACTTATGGAACGGGCTTTTGCATCTTTTCGAAGATGAAACGCCTTGCTCATACATGGATTATGCGGATCCTGTCTAGGGGCAGGACACTTCCTCCTACATATCGTAGATGCATCACCACTGGCTCTCGTTATCTCCATAACCTTAGGGGCGTAGCACGGTTCTTAAACTCAATCAAATGTTCTGCTCGAAGTGTTCCAAGAAAAAAGAGAGAGAAAAGTTGAGGTCCATGTTGACTGAAGCATCAGCTGGTCATTAATCGACAAGTGGGCGTAGGCCGAACTCAACCCTCCGAGTCCCCGATGAGCTTGATCGCGGTTATGGCTTCAATTGAACTTGAACCACCAACACGGCCAAGCTAACCTGGGCACCAGATCTGAATGATTGATCATTCTAAGCGACCAAGCACACGCCGCGGACATATTCGTGCTGCAGGGCTACCAGCACGATTCGAACGCCGTGCCAAGTTTGTCTCCGGGCCTCACGCGGCCGCAAAGAACATGTCCGCATGTTAATGGGCAAGGAATTGGATGACCTTCTGGCATGTCCCAGCACGGTAAGACGCATGCATGAGTGACTGTGAGTAAGAATGACTCATAGTTGATCATTTTGCTTCATCCACTCAGACGAAGCAGAGTTGCGGGGATCGTCGATATACTCACCCCCCTCTGAGTTGGAGCCACACCGTCTCTCATTCGATCATCCAAGGTAACTTGATGGAACTCTGGGGTTCCAGCAGTTCTGCTCACAGGCTGAAGAACAGCCCTTCGAGAACGGACTCTCGGAGTATCCCTGAGTGTTTCTTTTATCCTTGCTGCGACACACTGAAGGTCATCCCTGCAGACTTGTTATCAGAATGATTCATCTACCATCAGAATGTCTACTCGTGAGGCAGAGAACTGTGATCGTCTCGCCATACAAAAGGATGGAAGTATGTCGCGTTTTATAGTAGAAATTTGAAGAAAGCTCTGTAATCACATAAGTCTATTCCAAGTGATCCGAAAATGACTCATTAGTCTGATTGTCTGACTGATAAAGACAAAGCCTTCTTTCTACTTTGCCATCCACGGTAGGAGACCCTTTGATACCTTGTGTACCCCGCCGCCACATCCAGCGGCAATGCTTCATGAAGAAGAAGAAGCAGAAACGGAGTTGACGACACATGTGCTATGAGTCAAAGGACCAATTTAAGGAAGAGATCGACATCGTCTGAGGGAAGCAAAATATCGCAGCATTTATTTACATGAGTCCTAGTATGAGAACGAATCCGCTAACACTACTTATGCCTTTTTAGTAGGTTCTATCTCAAATCGACAAATAGCATTCCACTAATAAGGTACTATAAGAAAAAGGTAAGCAAAAAAGTAGGTAAGATAGTAGGTAAGATAGTAGGTAAGATGGTAGGTAAGATGGTAGGTAAGATAGTAGGATAGAAGAGTAGGATAGAAGAGTAGGATAGAAGAGTAGGATAGAAGAGTAGGATAGAAGAGTAGGATAGAAGAGTAGGATAGAAGAGTAGGATAGAAGAGTAGGTAGAAGAGTAGGTAGAAGAGTAGGTAGAAGAGTAGGTAGAAGAGTAAGCAACAAAGCAAGTATTCCGTAGAAGAGCAAGTAAATATAGACACAATCTCAGTTTAAATCCAAGGTAATATGATATTTACTTCCTCGCTAACATTTCTCTAAGTGCCTCAACCTCCGCCTCCCGCCTTGCTAACTGCAGTTTCAGCGAGTCTCTTTCCCCCGTCATATCCTCTAGTGCCTTCTCCAGCTCCGAGATGCGGTCGAGGCGTTTCTGGCGGTACTTGCGGGCAGCAAGAGTGTTGCGCTGTCGCTTGAGTGCCGCTTGCGCCCCTTCGCTCTCTGGATCCAGATGATCGGGGTCCTTCTCGTCCGACTTCCGCTTCAGTCCCGAGGCTGAGCGGCCATCAGGAGAGCTAGTGGGCGAGCCACGCTGATGCGATGAGTTGGCGGTGGCGGCTGGTGTGTGATAGGAGCTAGTGCTCGGGGTTTGGTCTGCTAGACCAGGCGGGTAGTGGAAGTTCAGGTCTCCAAGGAGAAAATCGTCAGGAGAGGTTGTCGAATTGGTAGTAAATAAAGGAACTTGATGCCTTGTTGTTAGTAGACTGTGCTGTTAGGGCTTCTGGGTAAAGGCTTACCTTGCGATGTCGTAGCCATGCCCGTGACGTGTGGCCCGTTGTTCACATTGAAATCATCAAAACCCGCCGACAAAAGAGATTGATCTGCGAGGCCAAAGGCAAAGAGGTTCTGTGCCCAGTCGTCCTCGCCCACAACTTCTCCGCTGCTGCTATTATTGCTGCTGGTGCTGGCAACGCCCGTGCCCCAAAAGGAAGCAGAGGCGTCGAAACAGGGCTCTTCAAAAAGCTGGTCGAGTGGCGGCTCGAAAGGAGAAAATTCGAGACCAGGTAGGAAAGTATTAAAACTCTGAGGTTGCTGATGAAGTAGAAGCCCTCCAACTTGATTACCAGGTTGGCTGGACGCGGAAGCAGAGTTGCTGTGGCTGGAAGAAGACGGTGGCCTGGCGGCACGCTGCGCTTGCTGCTGATCCTGTCGCGTCCATTGTTTGATAATAAAGGGGCCTCCTCAGCCGGAGAGGAGGCTGGTCGCCTTTATTGAAGAAGAAAGAAAGGGGAAGGGTTCAGAAGCCTTGCTCTGAAGGTGATTGATGAGAAGAAAAGAAGAAGAGGATGGACGTGAGGTGACCGAGGAGGGGTGACACTTTATAGCGTTCGTTGTACGAGCAGCGCCAAAGAGAGCCGCTGACGCTCGCTGTAATAAGAACGGTAGGGGGTGGCTTTAGAAAGAAAATACAGATGGAGCCCATCGGGCTGAACGCAGTCCCCGGCGCTCCAGTCAATTGGGGTTGCATAACCCTCCCTCCCGCCTCAGCAAGACCAGACTTCCCATCATGGCTGACTTCATTCCTAATGACCCAGGGACTTCCTACCTTGGTCTGAGAAATTTCCCCTCCTTATAATCTTCAAAGGCAGGCCATCCTTGGGCCTCGTGGTCACTTCTGCTGGCACCTGGTACGCCAGGTCTCCAAGCACCTTGGGCCCGTTCACATCGTACTGGGGAAGCAGGTCGAAGTCTCTCAGAGTCAGTACCAGCACCGCTCTCAGCTCGGTTTGAGCAAGTTCCTGGCCAATGCAGTTCCTGGGCCCAACTTCGAATGGCCGCCACGCATTCTTCACGGGATGCAACTCGCGACCCTCGGGAACTAGCCAGCGCTCCGGGAGGAACTCGAGCCGTCGCGGCCACAGCATGGGATTGTGATGCAGAGCGTGTGCTGAAGAGTAGAGAACGAAGCCTTCGGTAGGCATTGGCCGATGCGTGGCGGGGTTTGTGAGCACAAAACCTGCTTCTCCGGCTCGAACCGACCCCGTCACAGCCTGCACCCGCATCGACTCCTTCATCACGGCCGAGGTGTATGGCAGTCGGTTGAGCAGCGTCGGATCGTCCCTTATCTTCTGTGCGGAAAGCGCAGGGTCACTCCCGAAGACTTCGTCATGTTCAGCACGTACTTTGGCGAGGCAGTCTGGATTCTGGTGGAGCTTCCAGAAGATGACACACAGCGTGTACGATGTGGTGTCAAAGCCAGCCAAAAGGAACAGCTTGAGATGCGCCAGAACGTCTGTTATGAATGCTGGGCTGAAATCAAAGACAGATCTCACGGCCCCCTCACCCTCCGGCATCTGCTTGAAGTAGGCTTTGATGGCCAGATGGAGCACTGTCTTAGGCCCATCGCTTTGGTGTTCGTCTTTGAGGTTCCGGTCGATGTACGAAATGATCGCATCATTCACTTGCCGGTCGAGGTAGCGCGTAATGAATGGTCGCATAGGGTTGATTACCTTGGAGAGATTGTTCAAGCTCCAATCGGCAAAGTTCCAGCTGATTCGCTTGACAAATGTCGAGTAGAAGGAATCCTCCTTGCTGAGAGCATGGATTCTGGCTCCTCTGTTCAATGGTTAGCAGCACAGCCATGACTTCAGGCGCGTATTTGTTGCGTAGGGACCTACAACACAGCATTGCCAATCACATCAAAGGCCAGTCTTGATGCCTGGTCCGACAACTTCACAACTTTGCCCGAATCAGCGGCATCTGCTAAGACCTGCCGAAACACAAGGATCTCCTCAATGAAGGCCGGTACCAGCGATGTGATATTCCTTGCGGAAAACCCGGGGTTGAAGTTTGACCGCCATGACCTCCAATGATGACCCTCGGCGCTAAGGAGGTCCTGACCACCCGTCAGCTTCCGGATTTGCTGGGTCAGAACCACCGACTTTGGCTGGCTGTTCTGCTGTGCGAATTGGCTGATGAGTTCTGGATCATAACAGGTAAGCATCGGGTACTGAACGGGCCACAGATCAAGGTAGAAGAAGCCTTGCTTCCACAAATGCGGGTACTTCTTTTCCAGCAATAGCCAAAAGGAGAGCTGCTGGTGGGCTTCCGGAGCTTCTTCAGCAAGGATCTTGCCAATGACGAGAAGATGCCCGAAGACGAATGAATGCGGAATAGTGGCCTGTCAGCCAGTCAGTCCAGCACATATATGCGATTTGTGTTGATGCCTTTTGCACAACTCACAATGCCATGTTCGCGCTGCAATGCCCAGAACTTGGAGCGAGCCTTGTACAGGCTGTAGAAGCCTTGGGCAAAGGCTGCGATGGCCAGGGCCGTCACAGCCTTCCAGAAGGGCACCGTTTGGTCGAAGAGTTGCATGGTCAAATGCTGAAGATAGTTGGATGAAAGGTGCAATGGATGAACTCGCTGCGGCAACAGTCATGTCTATGTCATGAAGAGGTTCTTATGCATTGCATTGTCCCTGTGAAGAGCGCTCCGCACGTACTTCTCCTCATGGACCAACAGCGACGCTTGGCATTTCGGCAAAGTCCCCGAATCAAGTTGGTCAGGCAGTTGGTCAGCTTATCTCACGACTTTCTCCGCTTCGAACATCCAATAACAAGGGCATCAGATTGCCCAAAATAGTCAATTTAGCTATCATCTCTGTCGACGAGTCTCACTGGAAGCAGGTCCGTCTGGACTGGCTGGTGGTACATGAGCTTGCCTCGATCTGCCTGGCAGCTTGTTCGTCACTTGGATGCGCGTACTGGCGTCAAAAGGTGCGAATAAATCCTACAAGCCGGTGGAAGCCGCCGAAGAACTGCAACTTCACCATCCGGAACAAATGCGGGAATATATCCCTCGGACGGCCACTCATCGCACCATGCTGCGTGGGGAAAGTTATGCATGCAACCCAGACGCTGAGGAGTAGTCTAACTGCTGACACTTTGCTCCGGTGGCGGACTCATAGCTCGCTTATAAGCTCCAGAGCTTAACTGCCACCTACACTTTTACGTGTCCCTCATCATTTGCTTCGTCTCATCCCTCGAGCCATGACGGACATTACAATTTATCCCAGCTTACGTGACAAGGTTGTGCTCATCACGGGCGGTGCAGATGGGATTGGCGCCGCTGCCGTAGAGCTCTTCTGTCGCCAGCACGCCAAAGTTGTCTTTCTCGACATAGACGCTGAACGAGCAAATGCCCTCATCGATCGTCTCAAATCGAGTTTCGAGTCCGTGCCTGCACCGCAGTTCATGGAATGCGATGTCACCGACCTCGATCGCCTCAAGGCCTGCGCTGAGGAGGTTCTGCAGGCGAACGACGGCCGTGTCGATGTGCTCGTCAACAACGCCTTCGGCAGCTCTCCCAAGACGAAAGCTCCAACTAGCGAGGTCACGCCTGAATCCTTCGACTTCGACATCAATGCCTCTCTCCGCCATCAGTTCTTCCTCACCCAGTACATTGCGCCCAGCATGCGCTCACGGCGCTCTGGAAGCATCGTGAACATGGGGTCCATCTCCTGGCGCATCCCGGCGACCGATGTGCCCGTGTACTCGACCGCCAAGGCAGCGGTTCTCGGCATGACACGTGTGCATGCGCATGAGTTCGGGGTGGACGGTGTACGCGTGAACAGCGTGATGCCTGGGTCCACAGCCACCAGACGGCAGCGGGAGCTGGTCCTGACGAAGGAGTACGAGGCTATGACGATGCAGACACAGGCGATCAAGAGGGTTATTGAGCCGGTTGAGGTGGCTCGGGTCATCCTGTTCCTGGCGTCTGATGATGCAAGCGCAGTCACGGGAGGCAGTCATGTGGTTGACGGTGGGTGGGTTGGCGACTCATAGTGGAATCGAAATCAGGCTCTCAAGCAGGCATCCGAATGGAGATATATTGCTAGTTTAGTCGCTCTAGGGATGTGATGTTTGCCTCGAACAAGTCATCAACTCTATCGTCCGGTCATGCGCTTCTCCAACGTGCGCAGAGGCACGTACAGCAGCGCGCTCAGCACTGCCGCGACCTCAAATCCAATATCACCCGTCTTCTCTGCGATAGGACCAGTCCACCAGACCTGCGCCATGCAAGGGATGACCAGGCCGAAGGAAAGAATGCCGCTGCCCATCGCCGCGGCTCCAACGGGCAGCAGATCCGCACGCTCCCAAATGGCATGATCGTAGGAGCTGTAACTCCCCTTGCGGAAGTACAAATGCTCCGTCACGAAGATGCCGAAGAACGCGGCAGACCAGTAGCCGATCAGGCCGATGAAGTTCTCCAGATTGTAGAAGAAGTCACGCGCGGCCCGGATGGACACCGGGATGATGATGGCGGTGACGACCACGGCGAAGATGTAGCGTGGCACGCGGCCCAGCCCCGGCGCGAGGTTCTGGAAGTTGAGCGTGATGGCATAGATCGTGCCAGCGGCGTTTCCCAGCAGCGTCAGCGAGAGGATGACGACGAGGAATTTGCCGAAGCCGCCCGCTGGCTCGAGCATGGCCGCGAGCATGCCACCGACTAGGGTCTGTTCGTAGCCTTTTTCAAGCGCAGGGACGTTGGGAGTCGCACCACCAATCGCTGCACCAAGGATCATGAGGAGGGTGCTGGGAATCCAGAGACCGAGGTATGTGTAGATGAACACCTTCCAGCTGGCAGGGAGTTAGTCAAGTGAAAACACACCCTTGTACTTGTTGGCAACTTTGTGAAATGACTTACGAGGAAACCTTGGGATCAAAGTACGTAGTGAAATCCGAGGAGATGGCGGCCCACGGGAGCATGTAAGACGCGATGATGCCTCCGAAGCTCAGCACAGCCGCAGCCGTCGGACCAGCTGGTGGAGCTGCCTGCTTGGTGAGATCAGAGCCGCCACATCCCGTCGCGATGACGATGGCAATGGTCGCAGGAATGAAAGCGTACGTCTCGTAGTAATGAAGGACCTTGAAGCCGCAGAAGGAGATGAAGAGGGCGAGAAGGGCGATAATGACGATGCCAATGTCCGGGGTCAGGTCGCCAGTGGACACAGCTGAAAGACATTGTCCGCCGACGACACACATGATGACAACGAAGCCAGTGAGGGTGGCCAGGTTGAGCAGTGCGGGCACAGTGACAAAGTACCGTCTGATTGCTCGTTAGCGACGATTCTGTCCTAGGAGACTTTGAAAATATATATGAGCTCAGACTTACCCAAAACTGAAGCGAGCCTGGATCATCTGTCTCATGCCTGTTTTGGGACCGAGGATTGCCAAGTATGCCGGGGCGGCAGTTGACAGGAGGCTGAAGAAGACGATGACCAGGGATGAGTTGCCGAGAGAAAGGCCAAAGCTTTGAGGTCCAAGAAGGCCGAACAGAATGCTGTAAGCAGGACATATTTTAGCCTTCTGTATTCGGTGTGCAGCTTCATGGGGTGGGGGGGATATGGAATCGTAGCACTTACGGCAAGATATTGCAGTTGAGAGAACACCAGATGGTGAAAATGTTATAGAACTTGGTTGAACTCCGCACCTCAATAGGCAGAGGCTCAATACCTGTTTCCTCAACCCGTCCGGCACGCAGGATCCGGTGCAACAGACCCCGAGCGCCGGTCTCCCGTGCTGTCGGCTCCGTTCCGGTCGACTTGCCCTGCTCTTGGGAACCCGGGGACGGAGCCCGTGTCACGGACGGGCTGATGTCAACGGCAACCGGGGTCCCACCCTGTTGCATCTTCTTTTCAGACATGTTTGCTAGGGGGACAGGGGTGAGTTTGTTATGCCAGTACAGTACTGTTGGCTTATAGTGAGTGGGCTTGGTCTCCCCAGTTCGGTGTACACGGTGTACTCTGAGTGGCTGCTTCAGCGCGTGGTTGTGCCGGCACACGTTCACAGGATAAAGTTGCCGGTGTCGACTTGCCGGACCGGCAAAGGTGGAGTTCTCAGAGGGCGGGAACCGGCAAAACACTGTGGCACTATGTCTCTAGTGGCTGGTCCTAGCGACTGCAGGGACGTCGAAAACAAGGAAAAGCAGGGCCCCTGTATTAGCTTTCTGGGGAAACGGTGAAAAGGACGAGGGTGCCGTTTGGGATGCGGGAGGATCGCAATGCCTTTCTTTTGTTGGCGAACAGGCGACAGACCAAGATGCGACAACCGGAGGGGAGGAGTCAGAGGGAGAAGAAAGGAAAAATTGGTCACAGAGCGAGCGGAGTCAAAAAGTAGGTAGCACAGCCATTTATTACAGCCAGAGCGACCGAAAGTCGGCGGGAGAATTTCTGCTGTTTCCATAGCGTGCTGCTGGCGTCCCAACGCCACTAACGCGCGATACTGATAACAGCCGTGGGAAATGGCGTGCAGGTGGAGGTACCCTCTGCTTAGAACTTACTAGTAGCAGTAGGTAGTCCAACCCGTCTGGCCCCGAAGCACTTATCGTGGCGATGATATCTACTCTATCGTTGGGAGTGGGGGAGGTGGAAACGGAGAGTCATGCGAAGATGCTCATCGGCAGGTTTCCTATTCGACGTGTTTCAATGCAAGATGCTCGACTGAACTGCTGTTGAATTGCACTTGTACATCGCTGTGTCTCTGCATTATAATCCCAAGTGCATTGCCATAGAGCATGCTCTTCAGCAAGACAGCTTTCATCTCTCAGTGTTCAAGTCCGGCGCATTTTCACTCGTGTCATGGGTATCGGGAAGGCTCGCAGAGGGAGATCCGCCCTCCGGCGACATGCTCACCACGATAGGAAATTCCTCCACATTACCAGCGACTCTACCTCCGCTTTCTGCACGACTTCAAGGGTATTATGACTTTCAGATTACTCATGATCGCTGTCACCATAAGTTGAAGTCATACTTTTATTCCTCCGGTCTTATGCCGCTTGAAACCGAAGTACCCAAGAGCCGCTCGAAATCGATCTTCTAAGAGAGGCAACAAGAGCGATAGATACATCGTTCATTTGATCGTGGTCTTTTTTGACCTGAAGAAACTTCCCAGAGACCCCATCAACCCGCCAAGTCCTTTCTCATGACTGTCCTGCGCAAGTCCACCCTGGATCCATCCGGGAAGTTTCGCACGTATCCTTGCCGTGCCAAATCGTCTGTCAACAAGCACAATGGCCGCGTAGTCTCCCCGGTGTCGGATCGCCCGACCAATGCTCTGATTCACGGCCCGCATGCAGGCATTCTCGTAGAAGTCACGAGCGGACTGCTTGGCTCGGGCGGTTGCCTCAGCAGCTGCAACGCCCTGGCGACTGAGCATATCTCTGGTCGTCGTTTCGATGTACTCAATCTTTGCTTTCCACTCTGGCGAGGCAATGTTTGGGTATGGAAGCCCGATGACGAACACGCACCTTCCCAGACGATCGGAGAAGTTGATACCCTCAGACATTTTCCCGCCCACAACGCTCAACAGTAAGGCCCCAGTCTGGGTCGACCTCGGCCTTTCACCCATAACCGCCTGCGTGTAGCTCTCGAGGACTTCGTCGCTAGAGCAGCCTTTCGTCTCTTGGAACAAAGCCTTTCGCGCTTCAAGTCTATCCCATACTGATGGCCCCTGGGATTGTGGCTCTTTCCAGACCTTGACGACCTCATCGAGGTACCCGTAACTGGGGAAGAACGCAACAACGCCGTCAGGTACAACGGAGCATGAGTTGAGAATCGCAAGTCCAAGCTGGTTGATCATCTCCCGGTCACCTCGCCGTTGGTAACTGAACTCAAAGGGGGACGAGCCCGGGCGTGATGATGCCAATGTCCACACGCACAAGTTCTCCTTCGGGATTACGTGTCCACAGCTAAGTGTTGTAACCTTTGATGAGTCCAGGGAGGGAAAGAGATGATCCTTGTAATCTTCAAATGGCGACATCGTACCGCCTGCCAGAATCACGGCTCTCGCACTCGATGCAATGGAAGAGAATGCGTGCGTTGGTGAGAGGAGAAGGTACGATAATTGTAGATCCGGGGTGGTCCCGGGGATTTTCTCGAAGAATATCCTTCCTTCTGAACTGAGGTTCGTCAAAGACACCAGGAATGACGAAAGCGCGTGCAGAACAGGTGGAGATGGCTTTGTTGCAGCTTTGCCGTCGCTTTGCACGTTCTCGATGTGAGTGACATAGCTCTCGATCTTGTAAGCCAGCTTCGACTCTTGAATGTACTGAACCAGCTCCAACAGGTCAATCTGATCAATACCTTTGTGTCGTGTCAGATCACCTGGATCAACTATTCCGCTGTCTGTCTGTTTTAGGTGTTAGCTACAGATAACCGTTCAATTGCTGTGACATACCTTGGAAGCTAAAGCATTTTCCATCCATGCAGTCAACCCCTGTATTATCCGTCCCACTCTCGCGATGTTGACTTTGTTAGCACTACTGAGCTTCTTGCCAAACTTTCTGATGTAGACGTTGAGCATCTCCCGTCCGCGTCGCAGATCGCCCAGCTTCAATTCCGCTGCGTGAACATTTGCCACAGCATCCATGATGTTGTGCGCTTCGTCGATGATCACGACACTGCCCTCGAGCTTGATTCCGAGAGCATCTCTTGCGCTCTTCTGCAGAAGCAAAGGGTATGGGAGCGTAACAATCTCAGCACCGGCCAGCGCCGTTCTCGAGGCGTAGTACGGACAGACTGCGAGAGATTTGCCGAGCTGGTGAAGATCTTCAATGTCAGGTACACTGGCCAATGTAGTATCGCGGAATTCATGAGTCTGGGACAGCAGGTCCTCTTTCGGTACGAATGCGCACTTCTTTGTCGACTTGGACTGCTGCATTTCGGCGCATCTATCGTTGATCGCCTGAACTGACCCAAGACGAGAGACCGATGGGTTAATGCATAGTTTCTGCCTGGAGGATAGAGGCAGCAGCTTGACCGTTTCACTTTTTGCGTCTCCGTCCTTTGCAAGTGACGCAGGCAAGGATGGTGGAAAGGTCGGGCGTCTCAATTCCCCGATGAATTGAGACAGCTGGGAATGGGTTCGTGACGTGAAAAAGATCTAATGCGGTTACTACAAGATCCAGGCTTCATATGCCTACAGCATCGTGTGCGCACCTTGAGAGGTTCTCCTAGTACCTCAGTATCCTCGTCAGACTTAATGGTAGATCCAAGGCCGATGCGTGTCAAGACATCGCGGGACTCCTTGCTCAAGCCGGAAAGGGCGTCCTTTTCCTGAGGTTTCTGGTTATGGATGTCATCCAAGAGCCACTCATCGTCCTCGTCACTGTCCGCCCCTATGCGTCGGCTGTGGCCACGTGCGACATCGATGCGCCGCCGTTTCGAGGCCGTGGCTTCAAGTGACTTCTCCTTCAGTCGAGCTTTGCGGAGGCGTTCTTCTCTGTCCTCCCATTTCCTGAGCAGGTCATTCCTTTTCTGCCGCAGGAGCTGGTCCACTATCCATTGAGGCTCGTCCCTAAAAGCCTCACCGGCCTCTTGGAGGGACACATCGAACTCGGCTGCTTTGTGATTACGCAGCCAGGTCAGAGACGCACAGATGAGCGATAGTGATTTGCCCTAGTTACTGATCAGCTTCCAGCACTACTCCAACATACCGAAGGATTATGATCGCATTGGAGGATGGTTTCTTCGATCGCTGACTCACAGTGCCTGTTGGACTTTCGAGAATACCAACCTGGCCGTTGCCAGTCTCCAATACTTGATAGACGGTTCGCATAAACTCCAGCTGGACATCGTAGGGCGTGAAGGGATGGTGAAAATCCAGCTGGTCTAGTTTCTTTGTCACATCTTCCGGCATTTCATCGCGTCTTCACTAGGTGACGTAGTGTGGGAAATGGTACCAGCCGTGTTTTGATCGCACAGCGTGATGGCAGATAGAAGGTGGTGAGGCGTGATGTGATGTTGACAAGCCCCACATGGGCCAACGAAAGTGTCTGATGTCTGATGTAAACATCACGATTCAGGGATCATCACAGATACGAAGTCAGGTCGACGGCAGGAACATGGCGGCTGATTTAGCGGGCTGATATAAGTATACTATCATATATATGCAAATTCCCAGGGTCTTTGACGACACTTGGCCCAATCCCCCTGAACCAGTAATCGATAATTTGCGAACACATGGATCATAAAATTATAGTAGCGGAATGGCGAAATTTGGCAAAAATATAATGACCGCTACCTCTGATGAGGTCAAGACTTTGAAAGATGAATTCTGGAATTACAAAACTGACGACCGGGATCACCAACAACGGACCTATGTCCGTCAACCAAGGGAATGGAGAAGACTTCACAGGCGCCATACCATCCGTGTTTCTTTACACTACATTGGATAGATGGGAACACCACGGTACTCCTCTCGTGTCCGCCCGCAACACTAACCCCCAGCTTCGTGCACCATCGCGCTTCGGTCCACCCGACCGGATGACCTTCCGTCTAAATTGTATGCTTTCAACGTGTCGTGCGTCCTCTTCTTTCCCTCTCTTCTGAATCTCGATATTGTACAAAAAAGGGCGAGGTGGATTCTTAGATCAAGGAGTAGGGAAGGGGAGAGGGTTCCCGAGTCATTTTACAAGGGGGTGAAGTCGTTTAGCTGGCCTCGGGCTGGTTGAGGATGTACTCAACCGCCTGGTTCACTGCCGAGCTTGTTAGCCAACTAGGTCAGTAAGAAGCAGTGAGGGAGAGGCGTACCGGAGTGAATGGCATCGGCATCCTTGTCGGGAATCTCAATGCTGAACTCCTCCTCGATGGCCATGACAACCTCGACGGTATCGAGGCTGTCGAGACCAAGATCGTTGGCGAAGTGAGCGGTAGGCTTGAGCTATTTCACGGGTTAGGCAAGCTCATACGGAAAGCATGCACTGGTGGATACGTACGTTCTGGGGGTCGTTGACCTATCAAGATGTTAGCTATGTCTCCTAATAATTCGAGAAATCGAGGCTTCCATAGCCTGAAGAGCATCGTTGGGAGGCTCAGGATTGACAGTGGAGATGACCATTCAGTTTCTCAACGCGCCGTCGAGTACTGACGGCTCGTGGTCGTGTCTTCCGTCAACCTGGCCGAGATGGATATGCGCTGTTCTGGCTCACCTTGTCGAATCCTTGAAGGAGGCTCAAGATGCGGCCCTCGACCTGCTCCTTGCTCAGGGCACCACCGGCGCTGTACATGCGAACAGCGACAAGGCTCTGGATCTTGGGGAGGACGGCAGCGCGGGGAGCAGCAGCAGTGATGAGGGTTCTCCTGGCGGCGGGCCGGAGAGCGACACGAGAGGCCGCGGCGGAGGTACGGAGGACTGCGGTGCGGAACATGTTGGCTTCGGCGGACGCGATCGTGATCGGGATGGAAATGAGAAGGGATTCGACGACGACCGAGGAGGGAATTGGATGACGAGAGTTGGCGGGTGTTTGATGGTGAGTTCGGGTAGGTCGAGGTGACGTTGATAATTTTCTCGTCGGGGATAGCCTGGCACTGCTGGAGCTTCGGGATGCTGGCAAGCTCGGCTAAGGTGCGGTACACCGTAGGTCACGTGTACGCTTTCATGCCTTAGTCGTGGAATAGGTATGATGTGATTGGCCCCGCAGCTGAACTACCCTAAGGTACATCGATTGAAGCGACGTGTACGGTGCCTTATACCTGTGTTCGCACGCATACACCCGTCCAGGATTGCTGCATTTTTCTTTTGAGATTTTTATCAAAAGTGGAATCCTTGTCCTCGTTGCCTTAAATGCTTGGTTGGCTTACCGTCTGATCGTATTAGTTGAGTGAAGTGTAGCTTTTACATCATTATGGTTTCTCCACTGCTCACCACGTCTCCTATCGGCGACACCTTTGCCCACGTGTTTGTTATACAAGGTGAAGGTAAAGAGGAAAGTTTATATGAGGGGGAAATGCAACTTCAATTTTGGTCTGAAAGCTTATCATCTCACAGAAACACGACATAAAGATCATTCTCACTCACCACGATGTTCACTGCCATGATAACCCTACTACAAAGTAAGGTCAAACAGCCATGGGGCCATATCAGGCAACAGTCAAGCTCAAAGCAGCTGCATCTTTCCCAATAAGGACTAGCTCAAACCGTTTTGTCCATTGGCGCCTCAAATTGATTGATTCTGGGACTAAGCTCCCCCTTACGCTTTCCCTTTCCGTGGTCGCGGTTTCCGTTCTTCATCCTTCGGGTCGCACAATGATGTGACCGTGTTGAGATCCTGGCGCCGTGCATCTCGTATTTCGCCTTGACATTCGTCTGATTCACTCAGGGCCAATGCCGTCGGTTCAACAGCTCCGTTCGTGCGAACTGCAGGCTCGAATTGTCGTCTGTCCACCCACTGAATTTCCATCCCTTGTTTTGTGTCTCATCAGCGCGCACGCAGTGATCAGCAAACCCACATCCATTCACAGCCATTCGTTCACCTATCCCCCCTTCCAAGGATCGTAGCCAATCCTATGTCTCGCGTTCAGATTGCCATCTTCAAACTCCGTGCCGATCGGTATGCTTACTTGACCATTCCAGTTCTCTACGCTTGAACTGCATACAACACCGCATCGATGCTCCCCTGATGCTCCACCGTTGTTGCCATGCCCTGGAAGCACCTGTCGTAAGGGGGCCTCTGTTGGACCTGCCGTTCTCGCTTCGCTTCTTTGTTTGCCCCCCTCAGCATCGTGTTGCGGAGATCTTTCTGCCTGATTGTGTCCAGTACTAGGGTATATATGTACGAGATCGGAGCTGCACCTCGCACTCCCCTACCTATCCTCCTTCTCACGCCACCCGACCCTGAGTACGATCTTCTGCTCTGACGATCAAGATGAAGCTCACACTCACCTCAGCGCTCGTTGCCATAACCGTCCTTCTTCAAGCCCAGGCTTGTTTACTTGACTCCGAGATCGAGGCTGAGAGAGATCATCGATTGCACGGCACACCGATCCGCAGACAGCAATTTGCCAAACGACAGAGCAGCAGAAGTTTTCCCATCGGTACTGGAGACAGATTCGATGGCGGCAGTGTGGTGCCCGTAGGGCTCGGGATCAGCGATCGAGACCTGCAATCCGTTCTGAACCCTGGGGAGGTCCAATCTGCCCTCAAGGGCTTGGCCAACATGTATCCCACAGTTCAGCTCTTTTCGCCGCCGCAACACACTTACCAGAATGCCTCGCTTTACGGCGCGATCATTGGCAGGGACCCTCGTGTCTTTATCATGAGTGGGATTCACGCCCGTGAGCGCGGAGGGCCGGACAATGTCATCTACCTCATCGCTGATCTACTGGAAGCCCACGCCCAAGGTACAGGACTCGTGTATGGGAACAAGACATATACAAATGGCGATGTGCAGACTGCTCTGTCGGTTGGAATTGTCGTCCTACCTCTCGTGAACCCAGACGGTGTGGCCCACGATCAAGCTACTCACTCATGCTGGCGCAAGAACCGCAACCCGAAAAGTGCTGCTGAAAACAGCGAGGTCAGCATCGGGATTGACCTGAATCGCAACTTTGACTTCCTCTGGGACTACGAAAAGGCATTCACTCCACTCGCCGAGCTCAGTTCCGCCGCCTCAGACGATCCTCACAGCGAGATCTTCCATGGCTTGTCTCCGGCGTCTGAGCCCGAGACCAAAGCCATCATGTGGACAGTTGATCAGTTCAATGGCTTGAGTTGGTTTCTTGATCTTCATTCATTTGGCGGCGATGTCCTATACTCATGGGGTGACGATAATGCCCAACACACAAAGCCGTACGAGAATTTCGCCAATGCGTCGTATGATGGTACCCGAGGATTTCTGGGCGATGACCCAGCGGAGGCATCCTTTAAAGAGTACATGGAACCGGAGGACTGGGATGCAGAGCTCAGCGTAGCCCAGAGAATGGTAAAGTCAATGGATGATGCTGGCTCAGTCCAGTACACGCCTCTCGAGTCTGTGCTGCTATACCCAACATCCGGTGCCAGCACCGACTATATGCGCGGCATGTATTACCGAGGACAGTGTGGCGCGAAAAAGCTCAAAAGTTTGACGATGGAGTTTGGTCGGCCCTCGGGAGATGCTGCCGGGTGCCCTTTCTATCCGACCAGGGAAGAATATCACGACTCCATGCGGAGTGTCGATACCGGTCTTATGGAGCTGCTTCTAAATGCCGCGGGTCCAGCCGGCGAGCCGGTCTGGAAGACTTGCTAGACTTAGGACATTAATGATAATCTGTAACATAGCTCTCGCTATGGCAAGTCTACGACTAGTGAATCCAATACTGCATGGCTTCTCCTTTCCGCCCCTACCTCTGGCGTGGCACGCAAAAGACTGAACTTTCCTCGGCAGTCGTGGTCGAGTCAGACTCTGGTCGACACAATTGAACCAACAGCCAGGGAAGGTAACTCAAACGCCACGGAGTATAGTAACCCTTGCGTACTGTGCTGCCCTGACCTCCACTTCAACGGGCATCGCCACGGTTGGAGTAAGTCACATATGGCAAATTGAAAGGCGACGTCGAGTCACCAACGAGCCAGACGTGACCACAGCAGTGAAAAGATCGGGCTAGTGAAGCGTGATAAGCCGTAAATTACATATGTACAGTCTTTCGCTTTTGGCCACTCATGCTCCCTGGCCATCCTCCACTGTCTTTGTCTAAACAGGATCCACCCCGGCTCTTCAACCACATGTCGGAACAAAAGAAAGCATTGCTGTTCGATATTTGGGCTGTGGTGTATCTTGTTTATCTGTAAGGGGAGTCGGCGCGGATGACGGCCGCGAGCTCGGGCTCCCACTTGTCTCCGTTGGACAAAAGCTTCTCTGTCGAATAATCAGCATTTGCTCGCCATACTTCAAGAGTACACTCAATGCAGAGCGCTTGTTGCTCATGATTTCCTGAGAAGACTTACCCTTGTTGTACAGCAGCTCCTCTCTCGTCTCAGTAGCGTACTCAGCGTTGGGGCTCTCCACAATAGCATCGACGGGGCATGACTCCTGGCAGAAGCCGCAGTAGATGCACTTGGTCATGTCGATATCGTATCGGGTCGTTCGGCGGGAGCCGTCGGCGCGCTCTTCGGCTTCGATTGTGATGGCCTGGGCTGGGCAGATCTAGAAGAATTGTCAATTAGCCGAAACTCGCGCTGGCGTGCGGACGAGGGACACATACAGCCTCACAAAGCTTGCAGGCAATGCAGCGCTCTTCACCGGAGGGGTAGCGGCGGAGTGCGTGCTCGCCACGGAAACGAGGGGAGATAGGACCCTAGAATATGTCAGTACGTATTCTTGTATTGCCCTCTCGGAGAGGAGGAATGGCTTCGTTCGGCTATACCTTCTCGAAGGGGTAGTAGATGGTGTAACTGATAAACCAGGTCAATACACAAAACCGTAATAGCATGTAACGAGACGACTTACGGTGCCCGGAAGAACTGCTCCAGAAGGACATACATGCCCCTCGCCATCTCCGTCATGAGGAAGTATTTGCCCAGTCTGTCGAGAGTGCTGTCCTTGTCGCCCGCCCACTGGATGGGCTTGCTCGTCCGGAAACCCTGGGGAGGAGGTCCCATCGGCGTCGCGTAGCCGCGCTGGCCGACAGCGTTGGTTGTGTTCATGGCCGCGAGAAGGGTCGCTCGGCTTGAGCCTGCGGAAAGAAGCTGTCGCCGTGCCAGCATGGCGACGGTGGACGCCTGCAATGCCGGAGCCATTGGGATTCGAGGGTGGGAGGGATGGGCGAGGCTCGATCTTCGAGGGTATTGAGGAGGTTTGGGGGCTCGCGATGAGCTAGGCGTGGGAGGGCGGAAGGCGAATGTTGACGTGGTGGACGGCTTTTTGGTGGTTGCATCAAGGTCCCGGACTGGAGGTTCGGATGGGCTGCGGGATTACAGATCCTCGGTTGCTGATTGGGCGACTTTTGATCACGTGCAGTGTCACGTGGAAGCATGACGTCTCTCGTGCTGATGACGGTGCAATCGTCTGGAAAGTACATTTTTCATTGTGGAAAATAGAATATCATTTGTTTTCATTGGTATTTCATCTCATCCAGATTATAAATTGACAGTCATACTGTTGGGGGCCCTGGGTATCTCCTTTGGCGTTGCACACCACCGTAACGCCGAACTTTGTATATCGGTTCATCAGAAGTTCTTCTCCCACGTTTCCCACCAGACGCCAATATTTGCGGCGACTACCAGGTCCAACATTTTCAGCCCTTCATGGGTAATGATGAGCTTCCCCATTTTCGCTCTGTTTCCACGCCTACCACCGCCCGCACGTTCCTGGCCAAGGCTCAGGTCAAAGCGGCCAGGGCGGTCAATGTCATCGTCATCCTCATACTCGTTGCGGTAGGGATCGCTTCGGGCGCGTGACCGTAGGACATCTCCAAACTGACTCAGAAGCTGCGAGTCTCTGGCATGAGCCGCTGCTGAGATTATCTCGGTGGTGGGAAGATTGAACCGCAACTCGCTAATTTCAGTCAAATCTGGTGCAGGTGATCCATTCGAACTTCCAGTATCCAAGGCATGGGTTAAACGAAGAGTTCGACCAGCGTGACCGGTGCGAAACTCGCATCGACCGTTCCAGGGGCTGAGGAATGTGTAGCCTCGAGCTCGCATGCTTTCGAATCCAGCCTCGGCCTGGGGACTCTTTGGTTCGAAAGAGTCCCATGATGTTGTGCTGTCACCTCGCCTGTGGCCCGATTTGGTCACGGATATCGCTTCTACTTCAAGCTTCTGAAGCTTTTCTTTCACATTGGCTGTCCAACTTTTGGTATATCCCATGGTGACCTGTCGTGAAAATAGACTTCCATGCCCGTGTTCGCCCGTTGTCGCACCGAAATCCACGAAGGGAAGAGAAACGTTAGACGAGTGATCCGAGGATCGTCCTGAGTCGCGTTCAGCTAATGCTGATATGATCGCTGCTGGACCAGCCTCGACCATTTTTGGTGGTGGAATGTGACGAAACTTCGCGTAGCCAGAGTTCTCAATAATGATATCGATAGCAGGTCTCGGACCTTGCTTGCTGGGTGAGGGTGAACGTTTCCAGCCTGCGCCATCTGACACTTGCGATATCTCGGCCCCTTGGCAACTTATCCTTGCGACGTTCCATTGCCCCCCTGAGCTCCGGTCCCGACGTATCAAGTCAAGGCTGAAAGAGCCGGTCTTGACAGACTCATTCAATCCTGGATCAAACACTGGCCTGTGCTCTGTGGAGAGACAACCCTGAGTGCTTTCAGCTTGAGGTCGTGGTGGTAGTGAAGCAGAGTGACCATTGGAGTTGAGCGATGATATATGTAACTGATTGAAATCTGTGATCGGGCTGCTCGCCATCGGGCTGCTCGCCATCGGGCTGCTCGCCATCGGTCTCGGGCCCAGAGGCTTACGGGCTGGCACACGCGAGACGTCGGTAGGGTCTGCTGGCTGAGTCGGCGCGATAGGCCGACCAAGAGCCGTGCCTGTCATTCGCAGACCACTTCTTGAGTCATGATGAGCAGCAGACTGATCCAACTGAGTGGCTGAAGAAGTCACCGGGGCCTGGGCATCCTCCAAGGTCGCTTCTGGTGTTGGAGGTCGTGCTGTAGATGGCAATGGTTTGCGATGGATACTGGGCTGCGCAGAGCTGCGCCCGCGGGAGTTCTCATCTGCCTGAGAATGTTGGGTTTCCTCCAAAGGATCTCTGAGATGGACGTAATAGAGAGAAGAGGCTACGTCTTCCGCTGTGACGCTCTTAACTTGCGGCTTGAAGGGCGAAAGAAACACGTCTGCAAGCTGTTAGTTCCATCACACCAAACGGAATCATAGTGAGGGAAACCCTACCTCTTGTACCTGGCACACGAAGGATGTAAAGAGTCAACGGATCGAGCTTCTCTTCGTTGGGTTTGACTGGATACTGAGGAGGGTTGCCGGCAAGGGAGTTCAGCGAGGATAGTGACCGAGCCTCCATCGTGACGACAAGAGATGCCTAGTGATCCGAAAAAGGCGCACAGAATGCGAGAGGTTGGTCTTCTTCAGCCCTGGTGTCGGAATAAATACCAAGCCAAACTCGTAAGGCGAATATGCAGCTGAGTTGGCCCAAGTCGATGATGGGCGGTTCTTCAAAATGAGTTGCGCTGTTTTTCTTTTTTGCTGTTTTTGACGGCAGTGATAACACCTGATAGAAAGATCGTTCTTCAGTCTTGAATCCAAGTCAACAAAGGTATTTCAAAGAGTACAAAATGCTGGTCAAATAACTTGTTTGATATGGTTCTTGGTTGTCCTTCATGCAGGTGTCGGATCTCCTGTTGGGCTGCCCAAAAAGTGCCTGGTTTAGTGCGCAGATGCTGCCCCATGGCCAGGACACATCATGACGAAGCCATGTGTGAAACCTTGGAAATAAGACAATGCATACAAGAAAGAAAAAAAAAAAAAAAAAAAACCACGAGCGGTGAGGAATTTTGAGAGTAAAGGAAGCTAGTCATTCGTGATACAGCTTTCGACGCGTAGAAGGCGTGGAGGCGAAGTGACAACGTCAGCGTGAGGGGCTGTGCGTTAGTTGGTGCTGATGCGTGCGATCAGTTGACCAGGCGATTGCGAATGTGGCTTTTAGACTATCGGCCACGATGGCGACGCATGGGATTGCAAGCGAAAAAAACAGAGAATTAGACTGATCGCTAGTCCATCTGCACGAACCTTGCAAGGCTAACAAATAATATGTCTGGCAGCAGGGACGCGCATGTCGCCCAAGTGCCGGCTGAGTGCCGACGTCGGCGATGACGATCTTGGTCCAACGCCTCTATTTTTATCTACCATTCAAATTCCCATGCGAAACATCTTGGGATTTGGTTACCGTTCGGAGATTGATACTATGGTAACATTGGGAGACTACGACACCGACCGTATACACGTGTAACTCGGATTACAGAGCAGGGAATAATGCGGACAACAGGCGAGGTGAACCCACGGGCAGGACTGGGAAGTGGTTCTTAAGACACACACGTAAGCACAATACGCCTATCGAAAAAGTAAATTGGTCTCAAGGTCATGACACCCAATACACTGAATCCCTATAGGCATAACCAATGGCCAGCATATGTCCTCAAAAAGGAGGCGTGCAGAAAGCACACTGTAGGGCTGCGCAATGCTCTTCGATGAGAAACCGTACATGCCAGGAACTACTCGCCAGGAACACGTGTCTATTTTCCTTCAGCATCATCGCTAAATATTCTAAATATACTTCATCTCCGGGTCCAGCCGGTTCATCATGTCCATACTCTTCTCGTACAGGGTGAAGACGATACCGCCACTGAGCACCAGACGCGCCAGGCGCGGCAAGGCTCCGCTCCAGAATGTGAGAACGCCTTCTTGCTTGAAAATAAGGGCCGCGCAGCGGAACGAGTTGCCATACGTCCGCTGCGCCTCGATACTTTGCATCCGGGTCTTGATCGTATCCAACGGTTGCGTCACGTAAACGGTAATGAGCCCGGCCAATCCTCCCATCGCGAACGTGCCCACCGCGCCGAGCTTCTCCCCTGGTGCGGTGTAGGACTCGGCCATCTGCTTGAGGAACGTGTATGAGCCGAATCGTGTGGCACTGTTGGCTGCTTGCCGCGCTGTCGTCGGGACGAAGCCCTGGAAGAATCCACGCAAGCCGCGCTCGCGGGCAATGATGGGGACGGCGTGCAGGAAGCCGCGCATTCGTGGCTTGGGGGACTTGCGGTCGTCGATCCTGTCAGGTCCGCGGTTAGCCCAATCATCTTCACACGACATACACGAGGTTAGGGGTGTCTCAGACGTACAGCGTCGTCTTGATGCTCTCGGTTGGCGTCACCGCGAGAAGAGACTCAGTGACACCAGCTCCGAAGCCGGCTAGCACAGTTTTGGGGCCTGATAGCTTGCCATTCTCATCGGCGAGAAGGCTCTTGTACTGGTCGAACGCAACGAAACCTGCCCGAGTCAATGATTAGCAAGAGTTCGATTATGGTCTCGACCAAAGAGCGTATTTCAAGCACGTACGGATACCAGCCTTGGCTGAGTTGCCAATAATCAGCGTCGTGCATCCAGCATACCACTGCTTGCCGAACGGAGGCCAGGGGAGCTTCTGTCCTTCTGCAAGGCGCCGATTGAGCTGGGAGCGAGTCTTGGCGACTATTTATATCGTGAGCATGCGTTCAATCCAGCATCGTGGCCACCAAGCTTGCTGCATCGGAGAGTAGTAATCGACATGGCGGGGGCTGTGACGTACATTCGGCTGGGTAGGTGATAGCTGCAAACGAAACGAAAACGTCAGTACTTCACGTTGACGGCATTCAGAAGGAACCTGATCCATGGGTGGACTCACCAATCTCAATCGCGCCAGCTGTAGAGCCGGCGATGACTGATCGCAACGCCGTAGGCTTCTGCTTCTTCGAAGGCTCGGCGGGTTCCTGTGCGGTCGACGCCATTGTGCTGGAATGGCAGCCGCGTGATCTGGGCTCTCGACAGCTGAAATCCGGGATCGAAGCTCGTTGAAAGCGCGGTTAAGCTTAGGGTTATAATGAGAGACCGAAAGCCCGATGCTTGAACAGAACCGCGGGCCAAGTCGAGATGGGAGTCAGTGGCCGAGGTTGGAGGATATGGCCCGCGTCACTTTTTTGGGGCGCCGGTCTCGGGCAGGGTTAGGGTAGGGTTGGACGTGGGCTCAGTCCATTGGGACACATACAATCATCACCACATGCCTGAGACGTAATGCAGACGTGATCGTGTCTCTTCTCTGTTGTCATTTCAATGAATGTATGACAAATCAGTGTTCCAGGATGTTCTCTTGTTGAACTGCCCCGTCGCTGCCCTGGTAGTCTCTCCTTCTCCTGTCGCTACAACGTGCTAATCGAGGTTCCTCCTGGCGGCCGTAACGCGTCTGACTTTGAAGCCCTCACGAGCGCAATGCATGATCGACCTACCTCGATGACCGAGGGACAAGAATCGACTACATGAAGCTGTTACAAGACCGACACGTGGGGATAATCTTGTCAGTGTTAATGTCTACCCAGACTCGAGGCTTATGTGCACATTTGACAAGAACAAGTCGATTGGTAACACAATATTAGACAATGTTCTCTGTCAGTGAACCACGGCAATTCATCATTGCAACGATTGAATGGCCAAAGAGACCAAGAGAAGCTCCGTCCTTGGTGGCATACTCATTCGGCTCTCCCAAAGTCAGCATTGCCAGAACGCGGAGAGCCAAGTAATTCCTATTGCTTAACGCAGCATCCAAGCCGTGCCCAGCTTTGCCCAGCCTCTATGCGATTCGCACGCGTCAGAAAACCAAGCCTCCACCGAAAATTGGACCGAGAATCGCTCCCTTTAGCCTGAATATATGACCTTTCTCTCCAATACCTACGGCCTTTCGACGTTCGAGTAAGGTTCTTCAAGCGATGGTGCTGTCACAGAACTGCAGCCTATGACATGGATAACGACCTCTTGGCGTACCAACACGCGGAACAGCCTTGCCCTCTCCAATATCTGGGCAACAGATTCGGAGAAGATGTGCGGAGCGCATGGACCCAGCAAGGCGATCATCGATGTTGGGTTTCTCGGGAACGATTCTTGGGTCCCATGGAGACGTCAGTAGGAGTATATAACCTTGGCTCGGCCTACATATACCAGACTCTGGAGATGACATCCAGTTATTGTTGCATCTGTGTCGACAGTATTCTTCGAAGCACGACAGGAACTTGGAAGAGCCACAAGGCGTCATGACAGGCACCGGCGATGTACAGGCTACGGCCTTCAATCATGCCCTAGAACGCCGCCAGGCACTTATGGGCGCGTCAGGTCCAAGTGCGATCTGGAAGAACTTCAAAGTCTTCCGCATTGCTGCCTTTGCATGCTTGGGTGGCCTGCTTTACGGCTATAACCAAGGCATGTTCAGTGGTATCCTGGCCATGCCGTCCTTCGAGCAACGTGAGTGACCGACCCCATCGGAGGGATGGCGCAGTCAGTAACTTACGTTGTCTGCCAGACATGGACGGTTACATCGAGAATGCAACGAACAGAGGCTGGCTGACTTCGATCATGGAACTTGGATCATGGACTGGTGCCCTATCGTCCAGTTTCATAGCCGAGTATCTGTCAAGAAAGTACGGCATCCTGATTATGACATCGATCTTCGTTCTTGGAGTCATCATACAGACCACGTCCATCACCGCGGGTCACGAGGTTGTGCTTGCCGGACGTTTCATTACCGGTGTCGGTGTCGGTTAGTACATGAATCTTTACACTGTCTAACTTACACTTCTTACGCTGTCTATCTGGACCACTGGTTGACTACTTAAAGGTGGTCTTAGCATGATTGTTCCGCTCTATAATTCCGAAGTCGCACCACCAGAGGTACGAGGCGCCCTTGTCGGACTTCAGCAACTGGCCATCACGTTCGGCATCATGATCTCCTTCTGGATCAACTACGGAACGCAGTATATCGGCGGCACAGGCGACGGGCAGAAGAACTCGGCTTGGCTCATCCCCATTTGCCTCCAACTGGCACCGGCCCTTGTGCTTCTCGTCGGCATGATCTGGATGCCGTTCAGCCCTCGCTGGCTAGTGCACCATGGCCGTGACGCCGAAGCTCGCAGAGTCCTCGCTTACCTCCGTGACCTTCCTGAAGACCACGAGCTGGTCCAGATCGAGTTTATGGAGATCACTGCCCAAAGCCTGTTCGAGAAGAGGACTATCGCCGAGAAGTTCCCGCACCTCCGGGAGCCCACTGCTGGGAATGTGTTCAAGCTTCAGTTCGTTGCGATTGCCTCTCTCTTCAAGACCAAGGCGATGTTCATGCGCGTGATTGTGGGTACCTGTACCATGTTCTTCCAACAGTGGTCTGGTAAGTGGTGTATTTTCCTGGAAGTCAGCATGATTTACCACTGACAGGTTGCAGGTATCAATGCTATTCTGTATTACGCACCCTTCATCTTCGAACAGCTTGGTCTTAGTGAAAACACCACAAGCTTCCTAGCCACTGGTGTTGTGGGTGTCGTGATGTTTGTATGTACCCCGACATCATCAGCTTCGCCTTGAATGACTAACATGTCCGCAATCAGATTGCTACTATTCCTGCCGTTCTGTATATTGACCGGGTCGGACGTAAGCCGGTGCTCATTGTCGGCGCTATTGGTATGGCTACGTGCCACATCATTGTCGCGGTCATCTTGGCGCGCAACATCGACAACTTCGACCAGCAAGCTGCCGCAGGATGGGCTGCCGTTGCTATGATCTGGCTGTTTGTGATTCACTTTGGTTACTCTTGGGGCCCTTGGTGAGTTGACACAGACCACTACTAATCTCTTAATGTGCAAGGTACTAACGACGTTCAGCGCCTGGATTTTGATTGCTGAGATTTGGCGTAAGTCGAATAGGTTCAAATCTCGACGAAGAGTACTGACCTGGTTTAGCCTTGTCCACGCGAACCTACGGTGTATCAATCTCAGCCTCAAGCAATTGGATGTGAGTTTTTCTTGCCTAAACCAGGAACTCTGGAGAAGGTTATACTGACAAATAGAACAGGAACAATTTCATGTAAGGGTTAAAATAACGATGCCTAACTATAACTAATTTCGTGGTTCACAGTGTCGGCCAGGTCACCCCCGACATGCTTGAGAGCATCACGTATGGCACCTACATTCTCTTCGGTATACTGACTTATACCGGCGCGGCGTTCGTATACTTTGTTGTGCCTGAAACTAAGCGCCTGTCGCTCGAGGAAATGGTATGAATCTGATATGGGGCGTCCTAACGCAAGCGATTGCTAATTTGTGGCGTTTCAGGACATCATCTTTGGTAGCGAAGGCACAGCTCGGGCCGACATAGAGCGCATGGAAGAGGTTCATCGCGACATTGGACTTTCGACTGCCTTCGCTCACAACTCGGATATGCGCGAGCGCGGAATGAAGACGGAGAGTGAGAAGATGCAGACAGTTTGAAGAACTCGCTGGCCAAGGGGTACGGCAGGGAGTCTAGTCCCATGATGTAGGGTTGGCAACGGCTTTGTTTCTCCATTTCCAAAGTTGCAAGAGGGCCAGATTATGGCAGCCCAGCAGTGCGATGCGTTTACACAGGTACTGTACTATAGATCGAGGTGCCGATGCTATGGAAGATATCAGATTGTTGAGCACTGCTTCATCACTCAGATCACCACCTTGACCTCACCCCTTGTGGCGTAGCCTTGCTTTGAACAAAGCTGTCTACCAACTCAACAACATGCTCCGCGCAGCCATAAGATCCTTGATAACCCCAGCCAGCATGGCCGTAGTTATGAACGACCAGTGTCCCGTTGCCGACAGCCTTCATATCAGCTTCCACTCTTACGCCTGACTTTCTATAGGGACGTAGACCAACGCCCGATCGGATTATCCGCACGTCGCTTGCACCCTTGCCGTTCGCAATGTCCGGGCGAAGGGCAACACACCTCCTGATGATGCGCTCCGTCATCTGAGGATCCGGGTTCGGGTCCCAGTTGCCCTTCTGATATGTGCCACCGAGGACTGTGCCGCCGCCAATTGCTCTGGTCATGGCATACGAGACCTCGTCGTCTCCGTCGTCGGTCCCAGAGACATTATACATGGTAGGGCACTCGTTCTCCACAAGCACGATTTGACCCCGGATGGGAATCATGTCCCCATCCTCGACGCCTCCGAGTGTCTTGGCTCCCAAGCCACTGGTGTTGATGATGACATCTGCCGGCTCACCGGTATGATGCATACTTTGCAGCTGCTTAACATGGGTGACGGCTCCGCGACGGAAGACGACTCCGGCTTTTCGGCACTGACCCACGAGCCAGGGCAGATAGAGGGCCGTGTTGATACATATGCCGGTGAACTGGCAGCCGGAAGTTACTCCTGGCGGGAGCTCGTCCGGAGACAGCTCGCGGAAATCCGGGAAGAGTCTGCTGTACCAAGGGTTTTGGATGAACATGGAGTCGAAGGAGGAGACACCGCTCTGGGCATCCTTCTCGCGTCGGTAGACGTGACTTACTATAAGTTCTTATTAGAATATGAAAAAATAAGGAGAAATGAAAAAAAAGGCGACTCCGTGGTATACGGCTGACTTACGTTGGAAATGGATACCAGCTTCTGGAACGTGGGCAGCGAGCCGTGACATCTCTGGCCACGACCGCTCTTCCCATCGACATTGGTCCTCTGGTGAGAATCTGGAATCAATTTAGCTCACCTTGTGCAGCTTCTTCTTTCTCAGAGGATCTTTTCCCCTGTGAGGATTCGGACTCACGGTTGAAAGTTGGCACCAGCCCACGGCGAAGCATAATTTGGGCTGTAGTCGCCGGGCATATCCCTGGCAACGACTGTGATTGAACTGTCGCCATGTTGGGCGAGCTTGAGGGCCGATGTCAGGCCAGAGACACCAGCACTGGGATGTAAAGTTAGCACCGGGGAGCTTTGTAAGGCTTTGCAGCTTGGAGGTAGTCTACCTACCCAAGAACAACGATATTGACCGACATGACTTTGTTGTTCGAGTCGATATCTCGAGTCGGGTTTCCTGGTTACGTGTTGATGATATTGCCGTACTTGGCCTCTTAATGATGGTTGCTGAGTCGTAGTGTAAGCAATGGTCTTTTCAGTACTTGGTTAGACAGCAAAAACCGCAAGTTTTAAGCTGTGGCAGATCAAGCAGTGGGCTTACTTCTTTTGTGTCTACTTCAGATGCACCCTGATCTGGTATTAAGATAACATACATGTCGAGGCATGGTCAATGCCACATGATCAGCTCTTGACTGGGGACAAGCCCCTCTGACTACAGTGGTCGAGACTCCGATTCGAATGGTCGCTAATGAATGCCGATGTCGCAGATGGCGTCCCCAAAAAAGGATCCTATCATGATGGAGGATTTGGAAATAGAAGAGGCAATATGATCGGCATGTGTTTCCCTATGCGTGCGTGCGAGGAGAGCCTGACCCAATGAATGATCTTAGCATGGGTTCCCCACGATACCCAGAGTCCAGGCTGCGCCATGGGGACTGGTCTTCATTGGAGAGATGGTGTTGTCAATGGTCCACTCCTTTAGAATTCGTTGAAACTGAATAAAGAAAGCTTCCCCGAGTTGGTGTGTGGGGGACTCCCGCTAAAGAGGGTCGTTGTTCAAGGTTGCGCGGATCTAGTGTCTTTAGCCTCCCCTCTTGTCAATGTCGAGTAAAGATGGCTGGAAACAATTGTCACGGTGCCGAGACCACGATAACGTACTTACCAAGCATCGTTGTAGCATGGCTAGATGCAACCGTGCGTTGCAGAAGCTGTCTATGGTACCTAGCACTAAGGTAGTCTCCAACCAATACCTACCTACCTATGCATTCGCACTTGTAAGCTAAATGGAGACATCATTCGATAGTTGGATACTCCTTGGCATTCTTATTTTCCCATCAACTTAAAGCCTTGCTTATTTTGTGTTGAAGCAAGGCATCTGAAGATTAATCTTTGCGACGACAACTACCTACCTACCTACGATCCTTTCCGCCAGCTCTCGTCGCATTCGCGTCCATCTACATCACTATTTTAGTACACAAGCCCAGAGTTCACAATCAACCACTGGCTCAAGGGCGCAAGATGAAGGCGGACAGCACAGTCTCAATCATCGCATGCCATGCAGAAGGCGAGGTTGGAGATGTCATCATCGGCGGTATAGCTGACATGCCCGCCTCCACGATGCACGAGAAGCTGTTGAAGTTCACGGAGAAGTACGACGGCCTGCGCAAAATCCTTCACAACGAACCCAGGGGCCGTTTGGAGATGAGCACCATGATCATCACGGCGCCGTGCGACCCGCGGGCGGATGCTGGCTTCTTGATCATGAGCGCAGACGATTGGGTCCCCATGTCCGGCTCGAATACAATCTGCACCGCAACCGTGCTTCTTGAGAAAGGCATCCTGCCCATCACGGGACCAACGACGGTCTTGAAACTGGACACGGCGGCTGGTCTCATCACAGTGACGGCTGAGTGTCGCAATGGGTCCTGCAAGTCTGTATCGTTCGACAATGTGCCGGCCTTTGTGTACGCGCTGGACCATGAGATTGAGGTGCCGGGCGTGGGCAAGGTACTCGTCGACATCGCGTACGGTGGACAGTGGTACGCGGTGGTGAGGGCTGCTGATCTGGGCGTCATGCTCGACACGTCTCTAGGCAGCAGCCTCATCGCCTTAGGCATCGCGGTGAAGAAGGCCGTCCTGGACAGCTGCATGCCTGAACACCCCGAGAACCCCCTCATCAGGGGAATCAACAACGTCATCATCACAAATCCGTTATTGACCGAGGTTGATGCCCATGGCAGCAGCAACATCTCGGTCAAGCATGCCGTGATTGTCACTCCTGGAAGGCTGGATCGCAGCCCTTGCGGAACAGGCAGCTCGTCGCGGCTGGCCATCATGCATGCTAGGAAGCAAGTTCGCGTGGGGCAGAGCGTCACCTTCAGCAGCATCATCGACTCCCAGTTCGTGGGAACAGTCAAGGCCACGACCAAGGTTGGGTCGCTGGACGCTATTGTGCCTACTACCAAGGGCCGCGCGTGGATCACGGGGACGAAGCAGCTGTATCTCGACCCGGATGATCCTTATCCTGAGGGGTATAGACTTTGAAGCAGGAGCAGATAGTCTGACAACTTAAATTCAAGACGGACTATATCTAGCAATATGGTGTTTTTGGAGGCTCTCATGCTGCCCTCATGCCTGGTATAATATGCTTTGCTTATTGTGATTTTGCTGCTGAATATGTTGTTACCTAATTATTCGTCCGAGACATATTCCATTAGCAATAACATGCCCCTTTATTTTTTTTCCTCGTTTCAGATTCTACTCTTTCTAATACGAGTTTGTTTGTTCGCCATCGACCACGAGTTTTGTTCGTCGCTCGCTAAGACTTAGGATAATTAACCTTCAGCCACAATTAGCGGGCTTATCGTAAAGAGGACAAGTCCGTTAAGACCACACTCGTGTAGTTCTAGAACGTCTAGTTTCCCCTCCATTCTTGACTTTATCGCACATCCTATTTAATCAAGCCTATTTACCTCTTCGGCATAACCTTCCCATTTCTCTGGGACCTTCCCCGACCCGCCACAATGGGTCATCCTGACTGATGGGAAGCCTTGGAAGACTTCCTGACCGGGGCGTCAAGCCATCAGACTACTTTCCAACTACTTCCTTGCAAATCATCGATAGTCGCCACTTTTTAGAACTCCGATAAGGTCGCTCGGCAGTCTAGGTAACCGTGCCATCGTCCGGGGTACCCCCCAGATTGCACTGCATGATAGCGGCGACGAACATTGCCTGACGAGGGAACCATGGCTCCGTATGTCTGAGTCTTATCTGTGAGCATCACTACAGCTGAGGCAAGGATATATGATCTCACGACTATCCCCCCTCTCCACTGGTCACGTTGACAACTCTCCACCTTCCAGACAATCTTCAAAGTTCACACAGTTGTCTTCCTTCTCACACTTTCTGAGCCTTATTCCTTCTGCTTGATATACATCCCTCGATATATATATATATATCTATCTATACTGGCATCTCTGTTGTTCAGTCCACACTGGATAACAACAGCACACCAGAGAAAGAGAAAAATGTCTCTCGAGGAAAAGAAACTCCCAGTCGAGATGCCAGGCGATGCCGAGAGTGCCCAAGGACATGGCGAGGTCACGCACCAGGACGCTGTGTTTGGTGAGATCACGGAGAAGGGCCCCAACTATCGCAGCGTAAGTATAGAGGATAAACGAAACGACAAAATCCACAGTGTGGACGAAGACACATGGCTAACTTATTACGCTCATAGCTCGGTTGGATTGGTACTTCGGGTCTGATGATGAAAACGCAGATCGGACTTGGTGTTCTATCATTCCTCCGTCTTTGACACCCTGGGCATGATTCCTGGTGTGATCATACTCCTCTTCATTGGTGCACTGACCACTTGGTCCAATTACATCGTCGGCGTATTCAAGCTCAGGCATCGCCATATCTACGGCATTGATGATGTTGGAATGCTGCTCTTTGGCCGGATCGGAAAGGAAGTCGTTGCTTTTGTCTTCATGGGCTGTAAGTTCACTTGCTCCGGCCGATATGGCAAGCGGGATTTCAGAGTCTTGGTGCTAATTGACGTATAGTCTACGTGATGACGGCCGGTTCAGCTATGCTGAGTATATCTATTGCGCTCAACGCCCTGTCTGAGCACGGAGCCTGCACGGCTGTTTTCGTCGCCGCCGCCTTCGTGGCTGTCATGGCCGTGGCAAGTGTGCGTACTCTCGGACGCATAGCTTGGCTCGCCATGGTAGGCGTCGTGTGCATTATCGTTGCTGGTGAGTGGTCTACTTCATGAACCCGCCTCTCATGGCGTTCCCAAAAATTGAAATCAGAGCTAATGATGGTTCCTTCTTCTGTTCTAGTCTTTGTCGTAGTCGTTGGTGTCGGCGTTCAGGACCGACCCGCTGCTGCACCTGAAGGTGTTCACTGGCAGTCGGACTATAAGCTTGTTGGTAACCCGTCGTTCCTCGAGGCTATCGCGGCAATCTCGAACATAGTCTTCGCCTATGCTGGCACGGGAGCTTTCTTCTCCATTGTCTCTGAGATGGAGGACCCTCGTTTGTATACACGGGCTTTGGCCTTGTGTCAAAGCATAATATCCTTGGTGTACTTGGTTGTAGCCGTGGTTGTCTACTACTTCTGTGGCTCATATGTCACATCACCAGCTCCTGGATCTGCTGGCCCAATTATCAAGAAGGTATCTTATGGAATCGGCCTTCCTGGATTGTTCGTAAGTGGCGTCCTTCTTGGACATGTAAGTACCGTGCTCTCTCACTTATCTTCATCAGCAAGACGACACCAACATTTTCTAACAACACTATGAATGATAAATAGGTGTCGAGCAAGTACATGTTCGTCCGGATTCTGCGCGGGTCAAAGCACCTCACCTCGAACACCTTCATCCATTGGTCTACATGGCTTGGCTGCGTCTTTGGTGTTTGCACTGTTGCCTACATCCTGGCCAGTGCTATCCCCGTATTCAACGGCATTGTGGGACTGGCCGGTGCTCTCTTTGGCACCCTTCTATGTTTCCAGCCCATGGGTGCCATGTGGCTGTACGATAACTGGGCTGCGGGCAAGGCGAACCCTACCATGAAGTGGCGCCTGATGGTCGCTTGGTGTGTCTTTGTTATAGTTTCCGGTACCTTTATTATGGTTGCTGGTTCTTATGGAGCTATTTCGGGTATCTACGACTCGTATCATGCCAAGGGCGGTACCGCTGCCTGGTCATGCGCGGATAACTCTGGCTCTAGCTAGTTTACAGGCGAGATTGTATTGTGCTGAGGCAGTTTCAAATACTCTATCAATCGAACAATCACTGCAAGAACTGTCAGAATGACTCTCGAGTGTCTAAGTCCACCTTAAAAGTCCAGCGTATATCTGAAGGATCCCTGTTATAGATGAGGTAGTTGATGCGGCTTGACTACACGAGATGGAACCCCGGACAGACAGCAGTGCTTTTCGTCATTTCTTGTAAGAGACCATCATGAACGGGGATTTTACTTGCGTGCCATTCACAGAGTCTAGAGCCAAGAAATCTATTATATGAAGCTTAACATTTAATAACAGGGCTGTTTCTGTCGTCGTACAGCTAGAGACGGTTACCCATGTTGATGTGTATAGCCTTAATTTGCGTGTATGCCTCCAGACCAGCCTCCCCCAGTTCCCGCCCGATACCACTCTGCTTCACACCACCGAAAGGAACACGGGGATCACAGTCTTGCGTACTATTCACCCATACCATGCCTGACTCGATCTCGCTGGCCACGCGGTGCGCCTTCTCTAGATCCTTTGTAAAGACCGCGGCGCCAAGGCCGTACTGCGAGTCATTTGCCTCCTCAACAGCATCGGCCTCTGTCTGGAATGGCCGGATGCAGACGACAGGCCCGAAGATCTCCTCACGCCAGACCCTGGAGTCTTTACTCATATCGGTGAAGACGGTGGGGGCAACATAGTAACCCTTGCCACCATTGATGGAGAGCCTCTCACCTCCAGTGGCAACCTTGGCCTCTGACCTGCCAACTTCGAAATAGGAGAGGATACGGTCGTACTGTGCCTTGGATACCTGGGGGCCTTGGTATGTGTCTGTCGCCCACTGGTTACCGACCTTGCTGGTTTTCTTGACCTCCTCGACATAACGCTGGACGAATCGGTCGTAGATATCTTGTTGCACAAGTATGCGCGACGTCGCCGTGCAAATCTGACCCTGGTTGGACATGATTCCCATGTGAGACCACTTGATGGCTTCCTCAAAGTCCGCATCGCTGAAGACGATCAGAGGAGACTTGCCGCCCGTCTCTAGTGTGATGTTCTTGAGCGTCTTGGCCGCCATGCCCATGATCTTGGTGGCCGTGGCTGTTGATCCCGTGAACGCAACCTTGTCAACCAGTGGATGGGAAACCAGTGCCGGGCCAGCTTCTGCGCCATAGCCGTTGATAAGGTTAACCACTCCGGGGGGAAAGCCCGCCTGCTTGATGAGCTGCCCGAGCACGAGGATACTAAGAGGCGTCTGCTCTGCAGCTTTGAGCACGACGGTGTTTCCGCATGCGAGAGCAGGCCCGAGCTTCCACGTAGCCATGGACAGAGGGTAGTTCCAGGGAATGATCTGGGCGACGACACCAATGGGCTGACGGACGGTGTAGGCGAGTTTGTTGGGGAGGCACATGGTCTGGCCGTGGATCTTGTCAGCCCAGCCGCCGTAGTAGCGGATGGTGGTGATGGCCTCGACGAGGTCGTTGGTCATGGCCTCTGTGAAGGGCTTGCCGTTATCCCAAGCGTCAATGGTGGCCAGGAGCTCCTTGTTAGATTCCATGAGATCAGCGAGCCTGGTCATGAGAATGCCGCGGTCTGTGGCTGCTAGGCCTTTCCATTCGGGGGAGCGAAAGGCCGCGTGCGCAGCTCTGATGGCCTTGTCAACATCATCGGCGCTGGCAGCATGGACCGTCGCGATTTCAGCCTCAGTGCTGGATTATGAGGGCGTAGAAGTCAGTACATGCATGCCGATCGCCATCTGTCTGAGGCGCACTCTGGAAGGACCGCTGCACTTACGCGGGGTCGATGGATGTAATGGTCCCGCCTGTGGAGGCAACAAACTCATTGTTGATAAAGAGTCCCGTCGGCTGCTCCCATGATTGACCGTTGGGTGCAGTCAGATGGACTGCCAGCTGCTGCGACATTGATGCCCGGAGTTTGCGAGTGGTTGAGTGTACTGTACTGATGGAAGCTGCTGTCGCTCACGGGCAATTGCATCCAGGACTCAATCCCGCAAAGGTAATAGAGATGTGAGCGATTTGATCGAAGCAGCAGATAATGTCAAGATGGTCTTTGAGGCCGGTTCACTTCTGTCCCTGCTTCTGACTCTGTGTCATGTAAGTAGAAGAATGTCCAGGATAGGTCAATGCTTGCTGAGCCATGAATTCGATAAGATAAGCAATGTACGGATTATTCAAAATGGAACCACACACAATGGCGCAAGCTAATCGTGCCTTAGCGGCCAAAGCGGAGAGCAAGATTCATGTGAAGCGATAGCGCGTGCGTGGCGTCTAGACCTCGAGATGACTTGCCTCTTTCACTCCTCCGCCTTCGGAGGGGGGCCGTGATCCATCAACACTGCATCGTAGGGCGTTCGGACCAGCTGAACTCATGTTTCGATACAATGCAGGGCTGGTTCAACAAGGACCCGTGAGATTCTCCTCCACAAGCGATGAACAATATCGTATTCACTTGCCGTTCTCGATTCGGATGCCAGCTTTAGTGGCCGCGGTCCCATCCCCTCTGTGGAATCTCGACAGCGACAGCCAGGAACGGTGAACCTCGATGGCAAAGCCCAAGAACTCCCGACGTGAGCCGAGGCCAAGGACCTTCACGGGCTGTGGGACTTGCCGCAGTCGTCATCTCAAGTGCGATGAGAAGACTCCCACTTGTTCGACGTGCAGCCGCTTGAACCTCGTCTGTCAAGGCTACACGCCCCGCCTGCTATGGCTCCAGTCACGCTCTCTGGAGGAAGGCTCTGCCGACAGAATCGACGAAGGCAACTCATTCCGGTATCCTCTGTTCACTGAGGAGCAGCGCTCTTCCATGAGTCTCGACATGGTCCAGAGTCTAGGGGGCCAGTCCGCTGGTCAAATCCTGTCAACCCTAGACAATGAGCCCGTGTCTGGCTGCCTCCCTCGCGGTGTCGGGCCCTTCACCGTCTTCAAGGCACTTGAATCTCCATCTGTGTTACAGTCAGAACAGATACAACCTGGCGATACAGGACTGCAGAGTAGCGAGGTTGAGGTGAACAACGTTCGTGTTGGCAACGGTGATGACGAAGACGGTGAAGAGATAGAAGGACATGGCGTCATCGAGGTACCACTCCAGGATTCGCAGTCCGAAACCGGCTTCCAGTGGTCCTCCTCGTCAGACTCTTTTTCTTTTCAACTCCCATACCAGTCTTCGGAAACTACAAGAAAGGACGGCACATGTACTGAAGATTGGATGACTTTGGATGTGGGATGGGACCTCCCCTGGAGCGACATCTCTGCGAAATTCTCCCCAGGAGCGTTCAGCATGCGTCTACGTACACCGAGATCGGCATCTCCTGTAGGGATACCTTTCGCCGATGGGTCGGCACAAAGACAAACGCAGCCTTTCGGTCAGGATGCTGAACATATGGTGGTTGGTAGTCGTGGTTTGAGCCCACCACCTGTAGCCGTCCCGTACGACCAGAGGTTTCTATCCGAGTGCAGACAGGTCGTCAGCTCTCCCAGAGGTCTAACCCCGGGCGGCTCCTCTTTGACGTTGCCGCTACATGCTGCCGATTTGCTCGCGTACCTCAAGACCGAGGTTTTCGAGAACCCAACACTACTGAAGCGGGGATTATCGCCATGGAAGACCTTACTCATGCCTTGCGCGTTTGAGACGGTCGCTGAGATCTCCCTCTGGAATAAAACCTCGTATGCACGCCGAAGCGTTCTATCCACTCTTCTCGCACATAGTGCCCTCTACCTAAGCAAGTCCAAGCTCGCCGTGGGGGAGGAGCAGGAGGCTGCTTTCTGGCTCAAGGTGGGGGCTGATCATCGACTCGAGGCACAGCGGCATCTCAAGACCGCTTTACGAACAGAGCTAGCCGGTGATTTGAGGTATGAGGAGATGCTTATGGCGATCCTGGGTGTCAGTGTCGTCTCGGTAAGTCTACGGCCTCAAGGCAGCGGCAGGAAACCCAAGCTATATGGTATTTGAACTGATTGTTGCGATGTACTAGTTCCATTATTCCGGCGCGCAAGGCATGAAGCTCCTCCTCCTAGATGCTGAGCGGCTTATTCGATGGCGTGGCATTCCTGCACAGAAGACCTTTCGACACCGGGTCTTGCACCACTTTTACACGCACCTGCGGCTCATGGTAGAGACCACGAACATATCCTCCATCTCGACCGAGGCCGACGCTGGCTCGGGATCAGACTCAACCCACCAGCAAATCCAGTTCGTAAGGCCGCGCAGATTCGGTATTCAAGCGAGCAACCTAGGCGATTTGGATATGAATCGCGAGAAGCCAGAGTCAGTTGGCTATAACGATATCCATCTCGACGTATCAGGAACGTGGCACGGAACGTTGTATCCCGAGATGTATGGTGTCCCGGAGGCTCTAATGACGCTTCTATCCCAGACCATCAGTCTGGTCAATGAGAAGCCGCGCTTGGAGGCTTCGGCACTCAACGATCCAGAGGTGGCCGCCGGTCTCTCGTCGCATGTTAAGACCCTTGAGCAACAGATCTGGTCATGGAGTCTCCCTTGCGGACCGAAGGAAGCAACGTCGTCCCCGGCGCGTCGCGAGAGTGCAGTCCACGACCAGCAACTCCTGGAAAATGTGGCACTAGCAATGCACCAGGCTATCATCATATTCTTCTATCGTCGGGTTTATAAGACCAGTATTATGATCGTCCAGGATCAGGTGAAGAAAACTTTGGATTACGTCCAACCTTTCCTCGACAACATCAGCCCGGACTCAGACTTCTCCGTCAGCATAGGATGGTCCGTTTTCATTGCGGCCTGCGACGCTGCCACGGCTGAACTACAAGATCTGGGACTTAGCTGCCTCAAGGCGGTCGACGACTATGGTATGTTCATCGAAGAGGGCAAGCTGAGCACGATGACGAAAAAAGTATGGGAAGAGCGGCAGAAGCGTAAGGACTTGAGCTTTGGCTGGCCAGACTTGATGATGCTTGACCAGAGCGCTGTGTGAATTATGGATTTAGCGAATGTGTCTATGAATGATATGTACGAAATGCTAGGAGTTCACTTGCTTTCAAGGGCGGTCAAAGATTTTACGATGTTATCTGTATCAGGATTATTATATTAGAAACGCCTTCGCGCAATCAACAGCAGCCTTGTCCTGTTATCACCTCGCAAACTCTTTCGACTTGTCTAGTGGCGTTCTACTCTATGGTGGTAATTCCAGCATCCTTCAAAAGAGCGGCGAGCTCAGCCCTAACTTCGCTCTTGGCGAGGTTATAGGGCTTCTTCATTCCACCAGTGGTCCATCCTCGCAGCTCCATCCCAGTTTTGACGAGGCCGGCATAGTTCCCCGACTCGAGCAACTTACAGATGGGGAAGATCTTCCCCCACAGCTCCCGACCTTCACGGAGGTCACCGCGCACAGCCACAGCGTCCCAAAGCTGCATGCTAAGCTCAGGGATGATGTTGGTGGCGCCCCAGACGGAGCCCTTGGCACCGGCAGCGAGACCATAAAAGGTCAGTGTGTCCCAGCCGTTAAAGGCTGTGATCCTGGAGGAGACCTTGGGGTTGAACAGCATCTCCGTCAAGGCCGGGGCGTCGCCGGACGTATCCTTCAGGTAATACACGCCGACCTCGCTGAGGGCGGCGAGCTCTAAGGGTGTGAGGCGGACACCAGTGGCAGAAGGGATATTGTAATACACAATGGGCAGACCGGAGGCCTTGTGAACCTCGGACATGTGCTCCCTCAGCTCCTCGTAGGTGGGCGCGTCGTAGAACGGCGGCACGACCATGATCGAGTCGGCGCCAGCTTGAGCGGCGTGCTTGGCCAGGTCGACCGTCTTCGCTGTAGACAAGTCGCCTATGCCGGCCATGACGCCGACGCGGCCCTTGGCGGATCTTATGACAGCCTCGACGAGCTGCTTCCGCTCTTCGACGGACAGGGCGGTGAACTCGCCTGTGCTGCCGCCGGGGACGAGGCCGTGCACTCCAGAGTCAATGAGGCGGTTGATGTGCTCATCGAGGGCCTGGACGTCGATGGAGCCATCTTTGCGGAAGGGGGTGATGAGGGCGACGTAAATGCCCTTGATTTCTTGGTGTGACATACTTTAGGGAGCTGTGGGAGGATATCAAGAGGTGGTGTACGAGAGATGAAGGGTGTCAGAGACGGGGATGGAGAAGGATGAGAAGAAAGGCCAGCTCTGAAGGGAGAGGAAAGCCAGAAAAGGGATATATGTTTGTCCAACTCATAGGAGAAAAGCTCGAGATGGAAGTGTCTGAGAGGATAAGGTATTAGTAGATAAGAGTAGACGGTGCCATTTCGTCCTGTTGGCAATGTCACCAGCACTCGCCTCTCTACTGGCAACTGCTCGGCCTTACTTCACCATTGCGGCAAGCCCGCACAGTAACGGAAGATCCATAACTCTGGCCGCCGATATCGAAATGCCATTGCATCTCTGCGAAACTTGGTCACATCGCGAGGCGCGAGTGTTGCCGTCGGGGAAACCTGCCTGAAGTAAAAGCAGGATCGTGTGTTGCGTGTGTGTGGAGACAGAATCGATGTCGATAGAGGGCGTCCTCAGCGCGACTAGAACTTAGTCAGTATTAGTCCTTGGCTTCCACAATCAAAAATAATGACCGAAAAGAGATACCAGAAACCGATGCTGGTTACCCAATCTCATCAGCCAAACGAGCATTTGGGTCCGAAGATCGGTACGTGAAGGCTTGCCTCGAGAGGTTTCGGTGCCTCGCTATAATGATGCTCGTAAGTATGGGTGCAGGCAGATTAATTGACAAGCCTTCATAAGCAATCATGAAACCTCAAGTCAAGACCAGGCATGCCTATAATACGCAAGGGAACTGCTGAATAGGTATAGAATCCGGAGGTATTCAGCGTTGTTGTGGCCCCTCCGGGACTGAACAGTGTCAAGGCATTTCAAGAGCTAGGAATAGACTCTGAAATCTGGACGATTCCTTTGTCTTTGTCCATTTAAAAATGTATAGTTGATTCGATCCCAAATAAATCGGTTTCGGTATTGATCTTACTTCTCTCCCGGACTCCTAAGCCGCCTTACCGAGCGCCCTGGCTTCCTCCGTAACCGCTCTCGGTATCTCAGCCTCCAGCCCGTTAACATGCTGTGGCCGCCACCCAAGTCGCTCAATTGCTCGTCGTGCCTTGCTCCTGGCGTTGGTTCCGTACAGCACGGTGCTATGGGGAAGTAGATTGTTGGCCTCATCACCAAGCACCTCGTCTACGTCCCTGTTGGCGATCCAACCTTGTTCCGCCGCAAAGGAGGCCACTCGACTAGAGATGTCGCCGAAGGGCTATTTACCGTATCATGTTAGCATTTTACCATGTCTTGGATCCATATAAAGGCAGGGCGCGTCAAAGCAAGTGTGCGGAACTCACCAACTCCCCAGTGCCAGTGAGGTAAATGCCGTTCAGACCCCAGAGGCCTTCAGTCGCCTGATCACTCAGCGCAGCCTTCACAAGCAGAACGAACAACTGTCCCAGATCCTGAATGTGCACGTTTGACCATCTGCTCAAGCCCTGGCCGACTTGGAGGCCCTTGCCCCTCTCCAGCGTCGCCTTGGCCAGCGATGGGATCTGCACGCTGCGCTGATTGACAGGGCCTTGACCCGGACCGTAGATGATGGGCGGTACGACAAGAGCAGTCTTTACTTGCGGCGTGCTCTCAGCGACTGAGAGCAGGTAGTTGTCCACGGCGCGGCTAGGGTGCTTCTTGATCAAGCTGTGAATAGCAGCGACTCCGTCGAGATCGTCGAAGATGAGATCGCTAGGCGATCCTGGGACTCTGGTGCTGTCGGCAAGCTCGTCTGCTGCTAGTAGAGATGCTCCAGAGATCTGTATCCAACGCGCTATATCGCACACAAGCCAGTGTTAAGACACTTGAGGTCTCGAGCATGCTGACGGAGAGTTTGTGGAGGCTCACCTGGCTTGCCTGATCTGTTCTGGAGGGCTTTGTGGATTGTTTCAACACTCTTCAAGTGCCCAGTCGCAGCCAAGTCTGAACAAAGTGTCAATATTTTTGAATGCGGGCTGACTCGTCAGCTGTTCAACTTTTGAGACTCACGGAGTACGACACTGGCGTCGCTGGCCTCTTTGCTCAAGACGCTCTCGTCGTCAAGAGAGCCCTCGACGATCTGCACGTTGGGGTACGCGGTAGTGATGGCTTCTCCCTTAGTCAAGTCGCGCACGAGAGCCCGGATGGTAAGCTCGGGGTGCGCGTTGACAAGTGCATGGAGGACTTGACCCCCGATGTAGCCTGAAGCCCCGGTGCTGAATGATCGCGGAGGTCAGTACGCCAGTGACAGCGATGCGAGCACGAAGGTGTAAGTGGCTTACAGAAACACGCGCGACATGCTGGACTGCGGGCACCAATTTGTGATTAATGTGGTACTGGCTGGTTCGCGAAATAAGTGTAGTGCATGGACGATAGAATGAATGAAGAAAAGGAACTCAGTGTCAAGAGTGTTCTCTGTGCAAAGGTTGAGCTTAAGAATCACTGGCAGGCAGATGACGCCAGACTGCCTTATAAGCTTACAATCGTTCAAAATGACAAATCAGGCAGTTATTCGCGCCAGAGTAACCTGTCCGCCTGAGGGGCTATGGGCGCGCTTTTCCAGTGGTAGCAAAGTGTGGAAAAACATGGAGCTTGGCTTGATAAGCAAAAGCCTACGCTTAAGTCTGCAGACCAGTTCGCTGTCACGAGGAGGAAATGCAGACGAGAGAAGTTCCTGTTGGCGAAAGCCTTTTGTTCGAAAATATTGCTACTTGAGCCTTCGTTATTTAAGCAGTAGAGCTTAATAGTATTTACTTATCCAGCTGAAGCCTTGGCGCTACGAGCTACATTATGGTAACTAGCTAGCAGTCTTGTACCTAACATATATTGCTATTATACTCGCTATTACACTGGCTATTACACTGGCTATTACACTGGCTATTACACTGGCTATTACACTACCTGTTCTACTTGCTATTATATGAGTTATGCTAGGAGTTATTTATTTAAAGGTGTGCTGATAGTGTAGATATTTGATTATTGCTTTTCGAAATGTAGAGGAATAAGTTTCAGTGCCCTCTCGACATTTTCTGAAACGACCTCACGATGCGACGCATCGGCTTGCTCCACCGACGGCAATACCTATTAGCTTCCGGATCGTACAGCTCGCGATCTAATGTAACATTGATTAAAGCGGTGTATGCCAAATTTGCTTCTCTTTCCTCTTTTCTCCGCCTGTTTCCTATCTCCAATATAACTCATCGTGCGACATGTCGTGGAACACAGCATGGAGGGGGGCTTCTCTTAAACCAGGTCCGACGGACTGAGCTTGCCGCGTCTGAACAAACACACGCCAGGAAGCCGAGTCTCCCTTACACGCGCCAGGCTGTCAGAAATTTGACATGTTCAATGTTCTTATTTGTCGATCATATATGATGGACGTATTGTGCATGCTGCCAAACGTTGGCGCGACGTGGGCGATCAGGGGCAAGGATCTTCGAAACGAGACTCGGCGGCAGCTTACACAGTGTTGGGGGCCGAATCGAGGCTGAGGTTCGCGAGAGATATTCCAGGGAACTGTGGCTGACGACGACGTCTTGAACATGATACGTGAGGGGCTATGACAGACTGCATCTGATCATTATTAGCAATCGGTCTGGAAGAATGAGACGTTACTTCAGACGAGATCGTAACCAGAGGAGAGTTGGGGCAGCATCAGACGAAGAAGGGCTCTCCACGACTATAAGAGCGACTTGTCATCCCAGACGGCAAGCTATTATTACCAACAGCCAGACTTTGATCAGGTATCTAAACTCAAGCTGCTTCCAGTCATCTCTTAAAGAACTTCTTCACGAATCATAATTTTCACTTTCCTCAAAACAAAACTCATGATGGTCAAGTTCACATATTCAGTCATCCTCGCCCGTGAGTACAGGAACCGATGTCGAGTATGGATCGACAGGAGAAGAGTCTGACATTTGGAATTTAGTGGCAGCCATTGCGCATGCTGTTCCATGCCCGCGGCTCAAACCTGATCCAGCGGGTGCCGCCAATGTTGGCAACGGCAAAGGCTTGCAGTTCATCACAGGCGCTTGCTTGAACAACGCTGATTGTGCAAGCGGCTGCTGTGCCGGCTTGAACGGCGCGGGTATCTGCTCGGGCCCTGCTGTAGGCAATGCGCAAGGCAAGACTGGCTGTGGCTTCGGAGGAGAGGGCGCTGCTGTCCAGACTCCAGCCCCAGTCGCCGATCAAGGGGAGGAGACTGAGAATGCAGGCGAAACCCCAGCAGGAATCGACGAGAGCGCAGCTGGAGCACAGAACGTTGGCAAGGGCCTTGGATCGCAGTTCATCACTGGTCAATGCTTCTCGAATGCTGACTGCGCTTCGGGTTGCTGTGCAGGAAGACAAGGCAGCACCACTGGAGCTTGCTCAGCTGTGCTGGTAGCCGAGGCCAACGGCAAGACTGGTTGTGGCTTTGTTCAGACTTGAGTCCCTCTCCACTGCGAGGCATGTGTAAAATAATACCTGAGCTGAAGCTGGTCCAGCCAGGTGCGTGGCGTTGGGCCATTGTACAATAAGCTTGTCAATAATGAGGTCCTCATGGTGAATGATGGCGAATGAGAAACCTGTCAGTGGAGGAGTTTTCAATAGCTCTCACAGAGACTATTTGGTGTCCTTGTAGACTAATATGATAGCTGGTGTAGAACAGCACAATGGGCTCGGCAAAAGTGTGTGAAGCTGGCTGGGGTTAGATAGGATGTTGGCGCGCGCCAGCTGAAGAATGTTTCTGCTGCCAGTGAAAACCCCCTTGCCTGAACCACAATACAGAATGGCCGAGAACTCCACTGACCTGGTGGAAGAACACGCATACTAGCGGGAAGGACATGCCAGTCCAGCGCGACTTCTAAGTGCGATTTGAGACAGTCTCGCGCCGCGTGAGGCTCCAGCCACGCGAAACAGTGTGGATGGTGAGCGCACTGCGGGGCTTGCACAGTCTGCACCAGCCACAGCCGTGGGGACTAAAGCTGCTCAGCTCCGACGTGCAGGACCATCCACCCACCACATACCAAGCCATGGCCAGCTTCATCAGTGAGCGTGGTAGCCAACAATGCGCATTCCAAGGAGCGCGTAGGCTCTATGGGGGCGGCAGGATCTCATTGTCATGCTAGTGACGCTGAGAGCATGCCATTGTGAGATTTTCGCGAGAGGTTGGAGCTGCGACTCAAGTCTATTAAAGACTGGCCTTCCAACCCAGGATGAGATATTGGAAGCAGATCATCATCACCACTCACTCAACACTCTCAAGACATATCTCAGAGATCAAACCAATCCAATACCGCTCTGACATCTTTATTCGACCCTTTTCTTCTTCTTCACCAATACTACTGACATTTGCCCGTCATGTCACGCCACGTTCTCGGCATGGGCCTCTTGGCCGTCACCGTGGCTGCACAAGCCACCTTGGCCAGCTCTGGTTTCCAATATGTCGGCTGCGTTGAGGCTGATCCTAAGTTATTCGGACTCAACATCGACTTCTCCACGCCTTTCACACCTCAGCAATGCCAGGCAGCTTGCGCCGGCAAGGCCACCTACACTGCCATTGGAGGCGGCTGCCATTGCGACGTGCCTTCTCAACAGCCAGACGTCACTTTCAAGATTCTGGATGAGGCAGCCTGCGCCGTCCTCTGCATCCCCGGAAGCCCAGATGCCGGTCGATGCGGTGGTTCCGGCGAGGGCGAAACGGCTGGCCATAAATTGTACAGCTTGTACAAGAAGGCAACCGAGGCAAGACATGCTGCCGCCGCCGCCCACAAGGACGAAGATTGCGACAAGGAAGAGGATGCTGCTGTTGCAGCTGCAGCCAACATGATTGGCACTGTCTCTGTCGTCATCCAGACCGTCTACTCTTGTCCTCCACAGAAGGAGGACTGCCCCCTCCGTGCCGCAACCCAGCTCCCAGTCCCAGCCTCGTGTCCACCTGGGGGATGCCAGCCTTCTGCCGCTGCCGCTACCATTTCTGCTGCCGTGTGTCCACCTGGGGGATGCCAGCCTGCTCCCGCCCCGGCCCCGGCTCCAGCTCCTACATCTACTACGGCTCCTGCCCCGTGCCCGCCAGAGGGATGCGCCCCTGTGATCATCAACAACAAGGTTCCCCAGGCCTGCCCTGCCGGTGGATGCCGTTCTTGCCCACCCCAAGGTTGCCCGCCTTGTACGGGTGCCCAGTGCTTGCCTGCCTGCCCTTCCGGCTGCGTGGCGCCACCACCACCAGAGACATCTGCGACTCCTACCCCTACGCCGTCCGCCTCTCGCTCATCCGCATGCTCTGGATGCAACGGCCCAACGACCTTGGTAGTCGCGCCATCTTTGTCCTCAACCAAATCGATCGCGGCACCCACGTCTCAGACAAAGCCCCAGCCAGTGCCTTCTAGTTCGGGCACGGCCGTGAGCAGAGGTCGGCAAGAACGTGTGGGAACGGTTGAGTTGCTGACCATTGTCGGCGCTGCAATTGTGCTCTTGGCATTCTAAATAGTCTTTTCACCCGGAGTTTGGTGTCGCTTACTTGAAAAACTTGATTAGCATTGGTTAACATTGGTATGGCATGGGAAAGGGAGTTTGCTTTGGCGTTTTGGAAAGTGGTTGTTTTCCGGTGTACAACTTGAGTCCAAACTACACACACTCATTCATAATGATAAGACACATAAATTCTGAACCTCTTTGGTACTCCTGTCCCCTCCGTTCGTTGCAAGAAACTTACTGTAGAAGCTGTCTTCATTCGTATGCCCAACTTCCGCAAACATGTCGACCAAACAGTCGCGGAGCTAGGGGCGAGGGGCGTCGGTCAATGGCACATATCTTACGCCGAAGAGACGTTTCTGCGTGACTTGACCTTGTTGATCTTTCTCAATTTTCCAGACATGCTGCGAGTCCCCGTACGAATCGTCGTCAACAGGGATAAACATGCTTTGCAGGGTTAGTGCTGGAATTACACCATCGTTCGAGGTCTGTTCACGCTTACCAGCCAGGTGCCTTGAGCTGTCTAATGAGCTCAGGATGGACTTCTCTCGCGGATGCCCCGACATGAATGGCGTCCCAGGAATTCGAGCCGTCTGGGCTGCTCGAGGCACTGGCTTCTATCCAGCCCAGTCTGCCATCGCCGACGCAGAACTTGACCCGTCCTTCAGCAAGCAGACGCTGGCCGTCCTCGCTCCGCGACATGTTTCTTGACCCAAGATCGCGCAGTTCCACAATGTGCTCTAGGCCCACCACCAAGCTATCTGGTCCGGAGAGCTCGGCAAGAATGTGCGTGAGGTAGCCAGAGCCAGAGCCAACGTCGAGGATTCGACGTGGACATGTCCCCGTGGGAACCAGGTAGGGGAGCATGTGTTCCACGGCAGCAGCATGCATGTGAGGGGCCGAGATGGTGGCCCTATGGCCGATTGACTGCGGTGAATCTTCATATGGTCTCACAGGTGCATAATGTGCTCGATCAACCTAGCGGCGAACAGTCAGACCTCCCGTTCAGGGGCTGTCAACGAGAAGCACACCTTGACGAACGCGTCCTTGACACGTTCATCGGTAATCAAGCCGTTCTTGGCCATGTTTTCAACCAGAGCAGTATTGCTCTCGCCTGAGCATGTCCATGCCATGATGACGTGACGTCGGGTGACGCTGCGTTGAAGACTGAGGACTCGTCTTGTCCACCAAGGGCAGCGAAGGGCGAGCAACGGGAAGGTAGCCGTTGGGTGCATATAAGAGAATGATTAACTGACGGGATATGGATGTCACGGAACATAATCCCATGCGCGGAGTAGGCAAGACTTACTTGGGCAACTGCAGAGTATCAGATCACAGTGTCCCACAGCCCCCCACAGTGGCCCCTACGCTGAGGAGGACCTAATGGTGGCTCGCGGAGATGGAACGTCATGCTCGGTTCACTGGATTCACCGCCTTATCAGTCACGACAGACAGTGGCAGGATCCTCGGGACCTGTACCACATATGGAATTGAAGCCCTATTTAGACTCTTATAAAGTTCATAATCAACCAGATTTATTGCCTATTCTGATTGAGGATAGCTCTGGCTAACGCGGTATGATGAGCGAAATAAAGCTTGGAGAAGACGCGACTCCGTGACACAGTATGGGTACCAGATACCTTGAAAGAACAAAAAACCAAGTAATAGAGAAAACACCACAAACACCCTGAACTCCGGCCCTTCAAACATGCAGATCCGAGTCTTCTTCGTATGGAACCTCCAAAAAGCCAGCAATAGCCAATGAGGAAAGCCAATGCAACAAAATTCTGCAAGATACCCATCTCAAACAACCCTCTCCGTACTTTCACCCTCCGCAATGATAGGCACACCCAAACCTCGATCTGGGCTCTGCAAAACCAGCTGCTCATGCCTGCGTGCTATGAGGAATTCGGCAATGCTCTTGATCAGGAGGAACCACCCAGCTACCATCAAAATGTATCCCATCCAATCACTCATCCCAATGTCCTCAATACTGCCTCCGCCCTCAGTGACATCGCCGGCGTCGAAGTCGTGTGAGTTCGGGTCTGGAGGGTCGGCGTACCCATCAGGACCACTCATGACTGGAGGGTCGCCGTCTGTAGCACCCTTCATGTAGAACCCATACTGAATGCAGGTTATGCCGAGACCGGCGCGAGACCCATTCTTTGCCGCGTGAGACGAGTGAAGCAGGTACGTGAGTAGGAAACCAACGAACTGGAAAGACGTGGAGATCATGCAGTTCCAGATAAAGGAGAATACAGAGCCGACGGGCATTCCTTCAACGTAGACATCATCCGCGCCGCCCATCCCGGGGGCCAGAATAGTCGTCTCCCAATATGGTGGTGCAGCATCTGCTGCTGCTTGTTCGTATGACTGCTTCGGTCAGCTAAATCGTTCTGGTAATGCCGAGAGCAAGTCCACAGAAGGTCTCCTTACAGGTGGCATTTCCTCCTTTTCCGACTCGACTCTTTCGGGCCGGGCAGACATATTCGCGAAGACACCATCACTTCCCACACCACCACCCATAACTCGTTGCGGACGAACGGCTGAAGAGACTGGTGTTGACGGAATCTGCGATGATGGCATGGTGGAGGGTGCGTTCACGTTATGCAAAGCGTCAGACGACGTTCCGACGGACGGACCAGACCCTCGCCTGACGAGCCGCTGTCTGTCATCTCCTTCGTCGTCGCTCGACTCATCGGAGTCATCGAAAGCATCAGCCAGAGTGGGATTCACTTGTCGATTTCGGTTCGGCGACGAGGCGCGGGAATGAAAGGAGGGAGGAGGGGAATTTGGCGCAGCGCGCAGCGGTCGAGGTTCCTCGGGTGACACGTAGTCGTCGTCATCTTGGGCGTTGACCTAGAACGAAGGGCAAGGTCAGCGACATGTCCTTTGAAGTGGCGTCCAAAAGAATGCAACATACCCTCTCGTATCCAACGGCCATGGCTGGAATTAGTGATGAATCTGAAGCAAAGTGATGGTGGACGGCGTCAAGATGTTGCGATCGACTGGTAGGAGCGGAAGTGGGTTCGTTACTCGGAAGCGCAGCTCGTTATGGGTGTCGGCGACAGACGACTCTCGTCACAGTCCAGGCGCCTATGGCAGGACCTATGCGCTGATGCAGATGTCGCAGGGAGAATATGTACGTGAAGACACGAGCAAGGGTAATTCATCAACCAGATGACTGATAAGAAGGCGGTCGAACATCAGGGACAATCGCCACGTTAGAGAGGGGAGGCCTTAGGCCAGGAGGCGACACAGCCACTTCAATGGTGGCCCGGGCTACAGGCGATTACTTAATCACATCCACCAGTCTAGACCGTTCGCAGTCGGTATTGGTACGAAGTCGGAGGTACAAATTTTAGTGCACCCTTGGGTTGCAAGTTCAATGACGCGCTCGCCTGGATGTGATTCTGCTTTTGTCCTCTTATGCCCAGAACGTGAGCAGCTTCCCCAGCCAAGAGAGTAATCATGTCACGTCCGCTATCAGTAAGTACTCATACTTGCGGGAGAGACTGGTGATAGGTGTTTACTGACGAACCATCTGTAGCAACGAATTTACGCGACGGTGTTTTCGAAGTGGCCGAAGCAAGAGCTGCGTCCTGATTACCAATTCCAAGATGCGGTTCAACAGGCTGTGCAGAGTCGCTACCAACACTACAAGCCATCAATGGAACAAGAGGAGTTGCTGAAGGCCCGGGCATTGCAGTTCTTGGTGCAGGACAAGTTTATGAACCGGGTATGTTAAGCTCTCCCCGGGATCGATGGGCTAAGGGTTGCTGACATACGACAGTATCGACTGGGACAGAAAATGCTGAAGCCGAAGAGTCAGCCTACGTACTTCGATGACCTTGTGCGAGAGATCGAGGAAGCACCGAAGCGGAGTTGGTTCGAACGCCTTGGAAAACGCCTGTCCGGCATGATTCGTTTACAGTAACGGTTACACATCGGCTATCTGGCATTTCTATCGCATGTACAATAGTGTACGATATAGTGTGCAGTTGTGGCAGACTAGGACTGCATTTTCATCGAGATACCCAACGCCACGGCGGAATGAGGGCGACTTTGTCCTGAACATTTACTCAGCGCGCGATGATGCTTTGACACGAGCAATGGTGAGCAATGTGCCATTCTGTGGGAACCAAACACATTCATCAACAGCCACCTTCGCCGACTCAACACGTCAATTAACGAACGGCGGCCTCCCAGTGCTCAGACGTCGCTAGTAAAAGGATCGAGTGAAGAGACAGACGGCAAGGCAACAAAAGAAAAGAAAGACGGCAGGAAGTGCAGAGGATGTTGTTCCACTCGAATCTTGCATGGGAAACACAATTACAAGGCATGGAGCGATGCGTCGTGAGAGACAGCATACCAGTGGCTCGGATATCGAGCGTACATGTTTGCTCGTTGGGTTACGTTCTAACTCGCTAACCCTGGACTCAAAGAAGAGACACTTTCATTTCTATTGATCGTCCCTCGCAATGACAAAGACTTTGCAATCATGGATCTTCCCCGGAGAAGAAATAGAAAAGCCACGTTATTTGTCATTTGTTTACCCCACGAGTCTGCAGTTCGCGGACGTCATTGCCCTGCAAATACCGATGGCGCAATCCTTCCCCAACATGGCGACGACAATTGAACCAATGGCCTCACACAGATGAACGCGTCAGACCTGCCACTTTCGCCCTAGGCAGGCACATAATGATGATAGGCGCGACCTCCTATATAGGTTGCTCTACATCTACAAAGTTATAAATCTGGCCAAGACATACCAAGGAATGTGCCAAAAACGCTAAAGATCCAAGTCAACTATAATCAGATTGCCCACAATGTCCACAGACGTTGGTCCTAAGAACAGCTCCGATGAAGGCAAAAGCTCGCCGGCCCCTTCAGCCGAAGTGGAGGAAGTGAGAGAGAGGGCCTTGCTCCGGAAAATTGATCGTCACCTTCTCCCGGCTGTCGGTGTCCTTTATCTGCTGTCCTTTCTCGACCGATCCAATGGTATGTCCTACTCGTTGGGCTCGCTGCAGACGTTCGACTAATTGAAGAAAGTCGGAAATGCTCGAATTGAAGGATTGACAACTGACTTGAATATGAGTGCGTGAGAACGAAGTCCCCCCGTCATGATTGACCCTTTCTCACACGATGCGATTGTACAGCTGGCAATGAGTACCTTACCGGACTGACGCTCTACTTTATTGGATATGTTCTCTTCGAGGTACTGCGTCTTACGACATTGTGACGAAGCACAACGAAGCTGACTTAGTTTTAACTTTTTAGATTCCGTGCAACATCATCCTGAAGAGGACAACGCCACGTTTCTGGTTGCCAACTTTGACGATCGCCTGGGGAGTCGTTGCGACTTTGATGGGCATATGCCAAAGCATGGCTGGGTTTTTCGTCGCCCGATTCTTTCTTGGCGTCACAGAGTCAGGTAAGTATCACTTCAGTGCTGGAACGAAGGCAACTCGAAGCCACTGTGCAATTTCTACACATGTTCGTGTTCTCAAGACTGACATGCACAGGCTTATTTCCTGGCGTCGTGTTTTACTTCTCCATGTGGTACAAGAGAAGAGAGAGACAATACAGGATATCGCTCTTCTTCAGTGCGGCTTCATTAGCAGGTGCATTTGGCGGCATCTTGGCCTGGGTGAGTTACCTGACAATTCATAGCTAGCAACAATTGACATCAACAGGGTATTGGACACATGCGAGGAACAGTGTGGCATAACAGCTGGAGATGGATTTTTATACTGGTAAGTTCACATGAGTCCAGCAGCTGAACACTGATTGAACACTACTCAGGAGGGAATCGCAACGGTTGTCATCGCGGGAGCGGCCTATTGGTTCATCCAGAACTATCCGGACACAGCCACCTTCCTGACGCCAGTAGAGCGTAAATTCATTCATGATCGTCTCGCTGCCGACAGTGACGCGACACACGATGAACGATTTACGTGGGCCAACGTATTGTCTGCACTGAAGGACCCGAAGTGCTGGCTATATGGCGTGGGATTTCACACCATGAGCTTGCCACTCTATACGCTCTCGCTCTTCCTTGTAAGGATCGTCTGTGGCTCGTGAAGGTTCAAACGCTCACATCCTCACAGCCCACAATTATTCGTGATCTCGGCTATACTGCAGCTGTTGCTCAGCTGCTCACGATTCCACCATACGCTTTTGCTTTCATCACCACGCTGTCGATTGCCGTCATCTCAGAAAGACAGGGCCAGAGGGCAATCTTCATTGGTGGCTCGGCACTATTTGCAGCAATTGGATACATCATTTTACTCACCAACAAGGACCCAATCGCGAAACCTGGGGTATCTTATGTCGGGACCTTCTTCGCCGCTGGTGGAATTTATCCGGCGACGGCCCTTGTGCTTTCCTGGCCGGCTATCAATGTCTCAGGCCAGACGAAGCGTGCCGTTGGCAACGCGATGCAGATCACCATTGGCAACTTGGGTGCGGTGCTTGGAACACAATTGTACCGGTCCAACGATGGTCCGCGATTTGTTGTGGGACATTCTTTTGCCCTGGGTTACTTGGTCGCCAATGCTCTGTTGTGCGCCGTACTGCGATGGGTTTTGAAGCGCGAAAACCAGCGCAAGGCAGCGATCACAACAGAAGAAGTTCACTCCATCGGCAGCATCGACTCATGGCCAGGAGATTCTGATCCAAGATGGCGGTTTGAATACTAGGCGGGCAAAATATGGAGGCCATTTGCTAATGAGCCTCGGCCATCGTTGGTCGATGGTTCTTGCTCAAGGACATCGTATCGCAGTTACATATGGATGTTTCAACGCACGTTGACGGCCGCGTTTCCCGAGATTGACGAATTGATGTTCTTGCCCCAAGGCTGTTCCCGCGTAGCGTTCCAGTTCACCCAAGCCGTGATAGAGATGTTGCGATTTCTTGGAAATTTCGAGCGAGCAGCTAGGCGCATCTTACCACCACCGTCAACACTGCCATCAGGAATCCTGACCCCGCAGCAGTTCTCGATGAATACGGCATTTGCCCCATTATTTGAACGGCTGATGTTCCCGATTTCGACGAGAGGCTATGGAATCGCAGTGCAAGCCGAGGCATAGGTATATGAATTCCACATTTGCAGAGTCTGAAGTCCGGACCCTGGGAGCCTGAGAAATCCGGAAAACGGAAGATCCCAGCAAAGCGTTAGAGCCGACACTAATCGGCGTAGACGGGGTTTAAGGGAAGGGCTCATACGCGGCAAGGTCAGATGGAGTACTCGTGCTGGAAATCCATCGTCAAAATACTTGCATGACAATAGGTTAACTGTCTCGGGGGCTTATCGGCAGCCTCAGCTCTGGCCGATGGGCCTAGCGCCGGAGCTGCCACACCACCCTACTTGGCTCCATTGACTCCATCACCAAAGGCAGAATCCGGGGTGGACAGACTAACTTTGAAGTCCTGGCCCCATTCCCCCCTCTCCAAGTCAAGTGTGGGGAAGCTCTCCGCACCGTTGGCCGGCCGAGGTTCAGGTTCAAATGCCACCAACAGTGTCCAATAGCAGTCACAGATTCAGAACCGGCATGGGTCATGAGGAGGGGTCAATTGAATCTTTGCCGCCTGTCCTAGATCCATTAATATCCTAGACTACGAGTACGATGATATATAGCTTTGCATTTCGCTTTGTGCAGTGGCTTCAGCAGCAGCTTCATCCTGCAACTTCGCCGACAATTCCAGGACAGAGAACTCCTACCTATAACGCAACATGATCTATTCATCCAAACGCGTCGAACTCCCCTACGTCGATATCTTGACTCTACTTTACGGTAAATAAGATAAAGTGATTCCTTCCTCTACCTTTAACTTTTGCTGAGGCAGCCAATGCAGACTCAAAACTCGCGAAGACGACTGAAGAAACCCCGTTGCATGCTGAGGCCCGGGACCCGGATCGAGTCATTACCAAAGCACATGCTCGGAAACTTACCAAGAGCTTTGCGCACTTTCTCCGCAACCATTATGGAATTGGGGCAACAGGCGCCGGGAAAGATGTTGTCGTCGGAGTCTCCCTAGGTCAATCGGCGCTGGCATGTTTCTTCCACGGTGTCCTTGCTGCCGGAGGTGTGTATTCGGCTGCGTCCCCCGCAGCGACGGCCTCAGAGCTGGCTAGACAACTTCGAGATGGAGGGGCGCGAGTGCTCACGTGCAGCAAGGAGCTGCAAAGTGTCGCACTTAAAGCTGCTGCCGAGGCTGGATTGCCCCCTAGTAACGTTATTATCCTGGAGTCGTACCCCGAGATCACCTTGAGCAATGGCGACCGGTCTCGTGTGTGTGACTTTCGACAAAGCCTGGATTGGGAATTGGTCACGGACCCGAAGGCGCTCGCGAATCGAACAGCTTGTCTGGTGTACTCGTCCGGAACAACTGGGTTACCGAAAGGTCTGCGTACCATTCCTCAAGTGCGGTCTGCTGGTGTTGACACAATGTAACAGGCGTTCGGCTTTCCCATCTCAACCTGGTTGCTGAGACCTACCTCGTTTCAGTCTTGACCCGTCCGACGAGCGATGAGTGGGAGAAGGACGGTTGGGAGGGCAGGACGATAGGTCATTTGCCCACAGCACATATTGCGGGCATCCAAGGCTATTTCATCAATCCGATGTTCGAAGGCCACATCGTGTATTGGATGCCATCGTTTAACTTCGAACAGTTTGTGAAGTACTGTGCGACGTTGAAGATCACCGGTATGTTCTCCGTTCCACCGATCTGGATGGCTATTGCCAAGCACCCCTCGGTGAAGGATCAATTCCGACACCTTCGAAGCGCCATCAGTGGAGCTGCACCCTTAAGTACGGAGATCCAAGCCGCAGTCGGCGACAAGATAGATGGTGACCTCCGACAAACATGGGGTTTAACAGAAAATGGAGGATCTGCAACGTACGCTCCGCCTGATCGCACAGACACGCTGGGCAGCTTGGGACAACTTCTCCCTAACGTTGAGATGCGGTAAGTCGCAATGAAGCCACGAAATCACAGGATGGAGTATTGACGAAATCTATCTCAGCCTTGTCGACGAAGACGGCAAGGATGTCCCGCCTGGACAGCCCGGTGAAGCCTGGCTGAGGGGTCCCATCGTGGCCATGGGGTACCACAACAATGACGAAGCCAACAGGCTGACATTTACTTCGGACGGTTGGATGAAGACAGGTGACATACTCCGTGTCGAAAAGGATTTGGTCTACGTTGTAGATAGAAAGAAGGTGCTGTTCATCGTCCAAACGAGTCATACAGTACCGGAAGCTAACACCCTGGCTAGGAGATGATCAAGTACAAAGGGTTGCAGGTTGCCCCAGCAGAGCTCGAAGGCGTCTTGGCCTCGCATCCCGGTGTTGGCGACGCAGCCGTTGTCGGAATATTATCTGGCGGAAACGAAGTACCCAAGGCATATGTTGTGCGGGCTCCCGGAGCTGCAGACAAGGTCTCCGCGGAGGCTTTGATGCAGTATGTGAAGGAGAGGGTGGCACCGTACAAGCAACTACGTGGCGGGGTCGAATTCCTTGACGTGATACCCAGAAGTCCATCTGGAAAGATTTTGAGAAGGAAATTGCGAGAACTGCAGGCCAAACTCTAACACTTGATCAGCAACTTGAGGGACTGGCTGGCGAAACTGGTGGAATTGGTCAGTTCCCGAGTGGATTTGTAGCGTTGGGACACAGATATGACCCAACGCCGGTACCGGGAACGCAGTTTAAATATTGAAACATCGAAGCATTTTTTCCCAAAACACTGACTTCATGCCATGTCCGAAACTTGCGCACACTGCCAAACTTCTTTGCGTGATTCATCGCTCCATGGTAGATGGCAAGATGGGATTTGTGGGTATGCGCCCACTGCTCTAAGCTCGACAGACTCTCGAAAAAGCCAGTGACGCATGTTTCTTTACGTGGTGCCTGCGAGTGTGTGGTCAAGTCATCGGGCATATTTCTCAGGTACCTTATACCTATTGCTCCTGTTTCGGCTGGATGTTCCCAGAGATATCGCAGACCAGATTCAAGTGCAGGCTCAAGTCTTCCCTCATAAGAGGAGGCTTCTTCGGGTCCGCACTCTTCCCAAAATTGCCCGCTGCGAATATGGACGACATTTTCGTTGTTGCTCCCCTTGAGTAGCTCCCACGAGGCAGTTTCAGCCGAGAATATAGAATACAGTGGTTTATCTGGCTTGTCGAACCGATCAAAGGCAGCATTTGGAATGCGATCGCGGGCAGCACCCCAGTATGCGGTGAGCTTATGTTCCTCAGTGCTTGTCCCCGGAAGCCTTGCCAAGCCAGGCAGGTAGTCGATGCCGGTATAGTTGGTCTCCAACCTGGCAATTGCGCTGGCGAACGCCTCATACCACAGGCCGACATGAGATCTGCTCTCGACACTCAAACGGTCATGCAGGCTGCTGAGGTCGAGTCGTGCTATGCTTCGCTTGAAGGAATCTTCGCAATCCCAATAACAGACCCACACCGAGGAGCCAGGCATGTCACTCCCTCTGAGGCAAACGAATCGTTCAACAGCAATGGGACCATCGTCTGGAGCGGCCGATATCCAGGACTCAATTTCAGATGCCGCCTGCCGCTTCGACTCAAGAGTGGTGTCAACCGATCCAGGATGTGTTTGAACTCCAACGTAGGCAGTGAAGACGGTCGTTCGATCGGGCGGGAACACAAGCTGCCAGCGGGGAACAGGCGGGGAATGATTCGGCGGTTTCGCCAGCGGGTATCTGCGAGCAGTGGGTGCTCCGTCCCTTTCTGTCTCTAGATGATGATCCATTTCTGAAGTCCGATCCATGATATTTGCGGTAACAGGTTCGAACCTCAAGCCCGTGGATGACGTTGATGGAAGACGGAGGGCCGCCCGAGTATGCACAGTGCCGTGGTGCGCTGTAACCTTAGGATAACCAGTACTAGGATGTGTGCAAGGGGCGGACCCCACTGTAGGACCCCGCTGCCTGGTGCCACGGACGGAAATTGAGGGGAACCCTACTACCTACATTCCTCCGACATTACGAACGCAGGAGCCACCTCTTCTACCTTACTGCTGTGCGACAAAGCCTGCCCTATTCACGACGCGCCTTTCTTGCAATTGCCTGGTCCCCTTATACCCGATACTGATCAAGAGTCTGAACCCTGTGAAACTGTTTGTGACTTGACAGTGTGCGGATTTGGGGGGCGAACTCTGTCGACAGACCCTCCAATATGTCTACCCAACCTCTCAAGAAAGTCTGCCTCGTGGGAGCAAACGGAAACGTGGGGGCGCCCCTGCTATCGGCCCTCGAAGCCGATGGCAATTTTGAAGTTTCCGTACTTCGCAGGAGCAATTCGTCGTCATCCAAGACGAAAACAAATGTTGCAGAAATCATCGTCTCCCCAGACCTGACCCTTGAAGAGCTTACAGACGCACTCAAGGGCCAAGATGTTGTCATCGCATCCTTCCCTCTCAAGGATGTGAACCAGCATCTTCGTCTGGTGGAGGCAGCTTTCCGGGCTGGAGTTCGACGTTTCATCCCGGCGGACTTTGGAAGTTGCGATGCTGCTAGCGAATGGGCTCAGGAGACTTTAAAGCTCTACCGAGACAAGACTTTGGTTAGGGAGAAGCTCGAAAAACTTGCAGCCAGCAGTGCTAAAGACGGCGGGAACTTCACATGGACGGCTATTATCTGTGGGCATTTCTTCGACTTTGGCCTGCGCAGTGGCCTCTTGCACTTTGACCTGGAGAAAAAGACGGCCCAAATCCTTGATGGTGGTAACACGAAGGCTTCTGCGTCGACTCTGCACCGGGTCGCTGAGGCAACGATTCGGGTGCTCCAAAAGTCTCAAGAGACAGCCAACCGCGCACTGTATATCCAGAGCTTCTGTCTCACTCAACTCGAGCTTCTTGCGGCCCTCGAAAAAGTCACGGGTAGCAAGTGGAAAGTGGAAGACCTCGAGTCCAAATCTTTTATGGCCAGGGAAAAGGCAAAGGCCGATGCGGGGGATCATGCGGCCGTTGAAGAGGTTGTGTATGTCATTGGTACGCTCGAGGCGGACTGGAGGTCGAAGGCGGACTTCGCGATGCAGCTCCTCGAGCTCGAAGACGAAGATCTCGACTACGTTCTGACTCAAGTCATTGCTGGTCACAATGCATCCCATGGATCCAGCGTCTGAAAGGTTGGTGGTGCCTTAGGACGCTGGCGCCTTGTAGCTTGATCGAAATGTGGAGGAATAAGATCGAGTGCCCTCTCGTCACTTTCTCAAGTGATCGGGTGATTTGTCTGAATCACGCTGTCCATAGCACAGCTCCACAGCTAAAGTTACCAAACAGGAGATGTTTCGTCATAAGCTTAGCCAATCCTATTGCACCAAAGAGAACACTAAAGATTGTAACTACAAATACTTTGGCTACATGAGTCTTTTTCTGATTGACGCTGTAATTTTCGCAGGTACACGTTGGTGTACGCATTCGAGAACCCCCTCTTCACTCTTCTCGCCAAAGAAAGGAGAGAAGCAAAGGTGGTACTGAGAACAGCTTATCCAAGCACGGGACAAATTTGGTGCCAATCCCTTTGCTCTACCCCTCCGCTGGTAAATCCCCTGCCGAAGACGATTTACGCCTTGCTCAAGTTCGCACCTCGCTTGGCTGCCTTGTGAATGAATTCCGTCACAACATCGGGATGTGACAGGAATGGGGAATGAGATGAATTGACATGCTCCACAAAGGCATTAGGTCCGAGAAGACCAACCATACCCTCTTGAGCTTGGGGAACGATAGCCCGATCGTCATCAGTAACGAGGTACGAAGAGGGAATATCATGCCAAGGCTCATAAGTGGAAGGGCTTTCGTAGACGGGAGCTGACTGCCAAGTCAACTCCGAAATCGCCTTCTGCTGAGCCTCTGGGCTGAGGTCGTGATAGAAGATTTCCTCTGGGTTGTCCGGATAGACGTAGTTTCCCTAAAGGTATATCAGAATTATAACGATGAGAAGTTCTCAGCTGAAGCATACCTCTCTGCGCATCCATGGAAGATATTCGTGATTTGGAAGTAGATCAACCAGCGAGAGTCCCTTGGGTACAGCAAAGGAAGTAATGTAGGTGTTCATGATCACACCGCCTTTCTTGCCAGTAGCAGCGCGCTGCTTCGCGCCGAAGCCTTCAAGAGCGTTTCCAGCAACGACTCCTCCGTAGGAATGACTGACTAGGACAATATCGGTACCGCGATCTGTTAGCTGTTGTAGGACGTCGCGAAGAACTGCCGCATCGTCGGTAGCGTTCAGGTTGGGCGGCTCCGCACCCACACTGGGCAGAGTAATCCCTATCACGGGATAACCCAGAGGCTCAAGCCTCTTCTTGACGAGGTCGAAGCAGGACGGCTTGTGCCAGGCTCCTGGGGTGAACACTACCGTGGGCCTATGAGACGCCATAATGGTTGCAATGATGGAAAGTGAGAGCTTCATGGTGGATGAACGTGAGAAGGGTGCCACTTTATATACTGTAAAAGCTTATGTCGTGGAGCCGAGACTGATAGTTTGTAACTGAACACGCATCTCTTCTACGTCCGGCGAACCCTTGGAATTTATACTCTTGAGAAATAAGAGAACGCCTTTAGCACACCGAAGCCCATGTACAAATTCCGGTCTCCTAGCAGAGCTCGGCCTTGCGTCTAACTTCATTTCTCATCAATTCTGATAGTATGATAGAGCTGGAAGTGAGGTATTCCAGTCGATGATCTTCACTCCAAGTTCCTTTCTCAAGTAACTCCGAGACTGGCTACTGAGGTTGCCGGTGCTAAGTGGAACAAGCGTTAGAGTGGACTTCGGAGAAAGGTGGATGCATTTGTCGAAATCAAACCTGCTACCCAGAATATCGGGACCTGGGGTTCGGACAAAGGTGGGGCACTCTTCCCCAGACTGCTTCCCCGCGGTGTCGTGATGTCAGAAGCTGCACCCATGAAGGTCCGCAAACTTTAACAGTACTGCTTGTATCCGCTTTACTCCGAAAGAAGTTCCCGACAGTGCATCGTCTCCAAGATCGTGGGTTTGACGATGTAACAAATAAGGTTCATCATCCCAGCTTGGGAATAGTTTCTCGGGGACTTAGCAGGGTAGCTCCGGGGAAGCCAGTTTCGAAAGGGAACAACTTCTATTCAGTTACAGAGCTGCATAATCTGACTAGATCTGAATACGCCAGACAATAGGCTTGCTAGGTTCTCTTTAGGGTGCTCCAGATCCTCAAATGCGGCTCCTCAAAGAAAGGCTGTGGAGAATCGGGGATGGGTTCGCTATCCTTGAGAGCTTGGCATGCATCTCAAAGGATGTTCATAACGAAACCAGAGACGGAAAGCGCAAGAAGAGCAGCGCTGCTATACCCAATTGGCAACAACGCCGCGACCCCGTTGCCCTGGTCCTGAGAGGTGCTACTGGGAGCCGTACTGCTAGGCTCTGCACTAGACTCTGTATTTAAGTCGGCATCAGTAGCTGTGGGTGGTGGTGCTGTGTTGGTAGCAGATGTGATGGAATCAGTCTCAGTCTTAATGGCAGAGGTCGTTGTAGGTGTGTCGTTGTCGGCCTTTGTGGTGGTTGACTTTGCGGTCGTCTCCGCCACTACGGGAGTGGAGGACGGGGACACGCTTGTCAAACTGCGCTAAGTCAGTATACCTACGGACAGCATCGAATGATAGGCTTCTCCTAGGGAGATGGATGGATGAAAGAACTCACGTTAGGAATTCCGTGCAGAATACATCGGCAACAGACATCAAGAGCTTGTCATTCTGCGTACTGTCCACGCAGACCTCCTCCTCTTCGTCATCCTTATATGCAAAACAGTGTGCGCCCCAGTCACCAAGGGTGTCATACTGGATGTCGGAAGAGCACTTTGCATCATTGCCTATGAAGCAATTCTCAAGTTTTGGCCATGCGAGACCTTCCTTGCCAATGGAGCAGAAACAGTTGTTGAATTGATCGCTGGTGATAGGACCCTGACACGATGCCTCAACGTCACCCAAGCAGGCATCGCACTCTTGCGTGCCACGAGAGGCAAACACACGGTTAGCAGCCATGGCATGAGACGCCAGGCTCAGGAAAATCAGTAACAGCATGATTTGGAATCCAAGAGTTAAAGAATGAAAGAGTTCTTGAATGAGGGCGGGTATTGGGTGGTCTTTCGGCTGAAAGGTCTCCTGGCTTGAGTTCACTTTGCACCTTGGACTTAGAAGTTTACTAGACGCGTCCAAGAAGAGGGAACTTGCAGAACTCTTTAGCTTAAAAGGATCGAGCTGCGAAGTTACGAGGAGCCTGTCGAAATAGGTGAGCCCAACTCACATCAACCGAAGTACCAAATGGTCTCCACAACTCCTTCAAAAAGGGATGCGGCTGAGGTTTTACTAGGCAGAATTTAGAGTCTCAATCTGGGACAATAACCCAAAACAACTGGGTGTTCAGTTTTCTATCCACTATCCAAAGCAGCCTTTACCACGTTTGTCTAATTTACGCGAGCCCCACGCAAATTGCATCCTGTTTGTCCGTGTATGCTGAGGCGGACCAGGAGTACCGCACAGCCAAGAGGCCTCACCTCACTACATACCAGATGGGTTTGGCCAGTCCAAGTGAGGTATGCTCCTTGACAAGCATGAACTAGTGTTGGAGCTCTGACTCCTGAAGGCCTCCCGTAAGGCAGACTTGACTCGTATCCCCCCCCCCCCCCAATTGTAGTTTGTATGCCGTATCAAAAATGGAGTCTGAGCGAAGCGGCTGAAGCGGTGCAACTCAAACTGCTTAGGCCCATTGTGTGTTTTGCGTCGCTTTAGGATACGAGGAGCCAGCATGCCTCTATACAGCGTTGTCTCATTGGACCCTATCTGCGTGCCCTGAGTGCCCTGCATTCCACCGCTCCAGTAGATCTTCTAACCCCTGTGCGTAGCATACGTGTGCCAGCATTCAAAGGTCATGGGAGTAGATTGCGTCTAGATACTTATTATCTGTGTCAGGGACGGTATTGTAATTCTTGATCTTGGTCGCCTGCCGTTACCTCCTTGTCAAGATGCGAATCCCACCTTAGCATGCCATGCGACGATCCGTCATCTGACAGGCACTAACAATCTTATAGCCCTGTTGCCCGAGGTGTGAAACCCAGGCCAAGTTCCTCTTCAGCACCCTCGGCTATAATGATGATGGCGTCTCGCTCGGAATTAGAATACACGCCTTCATCCACGACATAATCAGCAACCAACTGGACAGCTTTGACAGAGTTCTCATGCCTATTAAAAGGCGCGTCGACCCAGACTAGATCGGGGAAGGTGGGGCCGTCAGACCCGGGCGACTTGATATCCTTCACTGGAACGTTATATGAAGGAGGCTGTTGTTACGCTTCTTGGTTGGGACATCAGTTCGCACCTTGCCTAAGACGACGCAGGGTTCAACTCCGTCAGGAGTAAGAGAAGATAGCTTGGCCAACGGCAATATAGTAGGGTCGTGCCGTTAAGTCCGCAGTGGTAAAGAGTAAATCTCCATTAGTTTTGTACTCGTTCCCTTGACTGCTGACTGGTCTAATGACCACTGAGGAGACCACCATCCTCCCACCACCCGGGGTCTTTAGCCTCTCAGCATTGGGCCGCTTTGCCTGATCATCGAAGAGCAGTGAAACGTCCCTTATAGTAAATGCTCAAAAAGCTCTGGACTCTGTCGCGTTTCTCCTGAAAGATGCCCTTGTTAAAACGCACTTGGTTGAGCCGGAGAGGCCACAGCGGTGCGGTGCCGCCTGTCCCAGGGCTGAGATCTGCGGGGCCGGCAAATGTTAAGACAAGACCGGCGACAGTTGCGATTATCATAACTCGGAATATTCGCCGCAATAACTTGTCAAAGAAGTATTCCAAGCAACAAGGTGGATTAAGGCCGTACTGCTTGAAGAAACTGCGAATGGCTAAAGCCAAAGGCGAAGACCTCATCGTCTATGAGTATAGTTGATAAATGTAGTCTAAGATGATCTGCGGTTTGCCTGGCGATAGCTAACGATACACGAGCCAGCCTAAATGAAGAGCATGCAGCTAAATAAACGCTAAGAGAGGATGTCGACGGTAAAGAGTACGTACCAGACTCGTCGAACTCAGTCGTTTCGTTAAGGCACCATAGCACCGCCTGGTCCTCCTCCAGGTCGCGGTCATCTAGAGCGTCGTGCTAGTATCCCTTAAGATTGAGACGGCCACCCCTGCTATAGCGACAAAGTCTAAGCCACCTGAGAGATGAGTCCCAACAGGGACATCGGCACGTAAGCGTCGGTGGATGGCGTTGAGAACCTAAACGTGCAGACCGCCTCCTCTGTTCGAGGAGCGCCGCACTATCATGTCAAGTAAAAGACTGACCCAACACGCTTTTGACGTTGTGTGGTCAGGAAGATGCAATTCATGCAATGAGAAGGCAGAACCTAAAACCATATGGGTAAATTCTGGTACAGGCATTGCCTATACCATGGGGCCTCTCACCTTGCGACATTTTTGCAATAAACTCCTCTCATCGAATAACCAGCCATCATCAATCAGGCTCTTCATGTCCCCTATTGGCTAACAGCCATAGGGCAGGAGCTCCTTCGACTCGGAGCTAACGAGCAAGTGACCCAAATTAATTGTCCAGAACAAGGGCCTAGTCTAATGCCAAAACGATATCGAGCCCGGGTAGAGGTACTGACAACAACCATCGCAGAAGACCAGCGCGAACTCGCCACGCAAGAAGAATAAGAATCTAGCTTATAATTCTGCCTTGCGCTCGTAAGGCATCATGTATAACTCGCTTTTGATAATTACATGTACATTATTCTTTTCGCGATGGAACTGTTGTGTGTTACGGTTCAAGGAGCAGGGAATGTGAGGTAAAGTGATCAATACACGAGATTCTCTGTATAAAGCTAGCAAGGAAGCCGAGATGTGTAGAAGTGATGGTTTCTCTCAAGGTTGGAGGGGCAGGTGGAGAATATATCAGTCACCCCTGCATCCTGCACGTGACAGGAACAGCAGCTTACCAGCTCATTAATAGCGAGGCGCGATTGTTCCAGGGCTAATGCTTTTGGTAGCTTGCCGCTTTTTGCATGGTCCGGTATCTTATTACTAGCTTTATTATCCTTGCTAACTCAAGTGCTGCGGAAATCAGGCCCGCGATCCTTCATGCTCTCTAAACTCTCCGCAAGCTCCTTTGCACTTTGTTAAGGTAGCCTATAGTGAGCGCATCTTGCTGCATATTATCTAAAGCAACAGTTCCTATAATTCCATACAGATTGAAAGTACCAAGTGCGGAGGAACGGGACGGTAGGTAAAGGAGTTGAGTGAACAGATGCGGGAATGTGAAGGGCAAGAGCCTGGGTGTGTGATAGAATGGATTTAGATCTTAATAGCTGCGACAATGTTTGCATTAAGTAATAACAATGTGGTGGAAACTAAGCACTAAAGAGTGTTGTAACAGAGACAGCGCCAGTAGTGACTGCTTACTCTCGCATCTAATCAATGTAGGCATAGCCTGTCTTATGCAGGTTAGAAACGAGTCTATCCAATTCTGCAGTTAAGTTTGCATGCAGCTGTTCGAACAAGACACGTTACTGGCAAGTGGTCTCTCTCCTTTGAGCTTGGTTTTCTGTCTCACGTTAGTAAATCGGCGTATAGCAATCATGTAACATCAGTATCAGACTCACAGCCAGTTGGAAAGAACACACGAAACTCAATCCCGAGGCAACCATAAAGAAGGCCCACACTCTCTTCATAGCACTCGCAATTAGTGGAATGATTAATTCTTTATCACCATCAGAAAGGGTCCTGAAGGCTTCGCTGCTTGTACCTGCAATAAGATCGACGATGATTGAGTTCGGGAGAGTTGGCAGGGCGTTGCTGATCTTATGCATAGCTACGTTGTGAAAAAGGCTGCCACTGATCGCGAGGAACAGGACCATGCCGAGATCCTGAGCTAGTGATCCGAATTGTTAGCATTTTCTCAAGTGGGCGACTTTTGGATTGTGGAAATTTACATATCGTCATAGCACCGATCACGTTCGGGATGTCACTATCCTTTACCAATGCCTGCGCAATGGCGAAACCAGCGACGATATAGCATCCTGCGCCTGCACCAACCAGTATGTTGTATCCGTAAATCTCAGAGTTAGAGCTCTTTTCAGTGATAGTAACTAATGTCTGTTAGATATATCGGGCTGACAGGTACATCATCACTTACACATAAGAGCGCTGCCAACAAGGGCAAGCCCAGAACCTCCAGTATACCACAACGGAATCCGGCCGAATTTAGGCATTAGAAAACCGTTGAACATCGAAGCTGTAACCAAAAGCATAATCAACGGAAACAGTCGAATTCCAGCTTCAAGAGGGCCATCAGACTGGAGGTATCAGTATACGCTATAGGACTGACCAGGCCGCCAGACTGACTCTACCTTAACAAACTGGAAATATAATGGGACATAGTATGTCATCGCCTATATATGGTCAGTGTAGGTTCGCGTAACGGTAAGAAAGACGTACTAGAATGATGCCGGAAGATAGCAATACCTGCAATTGTAGGTTGACTAGCGTGAAGCTTTTGAAGAAGTGCGCAGGGTATAGCGAATCTTCCTTTGAGACAAGAGGATGAAACCTCAGCGAGACAGCAAAAGCCACAAGAAGGACTGCTGTGAGAATCCATAATGTGATGATAACCGGGGAATTATAAACATAAACGACTCCACCAAATGTGACGGCGATTGTCAAACAGGTAGAACCTGCTAAGAAGATAATGGCATTGATCCAATCGACGAGTCGAAGCTTATCTGCGAAGCTGTCGCTAGGCTTAGGGTCAACATTGGGGAATAACAGGATGTAGGCTGGTGCAAAAAGGGCCCCGAAGGGAAGATTGATATAGAAGCCCTGTTGTCGTAGTTAGTGTTAGTCACTCGATGCGCAACAGCATGAATACAGATGTGATACATACCCATCGCCAGGTCGCGCTGCTGCCTGCAAACGCGCCGCCAACCTAAAGGGACTATCAGCCTTGGAGAGATATGACTTCTTCGCGGAAAAACCTACCACAGGGCCTAGGACACTGCCCACTCCCCATACGACAGTACTGCCAGCCAGATACGCAGGCTTCTCCTGCTGATCACAAAGAACCGAGACGTACGTTAATGTGCCTGAGTACATGCCGGAGCCACCCACACCAGCAATTATACGTCCAATAATGAGTGCCTCAATTGTTGGTGCGGCTCCACAAATAGCGCTTCCGATCTCAAAAAGAAAGATGTTGAAGATATAGACCCATTTAATGTTGAACACACCATATACTTTGCCCCAGAGCAGGATGAACATGGTTCCAAGGGCAAATCCCGTACCGATCCAGGGCATTAGTTCGATGGTCTTGAATTCTTTAACGATGCTAGGCTGAATGTTGCCAACAATGGTGTTATCGAGCGCAAAGAGAAACGTGGTGGATAGCATAGCAGAGTAGGCGACAGCCCACTAGTGCAAGCAAAGCAAATCAGCATATGCACATGTAGAAGCTAAGTGCCAGATATCTACTCACCCTCCAGCCATGAATATTTCGATGCGTCTCCTGAACACCCGGTATATTATGACGAACGTTATCGCCTTTGCCTTTGTCATTCGGACTGCATGGAAACTTCTCAGCAAGTGCCTTACTCGCGCTAGTTGTAGTATGCTGATCGGCCATATTGTGTTCGTTCGGTGAAATTCGTCTCTTGTAGCTATAATTTTATTGCAGTGCTTCTACACCAAGTCTGTGGTTTTATTTTGAAGTTGTCTTGAGCAGCTTTTAAGGTCCTCGTAACACCGGAAGTAATTAAGCGTTGGGCGGGCGCTGAGGCGGACACGGACACGGACACAGGCCAAGAGAGCGGCCCCACGTCGGCCCACAAAGACCACCGAAGTGTGAAAGCAATTGGCTTCATCCCAGACACTAGTCCGTCCGACACCGATAAATGAGCATGATTGGCTGGCCATGGCAGTTGTACCTTTGAACTGTCAGGGGAGTACTCCGTACTAGACTATCTTACTGAGTCTGAATTTGGAGGGGCCACCTGCAGTTGGCGAAGCTTGCTGTGTCCCGAGTTAAATCTTGTCATTGCTCACGAAATATGTTAATTCATTCGGCGGGCGCAAGTCTTAATACATAATACTAAGTCTCATAACTTAGAAAGTTGATGACAGCGATTGAAAACCATTTTCCTCCTCCCATTCCCGTAGTCTTCGCTCGACATGCGCGACACTGCGATGCCAGTACTCGCCTGAATCCTCAATATGACCCAATGCCGAGAACAGCAGCCTCGATGATGCCACAATACCACTGAGATGCTCACGATCTCCACCGTTTGCGAGTTCCCGGTGGAATGCTTGCAGTGCTATAGTAAGTGGCCAGGCTATAAAGGTAGCTTGGAGAACCAATATAGCACTCTTTGCGGCCCCTGGTGATGGCATGTTCAACCTGACCGCCGTGGATATTTGACATGCTGCGGCTGTGGCACGGCGTTGGCTCTCTACCATCATCGTGGATGGAAGCCCCTGTGACTGCGCGCGGGCCAATGCTGACTCATGGGAAAAGATCTCGGTAGCCCGAAAGTTAAGGTACAGGCTAAAAGCGACGGGGTCCTGACGTATTGATGTCGCATTTAGATGCTGCTTCAGCAAGTCAAACAGATCGTCCGTTTGCTTGACCAACGCATAATAATCGTCCCAAAACCTGATTGTGTTGCGCCGCTCTCCGTGCTTAAAGCACCGTAGTGCGAGATCGACCATAAGAACACAGCCAGCGAAAGAAGAAATTTCCGAGTTGAAATTGTTGGTAATATTTGACAGAAATGGCATTTTCATAGGGATCATTCCAGACCTCAATACGCCTGGTGACGGCAGCTGGACGAGAATATCCTAAAGATGAGAATTGGTAAGTACAGGGGAGAAATTGGAAATATGGGTTCATTTTCTTACCTCGTCATCACCGAGCGTACATTGCCAACCAGTCCGCGTCCTGAGATAGCTTTGCAATATATACAATGCCCAAAATGTTCTTCTTCGTTCTTCTAATAGGACTGGATCGCTCGCTGCTGGAAGCCTCATCATAGGCCTCTCTCGGTCTTCCACGATATTAGATGTGTCTTCTTGCGCCTCGCCGTCCATCTGGTGCAGCTTTAAAAGCTTAGACAGCATCGCAGCTCGGCCTAGCGTAAGCCAACTTCGTTCAAGCTTGCCATCCATAGCCTCAAACCGACCAATGAAAACCAGTGCCTGAAGCAGGTTAAGGTCGTTTACTTGGCCTGCCCTTTCACCTCTTTCGGCGTGGTCGCGTGCAAGGTCATAATAGAGAACTCTCAGGCTGCTGCCAGGGGCAGTATCTGTGCAGCCTGCGAGAGCCACAGCGTTGATTAGAGCCTTAATAGCGTGTCCGCCTGCAGCAGACTCGGCCTCGAAGCGGTCTCTATTGAGGAAAGGAAAGGCAAAATAGTCCACCTCGAAGAAGTGGTTGTGCAGCTTGCTCACATCTATCGGAGAGGAACTCATGTCCGTAGCTGGGTAGGGGAATGCCGAGGCTGGTTGGTGGCTCAAAGGTAAAGTCTGTATTGGCTGAAGAGCTGCCAGTTGACATGCCCAGTCGATCGACATGTCTGACTCGGCCGTGGAATTGAACATATCAAGTTCTAGCACAGGTAAGCACTCATTTGCTATATCAGAGACGGCGTCGAGGTCCCTGGACCCTGCCTCATCCGGAGAGGTGTTTCGGTCCTCCCTGGATACTAGGGGATATTGTGTGTGACCTGTTGATGGCTCCGACAGTTCGAATTGTGAGTCTACTGTCCATGCCGAAGTTCCCGGGGCCAACACTTGAGGTGTTGTCTGAGCCGATTCCTCATAGAGGTATTGCAGCTGTCCATTCCGTGGACGGCGGTGAGAGACTTTACTATAGCCACAAAGCTGATGAAGTCGCCGACATCGACTAGGTGGAAGGAGAGTTAGCTACTTGCAGAATGATCAATGATATGATAATCTCCAGAGTTCAAACCTCTAGATGTTAGGGCGGAACTAACCTGCACTTGGGCAAGATTCTATCACATCGAACCTTTCGCTCTCTGTGCACGATGTGTGTTAGGGCTAGGGGTCTCAATTGAGGATGTTGCGCAATCTTACCTGCAAATCTCACACGCGTGGTTTGCCGCAGCTGAAGCTCCCCCTAATGAAGCACTCATACTATCTTTTGAGGCTTTTTCCTTGGTGTAGACGATACCAGGAATTAGTAAGGTGAGAGCATTCTCCTCGTGGTCTTTTGCCGACAGTGGTCTTGGGGCCAGTGCCAAGTCCCAACTGCCAACACCTTCGTAGTGATAAGTATATAGGCGGGGTTAGGCCAGTAGAGGGGTTATTCAAATAGCGAATGACAGCATTAGCTGCAGGCTACCTCTTATCACGTAGCTAAAGGCGAATGCAACTTTGGTATACTTAACTTAAGGGTATCTGATATAGCGTATTGAGTAGAAAGACTAAATCCTATCCTCCGAATAACATAATTCAAACGAATAAGTGGAATAAGAGAGATAGCAGGAGTTCCCTAATAGTTACACCCGGCAGAAGAATCTTTACAATCTGCTCCTTGTGCCAAGTTTAAGCTGTCGGTATTTAACTCTGACTAAAGGTAACTTGTTGGCAGCATGACTAATCTTAAATTGCGTGTATACTGCCTTGGTGTCAAACAACTACACATAGTTGCGGCACGGGGTACTAGGAAAATAGTATCGCTTCTGCAAAATATCATTGACTAGCTCCCCTATGTTAGCTCACGAAGCTCTAGGTTTTCTATGTCCTTTCAAAGAGTTCCGTGATCTGGCTATGCTGCATTTCCCACTATCTTTAAGAGGCTATTCTTGCATCTAACCTACGGCCTAAGCCTGAGTGGCAAGTGCCTCCGCCTTGCTAACACTATTTGGATCAAGGTAAGGCTTTTCTCCGATTCCGACAACCCGATTCCCAAAGCGCTCTCCAATGTCTTCGTAGTCAAATGTGGCAGCGTGGAAAGCACTACGATTATCCCAAATAGCTGCTTACTTATTAGTCTCGACTAAAGCAGGGTATATCCAGGAACAAAACAGTGATCATACATACCAATATCGTTCTCGTTCCGCCATTTGAACCGCACCTGCAGGTCATGGTTTTCCACAATTAGGAGGCGGAACTTCTGTAGCAGTTCGTCACTTTCCTCGACATTGAGTTCGTTGATATACTTAGGAAAGGTGCCCACAGAGAAAAGTGTCTTCCAGCCCGTGACAGGGTTCGTTCGAATGAGCGGATGCACCGTAGATAGTTCCCCACCGACATTCGCTGGGGAGCCCCTAGCCTCCTTATACAGAGTAGCTCTGCCTTCCTTTTCGGCCGTCAAGAATCCATCGCCAGTGTAGGTCGCCGTCAACCCCTCTAGGAACTTCTGGTAGGGCTTACTAAACCGGTCGAAGAGGTCGTAACCTGATGCCCAGAGGGTGTCCCCGCCTGTAGGTGGCAGTTGAACTAACCTCAGACTGGTATAATCGGCAGGGCAAGGTTCGAATTGTATATCGCTATGCCATGCAGATGCATCGTATTTGCGATTGCTCCTACGCTGACGAGCTCGATCTGGGTAAAATTTCTTGGCAGCCACAGACGAGATAGTGCTGATCTCGTTATCGGGGACACCGAACTCGTTGCTGCCATTGAGCATGGGATGGATATGGAGAGTAGACGAGGCTGGACGTCCACTAAGCTCGCCGAGTCGGAGGATAAGTTTCTTTTGCAGCTCATTGGTAAGGTTGTCTTGTTTGCGAAAGAAGACAACGCCGCGCTCGCTGACTATAGATCCCAACAGAGTCAACGTTAGCCTTTCGATTGCGAGCAAGTCCTATGGAATCAGAGGGCCGTCGTTACTTACTCGTTATCGCTAAGTCGCGAAGTAGCTCATCTGAATTCGGCGCATTCAAAAGATTATCCACGATATTGGTCTTGGGATACTCCCTGCCAATTACCGGGGTGAGTTCGTCATATTCGAAGGTAGTATCTAGGACACCACTCTTCTTCAGCGGTTTCTGATTTCTGTGTTTGGATGCAGCTTCACTACGCGACTCAGTTGTCCTATCTGGTAGTGTTGCGCTGGGTGCCATACTCTTCTCTGGGTTGAGGATTCAACTAAAATAAGTGTAAATTTCTTTCATTACATCTAAAACCACGTTGACTAAGATCCCTTAAAATATTTATGTTAGAAGAAGTGCGATCGGCTTCGGGCACTCTCACACGTAATATCCTAGAGAGATCACGACATATACTAGCTGCAGCGATCACGACATTCCTGAACCACACCGATTACGACATCTGGTAGCCACTGCGACCGCGACATCCGTTAGCCGCTACAATCACGACATAAATTACTCCGCATTACCATGGTTAATTTAGTGTGTTATGGTAAGCTGAGATTGAAACCCCTTCGAAGTTGCTTATCGTATGTATAAGTGTCAGCGTGCGACCACGTGGACGTTGTGCCTATGGCCTCCACCATAAGAAATCACGTAGCCCTAAGTATCGTCATTTGGAAGGAGTCACCTCTGTCGCCTGATAACGACCCTTGAAGTTACTAGGAAGCTGGTTTTACATGCACGTCGAGCTGGCCTAGCTTTCATCCAGTAGAAAAGGTCGCTGGTTTAAAGGCCATTCCGGCTTGGACTGCCTATGGGTAGCATAGGTTATAAGTATGGGTCATGATATTTCTCGAATACAGTTTGATAACTATTATTCCCGTAGCTACTTTGTCCCTTTGACATGATCGGCAAACCACAGACTTTGCACAAGAATATGACTCTTGGATCGGATCTCAAACACTTCGTATACTGATCTAAATCAGAGGCAAAGCAAACCACCTATTCTAGATTGCTTCTTGGGCGTATCTCCTGAAAGTCGATACCGGCAATCAGGAACCAAACCTAAAGTCGAGCCTCTTATTTCCTTCATCAGTCGTTGTCTTCAGATAGTTGATCCTCTCTTCTCTGGTCATGCTGCCCCAGATCTTGTCTCTTTTGTTGTTTGCCCTAACGTAGTAGACCTTGATCAAGATGAAAACTAAGATATTCCAGCCCAAGACGCCAAGTAGCGCTTTGTTTCCGGTATAGTAGTAGGGTGCATCCGCTTTGCGATAGATCTGGGAGGATATAATGCTGGATAGTTGGACGCTCATGTTATAAAGTGATGAGCCAACGGTCCGAGTGCGAACAGATCCAGCATTACGGGACGTCAAGGCCACAAGAATGGCGTGGGGGTAGGGAGCGCCCACAAGGAGGGTGGAAAGTGTCCACTTGACCCATTTCCACCCCGCGAACACTGGTGGCAGAGTGACCAAGGCCACAAGAAGCGGCAAGGACCACAATTGACCGATAACGCCTAGAAGTACGCGCTGATTGATCTTCTCAGAGACCCATGTCCAGAATAGCAGCTGTATAATGAAGATGGTGTATGCCGGGATTGTGAGAAGGTTAGTCTGGAAGGTATCAAAGCCAAGGGCCTTGCACGTAAGCGTGATGTATGCTTGCGGGGGCGCATTGGGAATCCCCCAGGAAAGACCGACAAGGTAGATGGGCCACATATCGTAATCTGTCAGGGCTTCCCAGATCAGACTCGCCGTCAGGCCTTGGCGGTTGTGCATTGTGGCCTTGCCAGGGTCGTCGCGAAGAACTCGTGTAACCATAATGACCTCTTCGCGTTCAGAGAACCACCCAGCCTTGGGTCGCAACAGACCTTTCCAGCCCGTTCGAGCCGTCTGCGTAGGAGACGGCGGCAAGTACAGGAACGTCAATATTCCGATAAGTGCAGTGAAGGAGCCCTCAATCAGGAAGAGATATCTCCAACCATCGTGCAACCCACTATGGCCCCTGAGGTGAAGAATGCCATATGCTAGAAAAGCACCAACAATCTGCGTGGCTTGGTATGACGTCCAGAACCAACTGAGGCGCTTGGGAAGCTCAGTGTTTTTATAAAAGTACGAAAGGTACAGAATGGTATCAGGAATAAAACCTACAAATATGTTAGTGAGTAAGGACCGTTACAAATTCATGCTGTGACTCAATAAGTAGCAGGAATAAGGATAGAATTACCTCCTTCGAGCATTCCAAGCAGCCAGCGGCAGATGAAGAAACTGGTCTTTCCTTGTATCGCGGCTTGTGACATTGCCACCACGCTCCAGAGGACCATCTGAATAGGGATCCAGACATCAGGTCCGAGCTTTTTCCCAATGACCTGTGACGGAAGTTCCGCAAACAAGAATGAGCAATAGAAAATTGTCATGCCGTTATTGTAATCGTCGGTATTGAGGCCGAGATCGTCTAGACAGAGTTAGTGCTGCCAAAATATATACTTGTTAGCCAAGAGCTTACTGAGCATGCCGTCCGAGAGAGCTTGAACAATGTTGCCGCGGTCTAGCTGGAGGGCAAAGAACATAAGACAGGCCGGAAATGCAATGAGCCAATCAAGCTAGCATTAATATTAGCATTTTCGTGGACAGGAGGATAGTGTACGTGAGTGCCTTACACGTTGAACAAGCTTCTTCTCATCCTGTGCTTCCCATGTCGCAGAAGGGTCAAAGCGATGGGTACCCTCGAAACCATCAACTAGCTTGTAGATATCTACAGCTTCGGGAGCAGCAAATATATTGCGATGATTATTTACAGTGTTTCCGTCGAGGGAAGAGGTCTCTGAGCCTGTCGCATAGCCTTCATCGACTGGTACGTGGCTGACGTCTTTCCCAAAGAGGTGATACCACTTTGGTCGCCTAGTGGGCTGTGTCGTAAAGATCCCAGCAGGAAAGGATTCAACGAGACCTTCTTTGCTGGACATCTTGATGGCGATGTAACCCGGACTTTAGCTTTCTCTGGTTCTAGGAAAATCTCAACCTCGGAAGCTCTTTATTATATACATTTAGAACTAACTTAATCATCAGTTGTGAAACGTTAAATCATCTGCTACAGGGGAAAAGCCACAACGAAAAAAAAGTGCCGTATTGTCCGAGAAGGACATATTGCGTGATGCAATGGAGGCAAATAATACCAGCATTGCAAAGGGCATAGATGATAAGAAGTATTTCAGCGGGTCAGAACTATTGGAAATATGCACCTAAGACCAGGACTGAAAGTATGTCGGGAAGATTATGGTGTAGATTGGTTATCGTGTCATGGACCACAGGTCTTGCGTGATCAGAGCCAGTATTGCACTACTAACATAGTGTAATTCCTGCAGCCCAGAGATAAGTACCTTAGGGCCATGCCTCGGACTATTGCCAAGAGAATAGGACATAAGGAAGTAACCGGTTAATAGAGTTATAAGTTTATATTGACTTGTGAAAAGATAAAGTAGAATAGCTTGAGCCTTAAATGAAACGCAGTGAAGCTTTTACCGTCCCTGCACGCGATCGTCTTCTAGAAGGTCCACATCCCGTAGCGCTTAGAGTTGGGCTCAACGACTTGGGCGGGGCACATATTCCGTCCAATGGATACGAATCATCATTGCTCTAAGTGCCGGTTTTCCGGGATATCGCGATGTGCTATAGTAATGCCTGGTGGAGCATTAAGAGCATCGGATGATGCTACGATTGATCTATTGCTGTCGAAGATGGCGCCATAGCGGCGTTTATATAAGATGTGTGCGATAAAAGTCAAAACCCCAAGCTACTGTGAAGGACGATCAGTTTCAAGTACTGCATAAAATGTAGAATAACAAAATTCAATCTCCTACTCTATTATCCTCCTCGTAAAGTTTCGACTTCAATAAGGCGCGACCCGAGCATCCGTCTTTTCGGATCAATCTAGCCCATTACTGCCTTATATGTCTACGCGATACTCCCTATTAAAAGAGGCAGCATTGCGCCTGTTAAGGGCGTAGTGTCTAGTGTTGTGTCTTGTTTATCTACCTAGCTACCTCCCTAACCAACTACTAATCGAAAGATCTAACTATGTTAAGGGCTAGCCCCCTAGTCACAGACCATAAGGTGCCAATATAAGAGGATGAATTGAGATACTCTAGGAACAAAGGGGGTTTCCCCTTTGTTGTTTTATATATATAGGAGGTATACCCCTGTTTAGGGGTCGTTCTCCTTAGTGAGGCCTTAGGTTAATCCCAAGCTTAACTCTGTCCCTAAGTCCCTCCTCCTCAATAAGGCCTCAGGTTAGGCCTAAGCCCAAACCATAACAGAAGTAGAACTTTAAGGTTCCCCATGCTAAATATCTTATATATAAAGGCGTTAACCTAGCCGCCGAGGATTAGCATCACATGACAGCGCTGGATTATATAACTAGTCTCAGATATAAGGAAGTTCTAAAGCTCTTTAGGCACAAGGCGTAATGATCGTAACACATGAATAATAGCTGCTCGATGAGAGCTAATAGTTCGGCAAGCTTTGGTGTAGTAACATGTCTTATAACGCCTTCCGTACCCACGTCGGTGCGGCTCACAGTGCATAGCCTCCCGGTAGCCTAGTCGCCCGAATAGATGGTTCTAGTGGCATGCATTTCTACCTTTGGCTGCAAAATTCCAACCATTCAAATAAAGCTCCATGGAAGTCGTTATCCATCTCTCTCGTGTATAACGTATTACTAGCGATGGTGCTTATTGTAATGTTGACGGCTATTACAATTATATGTTGAAAGAAGCCATTGTCTACTTTTTAGATCCTAGCCTAGACTCTAAGAAACCATGGAAAATGATCGTAGGCTTTATGAGCGCTTCAATCTACTTTGTCTCTGCAGCACCAGGCCCCTTGTAGCCGCTCTGATCAGACAGCGTCGGGGTGTCCTTAAAGCGCCAGGCAGGGATGCGACGCTCATACAACTCGTCAAGCTCCCAATAGGTACGACCGTATGTCTCGGGGTAGAAGAAGTACAGGATAAGGACAGTTGGAACGAGGAGACCAGCCCAGACGAAGGTAGCCTTGACACCAAGGTTGGCAGCATCGGGGCTAATCATGTAGGAAATGGTCCATTGGAAAACAACGCTACGACATAGTCAGTCATCGTGTTGTCAATCCGCTGAAACTCGGGAGGAATGAACTTACAAACCGAGACCGTAGCAGCCAAGGTTGAAGCTTGTTGTCTTGGCCCTGAGGCGAGCGGTAGAGGTCTCACCCGCAGCTACAAAACCAATGGGACCAGCAGAGAGACCGTAAGACATAACCCAGAGAAGTAAAAGACCGAGGGCAGCCTTATCAGATCCATCAGTGTCAAAGAAGCCAGTGGTGGCGAAGCCGATATTGAAGAGGAGCATAGCGGAGCAACCAGTGCATTAAAAAGTTAAAAATGGAACGATCATCAAAAGGTAGCAGGGGAATAACATACATAATGAGAAGAGGGCGTCGACCGATATACTCGCAGGAGACAAGGGCGATACTAATGGTAATAATAAGGAGTACGAATCTGAGAGCTTGTTTAGCAGCGACATTGCCATGATGATTGACATTTATCTTACGTGATAATAGTAACGATGAAAGGATCCTTTAGACCAGCGGCCTTAAAGAAGTACTGTTATTGGTGTTAGTTAATCCTCAAGCTCGCATTAGCCAGTGGTGACATTCGAGGACTTACTGTAGAGTAGGAGAATACAATAGGCGCTCCAGCAGCCCACTGGGAGCAGATACCGATGAAGCCAGCTAAGGTACGGCGCCAGTTGTGGCGGTTGAAGATCTCGAAGAAGGACGTGTTTCCGTTCATCATAGTAAACTCCCTCTCAGCTGCAATACCGTGCTCGACAACTCGATACTCGTATTCCTGCGGCATAGTAATCTAGTCAGCACCGCCAAAGCACAGGATAAGTCAAACTAGTATACAGGTGGGCGACGACGTCGGCCCCGCAGCGACGACGACCCACCGCGACGAAGGCTTACCTCAGCGTCGTCGCCTTCCTTAGGTCAGCGGGCGCGGCGAGAATCTGGGCGCGGTCGGACTCGAAGGAGGCTTTTCGCAATCGACCTTGCAGGCCGACCTTGCAGGCCGACCTTGAAGCCTTTCGCGATTGACCTTACAGGCCGACCTTGAAGCCTTTCGCAATTGACCTTACAGGCCGACCTTGAAGCCTTTCGCGATCGACCTTGCAGGCCGACCTTGAAGCCTAGCCTAGGCCCGGGCCCGGGCGCGGTCAGACTCGAAGGAGGCTTTTTGCGTTCGACCCCACAGCACACAGTCGGGCGCGGTCAGACTCGAGGGACGCCTTTCGGGATCGACCTTACAGGCCGACCTTAAAGCGTAGCCTAGGCCCGGGCCCGGGCGCGGTCAGACTTGAAGGAGGCTTTTTGCAATTGACCTTGCGATCTGACCTTAAAGCCTTTCGTGATGGACCTTGTAGGCCGACCTTGAAGCCTAGCTTAGGCCTAGGCCCGGGCGCGGTCAGACTCGAAGGAGGCTTTTTGCGATTGACCTTATAACCTATACCTAACCTTGAAGCCTAGCCTAAGTCTAGACCTAGGTCTAAGTAGATTTAAAAGTCAGTTTTATAAAGAGAAGGGGTATTTTCTATTTTTATCCTAAGGGAAAAGAGGAGGGTAAGGTTAATTACCCTAACACCAGTCCTAGAAATTTATAGTACAAATCGTAGAGAATTATATAGGGAGGAAAAAGTAGAGACAAAAATATATAGTACGAATTGTAGAGAAATATATAATATAAATTATAAATAATAATATAATTAAAATTAATAAAAATTAAGTATATAATATACTAAGAGTAATTAAATATAATATTTAATTTATAGGCTAAATAAAGTATTAAATATATTAGTATTAGCATAGAAAGTTTATATATAGTAAAAGGTAATATAGTATAATAGGGAAAAGGTAGAATTGAAAAATATATAGTATAAATTATAAAGAAGGATATAATATAAATTATAGTTATTTAATAAGTAGTTTAGGTTAAGAATTAAATATATAGTTTAATAGCTATAAGAAAGTATAGGTTAAATAATAGTTTATTTAAGGTAATATATTTATATTAATTTATAATAAAAGTAAAGGTAAAAGATTAAAATATTAGGATTTCCTTTAGTCTTATTATATTAAATTAGGATAATATATTATTAGTAATAAAAGTAGTATCTAATATAAATTAAATATAAATTTTATAAATTATATATAAATAAAGAGAAATAATATAATAATAAGTATTGCTTTATTTAAAGCATCTAATAGGATTTTATTTATAGTATATAATAAGTATAGGGTTATAATAACTATAAAGGAGATAAGGTATTTAGGTTAGGTTAGGGTTAGGTTAGGTTAGGTTAGGGTTAGGTTGGTTAGGTTAGGTTGGTTAGGTTAGGGTTAGGTTAGGGTTAGGTTAGGGTTAGGTTAGGTTAGGTTAGGTTAAAAAAGGACATGTGTAGGTTGGTGAGTCAAGTGAGTGACCAGGGGGATCTGATACACGGAGTGCACCTGCAGCCCCTCCAACTGGGGCGGCCGTCTTCAACAGGTGGCGCTGAGGGGTGGCACAGCATCGACTTCAGGTCCAGAGCCAAGAAGAGAGAGAGAAAAAGCAAGAAGTAATGTTCAGGCAGTCGAACGAAGAAGGAGGTGGAGGAGGGGCTTATGACATGCACAATGACCGTGCATCCTTGATCGCGCCACTTGCAGCTGCGTTCATGCTGTCAGTAGACTACAGTATGTACTGTACTGTACCGAAGCAAAGAAGTGGTTCTGTACCAAGTATCATCATATATGAGCAGCCGCTATCATGCAACCACTTTGTGTCTGGTCTGCCACGCGGAAATAGAAACGACGAGCGATAGACTTCCTGCTGTGTTGCATTCTTTCGGGCTCGGATCGGCAGGCTGCCTCAGCCGAAGACAAACCCAGGAGGAGGAGTGAGCCTGGGGAAGGGGTCCGTTCACAATCCCGTTTGCCTCTGTTCTCTCTCTCTCTCTTTTTTTTGGAAGTGCTTTGGCAACCTGAATCCTGGGCAGAGGTTGTGGGGTTCTGAGGAGGCGCAGAAGGAGTGGCCGTACGGCTGATATGAAACATGACGATGGCTGCTTCTCTACACAGGCAGGCAGGACTCTGCTGCTGCCTTTCCTCTCTACTGGTGTGAGGATGGGCGAGGATGGACCTCTGCCTACCTCTCTGTAGAGCGAGAGCCCAGCTGATCTGATCTGACTGACTGACTGACTCCATCCAAGCACCCGTCATCTCTTTCGCAACCTGGGTCGGGAAACAGTGTTGGCCCCCCCTGGTCTGTTTCTGGTTGCATCTGTCTCTCTATCAACCTTTTGCCTGGGGTTGCGTTTTCTGACCACTCATTCTCTTCACATACCCGTTGCTCTTTCGCCTCTTCTTCCACTCTCCTCTCCTCTTCTCTCCTCACCTCGCCTCGCCTCTTCTCTTTCCTCTCCCCCCCTCCCTTCCTTTCTCTTTTCTTGTCAAGACGTCACTTTGACGCATTCCATTCTTTTCGAACCAGAGTCGCTGGACTCGACGGCCTGACGCCATTTTTGATCAATCGCCCCCTTGTCTGTCTCTACCATTCACATTCGTTCTTTTCTTTCGAGGCAGATATATATTCTTATTTTTTTTTTGGTGTGAGGGTCCTGTGAAGTTTCGAGAGTATTCATCATCTTCGTCTTTCTTCGAATCACCCAGGCTCGAGTTTGATTCAACAGATAATACTTGACCAAAATACGGACGAGATAAACCAACACAGCTTCGACGCCTGCTTGGACATAGCACCCTTTGCGAGTCTCCATCAATAATCGCCGGATCTTGAATCTGCCAGATCTAGCAGACATGGAACATACTCATCCTGACTACGGTTACGAGGCTCGCCTCATCCCAGGGTTGGTCATCATCTTTCCGCTAGGCGGCTTGGACCAGAGACACAGACTAATACCGTGACAATAGAGGCCAAGGAGACCACAGCGGCAACAATGACTCCCCAACTTCCACCAAACGCAGCATGCACTGGCCCTTTTCTGGCTCCATCTCTACCCATAACTCTCCTCTGGACGGCTCCGAGCAACAGACCCCCGTCTTCCCAACCCACTCTTCTATCCTCCGTCGTTACGCATCCACTCGCAGCGCTGCTTTCCTCCATCGTCACTCCCCCAGCTCTGCTTCACGCACTGGAACCGGAAGTGCAAGTGCCAGTGCCGGATCGCGAGGCCTTCGCCATGGCACCAATCCCTCCGTGTCTACGATCCGAACCGTCGCTAGTAGCAGCACCCTTTTCCCGGTCCCGGACTACGTCGCAAACTACATCCGTGGGGAAACGCCCGAGTCCATTGCTCAGAGGAGGGAAGAGAGAGCGAGGAGGGCCATGCAGAGGTTTCCCGATATCCGGGAAGGCAGTATGGATATTGAAGAAGGCGTCGAGGGAGACATCATGGGCGTGCGAGAGAAACGGCTGGAAACAAACGCAGAGTCGCCCGGGCCCAACAACAAGGGCATCGGACGATGGCTGCCCAATGGATGGCGCGCGACGATGAGCCTAACCCTCGTTCTCGTAGCGCTCATGATCATCGCTGCTGTCGTTGCAACAGCTCTCGCCGCAACCAAGCACAAGGATACCTTCTGGAACTCCGAGTCACTTATCTTCACCAAGGAGTCCTGCAAAGCAGTCCGGAGCGTGAACCGGGGAGCTCATGGTGCGGCGGCAGCCCTGGGAGTCTTGCTCGTGGCGGGAGCTGGACACGCGGCGCAGGTCCTTTCAGCTCCTAGCAGGAACAATGTCGACAAGGCTCACGAAGATGGACGACGATTGGATATTGGACGAGGCCTTTCTATTCGGAATTTGAAGATGGTGAACATTGGCAGGGTGTTGATCTCTCTCGTGGCCATTGTCGCCGCCACCGGAACGCTTGTTGTGTAAGGGATCATTCAGTCTCCTTTTTTCCCTTTCCTTCATCCATCTTACTAACTAACATGCTTGACTTGCAGCCTCAATGCTCTGCTCTTCACCACTGCAAAGACCGACTCTTCATCCGCTGCCCTCGGCGACGCACAGCCAACCGAATGTTCCCTCACGCTAGACGGAGCCCTCCTCGGAGCCCTCCTCATTTTCCTCGTCCTGGCGGCTGGCAGCCTGATCGTCGCTCTCGCACGCCCAACTTTCAAGCCTCTCCTGACCATCGGCGATGCCATTGCTTCCTTTGCCAGCCGACCAGACGCCTCCATGAGACACTCCACTGGGTCGATTGTGGAGGATATCACGGGTCGTGACACACCCGCTGGCCAGGCTCTGGTGAACGGACAGGAGATGCAGCAGACCCGATGGATGAGGACCATCTCTATCGGACGCTGGATCTTCTGGATGGTCACTTGGCTTGTTCCTTTCGCTCTCGCCATGGCTGCCCTCATCCTTTCCATCACCAGCACCGAGGAAGCACCGCAGTTCACTTTCGACCAGCCTCACTGGACGGCCGCATCTCCTCTGGGCTCCTCCCGCTCCGCACTCGTCATTCTCGCAAGCCTGCCGCAGATTCTTGTAGCGGTTCTGTACCTCTCCACCAATGCGATGCTCACGGCGTTCTTCTCGGCGAGGGAACTCGGCGGCTACGATGCGGCGGCAAAAGCAGCGGCCGAGGAAGGAGGCGTTGTGAGGCTCAGGGTCTCCAGCGCCGGCGAGGGAATGCAGACAACGTCCATGTACGCCACGCTCCCGCCCATCGTTTCCATCATCATGTGGGGTGTTTTTACGGCGATGGGCTTCCTTGTCAGCCAGAGTCTTTCACTGGTAGCTCTTGACGGACCTGGTGGCAAGGACATGACTGGCATTGGCCTAACCCCCTCAGCTCTGGGAATCCTCGCGGCACTTCTGGTTCTCCTGAGTCTTGCGATTCTCGCCATGTCCATCTTCTGCCAGAGCTCTATTCCTCGCAGTATCGAGGGAAGCCGAACTATCGCCTCCTTGTGCCGAGCCTGGGGTGCGACGTCTGAGGTCGGAGAGATGCGAGAGCAGCCCTCCCGTCCGCACTCGACCCCTCGAGAGCAGTCATCACAGGGTGAGAGCGGTAGGATCGCTAGTTGGACCGGGAACAGTGAGATGCAAGGGACTATTGCTAGTGGACAGTGGATGGCAGCTGGTCGGTGAAGACATGATTTCTTTGAGGATGAGAGAGGTTTGGTGGGATTCGCATGGACAGCGGCGTGTTGAGCAGGCATCTCGCACTTGGGATTAGGCGTTGATAATCTTGGCAGTAAGAAGCGTTTCTGGTTCGGATGGGATTGGACTAGGTTGGGTTGGGTTGGGTTGGGTTGGATTGGATTGATTTAAGATATCCCCGTGGAGATGGGTAGGAATCATAGTGGGCAGCAATTACACCGTGTTGACCGTGTGACGTCTTGAAGATTGTTGCCCAAATGGTGTGAATCACGAGAAGCTGTAGAGACATAGTATCATGGCACATGTATGCGTTCATATTGTTCAACACACTTTTTGCCTTGACTGATCCAATACGCCACTTTTCCACACAAATACGGTCAAAAAGGGCTCTCCTACATATACTAGGTATACCAGAAACCATCCTCGGTTTGTCCGATTTCTCATGCCCAAGGCATCATCAAATCTGTCTCCTCTTAGTCCTTTCTCCTGGTGAAGCCGATCTCCAGCGCCACAGGCTTCCTCAGGAAGCCCTCCCTCGTCTCCATGATCTCTTGTCTCAAGTGGACGTCGTACCTCCTCACCCAAGCGGCGACGATCAGCTTCAGCTCCATCTCGGCGATGTTCCTGCCGATGCACGCCCTGGGACCATAGCTGAAGGGGATGAAGGCGTTCCTCTGCCTGTCGGTGACGTTCTCCCAGCGCTCAGGCCTGAAGTCGTCGGCATCCGGACCCCAGATGTCGGTGGAGTGGTGGATGCTGTAGGTGGGGACGCTGAGGACGGTGCCGGAGGGGTAGAAGCGGCCGAGGATCTCGACGCCCGGTGACTCGGGGGGGATCTGGCGCGGGAGACCGATGCCGGAGGTGGAGTGGTGGCGCATGGTCTCGTTGATGACGTGCTGGAGGTAGGGCAGCTCCTTGACCTGCTCGAAGGTCGGGACGGCCACGTCGCGCGGGATGGCGGCGTCCAGCTCGGCGCGGAGCTTGTCGATCACGCCGGGGGTGCGGACGGCGTGGTACATCAGGGCGCAGGAGGTGTTGGAGGTGGTGTCGCTGCCGGCGATGAGCTGCGTGAGGGCCTCGGCCGTCAGCTCCTCGCGGCCGAGAGGCTCGCCCTTCTCGTCGCGGCCCTCGATCAGCCTGGCGAGGAGGTCCTTGCGGTCGGCCGGTGGCGGGTTGTCGAGACGCCTGCGGACCTGGGCGATGGCGATGCCGGCAAGGTCCTTGACGGCCGCGAGACCTTTGCTGAAGAAGGGGTCCGGGAGGTACTTTGCGATGGGGATGAGGCTGGGCATGCAGCCGAGCGTGCCGGAGACCTCACCGCGGCGGTTGAGGATCTCCACGGCAGAGGCGTAGATGGGGGGACTGTCGGGTGAGGAGCGGACCTCGGCCACGTCCGCGCCGGTGGTGAGCATGCCGAAGGGAGCGCCGAAGGCGAGATCGCCAATGACGTCGAAGGCGATGAAGTTGAACCAGTTGAGGGAGTCGACGTGGACGGAGCCATCCTCGGGCGAGGCCTTGTGCAGAGCCATGTCGTCCCACTTCTGGACGAACAGCTCCAGGTTGTGGTGAATGTAGGGCTCGAACTGGCCAATGGACTTTGCGGAGAAGGTGTTGGAGACGATCTTCCTCTTGCGGGAGTGCTCGGCCCTGGAGCGGGTGTTGAAGAGCCCGCGGCGGATGGAGACGAAGGCGTCGTAGAAGTCGGCCTTGAGGAAGCCGTTGCCGTGGCCGTAGACGGCCTGGATGGCCTCGTCGCTGTTGATGCTGACGTGGTTGGGCGCGATGCGCATGACGGGGCCGTACTTCCTGTGCGCCTCGTGGACGAGGAGGAAGCGCTTCCCCCGGCGGGCCGTGGAGAAGAGCCACACGTTGGAGAAGCGGGCGAGCAGCGGCCCGGGGATGTCGCGAAGGGCACTGTACGTGACGAAGAAAGGGTAGAGGAAGTACAGGCCGGCAGCGGCGACCAGGGCCCAGGGAGAGAGGAGATGCTCGATGACGGCCATGGTGTGTGTGTGTAAGTGGTGGCAGAGGAACACCGGCGGTTGGGCTTGTAACGGATGCGCAAAGACACAGAAAATGCTTTGCAGGAGGGACAGGAAGAAGGGGGACACGATCTGTCAATTGGAAGCCTGTTTTCAGTCAGGGAGGAGGAAAGGTTATATTCTCCTCCTCCTCCTCCTCCCCCGGTTCATTAGCCATCGTCGTCACCAGTCAAAAGTCTAATTCCGTACAAGTCCCCGGTAATCCCGCGCACCAAACAGCCTTCCAGGTATTGGATGGTCGTCCAATAGGGCAATGGTCCATCTTACCCCGCGTGCGTTGGGTCAAGATCCCCTCCCCGGAACCCCAAGGAACGCCGACGTTGTGTGCCGAGTGTGGGGAGAAGACTAAGTTTGGAGAAGGGAAAGCATAGGAGGTCACGTGGATGCGGTTGTGAAGGACGGCAGAAAGACGGACGGGAGGGGGGGAAATAAGGTATTCTTAGACGGCGGTTTGGATCAAGGGGCGGATCCTGTTGCGTTCGGGGATCCGGGAATAAGAAGGTGGTGATGAGGAGGCTGAGATGGATTCCGATGGGTGATTCCGAGGCGGCAAGGACAGACGGCATAGGTACGTACTTATGCTGGCGTGTGTGGCGCTGTCTGAGGGGGGATCGAGGATGAATAGAGTGTTGGCTTGCGTCTGGAGAAGTGTATGTGAGAGAGAGAGAGTGTGTGTGTGAGATGGTGAGAGGGAGAGGGAGAGAGAGAGAGAGAAGCGGCAGCCAGACCGGCATTCTGAAGGGTTGTACAGAGTACAGGCTGAGCAATGGCAGCCTGTGAAACCTCCTGGACTGACAGCTGCGCAGCGTGCTACATACTGTGCACCGGCATTACACTTCAACCACCAAAGGCACGCCACGGCAGCAGAAAGCTTAACCAGACATGATAGATAGCCGAGAGGAGGGAAAACAAAAAATGTTTATTGCCGGCCGGATCCAGGAACCTGGGAAACAACTAGATAAGACAGTCCAGCCCAGCCCAGCCCACACCGAAGCGAAGCACATGCATTCACCTGCTAGACTATCTTCGTACTGTAGTCTAGTATGTACCTATGTACCGTACTGTAGACCAGGCACCACCTCAGGATCGTCAAGTCAGAGAGGGTCGACCGCAGCCCAACTAGTGGGCCACAGCGGTCACATCCCGACAGGCAGCAGAGACCACCACCAGTACCTAGTCGACAACAACACGTGATGGGACCCAACAGAGCAGAGCACAGCTGCATGCAAGTGCAACCCGAGAGTGACAAGTGCAGAGGGAAAGCACTTTCTTCTTCTTCTGCTGCTGCAACCATCGAACCACCCACTGGTCATCCGAACTGCCTGCATCCTGATTGGCTCCGTCTCCCTACAGCCTGCCTAAAACAGGAGGGGCCGCATGGCGCCACTCTCCTCGCTCCAGAACAGCCCATCCAACCCCAAGGCACGCAATCTCTCTATCTGCACAGTGTCTATCTATTTCTGTGTGTGAGAGTCCTGTCCCATGCTTTGGGGTGGCATGATCAGAGGAGGGGGACCCTCACCGTGGTGGAGGGGGGAACATGACAGGACAACACCCAGAATGGGGACCCTGTTGTCCAGGTCACCTATCATAGCTACCTTATGATAGCTAGTCTACAGTGCCTAGAAGCAGAGCACCACAGCACCTGGAAGAGGAAGTCGTGGAAGAAACACGCAGACCACAGAAAGGGGATTCTATGTTGTATAAGATGAGTGATGCCCCTGCTGTTGGAGGCCACTGTTCTTTTCGCCTCTGCCTGATCCTCCGTATCTTGATTGACAATCCCACGCATTTCCCATCCCATCCCATCCCATCTCAGCTTCATCTGACGGAATCCTTTTGTCAGTCGTGTGCTGTTATCGCATCCCCATCGCCATTCCATCCCACCAGAATCGTCAGCCCTGCAACCCGAGTCATTACCAAGCACTAGACTACCTAACCTCCCCGGCCTGGATGACAACATCCCTCGTCCACCTTACGTTACCACCACCACCACCCGCCGTCGTCGTCTGATTCCTCAAAAACCCAGCCCAATTCCTCTCGCCCTTTTACTCAAAAACTTTCTACCCTCGATTTCCTACCAAGCTCTCTACAAAACAAAAAAACACTTCCCACTCGGAACCGCGATCGAGATTATAGCACCTCAAAAAACCAGGCTCTGCCCCAACTTACACACACACACACACACACACAAACCACACACCCCTTCTATCATAGACTCAAATCACCATGGCGCCCACTTACACAATGACCGGCCACCTCTGCCGCCAGATCTACTCTTCCTACCAGCAAGCACGCCGCCCTTCCTCCACAGCCTCCTCTCGACCTCACCTCCCACCTCCCACCGGCCTCTCTCGCGTCGAGAACCTCGTACTCAAGATCCCCTCGCCAGAGAAGTTCGAGTCTGCTGGCTCCGGCCGCAGGGGCTCATCATCCTCCTCAACAGGATCTCTCTAAAGTGAAGAAGCAATGAACAAAAACGACCACCCAAGCCCATCCCAAACCAAGGAAACACTTTCTTTACATGACTCCTTCCTTTTTTTACTTCTTTTATTGTTCATCGTTTAAATCATAGCGACATCATGACCAATTTTTATTCGATTTTAATCTTTCCACAACTTATCCCCCTTTCTCGAGTCGACTCTGGGGCAAGCACACATACGGCGCTACTACCTACTGCACGCACCCTCAAAGCCACAACGAAAAAGAAATAGGCTTTAATGCGAACAGAAGAACAACAGGTTCGCGACGACACAGATACGATCCGCGTTCGTCTGCAATGACAAATTCCTCGCCCTGGGTGACGGATCAATAACAAGACAGAACACACGGACAAACATTCTCCCCCCCCCCCAAAAAAAAGCCCGTCGTCGTCTCTTGCATCTCACAATCCAGCCTCCAAAGCACGCCACACCCCGCCGTCGCTCAGTGCGGTACCCGCCCGATGGGGATCACATCACCCCACATAGACGAGCGAGCCTGCAATTGCAACCGGCCTATCGTGCACCACGCCATACATACATATATACATACATACACACCTGAGTATTCTCAAATACAATGGCGTCAAAGGTACCGAGTACCGAGTACAAGCAACAATGTCTTACCCGGTTGGACAAATTGTCAACCCCGCTTCCGGATTTGAAGATCGGTCACCGTCCCAGGAACCATGCCGAACGACGTCATTGCCTTGAGGGTTTGCTTTCGGGAAACAGAGATGCCGGGTTCTTGTTGTTGTTGATGATGTTGAGGAGCTGTAGGAAGAAGCCACGAGCTGTCATCAACACCGGGGTGGGTGACAGGAATTGAATCCCTCTCACGTCCAAGGGGAAAAACAGGCAGGCCATTATTATCATGAGAAGAATACCACCGCCAAGTCAAATTGAGCCGTTTTTACATTCAAACATTGGAACAAGAACCGAAAGATGCTGTTATTGTGTGCCCTCTAACTTGCCAAATCCCTTTGTAAAAGCCCCGGAAAAAATGCAGAATCCAAAGCCCACCCACTCACGCAATGACGCTCGGTCAGGTAACTCGCCAACCACCAACAAAACTGCCCCGAGTCCCGGGCCAATTCGTATCATGCTCGCTCTATATGTTTTTCATCACGTCATGCCAGTTCCAACATAAGACACGCAGTCAACACTACTTCTGCCAAGCAACGACACCCTGGAGGCTTTGGCTCTCAATTTACATCGCCGAAGCTGCAAAGGTGTCCATCGTAGGCCTATTCGACAGTCTCTTCGGCGACGATGGAGCATCCTCCACCTCTGCTCCACTGCCGTCGGGGGAGTCCTGCAGCGGGAGGTTTCCTTGGATCCGCCGCTTCGCATCCTTCTTCTCAGCCTCAGTGATTTCGGATTCCTTCTTGCGCATGTCAGGAGTCCACTGTGGCTCACTGGGCGAGTGCCCAATGGACATGCCAACTCGGATCTATCACCGTGTTAGCCATCAATTCTGGGGCTGACGACCAGGGGCATCAGGGAAGAATACATACCAGAGTTTCGAGAGGCCTGTTCGAGTTGTCGACCAGATCGTCGTCAAAGACCATCCGGCCGGGCTCGAACAGAACCAAGAGAGTGCTGCCACCGAACTTGAAGTAGCCAAGCTCCTCCGCACGACTGACATGTTCACCCTGCTTGCGGGTAATGACAGTGCTGCCGACCATCATTGCGCCCACGCAAATCACCATGACACGACCATGCTCCTTGCTGTCAATAGGAACACAAACGCGCACGTTCTCGCCGTAGACATCGAGAGCAGACCGGATGGCCATGGGGTTGACAGTGTAATACTCGCCCTCGATTGTCTTAGGCTCACCCATGATGCCGTCAACAGGGATGTGGAATCGATGATAATCCTGTGGCGCCAGTCTGAAAATACCAAGTGAACCGCCCTCATACCGTGCGACATCTTCTGGGTACGCGTTGCCAAGGAGTCTCTTGATGCTGAACTCCCTGCCCTTCACCCAGATCTGAGTTGCCTGCGTGATCTGGTTGAACACCACGCTCCGACAGTCGGCTGGTGACACAATGATGCGCGGGTTATCAGGAGCCGAACAGGGTCTGGCTCCGGGCTTGAGTGCTCGGTAGAAGAACTCGTTGAAGTTCTTGAATTCCTCGATTGGTTGGAGCACCTCGGACATGTCCAGGCCGTGAAACTCGATGAACTTCTCAATCTCGTCTCTGGAAGCCGGATCGTCGAATTTCTTGCCTTGTTTGATACTCAGATTCTTGAGCATACGGCGGACTGTCCAATTTGTTAGTGTTCGAATCTGACACCGACCCGCTGGTAGCACTCACTTCGCTTGGTCTCCATCTCCCGGGACTTGAGACCCTTGTACAACATCCGGATGCCGAGTCTGACGTATACACTCATCTTCTCTTCATTGATCTGCCCGGTCAGACGGTCCTGGATCAGAATGTTTGCCGAGTTGGCACCAAGCTTGTAGCCTCCATAGGATATCTTGGTAATGACCTTGGAATACCACTTGCGCTGGGCCTGGCTGGCCGTTACAAAACCACTCATCATGACATTGTTGACCTGACGCCAATCAGAACTGGCGCAAGTAGCAATGTGGGTGATGATGTCGGTGTCCTTGCGTTTATTCAGACGTGGCTGATGGCAGATGGGACACTCCCGGATCTCGACAACATGCTCCTCGTTTGAGTCATCTTTATCGGCTGAATCACTCTCATCTCCGGTGGTAGTCGGCTCAGAAGGGTTCAGAGTTGGAGCTTCCGAGTGCTCTGTGTCGAGAACGATGTGCGGTGTTGATGTCCCCGAGCCAGACTCCGAGTCCTGGTCGTTCGGTCTAGTCGCGGCATTGAGAAGATTCTTCACGCCAGGCACCAGGTTCTTGACTTTGTCGCCAAGGTTGGGTGTGCGGCTCTTGGCTTCCAGTTGATCTTCGAGACAAATAACCGCTTCATCCATTGTGAGCTCCCAGATCTCTTCGTTGTCAGCAGCCTTGTGTGGGAATCTTTGGAAGAAGCTGTCAATGGTGGAATCCTTGAGCGTGGAGCCTAGGCTGTCCAGCATGGTGGTCATCTCGATCCTATTGATGTTTCCACTCTCGTCCGCGTCGTACTGCTTGAGCATAGCCCGCCAGAATTGCTGACGAAGTGCTGCATACGGCATGTACTTGGCTTTGAGGTACAACTGCGGGTTATGCTTGTCTTCCCACTTTTCGAGGTTTTTCATCTTGAGTGGGATCACAAAATCACTAAAGTCTGCATCGTCAGCGTCGGCTTGGGCCTGTTCCGTTGAGACCTCAATGCCCGTATTGGCGAGTGAATCCGCCGGCGCCAACAGTGCGCTTTTCACACCCTGACTAAGATCCACGACCGCGCCCTCTTTGGCAGATGCAGTGCTCATGGTGGAGGGGTTCTTTGATAACCCAGGCCGAATCATCTTTGACAGGCTCTGAGAGGAAGATGTTCGCGACATGCCAAGCTTCTTGAATCGGCCTCTCGAAGCCACCTTGATGTATTCAGGGGGTTCGCGGAGGTCATAGAGGCCTGTCTCGTGGTTCGCTCGAGGCGCTCTCTCGATGAGTTGCTGAACAGGTAGCGAGCAGGAGGCAATGAAATCGTTTCCGGAGTACTTGTCACGATCAATGACAGTGAATGCAAAAGAGTACTTTTGCTCGCTGCCTTGCACGTGGAAGATCATCTTCTCATTGTATACGGGGTTCAAGTCGTGGCGAACGTGACGGGTTCGATATGTCTTCTTGCCCAATGAGATGACGACGAAAGGGTCCATGTCAAAGCTCGTACGGGTAAAGTTGTGCTCCGGTGGCAGGTCGGTGATCTTCACAACCTCGAGGTAGATGATACCAACGAGATCTGATTCGCCGTTTGTGAAGGCGTACGGGTTCTCCCGCTTCTTGCGCTTGAGGCCCTTGATCCGTAACCGGCGGCGTCGCTTTTCGGCAGTCTCGGGTTTCGAGGGGTCTTCGGTTTCGTCCGAGGAGTCTTCATCGAGTTCGTCAATGAGATCCTCGTCCTCCTCGTCAATTGGGGGATATGACCCTGGAACGGAACGAGGGATCGCACCGCCGGGGCTTGTTGTTGGGGTCATGGAAGGGGTGTTTGAGGCGACTGGCACACATGAGCTGAGGGCAGACAGTTTGTCCAATACTTGCTGAGGCGTTGCTGAGGGGTTGGTGGTGTCGTAGAGTGTGAATTGCAGCTGCACCTCGCCAGAGACAATGCTGGTCTTCTTGCCTGGTCTCTTGCTCCTGAGAGGATACCATTTTGGTGCTTGCGCGGTCTGCTCATTCTGGAAGATCTCTTCGAGAGCCAGGTCGAATTCGCCGAGGTAATCCTTGCCAAAGCGATCCTTATCCCAGCAGATTACGTCGAGGACGAGACTATTGGTGGAGGTGACGGGAAACTCTTCGATTGTGTTCCATTCGGGGTTGAGTGTCTTTGGGATCGATTGCGTGACGCCGCGAGCATCACCAAGTGTGAGAACGAGATACTGTTACACGAGGGTGTTAGCGGCATGTAGGGGACACTGTTCGCACCATGACTTACAGGATCAGAAGTGCCCCCGCGGTCTTTGGCAGCAAGGTTTCGGGCCTGTGAATGTTGTCAGTCCAGCTAGCATGACGTCGTCCAGGCTAATGCATTTCCAAGCAGCACATCTTTCCCCCTGGATTTTATAATCATGTAGACTGTGGCCTTGGCTACGTGTAGACATGGACGAAGGTCCGTGAGAACACGCGTTGAGGGTAGATCGAGGATTGTAGCTGGCTTTGGGAAGGGAGACATAGAGACCAGAGCTGGCGCGCTGGAACAAGTCCAAGCTCCAGGGTCATGAGGCCGAACTTACCTTGAGAATGAGGACCTTGAGCGTCAAGCCATTGCTGGCGTCCCTGCTGGGACTTGGGTCTGATTTGGTACGCATGGGAGGGCGGGCAACGAAGCCGTCACGTCGATTGCTGATCAAAGGAGAGGGAGATCGAGGAGGAGATGAAGACGAGGCGGATGAGAAGGAGAGCAGCCTGTGGGGGATGATGCGGGCCATGGTGGCGGCGGGCACGGCAGGTAGTTTAGCGGACGGATGGCGGTGGTGTTAGGTGGGCGTGGCAGTGGGTGGTGGTGGTGGTGGCCGTAAGATGAAGCACTGGCAGCAGTGGTGGTGACGCCAACAGAGGCGGGGCACAGCAGCTCTGCCTCACCACTGCTACACACCAGCCTGTGACAACCCTCTGACAACCCCCCAAGCCTAATAAGCCACAAGCCCTTGTTCCAGTCCAAGTCCAAGCCGAGCCAATTCAATTCAACCCAGGCTCGTCCTTCAGCTTGGGCTGACTGACAGCTTGTACTGCACTGCACCCCAGCTGAGGCACAAAACCCGTGCTGTGCAGTCCTTGGCTGGCCTCTTTCTCGACACTGGCACTCTGATTTCGCCGTATACCAAGACGCGAAGACGGCTGCAACGGCAACCACGCAAACTCTATTCCTTTCACTGTTGCCCAGCTTCCAAAGTTCGCCAGCTGACGAGGACAGCTTCGCCGCTATTCGCTGTGTCGTTTATCCACGTAGACCAAAAGTCTCGGCGTTTTGGAGGATGCGTAATCGATCGTCCGACGAGGCTCCAGCGGCGCAGCTGGTCTCCTTCGTGACGTAGTTTAGGTCGACTGCTTCAGTCCAAGACCCAGTGAAGATCGAACTTGGAGGAATGTGGCCGATGTGTTCACGCTCGCCAATCCCTGGCCTCACTTGGAGACACGCGAGCAACGTTTGCAGAGCTCCTTGGCTGTGCCCTCCCTAGTGTCCCAACGTCGATCGGCCTGCAGCTAGGTAGATGGACTGTGGTGGTGCTCCTGGGCTGTGGCTTGCTCGGCATCCCACGGCACATGCAAAAGGCCTGCACGTTCACTTGTTGGTCAGTGCTGTCCGTGCAGTCGGCGCAGCGAGAGGTTCGATATGGCCGTTCGATCGTATGGGTGCGTATTGTGCGGCTAGGTTCGAGGCCAGGTTCGAGTCGATGTGTTGGAGTTCAAGCGATCAGGGGTCGCAGGCAAGCTGAGCATAAAGAAACAAGAAGAACAAGAAAAAGCCACGCAGGAAGAGGAAGAGAGAACAAGGTCTGGGGAATCCGAGACAAAAATACGGAAGTAGAGACAAGCTCACGGACCAGGTCAGGCACAGGGGATGATTGCTGATTTTTAACCCGTCCCCTATAGCAACGCCCAGCGACCCCCTTTCTGTTGCGTCGAAAATGCCATCATGGGGAGCCGACTTATCCAGACCACGCGTCGAAACGGATACATGCATTCTGTAGACCACATGGTATATCGAGCATCCTGTCAATCCAATATCAATAGGCTGAGATATCCATGCGGGAAATGATAGCTACCGATACCGTACTAGACCGGCCTCGAACTAAGGCACCCCCCCTCCCCCCTGGAGCTGCGAGTTCATTCACTGACGATCGCCGGGATTCTCTAATTTTAGGGAGGGTGGGGGGAGCCTGATAGGCGTGGCCACCCGCGAGCGAGATGCCACGCAGGCTCATGTTTTCTCTGCATAAAGTATGATACTCCGTAGGCTTCTTCGTTAAAGAGTCCCTTAAAGACCGTGCTGCTCCCCAAGAAATACCAAGACATGACAGTCACCCGCCTGTCTCAACCGCTTGTCACAACCTGACAGACTAAGCCACCCCAGGAATGGAGGCGCTGTCTACTGCTCCCGGACGCCCCGGAATACTTTTAGTTCAGGACCTAGAAGCCCAAGGCTTCAGTGCCCTTGACGCACGTCTTTTTAGACTAGAATCCGAGAGGCAGATGCCTAAGTTACCTAGCCCAGTCCGAGCCTCGCCTCAGTGCAGCCTGGCCGAGGCTACGGAGTACTACTCTGCCTGTATGTACGTCTGTGTGGGGATACTAGTCTACTGTAGGTACTCCCTTGCTACTCTCCTTCTCTCTCCCTCTCTCTCTCTTTCGGTCATCCTCAACGCGCATCTCCTGGTTGGGATCGGTCAACTTCATCTCTCCATATGGACCGGATCCATTGTTCTCCATCTCGCGGATCCATTCCATCGCCTTCCCTCCTCTCCCCCAAACACGGGCCGTTTCTTCTCGGAAGCTCGGCCAGCTTTCATCCATGCCGGATCCGCCTCCATCGTCAGAAGTCTAGGCTGGTCGTAAGCCCAGACTCTGGCCTTAAAGTCAATTCATCCGGCAGCCAATTTTGGA